>OX335668.1:55117500-56317500 GCA_946894065.1 Acleris literana
TTATTCGACAACTATGGTTTGGGTTTTTTTACGTTTGCCCGAAAGATCACTTCGAATATTTTCATTTAGTCATTACTTGTTTAGGTTTTTTACCGATTTAACAAATTATCTATTCCGTAATACTGGTTTCGGCGTACAAACAGTTGTCCAATGTAATGGTTTGTCAATTTATCTATTTCCCATTTCTGATTTTACCTTAGTATCATTTGCCCAATGTAACGGCTCGGTTTATTAATAGTTTACCTATTTTTAAATCGACTATGCTAACCTATCCGAGTCGGTTCTACCCTGATTCGTCTTGATCGTTGCATTTTCTGGATAAATTACAAGTAAGATTTTTTGGGCAGAAATAAAAATAACCTCGAAGACCAAGGCGGGAGCCAAGCTCCCGCCTTGCCGCCTTGGCCTTCTAACCTAACCTATCCGTATCGGTTCTGCCCTAATTCGTCTTGCTCGGTGCATTTTCTGGATAGTAAGAAATTAGGTACAAGCAAGATTTTCTTACCTAAAATGAATATTTGACGTAACGTAGCGAAAACTATTTTGAAACTATTGATGCAGTGAAAAATGGGTTAAGAAACAAACTACGAAACGATCCCTAGACTAATTGTAGCACTGGTGTAATGAAAACTAGGCTTTGAAAACAAACGTAACAATACATAGGGCAAGTGACTACAAGGAGAAAAGTTGCTCGGACTAAAGATATCTTTCCTTAATGTCAAGTGGTGAAATAAAAAAATTACGAGTCGTGCCATCGGAGAAACGTTAAAAAACCAAACGTTTTCGGCCAAATGTAATTCGGTCAAAAAAATTCGAGGTTGCGATAGGTTACCTACCATGATTAAAAATATGCAATCATCAAAATTAAACCAACGACATTAAAAAAAGAGATGCAATAAGTAAAGTGCGGTGATGAGCGAACGGAATCTACTAAATCATTACCATAAACTACCTACGTACGAAGGTATTTACCTAATTTAAAATCTTTTAAAATTTATGAAATCAGGATGTCAAACAATGTTCATAATCGGGGTCCTATTGAGCATCGTTGTATGGAGACCTTTACAATCTTGCGTCAAGCAATGCCACTTGGCATGGACGTTATATGGACCAAACTGAGCCCAAAAAGCCTGTTAGCCATACACGACTCCGCGTCAGAGGGTTGGGGGAGGGGGTCAAAGTACCAAACTCCCGGTATTCGAAAAAAATTATCTAGTGTCCACATTTGAGACACAAAGCCGAGTCTGGTTAAATCGATAATGGCGGATTCATTGGGCATAACATTATTGTAGGTATTAATAGAGGAAAGTTACGAAACGCCTTAAATTATATACAACGAATGTTAAAAAATTACAAACAGATACATATATTAATTATCAGATTTTTATATGGAAGATGATTAAACAAAAATGGTTACTAAAAGCCTATTTAATGTTGATTATAAAAATATAAACATCAGATAACTTATTAAGTATAATTTATGAAAAAAATAATATGAACGTCCTCGCGGCCTAAACTGTGGCGCGTGAACGTGAGCGCGGGCGGCGGCGGCGGCGAGCGTCAAGATATACAAATACAAAAATCCCGAAAGGATGAGTACATTTTCTCAGGGAACAAGCAAACAAAAAAGATCTGTATGACCTGCTATCAACCCACTGCTATTCGAGTATGGCCATTCCAACTGGTAAAAGAGTTCGTTATCATTATCACCGATGCCTCTGAATAAGCTCTCAGTAAAACTGTGAAAATATTGCACGAGGAGGCCGACACGCGAATGATGCTCCACCTAACCTAGCTGACGCGGTTTCAAGAGGACATTCAAAAGTACATTGGTGAGAACCGTCGACACAGATGTAGTAGTTTTAGCAGTGCCACGTGTTCCAAAAATACAAGGACTGGAAGAACAGTCGGTGCACATTTTCACCAGGAAATCACACCAATATATCTGGCCTGCCACACAATAGCTTTGAGTTTAGGTAATTAATGTAAAATCAATTGATTTCTGCACAGTTATTTATAAATGGGTACTTTAAGGAATTCTCTTTTATAATTTTACGTCCTCAAAAAACACACGATCTGCCGTTATTCCATTCTCTTACTGGGTGCGTTACAACATCATCGTTTAAGGGCCCCCATTTACGGAACGATCGGTCGTTACAATCGATCTTAAACGATATCGTGACGATTCATATTTCTATTGAATTTTGGACGCGATATTGCCACACACGTACTTACAATCCGTCGTTCGATTTCAGTCTGAACCGACGGATCGTAACGACTAATCGTACCGTATATGGCGGCCTATCCGAATATGAAACGACACAATCGAAATGGGTATTTGCCATATTTTAGCTCTTTTTCGTACCATGGCACCGAACACCGCACTACGTATTTTTTCTTTAATTATTAATGTGTACTAAGTTATTTATTGTTAATGATTTTGCAATCTACACTTAAAGGGCTTTTTGTTGAGTATTTTTGTTTACCATCTCCCATCTAAAAATCTGAAAATGCGTTCGTTTATATTATTTTACCACTTGGAGTACACAATTTTAGGGTTTTTTTTTCTATGAGAACATACAAAAATGAGATGGCCAATGAATTTGCCGTCTTTGATTTATCCAAAAAGAACTTGACTTTCTACCTCAATTCGATTTTTTTCCAAACGCCGGCAGTTAGGTATTTTAACCCCCTCCCCCTGCCCCCAGTCGCGAAGTCAAGGTTAGCTAACGGGCTTTTTCAGCTCAGTTTGGGCTGTATAATAACCATGCCAAGTAGCATTACTCGACGCAATATTGTAATACTTTTGCTCAATAGGATCCCAGAGGCCCGTTTCACGAAGCTATAAGTTACAAATTACAAGCGAAAGTCTCTTGCTAACTCCCTTTGCTAGAAAGAGAGTTCCGCTTATAATTTGTAACTTGTAGCTTCGTGAAACGGGCCACAGCTATCAATAATGTTGCAACATCTGATATGGAACCTAGGAACCGGTTTGATTTTTCGCATTATTGTAAGATTGAAGATTTTACAGCAAAGTTATCCATATACCCACTTACTTACTTATTAGTCAGAATAGTCAGTTATTACGTATAATAAACTTAAAATGGACGATTAAAATAAATCATCGACGAATTAAAAGGAGAGTTGTTATTAAATTAGTTAGTAAGTTTGTACATACATGTAAATTTAGTTAAAAATAAATCTTATCTTATCTTACTAATATTATAAAAAACCGGGCAAGAGCATGTCTGACCATGCTCAGTGTAGGGTTCCGAAGCCGTTATTCAAAAAAACTAACTCAAAAAACAACAAGTAAGTATGAACCAATTCTCTATTTAAAGTTATTTGGTGTTGATGTTGTCTTAGATAATTTTAGTAGGTATAAACTTAAGTCGCCTGTATCTCAGGAACCAATAAGGTCTACTTAGTCGTGGTAGTTTTTCTTTAAAATTCGTTGTATGCGCTTGTATTGAAGCTATTTTTCCGATTTTTATTAAGTATTTGTAGTTTTAGGTGTAGGGTGGGGACACGACTCTAACAAAAATTAGCGCTTTAAAGCTTAATATAAGGTACCTACTACAGGCAATTAACGCCCACTTAACTTTTTTTTTTGTATAAATGCAAATTATATTTAAAACATAATACGATAAACAAATACATCATACTTTTCTGAACCGATAAATATTGATTGAAAATGTAATTCTTAAAAAAAATCGTACTTATGGCATCTTTTTAAAAACTTTGTCTTTGGGCTTTATTAAAAATACCATGTTCATTAACGCCCGTTTACTTAAATGTAATTCTAGACGCAGAAAACATATTCCTGAAGAATAAATATAATAATAAACCATATCAGTCACATACTTTTTTTTAAATCAGAAATGGAAAATATATAAGAAATCAAAATTTAACACAAAAAATATCATACTTCCATAAGTAGTAAAACTACTGTTAAACTTCTCTTTATAATCATTTTAACAAAACTTTTTTGGTCATAAGATCTTATATCAATATTTACATCAAATAACAATTAAAAGACTATTCTTTCTAAAAAAAATTAACATAAATATTATCCTCCATTGGGCGTTATAGAAAGAAAAGGGCAATGACTCCGTGAGGTACTAGGTTAAATAATGTAGAAAACAAATTTCATACTTATTATGTGGTTTCTCATTACAAAAGAAATGATAAGATAATATGTTTTTGAATGAAGTAAGTATGCTTATGTTCATATATATAGTACTTATAAAATCCATTACATATAATTGGGTCAATAACGCCCGCGAAGGGTAATATCGCCCAGCGGTCATTTGAACGGCCGTTATTAGCCGAGGGGGCGTTAATGTCCTTTCTCGCATTTCTTCTCTAAATTATGTACCTAACATAAAAAAAAATATTAGTGGAACATTAAGAATGATCACTTACAACACTACGTATAACAAAAATATATTAGAAGAACTATAAAAACAATTTAAAATTTAAAATTTCGTCGCTACAGTTTTTATAACAGCAACGTCCGTGAGCGATACCCACGAAGCGCGGTGCTTCACTGGCAAGATATCGGCTCGAGCAACTCGCTTTTACGCTGCATGCGTTCCTATTGGTGTTAACTAAGTGTGCGTACGCTGTGACACTGCTCATTCGAATTAAAGTACGTTTTCTCGGTTTTGGGCGTGTTAAATAAAAACCAGTTGCTAAATAATGCATGAAACTTTAATAAGCTTCATAAATGAATTTTTACATGCGCTATTTCCAAACATTGAATCGGAAGAGAACAAAATCAGTGTTGCCACCTCAAATTTAGGTAAAAAATGTAGCCACATAAGAGGCTTCATTTACCCCATAACATTAATGTTAAATTAAATTTATATTATTAAAATATTCTTAAACATAGCTGGCCCCGGCCTTAAAATTTATACAATAATCCACAGCTTGGGCAAACAAACAAAATATGGAGAAAATAAATGTGAATTTTCACATATTTAAACACAATAGGAAACATGTGATTAGAATAATTTCTTGATCACTAATATTTATTTATATACCTGTGCTTAGCCCTACGACAGATTCTTGGGATCGGATATATTTCACCACTAAACACAGGTATATACCTAGCGTGATATTTTAAGCTTAAATAGGTAATAGGCAAATTTTTCGAAATAATCTGGTATAAATCTTATTATTCATTTTCACTTCTACTACCGTAACTCTACCATCAGGTCCAGGGATTGTCTTTACAATTCTTGCCATGGGCCATGTTGAAGGTAATGAAAAGGAAGGTTGTGGTATTATCACTACGCACAATGACGAGATCGCCTTCTTTTAAATTGGGATGTATCTGCTTCCACTTTGGTCTATTTTGTAATTGTGTGAAATAATCTCTTGACCAGACTTTCTAGAAATCTTGCTTTATTTTTGTTAACATATTCCAAAATCTTAATCGGTCAATACACTTATCTGACAAATCTATTTCACTTATCTAACTTATCATAGATGTGCCTATTAATATCCATCCTTAAAATATTCTTAAACAGGGCGTTATTTGACAGACGGCGTTAATTGCCATACCTACCTTATTTCATAAACTGATCTCTTAGTCAAAAAATTGTTTTCACAAATATTTTTGAAAGACCTATACAACGACACCATTCACTATGGGTTAGTCGAGAAAAAAAATACATCCCTACGTTACGTTTACACCAAAAATAAATGTTTTAAAAAACAAAAAACCGCCTTCAAAAACGTTCAACAAAAAGCCGACATCAGTTGGACTAACCTATTAGGTGCCTACAATTTTAAAGAAGTATTTTTTTTGCGTTTTTGAAGGCGGGTTTTTGTTTTTTAAAACATTTATATTATTTTATACTTTTTATTTAGTGATCATAATACGCTGTTACGTAGTCCCACTTCTTAGTTGATATGAAACTTTAAGTTATTTAAGCGTGCCGCAAGCAACGCCGAGGGAAAGTCATAGTCATATTTCAACAAGTAAATATTCTTCGTTGTAGTCGCTCAACTATCTTAATCGAGATATCTTATCGCAACCCTTGAAATCGGTACCGTTGAGGAGTTCCGGTGGCCATCTGTGGTCTTCATCATCAGTTCCACTTCACCAAATGATACTTTTTGAATGCAAATGCTGGACTTGTTACTAAAAATACTAAAATCGCTATATGTTTGCCTACAATATTTGAGGAGTTCCCTCAATTCCTCACGGATCCTCTCATCAGATTCAGATTTAGTGACAATGGGACCACCTCGAAAGTAAACTCTATCAAAACAAAAAAAAAAATTTAAATCGGTCGACAATTGACGGAGTAATCGGTAAACATACATAAAAAAAAAACATACAGTGGAGCGTTTAACCTCCTCCTTTTTTGAAGTCGGTTAAAAAATATACTTTATTCAAAATTTACCTTACCACTTTGTTGGCGTGACTAATATGTACAGTCATGCCAAGTTACAGCTTTCTAGTCTAAGAGTCTCTGAGCTAGGCTGCGGACGGACGGACGGACGGACATAGCGAAGGCGAAACTATAAGGGTTCCTATTTTGACTACGGAACCCTAATAAATGAGACAGTTTGGATGATTGGATGTTCAGAGGTTTCTTACTCAATCATCGCTTCAATCACTGAACGGATCGGGATAAAACTTGGCACACATAATAGGTTAGGTCCTGGAATAGGACATAAATCATAGTTTTTGTCCCGGAAAATAATGATACGAAACTGTTTAAATACTGGAAAAGGATCCTTAAACATTTATAAATAAATTACCTCAATAAAACAATTTTTTGTGACGAGTAAGTTACACAAAAGAAGTTCCATACTACTGGAAGTTCTAATAACGCCTATTGGCAAAAAAAAGTACGTACTCATACCTAATTTATCTATACTCCCTCGTCATTCGATTGTTCGACTCAAAGTTACAAGACGAAATCAACCAATCGAAGTTTAAATATGTACGTGTAAGAGTCGCTTCATGTTAAAAGTTACTTAGATTTAAATTATAGGTAACTAGCGACCCGCCCTCGCTTCGCTTCGATTTATGTTAGTTTTCTGTAACACCCGTAATATACGTACTTATAAACATTCCTCTTGAATCACTCTATCTATTAGGTACTTACTGAAGACTGCATTAAAATCCGTTGAGTATATAATTATTCCAGTTATGGCTTTTGACGTGTTGTTCTCCTAGTAATTATTTTTAGTTTAATGTATTTGACATGTAATGTTTTTAATTTTTACATTTGTAATGTTTTTATTTGTGCTAGTTCTGATAATTAATATTTGTTACCTTGTAATGTAACTTACTTTTAAGTACCTATTATTGTATTTTATGTCTCAAAAAATTACCTTCTGCTGGAGTTTCTTGCGGCGCTTCTTCTCCGCAATGATGGTCTTGTCCGAAACGCTAGTAGATCCACTCTATGTATATTACCGACGTGTAGAAGAGCCCAATATGAGGCCAATTTACTGAATAAACTTTGATACTTTGTTGCCCACAAAACCCTTCAACTGCGCATACCCTACTTTTTTTGCAGTCGGTTAAAAATAAGGAAAGGACCCTAAGTAATACCTACTTATGGAAAGAATTCACTATGCTTCATAGAGTCATTCCAGAGTTTAATGCTATTTGTGAATGACGCCGACGCGACCTGCGACGTGCGACGTGCGGTAGTGAAGGCGGAACGCTGTTCGTGTCGTGCATGAATAATGGTGGGCCCTCAAGGCCCGCCACGGTCCGGCGCGCGCGCTGGCGCTGCGGCGCGCCATCGCTTAGCATAGCCCTGTGCTCGGGTCAAGTACACCTCTCTGAGAAGCGTCATTGAGGCGAAGCTAATCTACTACATTAATAATAGTTCATGCTCTTATTGGCACCTAAAAAAGTTGTTGTTTTGTTTTGTGCGTACGTGACAGTGGGTAAATATAAGTGTAGCAGAGTTGTCCATAGGTACGGGTGAAATGTCAATGTTACGGGCAAACATATCATTTACCAATTGTATACATAGAATACCTAGTCAGCCTAAATAATGCCAGGTTTGTTATAAAATGCTTTATCTATCGTTTACCTTACCTATATACCTACCAACCTTGATATTGTATATGTATAGAATGCCATGAGGAGGTCAGGTAAAGTAGATATTCGCACCTTCAGAACAATACTGACCTAATTCAGAAATTTTAAATTTCAAGTTAGGTCTGTATAATAATAAATTTATGACTTGAAGTTTGAAAGCTGAAATTTTGAATTAGGTCAATTTTGTTCTGAAGGTGCGCTTACCTGACAAGGTACATGAAATCCCCGGCCATCTTGTATGAGTTATAGTCCCAATTTCACTAAACGATATTAAAATGTTAATCAATGTTAATCGACTGTTAGTTCATACATTTTGACACTTTAATCGTCTGTTAAGTGGTTGGTAAAACTCGACATTACCATTGACCCTCTAATGCCAAAAAGAAATCACAACAATGGAAGAAAAAGTGTATAAAAAGTACGAAGAATAACATTTCTTTAAATAACATTTTGTTATTTGTTGAGATTAAGGGATTAAGGGTTAAGAAAGCCCCTTACAGAACCAACAGTACAATAGTTATTTGTTATACAAAGAATTGTTATAGAAAGTTGTATGTTCATTTGAAACACGAGCTAGCGAAAGGATTCTATGATTGACCACGAGCGAAGCGAGTGGTTAAAAAAAATAGAATCCTGAGCGTAGCGAGTGTTTCAACACACGAGACGGAAAAAATAACTTTTCATCTCACTAGCTCGGAAAGCCCTTTTTGTTTCTTTGATATCTATTGAGAAGTCGCTTTTTATCCACATGTAAAGAAAGAGTTTTGACATTTGAAGGCAGCTTTAGTGATATTTGACAGCTGACAGTTAACCTTCATTCTTGTTGTAAAAACGGATAAAATGTTCTGACAGTCTAAGTAAGTCGATGTGCGAACAAAACGCATCCGAAATAATAAAAAAAAACTTGAAACAAAACTTTTTAAATAGACCGGTTTTTGTTTATTGTTCTGTTACGCTATCTACTTTCGATAGACGTTGGATATTATAAAAGTACTTAATAATAAATAAATATGAGTGAGTCCAATGACGAAGTCTGCTATATACCTAACACCGGAAGCATTGAAGCAGCGTGTAAAAAATGCAGAATTAAGTTGCCAGCCTAAAAAGTCTCGCGAAAAAAATCTAAAAGCGTATGATATTTTTAAGCAATGGAGACTTGCAAAGGGTGCAAGCACTTTTTCGGAGACTGTACTGTTAGCGTACTTCATAAAATGATCACAAACGAAGCAACCATCTACAATGTGGAGTATTTACTCAATGTTGAAAAACACAATAAAGACAAAAGATGACGTGCAAGTTGAAACCTATCCCAAACTTATTGCATTTTTGAAGAGAAAGGCACAATTATTGTCGGCCGCTAACATTAAAAAGTTTTTTTATTTAGCTCCGGACTGCAATTTTCTCGCTGCAAAAGAAAGTATGTATCCGTCATTAGTAAAAAAACAATAATTTAATATGTTCTCGCTGCTGAGGTGAAAAGTTGTATGTGTCTCATGAGACCAAAGTTATTTACATCTCGTGTCTTTGAATCCCTCGCTACGCTCAGGATTGTAACCTAGAATCACTCGCAGCAAAAAACAACTTTGCTCTCTTGTTGCACAAATAACTATTTTCATCTTAGTTTAAGGACATGAAGGTCCGTATAAATATGCATTATTAACCCCATTCTATCCTCCTCAATTCTGAATTTATTTGGTTTCACTCGCGTGCTTGGTTTAGCTCAAATAAAAGTTTAAAAAATACCTTCATTTTTTTAATAGATATAGTGATTCAAGGGGGAGGTTTATGTGTATATGACGAGGGGTCATCGGGAAACTCGTCAGGATCTTCCATAATATCACTTTCAAAATAAGACGTCGAATGTAAACTTGTAGTTTTAATCAAATTGGTTACAGATTTAAATGAATAGAAACCATTTAATACTGAGCGATACGAATCAACTAATTTCATAAGCTTTCAGGCATAAGCCTTCAGGAAACGTGGCGTTTTCAGCACGAGGTTGGCACGTCCGTTCTCGGTTTAAGCCAATTTCAGAATGCTTTGGCGGGCGAGTATTCCCTCGCGCCAAACGCTAACCTGTTTTCCAGGTCTACCAACATAACAACAAAGATGCCAGCCTCGTGCCGACTACACCCAAGTTAACCACTTGACGTTTCCCAGCCTAGTTTATTTGATTGCCGCGTGGCGGAGCTAGTGTTGCAACGACAATTAATTTCCTAGTCTTCCCCCGGCGGCGGCACTAGTAGCGCGACGCGACGACACGGCCGTCATGACCATTCACACGTCCTCGTGTGTGCCAAATGGAAAAATTAAAAAAAAACGAATACACAGAACAGTCTTTAGCTCGGCCAACCTGAACCAACAAGTTATCTAGTGAAAAGAGGTTTTAGTAATGTAATGTATTTTAGTCAGTTATTCACGTCAGCGTAAAATAAATTGAAATTATTTCATAAAGCTCAGTATACTGACTGCAATGACTTCTATCCAGTCATAACATAATTAAACATGTTGCTAGTGATGCAACACATAGCAAACTCAATTTACACTGGATCACCTCCATTCGGTGTCCGTACATATCGCAACCTCTATCCGGTCACGGCCAACAACATTTCTATCCGATGTTAATGCAAAGCAAGCCAAACGCACGCCACACAAGTGTGGCCGCACAGCAACCGGGCCATAAAAAAAAACAACACCCGGAATTTTACGCCTACTTCTACGAATGGTTTGTGCATAATGACAATCAAATATTAACTGAGTATTATGAATCAACAAGCTTAACCTTTAATGCTAGAACAGGGATCGTTCACTTCAGTTATGTCACCGTCAACTTCAATTAAGTATATCAAATTCAGTATTGTCAGGCATTTTTTTTTTTTAATCGGTCATGAGCGTATTTGTGAGTTTCTTTTTTTTTCTAGGTCAGAGACTTTAAAATGTACCAGTCACCTTTTAACACTTCTGGCAAACAAAATAAATCATCAACTGTCAAACAAAACCCAACATCCACGTCAACCACAACTTTGGCTAACACGAACATCACGCAGGTGTGCGATGCTCTAATCATCTATCAGTTGCCTCTATCCAGCAATTATCTGACATCAATGCTCAACAACTTATGGATTACCTCCATCCGGTATCCATGTCACACAGAACCATCGCCTCCATCCAGCGACGTCAACGGCCGCATACACCCCCTGACCAAACGCACGCCACTCACCACCGTGGCCGCACAGCTACGGGAAATGAGGCCCGAATTTGCACCTACGACTACGAATGATTGAAGGTGTATGCAGTCTGAGCCAAGGACACCCACACGAATGAGTTTGTTTGGTAATTCTAACCAGAACTAGTAAAAGGTCCAACCACTTTAACGTCGCCTAAATTACTTCGGTTATAAAGCATTAATCAAAAGATTTTAAAATTTCCATCAATTGACAACATTTCAAAAAAAAAAGCTTTATTGTTTTTTCGCGTTTATGTTTTCGCTGGTTAAAAATTAGACTACCCGTGTTTCTCGGTTTTTATTTATTTAACTTAATTTCGTTGTTTATAATTTATTAAAGAAATAGTCATTAAAAAGACCGTATATACAAAGTTAGGAATACTGATGTTGTGATCTTAGCATGATATAAAATAAAAAAAAGTAACTTTAAACAGAAACAGAACTGACTGTCATGTCATGTTACTTGTCAACAATAACAACTGTAACAACATAAATTCGTCGACTTTGGGCAGATTGCGGCTACAAATCCATTAGTCACTTTCATTTTAAATAGCGTATATCAAAACAATAGTATTACGAGAATCGAAAGCGTGTCGTTAAAGTCGAGCAATCCGTCAGACAGATAAAAAAATTGATATGACAGTTGTATATTTTTTTCAATTCCTATGGTAATAAATGGACTAAGGGCACTATAAGTGTATTCCTAACATTCACAATCCAACTTTTTTTACTGTTTTCCCTAAATATAAAAAAAACTACTGCGTAAAAAAATCCAAAAATATTTTTACTGTAATCAGTAGTGTAAAATCTACAAACGGTATTTTAATTTACTACCTTAGCACATTATGAATTGTTGTCAATTGGGGTCTCGTGTCGAGGGGGCAGTCAGTGTCAATCAGGTCAAAATTAATTTTAGTGTCTGGGATAACGTCACATGATTCGACAACTAGGATCTTTTTAAATTTAAATTTATCCGTTAACATGTGTATAGCAAAACCAATTGCTAAAACTTCGCGTCCAATTATAATTTCGTGTGGCAAACATAGTCAGGTAACATGTAAAAAAGAATTTCACGGTTAATAGCGTCAATTACTACAGTGGTCAAAATTTGCATAGTCGAAGTAACAGTGGTCTGCCCTAAGCCTGTCATAGACACATTGTCATAAAATCGATTGCCACTAAATTTACTGGCTACAGATTCTTTGACAAGTAAACATTCTGCACCAGAGTCGTAACAAAACGAAAACAGCTCACCGGAGTGACGTAGGGATCCCGAAGGAGCGTTCACAATGCACACGTCGACTCGCTTTTCCTTAATAGAACTCGCTCCTTATCCATGCACGGGCGTCGATGTCGCTTTTGTTCGGGTCGAAATAAGGAAAATGAACACTCTAAACCATTTATCATCATTCGCAGCACTTTCCGAGACACGTGCGCCGTTGTCACGGTTTTTTTCGCCTGCGTCACTATTTGCTCCATGTGGGACGTTGATTCCCATCGCACTTCTGGTGACGAGGGGTCATCGGGAAACTCGTCAGGATCTTCCATAATATCACTTTCAAAATAAGACGTCGAATGTAAACTTGTAGTTTTAATCAAATTGGTTACATATTTAAATGAACAGAAACCGTTTAATACTGAGCGATACGAATCAACTAATTTCATAAGCTTTCAGGCATAAGCCTTCAGGAAACGTGGTGTTTTCATCACGAGGTTGGCACGTCCGTTCTCGGTTTAAGCCGATTTCAGAATGCTTTTATTATTATTTATTTATTTTAATGGCGTCTACAGGTTATGTAATTTTGCCAATGTCAAGTATATATAAGCAATTTGGCCGGCGAGTATTGCCTCGCGCCAAATCGATTACGGTTGGCTAACCTGTTTTCCAGGTCTACCAACATAACAACAAAGTTGCCAGCCTCGTGCCGACTACACCCAAGTTAACCACTTGACGTTTCCCAGCCTAGTTTATTTGTTTGCCGCGTGGCGGCGCTAGTGTTGCAACGACAATTAATTTCCTAGTCTTCCCCCGGCGGCGGCGCTAGTAGCGCGACGCGACGACATATAATACATGCATAATATAATAGAGAAACACTGATAATTTTAGAGGTTTCTAATGTGATGTCGTAAATAAACACATTTTTCCGCGCTTACATTGCAAACGCTAACTAAACCTTAAGAGATCAATCGTTCGAAGCTCATAGTAGTCTGTGCCATGTTTCTAGTTCATTTTACAAATAAATAAATTTATTGCAGTTCCTAAACCTAACCATATACCGTACGGAATAAGTGCTATAATTGCTAGTTGCTGTTTTTTGTGTGCACTTTTGTTTTCCTTATCGGCGCGCTTACGTTGGCGAGTATTGCATAGTATAAGCAAAAATAAACCATCAAACATAATGCACCAGATGAAACCAGATGACAAAAAGTATTCATCACATCCAGACTTACAAATGACTGTGGAAACCCATTCAAATGTTCCCGTTAGGAAACGAAAACAACATTCTGATTTGGAAGACATGACGTCACTGAGATCCGAAATTAAAGACATGCTCAACAGTTTTAAAGCTGACCGTGACACACAAAACGGTAAGTTTTCTGAAGCCATTGAAGAATTGAGATCACAAAATTCACAAATAATCAAAACTAATGCTAATATAGAGAAGATTCTTGAGCACACGACCCTACTGTATGATAATCTACAGAAGAAGGTAGAGAAGATATCTGCTGAACATGACGAGCCATACTAAAAATAGAGCAACTTGAGCACCAAATGGAAGACATGCAAAGGGCCCAGGGCGCTTCGACTCACGAACTGAGGAACATTCCAGAGATAGAGGGCGAACACCTAGGGAATCTACTTTCAAAGGTACATACTTCCTTACAAATACCTTTTAATCCTGATAATGTGAGACAGGTGAGGCGAATCAAAAGTGGTCAAAATAGACTGATTCTTGTCGAATATCAGACCATTCAACAAAGCAGGGCATTAATCAAAGCCTTAAAAGAATATAATAGCTTGCATAATGAAAACAAGTTCAATACTCTATGCTTAGACATATCAGGGGAAAAGCGACCGGTGTACATTTCAGAGTCCTTGACACCCTCAGCCCGAAAACTGAATTACTTTGCTCGAGATTTGCCCAAAAACTTTGGCTACAACCACTGCTGGACCGGGCAAGGCAGAGTATTTGTCAAGAAAACTGATAGCTCGCCACGAAAACTGATCAAAACAGTGAAACAAATCGAGTCGCTAAGAGAAATTGGTTCCAGTAAATGACTATTTCCTCAACTAGTTAGTAAGTTAATGTTTACTTTTGTAAGGACACAGAACAAACACACTCACACAATTCTCACTTCAATTACACACCTAACATACACACACATGCCAATTTTATCTCTATCCAGAGGAACTAATTGAGAACATATACTGCTTATGAATAACAGCTAAGATGCATTATAATGCGTCATATATTATCAAGTTATTAAAAAATGTTAGACATTGAACAATTATCATCAGATATTGATAATAACATCAATATCTGTAATTCCATGGCAGTAAGTGATCCTCAATGTTGCAAAAATATTTTCATTACTGAAAACAAACAACTCAAAATATTGACACAAAATATAAGAAGTTTAAATCATAACTTTGATGAGCTACAGGTTTTGTTACTTAGGTTTAATATTGAATTTGACATGATAGTACTAACAGAGTGTTGGCTATCTGAAGGCTCTTGTATTTATATATATTACCCAGATATAAAGCCACTATAACTAAACGCAATCTTAATGATTGCATAGTTATTTACGTAAAAAATGAGCAGTCATTTAAAATTAATGAACCATCAGATTGCCTAAAAGCAAACTGGCTTGGAAATGACTACGCCTTTATCGCTATATACCGCCCTCCGTCTTTTAGGAATCTGGACAACTTTCGTGCATCACTCGACTCTGTAAAACCTTAAAAAATATAAAAATGTTATTCTTTTAGGTGATATTAATATTAATATTTTAAACGAACATCAGGATAATAAAACCTCTGATTACTTAGATTTGTTGGCTTCGCACGGGTTACTATCTTCGCATAAACTACCTACTAGGGGACCTAACTGTTTGGATCACTGTTTTCTTAAAACTAAACTCTCTAATACTACAATTATTTACGAATCTTCCATTACTGATCACGCTACCGTTATGATGTCCATTTCCAAAATTACCTCTGTAAAATGACACTCTCCTAGAACACGTAAACACGTTGACTATCAAGCAGTTATTGCAGAATTGGATCAAATAGACTGGATAAAGGTATTAGAAGGATCTGATCCAAACGCTGTAACAAATCTGTTCCTATATCTTGTTAACAGATCTATGATAAATAATACAAAATTTATTAAAATATCGCGTAGAAAGCGAAATCTTATGCCGTGGATCACAACAGGGTTCATTATATGCTTAAGAAATAAAGATAAACTCCACCAAACCCTAAAAAATATCCTGATAATCCTGTCCATAGAATTACTTACAAAAGGTACAGAAACACGTGTAACGCCCTTTTAAAAAACTGAAAAGGGCTTACCAGAGATCTCTGATTCAAGAACATCACAATAATTAAAAAAAACAATGGTCGATTATTAAACAGATTTGCTATTCTAATGAAAACGCGGATAATGAAAAGCATCTATTAGCCCTAAAACCCACTCCACATGAATCCCTAAATTATGTTAACACATATTTTACAAATATAGGCAAAGAACTAGCAGACGAAATTATTAACAAGATTCAGGTATCTGAAAAAGACCTAGTTAAAAACGTATATTCAAATTTCACCCAATAAAGCAAATTATTATCATACTCAAAAAGACTAACGCAACCGGATGGGATGGAATAGCATCTTCATTCTTGAAGCAAGCTCTTGATACCCTTACCCTCCCTATTACTATAATCTGCAACTTATACCTTAAAGTTGGAAAATTTCCAGATGCGCTTAAACGTTCCGTAGTTGTACCTATATTTTAATCAGGGGACAGAGACTGTGTATCAAATTATAGGCCAATATCTATGTTACCTACTCTGGCAAAAGTACTGGAAAGTTAATAAATACTAGGCTAAAGAGTTACCTAGAAAGAAATAGCCTTCTTAGTTGCAACCTGTATGGTTTTAGGGAGCGAAAATCTACTACTGACGCCGTTCAGTAACTGACCTCATTTGTTGTTGATAAACTAGACAGTAAGTACAAAGCTCTAGGTGTCTTTCTAGATCTAAAAAAAGCTTTTGACACAGTGTCTGTCCCAATACTAATAAAAAAATGGAAAATAAAGGTATACGTGGGTTACCGTTATTACTTTTCCAAGATTATTTAACTAATAGAAAGCAGTCAGTTAGGGTGGGAGACTTGTCAAGCTCTGAAAAAAATATCTATTATGGAGTACCACAGGGGAGTGTTCTAGGGCCCACGTTATTTTTGATCTATATAGATGACCTATGCCGTTTATCTCTTTCTAATGCTCAAATAACTACATTTGCCGATGACACTGTTATCCTGTTCTACTCTAAGTCTTGGCCTAGTGTTAATGACGTTGCTCAAGAAGGCTTTAATAAAGTTACTAAATGGTTAACTTATAATCTACTCACTCTCAACCTGAGTAAAACTAAAATTATGACCTATAGTATCAATAATAGTACTCAACCATTACCAAATACTATTATTGTTAAAGCGCATACATGTCAAGAACTCACATGTTGTCACTGTCAGGAAATTAATGAAACTCCGTCGATCAGATACTTGGGCGTTCAAATGGATAAAAATCTCAACTGGCATGATCGAATCACAAGTCTCACAGGAAGAGTACGAAAACTGATTTTTATTTTTTAGAGGTTGCGACATGTATGTGATCGGAAACTATTAATTTCAATGTACTTTGCACTATGCCAATCGGTGATAGGGTATTTGCATTACAGCTTGGGGATGCTCGTCAAAAATGGGAATGCTTAAACTTGAGAGAGCACAGAGGGCGGTTCTCAAAGTTATGACTTTTAAGCAATTCCGGCATCCTACACATAGCTTATATAATGACACGTCTGTTCTCACAGTGAGACAGTTATTTATTAAACAGCTGTTATTGGAGCAACATAAAAACCCGCCTGATTACCCTACATCACGTAGAAGAACAGACATCGTGTACATAACACGACACCACAAAAGTAAGTTTGCAAGTAAATTTTTAAGGGTCCGTGGACCCATCTTGTACAATAAACTAAGTAAAAACCTAAATCTAAGGTCACTTTCACCATATTTGTGTAAAAAAGCATTAGAAAAATATATTAAGACGCTTAAATATGAAAATACAGAGCAACTAATAAATTAAAATTGGCACCCATACACACACACACACACACACACACACACACACACACACACACACACACACACACGCAGTCTCATAATATATCCCTTCGTTAAATTTATACTTAGTTTATAATATTATGTAGTTCCTAAGCAGTTAAGTTTGATGTAGTGTTTTTGCATATACTACTTGTTCAGATCTTAGCAACCGATATTGAATTTTGGCATACCCGCACGTTGTCTCAATTAGTTGTTCATGTTACTTACTTGAACTGTTTAACATAATTATAATAATTTAGAGGACGATGAATCCTGGCCCACCGTGATACAGTTATTACTAGTACGGGGGACAGAGGAAACTTATTATTATTTATTGCTTTGGGCTACACCAATCATTAACGAAATAGCTATAAATAAGCACCATAACTATCATTGTAATTAAATTTATAAGAAGCTATACTGTACTGTTTTTGCTAAATAAAGTTTTTTATTATTATTATTAATCAAAAGAATGTACTGAAGAATTCTAGTTCTTCAAAAAACCTAAAGAAAAGCCCGCGATGGCATATGTCTACCTCCTTGGCTACTTGACTCACAGTAACGATTTTTTTCTTTAAAATTTTATTAAAAAATATTAGGTTATTAATGCGAAGCTATTTTCTCCAATTCAGTATTTATTCTTATCCAGATAAATACTTAAATTACCTTGGGCATTTAATGTAGTTTAAAATTGTCGTTTACACTATATTATTTAAATAGATACTTTAGAAGATATGGCAGATTCAAATTTACGCGCAACCTAAATCTGTAGGTATTATCGAAACGCGTGGCCGCCGGCCCTATTACTATCTACAGCCTACACTAGGCCATCTTATATTAACAAAACAATTAGAATTATCAGACGTGCACCGGGAGCACTCCTGTTACTTACTTATATTTATATTAATTAAGAAATACAAACTTTTCAAATTATCAAATTAGGGAATTGGGTAGGTAGTTAGATTGAGTTTAGGTTTTGATTAAAAGTTATTTCTATGATGTTTTTCATATTTATGAATACAAAGTATTAGTAATATATAGGTAAATAATTAATAAAGGTAATAGGTCAGTAAATTAATATTGGTAAATAAAATAAGGTTTTTTCCCTAAGTGTTTTTTTAAATATTAAGTTATCAACGAGAGGTATCAATGTAATTTTGTGGATTTAAGGGATAAAACTCCATTTGTATTATTTTAAGATTGTGTTGTAAATATTCAGAGTATGTATCTAAGTATCTACATATTTCCGTCCTATTTGGCTATCAATAAGAATCTGTGTTGATTAGTTTTTTTTGTTATTTTAAGGTTGTTTGTGTTGTAAATATTTCGAATATAGGTACTTACATATTTCCTGATGTAAATTTAAAAATAAATGTTAACTTTTATGCTTTTAGCATATTACCTTGGCCTGGCTGGTGTTAGTTTAGTATTTGTCCCATCAATGAAGCAGGCAGTTAATTTTGGGGATTTGGGTTAATAGGTACCTATTGTTTATTTTTTTAAGGAGAATACTCAAAATGACGCGAAGAAGTCGTTCTAATATAGATCGTAGAATTAGAGATAGTAATAGAAACCATTTACCTACCTACGTCTTAATGATGAAATCAAAGAAGAAAGGGAACTCAGGCTGTGTAATAGAAGAGAAAGTAATTATTTGCGAAGAAACAGGGAATCGTCTATTGAACGTGACGTTCATCTTATAATTGATAGGGATAGACATAGATCTTAGCGAGCCAGGGAATCTTCTACTGAACGTGACGTTCGGCTTATAGGCGACAGGGATAGATATAGATCTCCGAGACCCAGAGAATCTTCTACTGAACATGAACGTAGGTCCACAAGTACTTCTAATTTATGGCCAAAGTGAATTCTGCATTCCTCTGCAAACCTCTATACAAATGCACCTATCTAAAAATTATTTCACCATTTGAAAAGTTATTTCTACTTATATTAACCGAAGAGAAGCGAGGGCGCGGCGGGTCGCTAGTGTAAAATAAATAAATAAATATTAGGGGACAATTTCACACAAATTGACCGAGTCCCAAACTAAACGCTAAGCTATGGGTAAGAACAGCTAAAATATATTTTCACCTCAGCAGCTCAAACAAGCATGTTTTGCTGCTTAAAAACAGTGAGCAAAATTCGGTTTTGCTGCGAGCGTGAGACCAAGTAACTTTTTAATTCTTTTTTTTTATATGCCGAGAGCAGTGCTGGGTCTATTCACAACATACGAAAGAATTGAACTTCACTTTGTTCTGTCACTTTCACTTCGATACAGAAAAAGCGAGAGATAGCAACAAGTTGATTCGAAGTTCGATTTTCAAATTCGATACCTAGTAGGGTAGACTGGGTACGGTTGAAACAATTTTGCTTTGATGGCTCATAGCATCAGCATTATGCTATTGAGGGTTGAATAAAATGTCAAATATGTGAGGGCATACATCTGTCTTGAAATGTGTACTATTGTTTTATGCCCAGATATATTCATTTTCACACAGTAGCAGTTTTTGAAAAAGTCTGTCCTCTGTTACAACCGACCCCGTACTAGGGGCGGTTGTAACACAAATAAATAATATTCAATACGGGTATTTAAATCTGCTTTATTGCTCATTCTCGTATTAATCAACTCAGTCTCAAATAAGATCAACACCAATAATGTATTAAACACTTAAAATAACTTCATCAATACAAATAAAGGTATTACAACAAGAAATCAAAGCATTTCTTCTTTAAAAAAGTTACCCGGAACTAAACAGCCTAAGTAATTATAAGATCATGTTTTGTTGCTTATTCCCGGATCAATTCACTCAGTGTAAATTAAATCAATCAATCAATACTCATTAATACTTACGTGTGTTTCAACCGTACCCACCCCCCTCTGACGTCAAAGAAAAATCATAGTGGCGAGACTAAGAACGTAAAACAAAAAGTAATCATTTTTATTTTATCATAAACATCTGATAAGTGACCAGAAAAATATTCAAAATTCAACCGATATAATTCAAAAAGTTATTCGACAAAGATATCAACTGAAAATACTAACTTTTGATTACCAAAATACAATAGGGTCCCCTGCAGGAAACTACAACGAGCGATAGTTGATGCAATACTGTGGAACTTGTTCGCACTAACATGCCACGCATTTCTTCCATTATAAACCTCACTCTACAGCTGATAGTTTCTCGGATATTCGCTTTGTTTTAACCGTACCCCGTTACAAACGTACCCAGTCTCCCCTAGGCCCAAAAAGAATCAAACAATAAAACGTTCGGATACACATATAACCGTAAAATTGCAAATTATCTGTTAAAGTTTTAAATGTGATTGATTATTATATTTCTTTTATTCATAATCGGATTATACTTTTTTTTAAATGAAATGAACAAAATATTTATGAAAAAAATACGAAGTTTAACATGTATCTACATATTATTTATCGTTCTAACAATCTTCAATTTTGTGACATAAACCGCGGGGCCAGTTTCAGAACGCATCCTTAAAAAATAGCGGGATTATTTTTATTGTTTTTGTTTATTCTCTTCTGTTACGCTACATGTCTACTTTCGATACACTTTGGATATTATAAAAGTAGGTAATAATAATTAAATATGAGTGAGTCCAGTGACGAAGTCTGCTATTTAACTCCGGAAGCATTGAAGCAACGTGTAAAAAAGTTTCCTGCCTGAAAAGTCTCGCAAAAATTATCTAAAAGCTTATGATAGTTTTAAGCAATGGAGACACTTTTCTGAGACTGTTAGCGTACTTGATAGAATTATCAAGAAGCAACCATCTTTAATGTGGAGTATTTACTTAATGTTGAAAACCACAATAAATATAAAAGTTGACGTGCACTTTGAAACCTATCCCAAACTTATTGCATTTTTGAAGAGAATGTTAGTAGGGCACAAATCCAGAAAGTCCAAAATTTTTTTAACCGCTGAGTTTAAAAAGTATATTTATTAGGCTCCGGACTGCAATTTTCTCGCTGCAAAAGTAAGTCCTTCATTAGTATAAAATTAATCATTTAATATGTTCTCGCTGCTGAGGTGAAAAGTTGTATGTGTCACACGAGACCAAAGTTATTTACATCTCGTGTCTTTGAATCCCTCGCTACGCTTAGGATTCTAACCTAGAATCACTCGCTACGGTCGTGATTCAATCATACAATCCTTCGCTTACTCGGGATTCAAAATTAACACTCGCAGCAAAAAACAACTTTGCTCTCTTGTTGCACAAGTAACTATTGTATGTATAGAGAAATATCTATAGTACTTAAATATAAAGAAAAAAAATACTTGGGTATTAATAATGCTTAGGTATTCTATACAATGCCAGATTATACAGATTGCGAAAACATAAACTAGGTAGGTAAACATACATTACATAGTTCTTAACGTCCCTCGCGAGATGGTAAAATCGCAACATCCATTCAGGGCCTCTACTCTACTTGGTAAAACCATATTGCGTTTGGCATGTTATCGTAAAGTAATATTGCTTATGACAAGTAAGTTGGCACTACGATAACGATAACATGACAAAATTAAGCAATATTGTTATAACCAGCCATTCCCCCTATAAAAAACACTTATAATCACTATTTTGGCGTTTGAATTTAGAACACACCAATATATTCGACATCCATCTCAAAGCTATACAACCTCCTCGCGCAAAAATACGCGATACAAACTCCTGTGCAAAGAATACTCGACATACAAACTCCTTGTGCAAATAACTCCTCGAGATTTGATTGGTCGACATTAACGACAAGGAGTTTAGAATTTAAAAAAAAGTTTTGTGTTTTTTATTTGCTGTCATTAGTAGGTAAATTGGCACCATTTTGAATAGGTACTGTAAGTTGTACGAAAACAAAATATAAGTGTTATTTAATTTAAAAAGAAATGTTCCAATTTTAATAAGCATTTTAATTCATTCAATCTTATCTCATCGCTTAAATCTTTCTTTTTCTCGTAGTCATGGTATAGAGTAAGTATGCAACTCTTGAATAAAAAGCATTTATATCGAGGGCCATGAATCACTCGCGGCGCTCAAGATTGTAACACTAAAATCACTCGCTACGCTCGTGATTCAATCATCATGAATCTCTCTGAAACTCCCTGCGGTCGTGATTCAGTCGTTAGTATCCTTCACTTGCTCGTGAGTCATCTATGGCCTTCGCTTTAAATCCGTCCTTTATTCACTAATTGCATAATATACCTACTATTTAACCACAGCAGCTCAAACAAGCAGGTTTTGCTGTTTAAAAACAGTGAGCAAAATTCGATTTTGCTGCGAGCATGAGACCAAGATACTTTTTAATAAAAAATAAAAATGTCGAGACCAGTGCTGGGGCTACTCACAACATTCGAAAGAAATGAACTTCACTTTGATCTGTCACTTTCACTTGGATACGAAAAAAGCGAGAGATAGAAACAAGTCGATTCGAAGTTCGATTTTCAAATTCCATACCTAGTAGGCCGTATAACCGTAAAATTGCAAATTATCTGTTAAAAGTTTTAAATGTGATTATTATATTTTTATTAAATATAATCGAATTATATTTTTTATAATGAAATAAAGAGAATATTTATAAAAAAATACGAAGTTTATCATGTACCTACATAATTATTTATCGTTTTAACAATCTTTTGTGACATAAACCGCGGGTGCAGTATCAGAACGCATCTTTAAAAAATTGCGGGATTATTTTTGGTTTTTTCTTATTGTTTTTTTTTTATTGTTCTGTTACGCTATCTACTTTCGATAGACGTTGGATATTATAAAAGTACATAATAATAAATAAATATGAGTGAGTCCAATGACGAAGTCTGCTTTATACCTAACACCGGAAGCATTGAAGCAGCGTCTAAAAAATGCAGAATTAAGTTGCCTGCCTGAAAAGTTTCGCGAAAAAAATCTAAAAGCGTATGATATTTTTAAGCAATGGAGACTTGCAAAGGGTGCAAGCACTTTTTCGGAGACTGTACTGTTAGCGTACTTCATAAAATGATCACAAACGAAGCAACCATCTACAATGTGGAGTATTTACTCAATGTTAAACCACAATAAAGACAAAAAAGATGACGTACACATTGAAACCTATCCCAAACGGAGAATGTCAGTACGACACAAACCGCCCGCTACCATTAAAAAGTTTCTTTATGAAGCTCCGGACTGCAATTTTCTCGCTACAGACGTAAGTATTTATCCGTCATTAGTAGGTATAAAAAACACGCACACTACCCATACCATTACCTACCATTGTAAACTTTCGGCGTCGTAGTTACCTACCTACTTAGTTAGGCCCTACTTCCAAACAAAACTGTTACTTTTAATTTGCAAAACTGCAACAATTTTAGTTTTAGTTTTTAATTTTTGATATTGTTTGTCATGTTGTTTAATTTTTACAATGTAGTTTTTTTTAGCCCGTGTAATATGTTCTCGCTGCTGAGGTGAAAAGTTGTATGTGTCACACGAGGCCAAAGTTATTTACATCTCGTGTCTTTGAATCCCTCGCTACGCTCAGGATTCTAACGTAGAATCCTTCGCTTACTCCCGAGTCCCGATTCAAAAACAACACTCGCAGCAAAAACCGACTTTGCTCTCTTGTTGCACAAATAACTATTTACCGCGTAGAATTGGGGCGTTGTTTCTAAGATTATCGCGAACATTTTTTACACGTGCAGAGAGAAGCGACGGCGGAATTAATTTATAGTAGGTACCAATAGTATATGTCCTGATAATATACTTCAGTTTACATACAAAAGACATGTTTAAGTTTGTTAATTGTTATGAGTATTAGTAAGTGCATAACTATTCAAAGTCATCGCTGTGATTAAATACTAGTTACTTACAGAATGGAAAAAGGATGACTGCTGTATTATTCTTAACATAACTTTAACATAAGTTAATAATAATATTAAACAAACATGAGAAACTATAGTATCCTCTTTTTCCTCTTAGTGGTTGTTTTCATTCCGCATAGATCTTCAATAGGTACACATAAGTAAGTACATCGGAACTTATTTTCCCTCAGTTTAGTTTAACTGTCAATTTACATTACATGGTGACCACAGAATAAGAACATATAGCATAGAAACCGGACTATAAGACGTACTTTGCGTCAGCTATCTTTCTCTACTTTATAGATTACGTATTACATGAGAAAAAATGAAACAAAAAGTAGGCTGCTTTTCTTCTTTAACTGTCATTGTCACAAGGTTTTACACAGGGACTTCTTTGTCCTACCTATAGGAAGGATTTTTCTTTCCTTGTCTATAGGTCCAAATACTATAGGTGCTTATAGGTCCAAATCACGCCTTACTTGTGACGATATACCAAATAACGAAAGAACAGCTATAGATTCATCTCTTTCCAACTCACTATGAAAACCAGAAGTAAAAAGAAGTGAAGCATAATATATTTTCTACTTATTTAGTACGGTTGCTATGCCTTTAGTCTTTATTCTGTGATGGTGACTATTCAATGAAAACTGATTATATGACTCTACCTGGCTCTTTAACCCTGGTCAATCATTTTATACACTGTGCGGTTATCAAAACAAGTCATTGGCAGTAATTGACATTAAAACAAAAAAACTGGATTATATTTTATTGAATAATTATATGGCTATGATTGAAATACCTATGTACTAAATTGCTTAGGGACGATTTTTTCATACACACGTTTAAAACAGGAACGAGTTAATTGTCTCTAAAATGTTTATGAGTCCGACGGTATGTGCCTATTTATTCTACGCACGCTAATTATACTATGCTAATTATTATTATTTGACGACGCGCTGGCCTAGTTGATAGTGACCCGGCCTATGAAGCTAGCGGTCCCGGGTTCGATTCGCGGTATGAGCGAATGTTTGTGTGATGAGCACAAGTATTTGTTTCCGAGTCTTTGATGTTTTTTATGTATTTAACTATTTATTTCTCTAAATACTTATTTATGTCGTTGTCTAGTACCCATAGTACAAGTTTTCACCTTAGTTTGGGACTAGGTTGAAATCTCACAGAATTTGATTGAGCTCGCTTACGACGGAACCTTTTTGTTAGCCGACCGTGGAGTTGACCGTACCCGGTGCGTACCCGTATAGTAACACGACCACGAGGCCATACGAGAGGAGTGCCTGGTAGGACATAACGCTTTTAAAGTGCGAATGCGGTCGCCTTTTCAAATAAAAATAAAACGTGTGCGTCTCGGGACGCCAAACAGAAGTGATAGGTAACTTAAACTAATCTAAGTTGAACTATACCCAAGTCACTTTAAAAAGTTCAAAATGTATGTAGTAACAAATAACAAAATAATCGCTTTTTAAAACGGTGATAGTTTTAGGTTATAAGCTCACTGTCAACAGTATTTATGCTTGGAAACGCAATACGGGGTGACGTCAGCAGGTATGATCAAATACCGTTTACCATTTTCGTCCATACCTACGGGTATTGGTACTTACAACCTACCCTAGCGGCTGAGAGGGAGGTCTATGACGCCATGGAGCCGCGGTTCAAATCCCATCCAATTCCAGAATATTTTTGTATTTTAAAAATTGTTTAAAAATTAGTTCTGCCGCTGCCGTATGCGTGAGAGAAAGGGAAGCCAGACAGGCTGTCTAGTAACGCGTTACGTAACGAAATGGTTTACCCTCTGTCAAGAAGTTATCGGTCACTTCAAAAAACCAAGTTGTAATCGCGAAATCTTATTAGGTAGTTAGGCATTCTTAATTATGCCCTTGGCAACGATACAAGGAAACGTTGCTTAATATTATGAAGGCAACTAAACTGACGATTGCTCGTAAACTCTCCTGGGAAACCAAGAGTGGTTCACCTAGACTATGTACTTTTATCCCGGAATGCCTACTTTTCTCCTTGAAAATTACTCACTTACTACTCTATCAATGATAAAATGCAATGATGAGCGTTTGAAATGCGTTACGCGCGTTACAAATACTCGGAACTGGAAAATACATCAAAAACATAAATGTGAAAATGGGAGCCAAGTTCAATATTTTAAGAATATGCGATGCATGGTTATCGCCTTCACCGACAAAAGAATTGAGATCTAAATGGGTGCCAAGTTCCGTAGATAATCCTTATATTTATTTATTAAGAACATACGACATTCTAAAATAAATTAAAAACACAATTTCTTATTTTTTCTGCTACAACAATGTTTGCTTTTTAAAAGTATAACTTTTTAAATTTGAACACTCGAATTAAGTATTTACACAAAGCAGATAACTTAGGATAAACTGAAGCTCAAACTTTGACTCCGCTAGTTTTTACCAGCAAGACAATTGTTTGGAAGAGTACCTAAGATATTACCACACAATATAAATACAGTAACTTGCATAAAACATAACGTAGATAAGTTGATTAGCCAAATGTAACATAACTTGTAAGTGAAAACGAGCCAAGTCAAATTTTAAGCATCAGTTTATGCTAAGATCTGCTTTGTGTAAATAAGTCGAGTGTTCAAATTTAAGAAATTATACTTTTAAAAAGCAAACATTGTTGTAGCAGAAAAAATAAGAAATTGTGTTTTTAATTTATTTTAGAATGTCGTTTGTTCTTAATTAATAAATATCAGGATTATCTACGGAACTTGGCACCCATTTAGATCTCAATTCTTTTGTCGGTGGAGCCGATAACCATGCATCGCATAGTCTTAAAATATTGAACTTGTCTCCCATTTTAACAAAAATGTTTTTGATGGGATATCATTCTTTTTTGTCAAATAAGTAGTAGTAAGATTTTCTCAAAGTGTGCGTTTCCTTAAAGAAATAAAATAGGATTAATGTTAAATAAATTAGCATTAAATAATATTCATATCGCAACCTATACATAGGTAGATTCACTAAAGCTGGCACGAATTGAATGAACAAAAGTAGTGTCACCTATCAGACCTATCACTGTGTGAGTTGAGTGCTATCCTTTGAACCGATGTTCGAATTTCAAACCAAAAACCTGTTATTATTTTACACACTTGTATACGTTTGTTCACTCATTCAATCCATTCGTGCCAGCTCTTGTGAATCGACCTATAATACTAATAATTATTGAGTAGGTAGTTCCGGTGAATCTGTGATCTTCATTCATCATCATCCGTTCTACTTCACCAAATGGTGCTCTTCAAGAGCAAATGCAAGAGTTACTATACAAAATACCCAAATCGCTATAGGTGTACCTAAAATATTTGAAGATTTCCCTCAATTTCTCCAGGATCCCATTATCAGATTCTGACCTGATGATAGTGGGACCACTCTGGAGTTAATATGCCCTATCAAAACAAAAAAATCCAAAACGGTTAATAAATGACGGAGTTCTGAGGTAACGAGGAGTTGGAGCCTAGCATAAATAATAAAAATAATAAAAAAACTTTAATAATCACTGATTTTTTTATTTGTATACACACAATTACCCATCTTAATTCCAAATGTTATCTTTCTAGGTCACCTGGAAGTGGGTTAGGTTTTTGCTGATTAATCAGTCAGTCAGTTAGTCAGTCAGTCAGTGGTAAAAATGCCGATTTTTAGACGTTAATATCTCAATAACCATTTCACCTTTTTTTATGAAATTTAGGGTTCTAGTGGATCTAAAGGGTTTTAATACATAAACCATATTTCATGTTTTTATGATAAATATATTTGGGGTTATTTAGGCGTCAAAAGTGGCTCCAAGCGGTTCGTGTAAATAACACACGGCTGCGCTCGCCAGTTCCTTTTGCGTGAACTTGTCTGGACACGCTGCTGCCGCGTGTCTAGATATGTAGGTTACTACTTATCTACGATGTGCCTTCGACTCCTTTCACGTAGAAATCCTACCTAGGTATGTCGCAACAAAATAAATTGATTTTATGAGACCGCCTGCCGGATAGTATTAGGGTTGCGTACCAAAATGGTAAAAAAGGAACCCTTATGGTGAGACTTCGTTGTCTGTCTGTCTGTCTGTATGTCACAGCAGGTTTTCTCAGAAAGTATAGAAGCTATCAACTTGAAATTTGGCATAGTTGTATAACTTGCTTGCCCGCATCTGTTTTTGGTAAAAAAAGTATGAAATTATTTTTCTAAATATTTGTTAAGGGGTCTAGAATGGGGGGTTGAAAAATGAAAGTTATTTGATTATAGCAAATGGGGTGTCACATGAAAGTACTCAGTTTGCACATTTCGAAACTATTTTTTTTATAATTTTTCGGGACGTACTTTTTGATTTATAGCCAAAAATGTACAAAAAATGACCGTTCTCCCCCTTATCTCCGAAGTTTATGGACCAAAAAATCTGAAAAATTCCTGATTTAAAGATAATTACTTATATTTTAGAGGAAAAATAAAATGAAGTTGTCAAACTTTACAGTTTTGGAAAAATTATCAAAAAACTTTAAAAATCTGTATTCAAATTTAGGCTAGTCAAAATGGACCTTATTGCCTATATAATAAAGTTCATAACATAATAAGTATTTTCTTTTGCGTTTTCCAACCATATTATCTTAAATACGGAACCCTCGGTGCGCGAGTCCGACTCGCACTTGACCGGATTTTTTTAATTCGAGGCATACGTCTGCAAATAGGTACGTCGCGCTGAATAAACATAAACTATATAGACTGTAATATCGTTAATTTAAAAGTACTGTACATAAAACCAATACTTAAGAGCGTGCAGCCGAGTCAATAATTACCTCAGTGTTCGCTAAGTCGTCGGCTTCCACTCAACCGCAATAAAGTAATTGCTGTGGACTAAAATAGCATAAGTGCAAGCGTTATTGAAATTTGACGACTGAACCCTTCTCTAAAAAGAAGTTGAGGTGCGTGAGTAGGTAATACTTCAGTAGGGGCAGCTACTCAAAACTTGCCGCCTTCTGAAATTAACATTGAAGGTCATCTCTCAAGTTTGTCTTTCATATTGAATAAAAGCCTAAGCCAAAACCTAAAGACCACTTAAAGTCTCTTCTACCCAAAGGCTACGCCAAAGGTTAAGGTATACCGTTGACAAAAGACTTCGCTGTGGACTCCAACTCGTGGCACAACCCTGGAGGCGCCCTCTGCAGCATTGTCGGCAGTACCGCAGTCATCATCTCGAGTCATAGCAGCTCTTATCATCCGAACACAATCAGAGGTGCTGTGAGGTGATTCTCGGTCGCGATCGAGATGAATTCCTATTCCATAGAAGTGACGCTGCCTTCCATGCAGATTCACGATAGAGATTCCTCTTGAACGACCATAGAATTGACACCCTGGGGGCCGATTTTTGACTTTCAAGCGCTCGAAGGTTTCACTCGGAAGTAAGCAAAGTCTGCGAAACCTTTTTTTTAAATACGAGCGGTAGAATTGAAAACGAATGGTGTGGACCACTCGTCTTTAAATTTTCTATCGCTCGTAATTTCAAAAATACGGTTTCATAGATTTTGCTCACTTCCGAGTGAAACTTTCGGGCGCTCGAAAGTCAAAAATCGGCCCACTGTTTTCTTAAAACAAAACGACTTCTTCTCGAACGGTCGACCCGACCGGTCGGACTTAAAAATGCACGCCCCAAAATGTTGTTTGCTCGCTCTGAGGGAACCACTTAAACTCCCCGGGGATAATTCGTCCTTTAAAAAGCGAATTAGTCAAGACAATCACCTACCACATAAGGGAGTTTAGTCGCTACGCCTCGAGTTTGCATACGTGTTATTAAATAGATGACAATCGCAACGGACATTCGCACAGAACACCCTGACCGTGAAATACATTATGTTCTCAATAGTATATTGATGCAGAGGGTAGAAATTGCGCAATTTATGGACGAGTCATGCATTATAGTCCCCTAGTGTACAGTCGAGTTCATAAAGATGTGTACACTTCAGTACCTTGTCTATTTATTGTTATGTTTCAACCGCCATATATGAATTGTCACAGCGCAGCGATTAAAGAGACAAGGGGTTAAAGTGTACACATATTTATGAATTCTTGTCCCTTCTCCCGAGACAGACATAGGTAGTGCTTTTCTCAACCCAAAAATTGTGCCAGGAAATAAAAAAACAATATTTTAAGGTCAAGCGGGGCTATTCCGACAGAAGGGTAAATGCGTCACTTAATTTTTAAAGGGAATTCAACGTTTTAGACGGAAATAGCCCCGCTTGACCTTAAAATTTATTTATTAGGTGCGACATACATAATTAAAAACAAAAAAAGCCCCATATCGCAGAAGGCATAAGCCACTATGAAAGTTGGTTGTAATATGCTAGTAACACATGTTCACAGAACTATTTTACTTTTTATTAGGTTTTCCGTGGGATGAAAGATGAAGTTATCGTAAACTTTTACTTGTAAGTGTGAGAATGTTTGTATAACTACGTCACTGTACGTATCATGTTTGCGATCCTCTTTCCGATTTAATGTCTAATATGAAGTAGCACAAGTCTTTCGATAATTTAAATGAAAAAAAACCGGGCAAGAGCATGTCTGACCATGCTGAGTGTAGGGTTCCGAAGCCGTTACTACACAAAAATTTCACCTGCAAAAGACCGTATCTACATGGCACTCAAACTCAAGCCCTTTTGTTAAGAAGCTCAGCTTCTCGGGCTCTCGGCAATAACTCAAAACGGTGTACCTATCCATCATACTGAAAACCTTTGCGATTTTTTCGACATACTACGGTTTAAAAGATAAATGGGGGCACAATTAAGTATCCAAAATAAAGGACAGTTTTGACTGAAGGCATCGAGCTCATCTCGCCAACTAACTGGACGACAACTGGACAACTTAAGTATTCGTTTGATTTTAAAAAATCTTTAAATCTTCCAATTTCAATATTTACTCAACTTAGTCCATGGAAATACACTGGCCCGCAAAACTAAGTATCACACTTTTAATACTATCTAATATTAGAAGTGTGATACTTAGTTTTGCGGGCCAGTGTACTACGATAAAAGGGCTGATCCCTTGCATCAAATAAGATATTTGATTTTTTTATATGTTCTATGTGATGTAGTGGTTATGGCAAATCCAAGTTTTCCACCTCAAAAACCCTCCGGATCATTGTTAAATTCAGGAAGAACCATTGAAATTTCCGACTTAGGGGAAGTACGCCTAAAGTGGGTACCATGTCTAAAGCAGGTAGCCGTTTAAATTTGCGTGCCTTTAGCATTTATAAAAATCTGTGGATGCGAAGTGACATTCCACACGTCAGCCAATCACAGGCAGTAATGCCAGTTGAACGGTGTACGTTTTGGCAAGGTAAGACGCTAACGAAGTTTTTTGGTGTTTTCACTAGTTTTTAATCTTTTTTTTACATGTGATTGCTCTGAAATGGTTTATCTCTCTATCTAATTTGTTTTAAGTATATTTTCTTTGGTTATTAGTCTTGTTATTTATGAAGCTGCTTTGTGTTTTATCGTTTCGGTTTGAAAGTTTTATGCTGTTAAAACAAAAATGTGCGCATAGGCAAATCGGGTACGGGAAAAGCGGGCACCCGCCATTGGCCTCTATTTGTATAAATTAATCAGCGGACTAATATTTTAGTTACTTTTATTATGTAGCTAGTAGTAAATATAAAAGAAAAATTTCCCAAGCGTCATGGGGCGAGATCACATTGTGGCTACTATGTAAGAGGCGACCAAAAAATCGGTCAAAAGTGCAACCAAAAAGTTTGGTATAAATTTATGTACACTACAAAGACACATGAATAAAAGCTGACCATTTGCATAAATTGATAATTTTAGGACAAAGCTGTGAGCTTAATTAATGTCCAAGTCGCTTTGATCGCATAAGAACAATCACTACCCGCATTGCCCAAAGGTCTTGCCCGTTTTAGAAACCCCCCACGGGCAAAGCGGTTTTTTGGAAGGGTGCACATTTTAATATTTTTTTTATATAAACCTGACGTTTTTTCTCATTCCGTTGATTTGTGCGAAAGCATAAAAGATTATAAAAACACATACATACTAATAAAGGAAATAAAATAAAAATAACTTTGTTTTTTTAACCATCATCCTTAGCGTACCCGCTTTGAGCGTACCTCCCCTATTTCAGTTTCTGCCAATTTTTACCGCCGTAACATAGGTTTTACGCCAAAAGTCACTGTCTACACTTTTTAGAAGACTAACCGTTCTACAAAATGAAATTATTTGGTTACGATAAACCGAATATTTTATAAGGTACAGTTGTTAAAAGGTTGGTCCATCAAAGAATTTCAATAAAAAAAAAACTTACTCCCTTACCAGTAATGCATAAGGTCTGTTCATTCTTACTTGTCTTATATAGTAAACAACTTTCTAACCTCAAAATGAACCTTTTTAGGCTTAAATCCCTATTTTAAACAAAATAAAGCAATTACAGACAATACATTGGCCAAATGATGTCCAAAATGTTTATTCAGTTTACTTTATTTACAACAAAAGAGCTATTTTAGCCAAAAAAGGTTCATTTTGAGGTTAGAAAGTTGTTTACTATATAAGATAAGTAAGAATGAACAGACCATGCAATGGGGTGTTATATTAACATAATATTAATACTGAGTGATGGCTCTTAAAAAGTCATACGGGTTCGTATAAAGTCGGTTAAAGTCGAATAAGAGCGTATGAGTGCGAGCGAGAGAGAATTACAAAGCCGAAGAACCTTTCAACAGCTATCGCACTGTACACTTTAATTTTTACCTACTACCAATGATATTCTTCTAATATATAAAATTCTCGTGTCACAGTTTTCGTTGCCATACTCCTCCGAAACGGCTTGACCGATTTTGATGAAATTTTTTGTGCTTATCCGGTATCTATGAGAATCGGCCAACATCTATTTTGCATCCCATTATTTATATGGCAAAACAACGTTTGCCGGGTCAGCTAGTTTTATATAAAGATACGTCATCTGCGCGCAAAAACGTTCCTAAAAAAGGAAGGCAAATTGCCTTACTTTTTATCTATTTATCTCTTTCTAACAATAGCGTTCGCTATGGATTGTAGTCTTTGTCTCTGTCAGTAATAGGTCACGGGTTTTGAATGCGTTTAGTATGAGCATAACGTATCTTAATATAAAATATCATTGCCTTCTACGTTTTACATTATAATGATTACTTATTTATTGTGTCGTATTTAATTTTACAAACCCTTCTAATATTTTGTTTACTCACATCAGCTACTTTGAACAGCTGTACCATGGCTGTATCAAAGAAACTAAGGTCTTACGAAACCAAATTCGTATCGTTTTGTTACTTTTATTTTTTACTTTAATATAATATGTAGACTTATGCCATAAAATGGGTCCATAGTTTTGGAAATTTTGCAAACCTTTGAACTGTATCTTAGAAACTATTCGGTTTATCGTAGCCGAATTGTTTTCATTTAGTTGAAAATTTAAGGGCGCTGCATACGTAACGTGATCAGGACGTGGACCGGACGGGGACGGGACGTGGTTGCATACATTATCGGTTTTCCCGTCCCGTACGTGCAATCGTTACATATGCACATTCTGATACATTTTCTATGAAACGATATTGTCGTCTCGTCCCGTCCCCGTCCTGTCCGTGTAAAATCACGTTACGTATGCAGCGCCCTTAAGTCTTCTAAAAAGTGTAGGGACATAGTGATATTTACCGTAGCATAGGTTTTTGGTGGTAAAAATCAGGGGAAACAAAAAAAAATGGCTTTTCAAGAATTTAACAAAGATTCGGATCGAGGGTTTCCGAGGTGGAGAACTTGTATTTGCCATAACCACTTCATATAGAATAAACTGACCGACATATCGACGAGCAGCCCAAACCGCTGGGTTTAGAGATTCCAAATTTGGCACGGAGGGTCCTTATGAGATCTAGGGGTGCACTAAAAAGGGATTTTTGGAAATTCATCCCCTAAGGGGTTGAAATAGGGGAAGTAGCGGGGAATTAATTCTACGCGAATGAAGTCGCGGGCGTCCTCTAGTGGACTATAATTTAAGTCAATATTTAATTTGGAAGACTTAAAGATTTCTTTCAATCGAAAACTTAGGTTTCTCAACTATTATTTTCCTAGCTTAGTAAAATACAAATACAAGCGTGCTTAAAAAACCGTTCAGGAAATATTGAATTCTAAAAGTGTACCTAATTTACGGAACATGTCCTCTCCCCTCCAGCCAAAACTACAAAATAAGAATTAAAATTCTGGAATATCTAGGTATATCTTAAATGAACGCGGATACTTATCTATAACGAATTTAAAACTACGAGTATTTATCACGACTACGTAGACTTCTTTGGTATTTGAGTTACAGGCATCTCAAACGTTAATACCTGCTGAAAATGGTTTATTCTTATTTTTAACCGAGTGCAAAAACAAGGAGGTTCTCAGTTTGACCTGTATGTATGTATGTTTGTTAGCGAGTATCTCGCGTTTGGCTGACCCGATTTTGACGCGGTTTTCAGAAAAGTATTTGTTAACCTTAGGTGAAGGTTTTGGTATTTTAACCGACTTGAAAAATAGGAATTTATCATTTTGACCCGTATGTATATGTATGACCACTGAACTGATGATGAAGATCACAAATGCCTACAGGAACTCCTCAACGGTACCTATTTCAACGGTGGCGGTGGCGATAAGATTTCCGATTAAGATAGTTGAGCAATTGTAACGAAGAATATTTAATTATTTAAATATGACTATGACTTTCCCGCGTCATTACTTGCGGCGAGCTTAAAATGTCTTATTTAAAGTATCATATCAACTAAGTAATGGAACTACATAACAGCTTAAGTATTATGATCACTAAAAAGTATAAAATAAAATAAATGATTTAAAAAACAAAAAACCGGCTACAAAAACACAAAAAATAACTTTGTTTTAAAATGCGACTCACAATATTTTCCGACTTCAATTGGACTGACCTATAGCTACAATTTTAAAAGAAGTTATTTATTGCGTTTTTGAAGGCGGTTTTTTTTTAACATTTATTCCCTATCTTTTTACTCCTTAGTAGAAACAAGTGGGAAAAATTATTTTATAAGTTACAACTGGGGCCAAATAGGAAGAAATATTTCCCATTTTTACCACTTGGGCCAACTGGGCAGAAATAATTCTCATATGTCCCAAGCAGTCATAAATGGGAATAAAAAAATCTAGTTCAAACCCTAATGGTATTAAATTTAAATAAACTGTTTTAAATTTCGTGTACCTAGTTAGGTACATAAAGTTAGGGAGGTCCATTTTAAATTATAAACGTGATAAGACAAAATCTTATATTTAATATTTTATTGCAAAAATTAACCAAAATTGACATTGTAAATCTAGCATAATATTATGTAAGTATATCTTTAAATAAAAACCTGGACAATAATATTGTCATGTTTTTTAGATCTGAGTATATAATAAATAATAAATTAAATAAATATCACGGGGACAATCTCACACACCGAGTCCCAAACTAAGCATTTAAGCTTGTACCTACTATGGGTAGGTATTTGACATGTGTAGTTGCTTAGGTCCGCTAAAATTACAAAACCACTACCCAGTATCAAATAAAAAAAATACTAGAAATATTTTTATTACCATATACATATTATACCTACGAGTACATAATTTTGACGATTCCGAACAAGCAAGCGTATTGTTGCAGGTTTAATAAAGACGATGAATATCATACTTACATGTTTTTTATTTTACTTATATACTACTAGCTGCACCCGGTATGGGTTGCAATGCCACGTAAAGTAAAGACATTTTTAGGAATTTTTAGGCTTTCGTAGTCAAACTTGAAACCCTAATATTTTCGCCATGTCCGTCCGTCCATCCGTCCGTTCGTCCGTCCGTCCACCTGCAGCTTGACTCAGATACTCTTAGTTCAAGTTATTTGGCATGAATTTACATATTAGTCACGCGGACAAAGTGTTAAAATAAAAAAGTACCTTCCTACGCGGAACTTGGGGATGTTTTATTTGTTTCTCGCCTACCCCATAGTGTGGGGTGTCGTCGGATTGGTCTTTCAAAAATATTACGGGTTTGTGAAAGCAACTTTTCAATTAAGGAATCCTTTTATGAAATATTAGCATTTAAAGTGCTAATTTTGTTACAGTCCAGTGTCCCTCTCCGCTACAACCAACTACAAATAAGAACTAAAAATATGAAAAAATCTAAAATGAAAGCTCATATGACGAATTTTGAAGTAAAACTTTCATTACTAAGTGGACTAGCTGGGTTCCTGAGATTCAAGCCAAAATGTTTAAACCTATTAAAATTATCTACGACAGCAGACAGATAGTTTATGTGTAGTTACGGCTTCGGAACCCTACACTGAGCATGGTCAGACATGCTCTTGCCCGGTTTTGCATATATTTCTTGGTCTAGGAACCCTCTTGGTGACCCAGAAGAACCCACCAAATTGTCATCACTATCAGATCAATGGTCTAGAAACACATAGAGGACAAATAAACAAACATTCATTTTATTTATGACAATTTTCTTTGGTGTCTACAATTATTACTCTAAAATAAAAGATTTGGAATTATTTAAAATTGACCTCTATGACCTGTAGGTCCTACAGAATTTTTTAAACAGTTTAATTTTAAGTATTTTAACAATATTATAGTAAATGAGTGGTAAGTAACAACTGGGCATTTTGATTCCAATTTGTGATCACGTGGAAAAAATAAGATTTTTTTCTTCCCAGTTGCTGACTCTATGGGCCGCAAAACGCCACAGTCCGTTCAGCCGTTTTGCGTGAAGGAGCAACAAACATGCTTATTCACATACGTATACATCCTTACTCACACACACACGCAGACTTCGCATTTTATAACATTCGTGTGATTATTGTGGGTGTGGAGTGAGTATGGCTGATTGAATGCTTTCTGGTTCAATCACACCTAACACAACGGATTTGAATTACATTTAGCACACAGATAGTCCAAATTCTGAATTGACACATAATATGGTAATTATTACATACCAGAAAATTTGACAAGTAGTTCTTTCTAAAATGGAAAACTAAGCGGACGGAGACGCCGCAAAATCCAGTTTTAATATTAGTAGGATTGGTTGGATAGGATATACTAGGATCGGAATAGTATACTTTAATTAACCCTTTGAAATGAAAATAAAATAGGTGTTAATTTTTTACCAATTTAATGTAGGTTAACATTTCATTATTGTTTAGACGGCGCTTAGCAAAAAACCATTGCTAATCGGTCCGATTTATCTCCTGAAACTGTTAAATCTTTAAATGATTATTTTGAAAGCAAACTTAACCTAACCGGCATTTTAAAGTCACTGGATTCAGAAAAAAATGCAAAAAGTTATTTGCTTTATCTGATCAAAAAACCCGCCTCATCTTGACCCCACTTAACTTACCTACGTAGGTAAGTTAAGTGGGGTGAAGACGAAGCACGCACAACGCACGCAGGCCGGGTCAGGTAAACGGGTCACTCGTGGCGCTGCTTAAAACATCGCCACCGAACTGTGAACTGACACAAGTGATCCGCTTACAGCGAAACTAAGTATACTTAAAAACCTGGTAACTTACTTAAATATATTGATCACCCTAACAATATTTAACTCTCTCCGAAGAATCAGTATAAATGCGGCGTTGTTGCCAGATCAGTGAACTAACAGCAATCTTAAGAAGCTGCTGCGCACAATGTGTTTCACAATGGTAACCATAATAAAAAGCAAAACGGTCACAGCACTATAGTTTAAACAGAGTTCGAGTTTAGCTAGTGAGTAGTTTATCTTTCGTCTATTATTGATCACCAGAGACAAGGAACTTGATTTCGAACCATCTCTTTAAAATTAATCCCTTTTATTAAACCAGTTAACAACTGGTTAACAACCTTTAGTTTAAAGGTTCCTAGTCGTTGACCTTCTGTAGCTGCTGCAGTCTTTCACCAGAATTATGTATGAGGGCTAGAAGCAATTAGGCAACGCAGGTCCCTGCCACTGCCAGTCTCGTCTCGATCAATTAAAAATAACGGCATCAGGTTAATTTCTTATCTAATTAAGCGGATACTTAAAACTTCATTTATGTCAAGTGTTTAAAGTTATGCTTAGTTATGTAACTTATAGGTTTTTTTTATGTAAATCGCAGTGCTGTTAGAAACTCTAATTATGAGTTCCAAACAAAAGGAAGATACTATTTGAACGGGTAATGTATCGATGTCTACACGTAATCATGCTTACCTGTTTGTTGGTGAGTTGCGTCTGAGACGTGCGCGCCGCGATGGTCGTGCTGTAGACGGCGGACGCATGCGCGCTCGAGCTGCGCGTCGGGTACTGACTGCGGCGACAGCATCCGCGACACGCGCTCGAGGCTGTGCTCGCGCTGCGCGTACGCAGCCGCGTGCGTCTTAACGCGAGCGACCACTGCGCGAGACCTCTAATGGCACTATACATATTTCCGCGAAATTCTTCACAACATATTTGGTACCTATATACCTATATTAACATCAAAAATGTTTCATCCCGCCGTTTCTTGACGGGATCAACATATTTGATGGAACCTAGCTAAGAGCCACCTCTGCTAATCAAAAGAATTAATTAAAATCGTTTAACCCGTTCAGGCTGTAGGCGATGGTATCCAGACTGACTGCAAACGCGGATTTCATTTATAAAGAGAACGAAGCATGTCAACTCTTGACACATCATGTCCGATTAAGTATCGGCACCGATCCTGACAAAAATTATCCCAATATCCCCTAGTCCCTGCTACTTATCTCTCATAATGGGTGTTACATACAGACGGAGAGACCGACGAACATTACAAAAGTAAACACCTATAAATTTTAATTTTTATTGTGTTATGCTTTCTTTTTAAATATTTAGCTGATAGATTATTTTTTAAATAAAAATAAATATATTAATATTAATAAATAATATAAATATGATTGAATGTTTGAATTGATGTACAATCAACAGCATAAATAAGTGATCATTTATGTACCTTGTCGCTTTCAATCGTTTCACAATTTTGTATGACATTTGAAACACGACGTCAAAGTGACAAGGTACATAAATGATTATTTATTTATCCTGTTGACTGTACCTATAATGTTTCTACTAATTGTGATTTTATCACGTTTTGTAATATTAAAAAATAATAAAAAATACTAGTTAAATGTAAATATTTTCAAAATTGCTTTCTTGGGGTTGGAAATGAGGCTATTTCGTATCATTTTAGGTATATTTAACAAATAATTATTCAACCATATCATATCTGGAGGAGCCCAAACTTGGTATGTTTTGTAAATAATTTTTATTTTAATTTAAAACAAGAGACTGAAATACTATAATATAATAATAATGTGATATATTTTTAGAATCGGCTTAGAAAGCCGTTTCATTAGATACCACTTGAAAATTTTGAAGGCACTTCCCTCGTTGTTAAGCCTACTATCGGAATCCTGGGTGTTGACATATCACATGATATTCAGTTCCGCAGTCATTTGGAAGATAAAGCCAAATTAGCCTCCAAGAAGCTAGGCGTGCTTAGTAGAGCAAGACGGTACTTCACAGCTGTCCACTGCCTCCAACTCTATAAGGCCCAGGTCCGGCCGCATATGGAGTACTGTTCTCATCTCTGGGCTGGAGCACCGCAATGCTTTCTTCTTCCTTTTGACCGGATTCAACGTAGAGCGGCTCGAATTGTCAACGACCCAGCGATCTCTGTCCGATTAGATCCACTCGCTATCAGGAGGGACATCAGCTCACTTTGTGTGCTGTAGGCTTTATAACGGGGAGTGTTCTGAAGAACTATTCGCATTGTTGCCTGCCGCCGTATTCCACCACCGTACCACCCGTCGTAGGGCCAGGTTCCATCAACATCACCTTGATGAATGGCGTTCTTCCACCGTGCGTTTCTCTAGGCACTTTTTACCTCGTACGGTGAAACTGTGGAACGAACTCTCTCCGGCGATATTTCCTGCCAGTTATGACATGGGATCCTTCAAGAAAAGAGCTCTTATTTTCCTTAAAGGCCGGCAACGGACCGACAACTCAACTTGAGTTGCCGGTGTTTATGGGCGGTGGTGATTACTTCCCATCAGGTAAGCCGCATGCTCGTTTGCCTCCCTCTTTTATAAAAAAAAAAACCCACACACGATAGGTTTCAGAACAAAACATCGTTTTTTCCCATACAAAAAAAACCGGTCAAGTGCGAGTCGGACTCGCGCACCGAGGGTTCCGTATTTAAGATAATATGCTTGGTAAACGCAAAATAAAATACTAATTTTGTCATGAACTTTATTTTTTATGCAATGAGGTCCATTTTGACTAGCCTAAACTTTAATACAGATTTGCAAAGTTTTTTGGTTATTCCTCAAAAACTGTATATAATTAACACTTTATTTTATTTTTCCCATAAAATATAAGTAATTATCTATACGCCAGATTTTTTTCAGATTTTTTGAATTATAAACTTCGGAGATAAGGGGGGGGACGGTCATTTTTTGTAAATTTTTGGCTATAAATCAAAAAGTACATGACAGAAAATTAAAAAAAATATAGTTTTTAATGTGCAGATTGAGCCGTTTCATATAACACCCCATTTGCTATAATCGAACCACTTTCATTTTTCAACCCCCCATTCTAGACCCCTTTTCAACTATTTATAAATTTAATTTCATATTTTTTTTACTAAATACCGATGCGGGCAAGCAAGTTGTATAACTATGCCACAATTTGAGTAGCATTTGTAGTTGCTGAGAAAACCTGCTGTGACATACAGACAGACAGACAGACAGATAGACAGACAACGAAGTCTCACCATAAGGGTTCCTTTTTTACCATTTTGGTACGGAACACTAAAAAAGATTACCTAAAGATCCGATCCGATCCGATTTTCATGCTTCTACTCGTAACAGCATTTGCAGCTTTTTTTGGCGTACCGCCACTATCTAGAATCGTCGACTGGGCGTTCAGGGGAACGTTTTATAAAACTACAAGTAGCGATTTTACAGGTTTAAACTGACAACACTGCTCAAATGGCTGGTCGTCAATCGTCATTGGTCGAGATTGTGTCAAATGGATCATGGATGGATAAAAATATGACTACCACTTTTCCGCGGCGTCGTTTCCGGCGAGCTTGAAATGTCTTAAAGTTTCATATCAACTAAGAAGCCGGACTGTATAACACCTTATTATGATCACTCAAAAGCATAAAATAAAATAAATGTTTTAAAAAACAAAAAACCGTCATCATAAACGCAAAAAATAGGTAATATTTAGGTCAGTCCAACTGAAGTCGGCTTTTGGTTCTTCTGACTCACAATATTGTTAACCAAAAGCCGACTTCAGTTGGACTGACCTATAATACCTACCTACCATTTTAAAAGATGATACCTATTTTTGCGTTCTTGAAGGCGATTTTTTACTTTTTAATATCCTGTAAAATGGAATAATTCCCAAAGAATTTTACGCGGGCTCAATCCACCTCATCATACTTTTATAGGACTGATGGAAAATCAAGTATCATGATCATTACATTTAAATCCGCCCCGGAGTTGCAAGTTTGCAACTGTTGCAAGCCCTAAATTTGAATTTCCCTTTTTGTCATGAGATTCTGGTAGACCTAACCTTGCTTGCATCATCTACTTTACTTTTGTTGGTGCAAAAACATGAAGATAATTATAAGGTATTGAAAAAGATAATTACATATAATGGGGCGTAAAAAATAAAAGCGACTTTGTTATAACAAATGTAGTGACTTTTGAAAGGGCTCAATTGGCACATTCTAGACTATTTTTCAATCAAATCAAATCAAAACAAAATAATTTATTTGTCAGAATACAGTATTATAAGGTGTTATAATTATTTTCATCTCACTAGCTCGGAAAGCCCTTTTTGTTTGTTTGATATCTATTGAGAAAATCGCTTTTTATCCACATGTGAAGAAAGAGTTTTGACATTTGAAGGCAGCTTTAGTGATATTTGACAGCTAACAAAACGTAAAACGTTAAAACCGCTGAATTTTTAACATCACATTTAATGAATTGCATCGAGTAAAAAATACTAAATACAGTCTTACAACTTTATTTTAATTCATAAATATCAGCATTCAACATTACCCTTCGTTCTTGTTGTAAAAACGGATAAAATGTTCTGACAGTCCAATTAAGTCGATGTGCGAACAAAACGCATCCGGAATAATAAAAAAAACTTAAGTCAAAACTTTTTAATTAATCCGTCAACGCATAGAGGTAGTAAAGCAGAGGCCCTACTTTAAAAATCGAAGTTCGAAGTTACGCTAGCTCCATCTCTGTCACACGTCCTTCGAGACTAAATCGAGAGAAAGGGATGGAGCTAACGTAACTTCGAACTTCGATTTTCAAAATAGAGCCTCTGTTTTCCTTCATCTTTGGGTCAACGTTAAATATTCGCATGTTTTTCTAGTTTGTTTTGTTATTAAAAATGAGTGATTCGAATGACGAAAGACGTATTAACACCTATGGAATTACAGGAAACCGTGCAAAATGCGGAATTGAGCTTATTTTTCTCGCTGAAGTGAGGTGAAAAGTTTTGTGTTATACACGGGTGAAAAGTTATTTTACGTCTCGTGTGTTGAAACACTCGCTACGCTCAGGATTCTATTTTTGAACCACTCGCTTTGCTCGTGGTCAATCATAGACTCCTTTCGTTAGCTCGTGTTTCAAATGAACACTCGCAGGTAAAATACAACTTGTCCCCCTTGTATTACAAATAACTATTTTACACTTGTATTCAGCATGCAAGCAGGCGTACAAATGTTAGTCGTAGGTATATTCAAATTCTATTTAATAATTTACATTATAAATAAATTTTATTATGGTCAAAATCATCTTTTAAAGTATTTGATTTCATACTTATTTCCTTAAAATTTACGTAATCCTTGACACTGTAGAAACATTTCTCCATCAAACATTTTGTTAACTGACATTTAAATCTATTTCCCGACAAAATTCTTAAATTCTCTGGTAAATTATAAAAAATTACTATGCTCATATTAACTATGTTTCTTCTATAGATATCTTTGCGACATGCGGGTTTATACAAAAGAGACATGATATGTGCTCTTGTCTTCCTCGGTATCACTTCACTGGGTTTCTTAAAGTACGCTGGGTGGGAGTTGACAGAAACACATAAGTCCCTAATGTATAAACATGGCAGAGGTAAAATATTTAGTTTCCTAAATAGTGGCACACAACTGTCGTCCCACCAAGCATTACAAATTACACTTACACATTTTTTTTGAATTTTGAATACTCTATCAATTGCTACCGAGTTTCCCCACAATATTAAGCCATAGCTGAGCACAGAGGAAACATAACCGTGGTATGCCGTTAGAGCAGCTTCTGTGGAGACAGTCACTCTCACTCTTTTCAGGGCAAACACAAAACGAATTAACTTATTACATACATTATCAATTTGCGCTTTCCAATTAAGGTGTTTATCTATAAATATGGACCGGAGTAACGAATGCTGCGGAGCTGTTCCGCCTCGCCAAGGACAAGAATAAATATTCGGAGTTGATGGCCAACCTTCAGTAATTGGAGAGGCACCGAAAGAAGAAGAAGATCTATAAATATGCCAAGAAATTTCATTTATTTTTATGATTAACTATGCAGTATGATGATTTTTATCTAAGGTAGCTAACAAATAACTTAAAATTTGCTAGCTGGATTACGAAGATCTGACTCCAGGATTTAGTGCAGTGATTGAGTCAATAATTATTACGTTAATTATATAGCCAACTAAGGCGATAAGGCCAAATCCTCATCTGGGAGAGGCGGGGTACGATGCGATGGGCGGGCGCGGCGCACACCCGTCTTCTTCCCAATCCCCGATTCCTCAGACCTATCTGTCTTTGTATTAACGGGTACGGAGCCCTACAATGAGCATAAGCCTGACGTTTTAGTAAGGTTGGACCATTGCACTATGTTCTACAAAATAATATTATCCCAAATTAATAACTTCATTTTAATTTGCACCGAATAGATTCGATACGTAACGTATTTATTTCATATAAAGTAGATATTAAAGTGTAAATAATTTGGGAGTTATTTCCGCATCCGGATCCGGGTAGTATTGAATTAGGTCTGCCACTGGAGCTTCTTGGTCTTCATAAAAATCACAAGCAAGTAAATATTCTCTCTTGGAATAGTCATCACCTTTGCAGAACATTTCTCCTGTAATCATAAAATTACTATCTTCACCAAGATGCCGAAACGCGGAAGGTTTCCGATTTAATTTTAATTTCCTTCTATCGTAAGTAGGGGAATAACTATATTCTAAACATTAACGCCCGCGTTCTAATATACGGGTGGGCCTAAGTACAATTTGAGCTCTGCGTTGTCGACCCAGAGAACACTACACGGGCGGTACTTACGCGTCTAAAAGGTATCGATTGAGGTACATCGACACAGTGCGCGCATGAAGGTGCTGATTAGACTTCATTTACCTTTTTTTTTGGCATTCATTGGATGCGTCGAATGCTTGCCGAAATAAGCGATCAGGCAAATATACTCAAGTCTATCAGCACCACAAAGTTTTGATTTGGTTTTATCTGCCCTACGTTAGTAAGTATCTATTTATTACAAAAGAAATGCAGTACCTAAAGTTCTGCGATGGCTCCTTAAAAACAGAAATACGAGCTTTTATTGCGATACCCTCAATGTCCATGATGTGCACGGGACTTTTGGCCTCCAGGGCGCCCACGCAGTAGTGCTCCTCCATGAGGTCAGGGTGCCAGTACATGATGGCATCGCGGCAGGACGTCCCGGCTATCGGCAGCAGTATTCTGTCCTAAAAAATATATCTCATAAATCTCAGATGAGCAACTTTGTCGTCTTTACAATAGTAAGATTAGCTAAATTTATTATCGTCTCTTGTATCAATACGAGGCGAGGTGACATGGAAAGTAAAAAGATTTGACAAAAGGTTGGCATGTGAGTTTTTTAAATATTCTCCATTAGTCTAAACCAAGATTTATAGCACCGGTACTCTTCCTTCTGGGGGATCTCAAACGCTGCCGCTTCTATGAAAGCATTCCAAGCCTCCTCAGGCCTATCGAAGTGAACACCTATCTTTCTTTCTTTCGTCAAAAAAAAAAGTCGCACGACACTATATTGGGTCTTTAAGGTGGGTGGCTCAATTGGTTTTTTTTTGCTCTTCAAAAACTCTTGGGTACTCGTACTTAATTTTGGCTATATTGCGGAGATATGCATCGTCATGCATGATGCAAAAAAATCCTAGCAATCCTCAGATTTTAAATCCTTTTAAATCCTTAAGAAATTATTACTAAATCCAGCATTTAAAATTTTTCGGCAACATTTTCCTTCCCAAGCTCGGTCCTCATTCGACTTTCCGCGGAAGCTCTTGGTCCGGGAATACGCAAACCAGTTTCACTCAATCTACTTAACTTTAAAATCATACAACACCATTGCACGAAAATGTTCGCATTCGCATTCGATTTCTATTTTTAATAGTCTAACGCCGATGGATAAAAACGTAGTAATTTTTGGTGCTTTGTAAGCGTTTTCAGCAGGCGGAAACCTTATTTCACTCCATTTTAGAGGTAGGAGCTCTATAACATACCGGATACCAAAAAATCGACCAGCTTCAAACCCGTCTTCAGGCGTTTTCTGGACCCCTTATTCAAAGACCATTTGAAATGAATTTCAGTATGACAATTAATTAACTAGAAAGAGTGACAGAAATATAATGATTAGAAAGGGACAATGTTACTAAGAAGTCTTCAGAAAGAGAAGGCGATTAGATAAGTCGGCATTATGCGGAACATCCAGGGCCGTGAGCATAGGATATCGCGATTGTGAATGAGGCAGCAGGGTGAATATTCAGGCGTTTCAACCGCTATCATTTTTAGAAAATAATGATAAATAAGTACCAATCACTTTTGATGTAATAATTTGCAGACCCGGGGGTAGTTTCCATTCCATTTAAAAGAACAAGAAATTTGTTTTCTTACTTAATCTAGAAAAATATGCGATAATAAGACAATAATGACGACGGTTAAAACGCCGAAAAATAACCCAGCAATGCGTAGAACCATCCAGCATCGAATACTCAAGATCGTCCTCAGCGGGTCAAAGTACGTCGGTTATTCCAGAAAGCAGTCTGGCTGAAACTGGGAGTATAAAAGGCGAAGCGCTCGCGGCAATGTTCTGTTATAACTTCAAAGAACATTCGAAGCGACTAATAGGAAGGGTTATATGCGATTAAGTTTTTGGAAGTGGCTTTGATAAAACCCAGCTCTTAATTAAGAGTTTAATTGTGGATTTCTATCAGTTACCTACCCCGACCATTTGGTGTCAGAAGAAAAATAGATAGGCCACTAACTCCGCGAGATCAAGAGCTGCATGGGGGGTCAAAACCCAAAGCAATACCTTACTGCGGCTCTACGGCGCCGGTACGCCCAACGCAAATAAGCCTCAACACGATCTCAATCCTCTTGAAGGAACAATCAAGAGCCTAGAAGGAATGATCTAATACGTCATCCCTCTTGGATAATAGTAGTAATAGAAAAAAACCGGTCAAGTGAGAGTCGGACTCGAGTATCGAGGATTCCGTACCATTATATTTCTCGTCAAGTAATTTTCTTCCAAAACCTTTCATTAAATAAGTACCCAGGCCATGTGTTCATGGTTTTTGAATTGTCCCATACTTTTAATAACATATTTTTTCATATATTTGTAGGAAATAATTTAATGAAGAAAAAAACTACTTATATTCACATTAAATTTACAATAATATTTAGTGTAATTCGTTTTCTATGAGATATGGTAAACATTTGATAAAAAATATTGTTTGATAAAAAAGCTACTATATTTCGCTGTCCCAACTCGATTGCTGATCGTAATAGGGGATTTTTTTCAAAAGATCAATGACGGCTAAATATTTATTGTCAAATTGATAGTAGGTACCTCAACGATGTAGTTATTCAATTTTCCATTAAAAATAATACAATATAATTTAAATTCATAAAATATATAGGAGACCGAAATTGAACTAGGTATACGGAATTTTCTATTCCGAAACCGCTATTTGGTCGTTAAACTTGAAATAATATTCTACTATTTGTGGTATATTATTCAACCTGGCAACACTGAACAAAATAGCTGTAGCCGCCATGTTGTGCTTTTGGTTAGTTTGCCGAAAAGAGTCATCGTAATACGACGCACGCTGCAGTAACATTTTGTCATTCCACGACCCGAAACCAAATTTTCATGTAAGAAAATAATAATTCATGTGATGATATTTGTTATAAAGGTTGTTAGGTAATGAGTGGATAATCCTTGAATTATGGATAGAGGGCATTTAGGACATTATGAAAAAGCTAAAATAGGTTGGGTAAAAGTCGCACGGTTTTCGAGATATTTGGACTCTTAGTTTTTTTTCGAAAATTAACACTCTTGTTCAATGTTTTGATCATAGCATGATTCTAAGCTATTTTTTTTCCAAATTTGATTTATTCTCAATATTCTTGAATATTTATGTTATCAGATAGGCATCACCATTAATGTGAGAAAACAATAGATTTAAAAAAAAAACGCAAACTTAACTTTTGCGTTTTCAATCTTACATTGATCGAACTTTCAGTACCCATGGTGAAAAAAAAATACACTACAAAAAAATAATAATTCATGTGATGATATTTGTTATACAGGGTGTTAGGTAATGAGTGGATAATCCCGAAATTATGGATAGAGGGCACTTAGGACGTTATGAAAAAGCTAAAATAGGTTAGTTAAAAGTCGCAGGGTTTTCACGATATTTGGACTTTTAGTTTCTTTTTCGAAAATTAACACCCTTGGTCAATGTTTTGATCACAGCATGATTCTAAGCTAATTTTTTTCAAATTTGTTTTTTTCTCAATATTCTTGAATACTCATGTTATCAGATAGGTATCACCATTAATGTGAGAAAACAATGGATTTAAAAAAATAATCGCAATCTTAATTTTTGCGTTTTCCATCGTACATTGATCGAACTTTCAGCACCCATGGTGTAAAAAAAATACACTACCGTCTAGTTGCCCATAAGCTTAAAAACATGACAATTTATTGACAATTTGCAAATAGTAGGGCACTTAGGACGTTATAAAAAGCTAAAACAGGTTAGGTAAAAGTCGCACGGTTTTCGATATATTTGGACTATTAGGTTTTTTCGAAAATGAACACCCTTGTTCAATGTTTTGATCATAGCACCATTCTAAGCTATTTTTTTCCAAATTTTATTTTTCTCAATATTCTAGAATACTTATGTTCTCATATAGGCATCACCGTTAATGTGAGACTACAATGGATTTTTAAGAAAAAAATCGCAAACTAAATTTTTGCGTTTTCAATAGTACATTGATCGAACTTTCAGGTCCCTTGGTGAAAAAAAAATACACTACCGTCTAAGCCCATAAGCTTAAAAACATCCCAATTTATTGACAATTTAAAAATAGTAATTACCTTTTGAATTTAAAATCAAAATGCAAAGAAACTAAAAAAAAATACAAGCCCACCCGCACTTTTAGTGGACAGTAATGTCATTTTGCAACAAAAAGTTTTAAATTCTACGCCCGGGATGCAAAAAGTAAATCAGCGTTTTGCTGATTCTGCCACGGTAGCCGCCGCACCTGCCCTCAGAACCGTTGCGCCGAGGTGGGACGGTGCCAGAGTATCCACACAGGTGGCATCCCACACTAAAGGCCGTCCCATTTCCCACATCACGAGAGTCATTCCATCGGGTCTCTTGCAATCGTCACGTGCCAGCCCACTAGGTTCTAGTGTAGCAGGCACGTTAACGCTGGCAAGGCCCGCCGGATGATGTCGTTAAGGCAGGCGTGGCGGGACAGGCGATCAGCGCTTTTGATGCGCGGCGCGCTTGATGCGCGGCGCGCTAGACCGTGGTGACCCTGTCGGTCAACTTGAGCTCCGCAGTTGCAGTGGTGCGCTTCGACAATGTTTGCGCCAAGTCGAAGGCCTACCGCCAACCTGAAACTATTGTTATCCAAAAGGTTGCCTTAGTTTGTACAGATGGATAAGCCTGCGGCCAGTAACCCGATTCCTTCTCTGACACTGCTGTATGCGAGCCTTCTCACGACTTGTCGAACAATTGTCAACAAGGTGCTCGAAGAAACGGCGACAAATTGGCTCATCCCATAACTTTTGGCAGTCTTTGCTGGTAGGAAATTCTTAGCCTGGGCAGGCCATCTTCAATGCGTCTTTGGCCTCGGACGAGTACGTTACCTCGAAATCACTAAGTGATGGATGAAGAATTTTACCCACGAGTGATAACGTACTATGTACCGAGGACAAAAAAGCTGGAAGGGCAACACTAGAAGGGTAATTATCTCAACCACATTTTTTGAGCGGCGGACGTGATAATTGGGGTGTAAAGTACATGTATTGGAAAACTATTTATTTTATAAATAATCTTACTCAAAGTACCATATTGAGCCAAAGTTAAAATTATTATTAACTTATTATATTTATCGTAAAAAAATATTTTCAATCCAAAATCAATTTTGGTGTCGTGTCCTGTACTTCCCGCATATACTGATATGTCGTGGTACAAACTTATTAAGCCTCAACTAGACTTATATTTTAGTTATCTGTATTCCTTATTAGTTGAGGCATTTTAAAATGTATCAATTATTGAATTTGCAAGTAAAAGGAAACTGGGAGCAGTGTAAATAAAACTGTCCAAGCGAAATAGTTAATTTTGGTGGTGAATATTGAAATTGATTTTATGATCGAACGAAACGTGATTAAACAAACAAATATAGCGTCAGATGTTCGTTCAGTTTCACTCCAGCAATAGACGGTGAAAGATTTGTACCATCTTTCTGCGTCTTCCCGCTAAGCACATAAGTATCTAATTTTGGTGGTATGAAATACACTTTATTAATCGTGATAACTTAGATAAGTCATTATTTCGCAAAAAGTTTTGTTGTGTGATATTTTTTTCAAGTATGTTTATGGTGTTTTTTTAACTGTAACGAGTTAAGTTTTTGTTAAACTAAAACATTTGTTTTTAATTTAAAAAAAATGTTAAATTTTATAATTTTGGTGGTACAATTTTGGTGGCTTTTGCGAAACACCAAAATTATCAAAATTTTTGGTCTCCACCAAAATTATTTAAACAACAAATAATCATTATTTATTATATTAGAAACTTAAGTTTTGGGTTTTCAAAAATAACAAGGAAGATTCCCTAACGATTATATTTTAATAAGCCCGATATGTTATTATTGATCGTGAGTTTTGCTAAGAAAAGTAATTTTGGTGGATAATAACAATTTTGGTGGTACATAATTAGTAAAATCGTTATATCTTAAAAAACACTTGGTATAATAAAGGGCCATTTTAACACTGTTTTTATAATGACTAATGACGTCACTTAAACGTTTAATTGTAAACCCTACTAAGAAAATAAAAAATACCACCAAAATTAGGATAATTTGACGCTTGTTGAAATTCACCCAGAAATTTGGCGAATACCGAGACCACCATGCCTAATAGGTAACGTTGCTTGTAAGAACATCTTACCATCAAGTTTGATATTAATAATTTTTTGAATTTGGTCAGAAATGACTTTGTCTATAGATTCACAATAATTTTGATGTTTCCAAAATGGTCTGCAACGCATGGCATAAGTAAATTTGGGGACAAATAAACAAAAGCGAAGTATAAAGATGGCCATGTGAGAGTGTATCTGAAAAAGACGGTCAGCAAAATCATGAAAGCGAGTGATATTTTCATTAATGAAAGTTGGTAACGCTTCGCTGAAAATTGGAGCGCCTTGGATTGGTGAAGTGATTCTTTAGATCGAATTTTGATACCTGGACAAACAGTTTCTAATTTCTGAATTATTTCAAATTTTTCATGGTCATTTATATCCAAAATAAAGATCGCATTTATTATAGTTTAATTGGAGGCCAATCGAATTAAATTTCGAAGTAATTGAAGCCAAATCTTAGAGGATTGTATCAACTTCACCTGCTAGGGTCCCGTCATCTAAGTACCACACATTGAATTTGGAAGCCAGTTCAGAAATAATAGGGTGAATAGCAAGACTAAATATGGCCGGCCCAACAAGCGGGTCACCCTGCTGACATCCAACAGAAGACAGAATTGTATGGTTATTAAAAAAATATTTGAAGGCAAACTGTAACATTGCCAAAGGTAGGAAAAAATATCGGGCACGGTTTTTTTTACTTCAGTCAGCAAAGTACCTAGGTCAACGGAATTGAATGCATTTTTCACGTCTAATTTAAAAGTATTTTCTTAGTGTTACTGTTTTCGAGACATGTACGACAGGCGTGGACCGCTGCTTCACAGCCACCACGACTGCCGAATCCTAATTGAATTGGTTGAAATTTAGATTCTAAAACAGGAAGGATATGTTTACAACAAATTTTGGAAGCCAAACGTCTAAAAGTAGAGCCCATTGCGATGGGCCGCGCGCTACCGTCTTTCTTTGATAGGGCACAGAGGTTAGCTCCGTAAAGTGTCGCCGTCAAGTCCGGGTTAACTTTACCTCCCAGCATCAGATTTATTAGACTGGTAAGGCTAGTGAGCAAACCGGCATGATGACCATTCGAAGAGCACAAAAGCAAGTATTTTAGATGTTGAGGAGTGATACCGTCAAGACCGCCAGCAGAGCCGTTATTGAATGACATGACAGCGGCCAGGACGGCATCTTCTGATGCTTGGAGGCAGGCTAGAGCACTGCTAGGAGGGTCTGGAAGGAGTTGAGCTGAGGCTTGGGTGGATGGATGTTTTTCCTGGAGAGCTTTATGAGTAGCGGGGGAGATTTGAGCTGATGTGTCGCTAAAGAAGAGTATACGCGCCGCACCGTTAAGGTCTCCATCATTATTTTTAGTTTCGATGGTTTTATACAAAACGTGAGATTTGGAATGGGATGGCTTGCTGTGGTTTTGAAAAGTGTTTGTAGAACAGGAACAGTTTGACTTAATTTGAGATGTTAAGGAATGGTAGGTGATATCTTTGTTTACGTGCAGAACTGAATATGAGAATTTAAATAGGCTTTCCCAGCAATAAAGAGAGTTTTCATGGACACAATGATTAATGAAATGACTTTCGACAAACTATTTGCGACAGTGAACCTTGCGCCTCGTGGAATGCGTTTAATGATAGGACATGAATGTTGAAGGTGGCTTAATGATGAGGACAGAGGGATGTCACGTCACGATGAGGGAGTGAAGGCCGAGTGGGCCGTGATGATGAAATGGGGTGTGTAATGAATGGTATAAAAATAATTAATGTAATTTCATTTGATATAATAGCATTTTATATAATTTCAAAGGATATAATCACTCATTTTATATAATAAACGATTGGTATAATATCAAAATATCTATTTTAATTTACTATAATTATCATTTGGCATATCACTTATTTATTATAAAAATCATTTGGTATAATCATCATTTGATATAAAAAACATATTGTATTATTAACCTAGCCTAAACTACTTTTCTGGTAGCACTTTGTTTTTTGCAGGGGTCGCAGTTCTAACCTAACCTAACCTACATTTCTGGTAGTTTTTAGTTTTGAGCACGGGCAAGGGGTTCAAGGGCGAGTCGTCGAAACCCCGCTACCTCGGGGCTTCTATAACCGCTCTGTGGGGTCACAAGGTAACTAACGAACCAACCCAAGTTTTTTAATTTTTAATGAAATTAACTTTATATTATAAGTTAATTATAGTAAATATGCATTATACTTAAAGTATGTTATATAAAATATTATTAGATCAAATGATCATTATATAAAATGATAATGATATCATGTTTAAATATATTAAATGTTGTTATATGATTCAATAATTATATCAAATGAGATCAAGAATTATAGGAAATATTTTTATATCGATCGTTACGCACCCCATGAAATGGGAAGACTGCTTAAATTTTTGTGGCATTTACCTAAATGTATGTGGAGACCGCGACGACCTTCAGAAGCCTAGGTTCTGGACAATGTGGGCACTGGATATACTTATTCTTCTAGCGACACTATGGAGTTAGAAACTGGTAAATCGAATTGGCGGTTAGCGGAGGCAGGGAACATAGAAAAACCTTACAGACTAAAATAGATATTTACACGATACAAATAAAAAAGTAAGCACAGAAAAGGGTGCCAAGGGAGTTTGAGGGCGCATGCGGGGCTCCTCTCTTTGTTATTTTTGGGCGACACATGAAAAAGGCGGACTCGCATCCAACATCCAACACGCCGCAGTCTGCTTTATGCTCTGAACTGAACTATTGATTTCATGCGGCGATGCTTGCTTACAGACGATGCAAAATAGCAGACACGTCAAAGCAATTCTTTTTGTTGAACTCCAAACAAACCAAGAGGTTTAGTTTTTTGATGTATATTTATTTATAAATGTTGATTCAATTCGTTTTATTCTCAATTTCGTCTTTAGCAATAATGAATATAATTTATAGCAAAAACAAATAAAAACGCGAAAAGAAAATTTAGGCTGTCAACGTCACTTCCAATTCACGATTATTAAATAAATTAACAGTTTTAGTCATAATAATAGAATAGCACACTTTAATTCTTTAATATATAATGCTATAAGCTGTAATAATAAATATCATTTCTTTGACTTAAACAAATTTATAAAACGACTTGATCTAACATCAGGAAAAATTCATTTGCCCAGGTAATATATTTTGACCTTGGTTGACCTATTAGCTTTTAATATAGAACCAAATATATACAGTAGTACAGTCGCCATCAGATATATTGGAGCGGCCGAGGTACTCAAATATTTCTGAGCAGCAATAAATTTCAATAAATTCTTTACGGTAAATAAGGTCAATAACATCTGAACATCCAATTCGCCACAAATATATGAGCAGTGGTTTTTCAATTAAATCTGAACACACAACGAGACAATAATATCTGAAAGCACAACTCGTCAAAGTTATCTGCACAGACAGGGTGATCATAAATATCTGAACATTTAAGGAAAATATACCTTAAAGCACTAGGCATACAGTTTAAAGGTAATCGTACAGATGTAATGAATTTTCCTTTTACAAAATAAGTAGGTATACAAAATATAAATCTGCGAAAAGCAACTTCACGGTCTTGTTACAAGAGACACATTTGAATAAAATATTTGGCAATTCACAAAAACGGTAACATAACTGTCATTGCATATAATTCACTGCGTGTCTTTATCAAATGTAAATATGTAATATTGAAGCTGCCAAATGAAAATAGGTACGAATGCTTTGCAATATTTCATCCACTATAGTGTCAGTCGCCATGGCCTAGCGGTTTAGTAATTAGAAAGTATAATTATAATACCGTTGCGTAAGGGTTCAAATCCTCAATTGAGCTTTTTTTTTGTATTTTATTAAGAATTCATGTTCTTTTTTTTTCTAATTTATTACTTTTATTTAATGAAAACTGTAAACAAACTTATTTGCCGTGCATTTAGCCCTTAACCATTTTTTGTTACTTTACGAACTGAAAACGAGAAGGCACTTGTCCCACCGCAGACGGTTAGCGAGAAGCGAGCAGCGTGAAGCGAATGTGTAGTTCCAATAGTATTTTCGGTAGCCTATAAGAGGGTGTTCGATTGCGGCGGGCGTACATTCGCTCCACGACCAAGCTTGCGGCCCTGCACAAATCCGCACACAAGACGCATGTGTTCAGCGGTATTAAAAGAAATTAAAATTATCATTGTTGTGTAAACTAGATCCCAACAAAAACATAAATTTGTACAAAAAGGCCATATTTCTAAATTCTGCCAATTGTAGTATCTGAAAGAGTCACAGAGTCCGGCCGACACATGCATACCGCACGTTTCGCACAGTACGAGTAAGATAAGGACGCCATTAGTATCACGATGACGTCACGCTCTATCTCAGGCAGTGTATACACCCTACATCCAGCAGAAAACTCTTTTTAGTCTTGACATTGATAAAACCGAATGGTGGTTGTGTAGAAAATGTATTCCAGCGTAGTACGTTAAAGAATTTTAAACTGTATGCCTAGTGCTTTAAGGTATATTTTCCTTAAATGTTCAGATATTTATGATCACCCTGTCTGTGCAGATAACTTTGACGAGTTGTGCTTTCAGATATTATTGTCTCGTTGTGTGTTCAGATTTAATTGAAAAACCACTGCTCATATATTTGTGGCGAATTGGATGTTCAGATGTTATTGACCTTATTTACCGTAAAGAATTTATTGAAATTTATTGCTGCTCAGAAATATTTGAGCACCTCGGCCGCTCCAATATATCTGATGGCGACTGTACCCAGCCCCAATAAGCCATTATTGGCAATAATGCCTTGCCTCATGATTTAAACTAAATTATAGGACAGCGGAAACACCCTTGAATATAAATTTAATTCACCAAAATATTCAAGGTTTTTTCAGCAAAGAACTAGAAATAGGGTTGTTCTTAGATAATGAAAATGTACAAATTATGTGCATTACTGAACATTAGCTTAGACAAGAGCAATTAATTTTTGATTTTTTAAATTTTAAATTAGTTAGTTATTTTGCCAGAAAAAGTGCCATTCATGGTGGCTCTTTAATAATTGTAAAAAGTACTCTTAAATCCAAAGAAAGAAAGGATATTGTAAAGCTATCGATAGTAAGGATTGTAGAAATTTCTTGCGCAGAACTAGAAAGTTATATAATAATATGTGTTTACAGACCACCGTTGGCTGATTTTTGCACATTTGAATCTACTATGGAACATGTGTTAAAATTAGCATGTAATACCCAGAAGCATGTTATAGTTTGTGGAGATTTTAATATTAACTTACTCGAAACGTCAAATAATACCACTAGGTTACTTAGTTTATTTAAATCTTTTAATTTAGGTAATCTGTTCTTAGAACCCACACGGATAAGTGTTAGTAGTGCAACCTGCTTAGATAATATTTTTTGTAGTTGCGAATGTTCGCATAAAGAAATATTTAATTGTTTTAATTCTGACCATAGTGGTCAGAAAGCATCTTTCATCTATGATTTTTATCAAAAACCTGACACAATAACATACCGACCAATAACTAGTAATCGTTTGGAATTATTCAAAAATAAAGTTCAGAGTAATCTTTCAGTGTTACCTTTTTTACAGAATGAGTGTAATAGTTTGTATAAAGACTTCTTCGGCGTAATTCTACATCAATTTAACAACAATTTTAAAATTAAAACTATTTCTAGGTCGAAAACAAAATTTAGTGAATGGGCTACTGCAGGCATTCATAAAAGTAGAAATAGGCTTTATGACCTATATAGAGAGAGGGAGGACAATAAGAATGCTGACTTCCTAAATTATGTTAAGAATTATTCAAGGACCTTTAAGCAAGTTTGTTTAACTGCCAAGGCAAATTTTCTTAGTCTCAAACTTAACTCATCTGACAACAAGGTAAAAACTGTATGGAATATTATAAATAGAGAAAAAGGAAAATCAAAAACTCGTGATAATCAAGTCACTCTGAACACAGGTGACCAACAAATCACGTCAAATAAAGACGTTGCCTTAGCATTCGAAGATTATTTTTCTAACATAGCCATTAATACTACGAAATGTCTTAAATCATCCGCGGTTGAAGCTCAATCATTACTTAGCACTAATGTCAGTAAATGTAATATAAACTTTGATTTCAGCCCTGTAAATTCAGATTCAATAGTCAAGATATTTAAATCACTTAGTTTAAAAAAGACTGAAGATTTGTGGGGCACATCAGTTAAGGTACTCTTTCATATCATATATGTAATTGCACCCCATCTAGCATTAATCTACAATAATTGCATATCAGAGGGGGTCTTTCCAGATCTCATGAAATATAGTAAAGTAATACCTCTTTTTAAATCGGGCGAGATGAGTGATATAACGAACTTCCGTCCCATTTCCATACTACCAGTTTTAAGTAAAGTCTTTGAGAAAGTAATGCTGAAGGATATGTTAGGTCACTTTAACAGAAATAAACTACTTAACAATAACCAGTTTGGCTTTACCAGAGGTCGATCAACAATTGATGCGGCATCTGTACTCATTAAACATATATATAACAGTTGGGAGAAATCTTGCGATGCAGTAGGAATATTTTGTGATCTTTCTAAAGCTTTTGATTGCGTGGATCATACGACCCTTATTTTAAACATTACATTATGGATTGTCCAATAAAGCTTTAAGCCTTATGTCTTCTTATCTAAGTGATAGAACTCAAACAGTTGTTGTAAACAAAACGCAATCTGTTGGAGCTACAGTGAAAATAGGTGTGCCTCAAGGCTCTATTTTAGGTCCTTTTTTAATTTGGTTTACATAAATGACTTGCCACCAACAGTAGATAAACTTTGTGATATTGTACTTTTTGCTGATGACACTTCACTATTTTTCAAGGTAGATAGAAAATCCGTAGACTACAGTAGGATTAACACCACACTAGTTAAAGTACTTAATTGGTGTTAGGTTCGCTTTGCCTAATGTTAAACCGGTACATTCTAGTATTTTTCTAAATGACGAGTGTTTGCAAATGGTAGATAAGGCAATTTTCTTAGGCATAACATTAGATAAATATTTGCAATGGAGTCCCCATATAGCTGTACTGGCAGGTAAACTAAGTTCGGCAGCTTACGCCGTTAGGAAAATTAGACACCTAACCAATGTTGAGACAGCTCGCTTAGTCTATTATAGTTATTTCCATAGTGTCATGTCGTACGGTATTCTGGTTTGGGGTAAGGCAGCTGACATACAAACTATATTTGTGTTACAAAAAAGAGCCATTCGTTCTATTTACAATTTAAATTCCCGTGACTCATTAAGAGAACTTTTTAAAGAAATTAATATCTTGACTGTAGCATCTCAATTTATTTATGAGAATATTATTTACGTTATTAGAAATTTAGATTCTTTCACCAAAAATTCTGATATACATAATTTAAATACCAGAAATAAAAATAAAATCGCTATCCGAAAATTCCGCGTCCGTAAAGTATATAAATCATTTGTTGGTCAATGCATTCATTTCTATAATAAATTACCTGACGAAGTTTTAAAGTTACCCTTTCCAGCACTTAAACATTACTTGAAAAGGTCGTTAATGTCTAAAGCGTATTATAGGATCGAGGACTATCTAACAGACAAAAATGCATGGCTTAAACCCGAAACTTAGTCAATAATAATTTATTCAAATGCAAAATCTTTATCTTGTCTAGGAGACACCGTTGATGTAGGAAAACATATCGAAACTTTTATGTGGTCGTCTCGCACCATCTTATATACACATAAGTATGTGTTTTTTTTTTATCTCTATCTCTCCCGTAAGATTCTTAATTGGCATGTTTTCCTACTGAACTACGCATGTTATTTGATACTATATTTAATTGAATATTTATAGCTTTATATAATGCTAGACTAAGTAGTACCATTGTAATAAGATATATGTTTAAAAAATGACTGACTGCTGAGTTTCTTGCGGCGTTTCTTCTCAGCAGTGGTGTTCTCTTGGGAAGCGCTGGTAGATTCTTGACGTGTAAAAGTGCCCGTGCGGCGTACTTACTGAATAAATTTCTTTTATCTTTTTTATCTTTTAACATATCAGAGTATCCATCAACATTAATTAAAATCATTTACAATAAGATTTCAGAGTGTACAACTTTAAAAAAAAAATGCCGCCTATTCTGAAATATAAATGTAATAATTTGATGTGCGTTATCAGTTATCACCTTTACAAAATATTTTTCCCCTTATGAGGTTTAAATCAATATTCGGATGTTTCAGTCTGAAGTATTGGACCGCCTAGGTTCACATTATTATAATTCATCAAGAACGTACCTACCTATGTCAGTCATGGTTATAAAAATATAAGAAATTCAATTTTACCTCGGACAAATATTTTATATTTTTACCGAATTTTAACTAGATGTTTATGATATGTGTTAATGCCATGCTCAGTCTCCAACTCTGCACGTATAAGCTTGCTCATTGTTTTTACGTTTATTCGATCTAGTTCGAACATGTGTAGGTACCAGTAAATGACTCAAGCTTTGGCTTAAAGTTTACATCATTTACTGGCACACACATGTTCGAACTTGCTTGATTAAACGTTAAAACGACGAGCAAGCTTGTGCGTGGAGATGGAGACCTAGGTACCCATTCTCTTCAATGCAAATAATGTGATAACTACGTTCACAATGTTTTTGTTAATTTATAGGGATTTTGGTTATTTTAGCTATTTTGTTGCTTTAAGAAAGTTGTATCGTGGTTTATAATTGAGGATCTTATTAAATAGTAAAAAATATGGAAAGTATAAGGTAAGTAGGTGGGTAGGTAGTAGTTTACCCCAACTGGTTACCTTGCAGATGATCTTGTTGTTGACGATGGGCTCCTTGACCTCGCCGGTGCAGAAGAACTTGCGCTTCTTCCTCATGATCACCGTGCTCACCTCCAGCACGGTCTTGATGCTGTTGCCTGCCGGGAGCGCCCATAGAACAATGTACCACCAGGTTATCATGTTGAAGACGGAAGATCTATTAAGTTTTTTTTAAACGGAACGCTTAACTTTTTTTTAACCTTCGACGCAAACTGTTATAAGTGTAACTCTGTTTATCCGTGTAAGTGTGTGTATGTCCGTGCCATTATAGCTCATATTTATTTACTAACGACTGCAAATAGAATCCGAAAATAATTTTTTGTTTTCAGAAACCTACGAATTCTTCCTAGACAAAACGGCGCCGTTACTACAAACACAAAAAAACTATCTCGAAAATTAACAAGTACCTACCTATGACCGAATTTTCTTAGCTGATTTTTAGTACGTTTATACCTACTTTAGTGGCCTGTATCTCAAGAACCAATCAAGTCTACTTAGTCGTGGTAGATTTCTTTTAAAATTTGTTATAATGAACATTCATTACGGTAATTTAGGTAATATTCATAAAGTAAAAGATAGATATTTACAACGCACTCAAGATCAAAAATGAATCACTTAAAAAAAATATTTTAGGGTACCCATAAGGATGTAAAGCAAGAAAAGGAGGCCTTCCTCCAGACAGATAGATGGACTTCGCGAAACTATAAGGGTTCCTAGTTTGTGTTCAGAATCCTAAAAACGACTTGGAAGTTGAGAGCGGAAGCGACGTGTACTCGTAGAACGTTTCTCCAAGCTTTTGGAACGCTTTATTTATAGTATGGAAACGCGCCGCCCGCACCAACCCGATCCGGTATTACCCCAACGTTAGTTTTATTAAGTTCGTATTGTTGAAACAATTTCCGTTAGCAAAGTTGACTTGCCTTTTTCGCCGTTGATGGCCTCGAGCTCCCGCATGCCGCGCGCCTGCGTCTCCCGGCTGTTCAGCTGCTTCATTATGTTGGCCAGTCGGTTCATGGCGTCCACGAACTCGTCAATGGGCCCTTATATAAAAATACAATGAATCATTTAAAGTTCCTTACAGGTAATCGGCCTCTAGTCTTGTAGCCAATTATTAGATACCTACACTTAAGCTTAAAATTAGTTTTGTTGAGTAGGTAGTACCTATAACAAAAGATGATTGAGAGCACCGCAATTTATACATATAAATTAATCTAAATTCTTACTAACATAAATAATATTGTCATAAATAAATCGAGACGCTACAGGCAAGATATTAATTTCTTTTAAAAGTTATCTTAAGGAATCACGGGAATTTAAGTTATAAATAGAACGAATGGCCCTTTTTATAACACAAAAATATTCTGTTCATATGTCAGCTGCCTTACCCCAAACCAGAATACCGTACGGTATGATACTATGGTAATAACTATAAACAAAGCGAGCTGTCTCAACATTGGTAAGTTGTCTAATTTTCCTAACGGCGTAAGCTGCCGAGCGAGGCTGTTTACCTGCCAGCCAGTACAGCTACCTATATGGGGACTCCATTGCAATTTTTTTATATATTGTTATACCTAGGAAAACTTCCTTATTACCATTTACAAACACTCGTCATTTAGAAAAATACACACATCAACACTGTCTAGGGATATTTTAATGATTCTAAAATATCTAAAAATGTTCGAAAGATTTCTTAAAACATATTTATACCAAAATATACCTTATTTTATTATCAAACTTATGAAGTAGTAAAAAAAGCTTTTCTTGTTTTTTTTTTAATTTTTTTTGGAATAAAGAAATAATAGAAAACATCTGCCGTGAAATACGCCAACATAGGGTATCATGGCCCATAATGCCATTTACAAACAAATTCGTTAATGTGGAAAAGATCTTCTTTTTTACGCCAACATTATTTACTATGGTACCTAGAAAATAAACTATATCTGTGACAACACTGCGGTTGGCATTCGTCTCTAACTGCCGCACTCAGAGACGTCAATTAAGTTTAATGCTAGTTTAGTGATGTGTTGTCTTATTCTATTACTATAGCAAAGAAAGTGACGGACGCAACTTTAATCAAGCATTAAATTTAATTGACGTCTCTGAGTGCGGCAGTAAGTCCACTCAGTAGCTAATTGCAACTCGTTCAAGGTGATGTGTGTTTTTGCGGGAAAAAAATTGGTCAAAAGTACATGTCTATTATTCATCATGGCGAAGACGCAGCTGAGTGTATCCAATTATATGTAATAAAATACACCTTGTAGAATATTTAAGCTTAGGATTTAACATTCCAGGTTTTATATAAATAAAGTTATGATCATGGGAAATGTTATCCGTTAATTTTTGAACGTGTCAGTGACAACTTTGCCCGATGTCGAAAGAGCGTCAGGGTTGTCACTTTTCATAATAATCAAATAGTAAATTAAAGCAGGCTCCCTTTGAGTGGGAAAGTTGCTTTTAATATAGTAAACTATGTTTTCTTTTGAAAGAATCTTTAAGTATTATGGAGTTCCTACCGGTTGTGATTTATTATTTATCAAAATAGATTGTAGGCATATAAATTAGTCTTTTTTCGTGAGTTTTTATAACGTCCAAGTAACCGAAACTTTACTTTATGTATTTTTTCTATTAGATACATTAAATCTTTAAAAATTTGATTGATCTCAATTACCTATATTATGGAGATTAAGTGAAATGAAGAGGTAGAAGTAATCTATAAAAAGTTATTTGGAGTTTGTTAATTCTTTTTTCAATTTTTTGATTATAATAAAAGTTATACTTTAAAAATATCGTGTTATATTTTGTTAATTTTCAATATTGTGTCCTAAAACCCGAAAATGAAAAATAAATCAAGAAAATAAATAAAAATTAAGTTAATTTAAATATTTAAGCCTGAGCAGAAATGCCTAGATAACATTGCCCACTCATTTTTTAGCGAAAGTTAAGGTGATATCTACTCAACGATTAAAATAAACGGTATTATTTCCCTAATTCTACTCCTGGTTGCTCATTTCAACTGCGTAGGGGCTATATTTGCGTCGAAAATCATCAAGGGCAATGTTGGCTAAAAGTCCAGATAACATTGCCCGCCATTAAAATCGATAAAATCAGGGTTTAAATTAAGACTTAGGACTTATTTTTCAACATGAATGGAAGCACATGACCATATGGCTTCAGCATAGATTACAAAAAAACATAGGTGCCATAAATTCGGGCAATGTTGGCGTATTTCACGGTGGATATTATTGTTTATGTTTTGGTGGTTTATTTAAAAACAAAAGTTGTGATCATTACATTTATGCAAAAAAAAACACTAGTAATCTGTAAAAGCACCGCGGACATTCACCGTGTGGCCGCCGGCCGGGCATTATCATGCATGAGTATAAAATCTTGACCAATTTGTGATCGAAGTGGTAAGATTACTGGTCTCAGCACATCATTGCGATATTTTTCAGCGGTTAGAGTGCCCTGTATCCTACTGAGGTCAGTCCTACCACCGAGGCGTATTCCTGCCCACACCATGAATGTTCCTCCTCGATACGGATGGACTTCCTGAGGGTGCCGAAAGCGGCTTGCACGGCCAGGAGTTCGCCAAACACATGTTCTTCATGAATCTGGATGGAACTCGAACCGAGATTCGTATGAAAATGGCACTCTAGACCATCGGTGATCATCCCAGGGCAAATGTTTTATCGCCCATTGTAATCGGAGTCCGCGATTGCCTCTACGTAATGGTGGTATCAGAAGCGACCTACGAGAATGAAGACCAACTTCATGCAACCTTCTTCTCACAGTTTGGTCACTCACAAGTACCTACACCGTGTTCCGATTGTAAGTTTAGAACCAATTACACAGCTGTAGAATTTGGTTGTCTTTTTGCTGCTCTTTGTAAAAAACGGTCCTGTCTTGCAGTAGTAATCCGCTTACTGCCTAGATGCCGTTCGGCAACCTCACCAGTCACCCGATAGCGGGACCACAATCTCGAAAAATCACACTTTGACTAGTGACAAGGCTATCAGCAACATCCCGTTGAACTACACCGCCTTCAATCATGCCTACTGCTCTAACCATTTCTTCCCGGATTAAATGTCGACATTGCATGATTCCGACAAATCCGATTTTAAACTAGTGCATACGTAAAAACAGAGAATCCAATATGGCGAAGTATCTTCATTCAACTTTCCCGCGTCCAATTTTTTTTAAATTATTTTTTTTCAAATTGGGAGACATAGACCCAGTAACAAAAGCACATTAAAAACTTTTTTATAGCTTTAAACTTTTTGAGTTATATCAATAAAAGAAAAAGATCCCTAGACAGTGTTGATGTGTGTACTACAACTAGAATCTACCGGTTTAACATTAGGCAAAGCGAACCTAACACAATTAGTTTTCTTAGCATTTAGTAGTAAATTGTTACTAGTAAACCAATTAAGTACTTTAACTAGTGTGGCGTTTTATCCTACTCTAGTCTACGGACTTTCCATCTACCTTGAAAATTAATGAAGTATCATCAGTATAAAGTACAATATCACAAAGCATATCTACTATTGGTAATAGGTCATTTAGGTAAAAAAAAAGGACCTCAAATAGAGTCTTGATGTAGACCTAGTTTCACTGTAGCTCCAATAGATAGCGTTCGAAGTTCTATCACTGAGATAGGAAGACTAAGGGCCGTATTAATAAACTAATCTGAGCTGAGATGCCCGTCACAAGATACGTCAAAGTAAATGACAAGAAATAAGAAACTGACATTTTTGACGCATCTTGAGACGAGCATTAAAGTCGAGATCAGTTTATTAATACGGCCCTAAGACTTAAAGCGTCATTGGACAATCCCTAATGTACGAATTTAAAATAAGAGTCGTATGATCCACGCAATCAAAAGCTTTAGAAAGATCACAAAATATTTCTACAGCATCACAAGATTTCACCCAACTGTCATACCTATATATACAGGGTGCTCTGACCTCGGGGGTTTAAATGCAACGATCTATTCTACTCGCTAAACGGAACTACTTTTGTTCTGCGACATAAAAAATAACTTAAGTTTAGATAACTAACTGATGTTAAAGTCTATTTGCACAATCAGTGTATTAAATTATGTCCATGTAATCACTATCTCATGGTACGGGGGCGGCATTTCCTTGGTACGAGGGCTAAAGGAAAATGGAGAATTGGATTGCGTACATTGAAAATTACATTTAACTTGTATGAAAAAAAAATAAGTTGGAAATATTTTTAACAAGTTCCCATACATTTAAAGCTCCAAGATCAGAGGCACCCTGTATATATATATATATATATATATATATATATATAATTTAATAAGTACAGATGCTGCATCAATTGTTGATCGACCTCTGGTAAAGCCAAACTGGTTACTGCTAAGTAGTTTATTTCTATTAAAGTGACCTAACATTCATTCTGCAGTTTCTCAAAGACTTTACTTAAAACTGGTAGTATGGAAATGGGACGGAAGTTCGTTATATCACTCATATCGCCCAATATAAAAAGAGGTATGACTTCCAGATTTTCATGAGATCCAGAAAGATCCCCTCAGATATGCAATTATTGAAAATTAATGCTAGTTGGGATGCACAACTACATCTACGAGTATGATATGAAAGAGTACTGATGTGCCCCACAATTCCTCAGTCTTTTTTAAACTGAGCGATTTAAATACCTGACTATTGAATCTGAATCTAAAGGGCTGAATTCAAAGTTTTGATTACATTTACTAATATTAGCACAAAGTAATGTTTGAGCTTCAACCGCGTGTATTGAAGACTTTTCGTAGTATTAAAGGCTATGTTGGAAAAATAATCTTCTACTAACTACTCATGCGGCTCATTTGATATTTGACTCCATTATCATTTGTCTTGATAGCAAATATAAAGTGGCGGGCATATTCTGTGACCTATCCAAGGCATTCGATGTTATAAATAATGAATTGTTATTACATAAATTGCATTTTTACGGTATTCGGAAAAGAGCATAACAATTATTGCAGTCTTTTCTTACAAACCGTAAACAGACGGTAGAGATAGTACTGAACGGTCAAAAACTACGGTCTCACGCTGGTGACGTCAAATGGGTATTCCGCATGGATCCTCATTAGGGAATACCCTTTTTCTTGCGTTTATAAACGACCTCAGTTCGTCCATTACGGATGGCTTAGTGGTTCTATTCGCTGATGACACTACTGTGGTGGTATGAGCTCGCACTTATGAGCAGCTCAATGACAAAATAAACAAAGTTTATGATCAGCTAAAACAGTGGTTCACGGTGAATGGGCTTATCCTGAATGTGGCCAAGTCGAATATAATGTTGTTCTCAGGAAGGGGCATTACGGCACCACAATCGATAAATAGTCCCGTAACATTATGTCATCAATGCAGGTTTTTGGGATTCACGCTTGATTCTAACCTAAATTGGAAATCTCACGTAAATAAGTTGTCTGATAGGCTGAGTTCTGCGGCATATGCATTACTCAAGCTGAAAGAACTACTTACTAAAAAAGGAGTGTAATGTTTTCTGTTTGTTGTTTGTTGTCTGTGTTTTTTTGTTTAGGGTTCATGTATGTATGTATGTACGATTCTTTATTCCATCATAATTTCTAATCGCTTGAGCTGATTTAGATTTGTGTGGTATCGTTAGAATCCTTTCATCATCCCGGGTGACATAGGATACCTAAACTGTTAAAATTGAAATAACAGCAATGGCAAAATGTCAATTGACAACAATTCATATGTGCTAAAGTAGTAAAATAAAATACCATTTGTAGATTTTACACTGCTGATTACATTAAAAATATTTTTGTTTTTTTTATGCAGTAGTTTTTTTTATATTTAGGAAAAACAGTAAAAAAAAGTTGAATTGTGAGCCCTCAGTCCATTTATTACCACAGGAATTGAAAAAAATACTTGATTCTAACGACACGCTTTCGATTCTCGTAATACTATTGTTTTGATATACGCTATTTAAAATAAAAGTGACTAACGGATTTGTAAAAGAGGATAGCCGCAATCTGCCCAAAGTCGACGAATTTATGTTGTTACAGTTGTTATGGTTGACAAGTGACATGACATGACCGTCATTTCTATTTCTGATTCAAGTTACTTATTTTTATTTTATATCATGCTAAGATCACGACATCAGTATTCCTAACTTTGTATATACGGTCTTTTTAATGACTATTTCTTTAATAAATTATTAACGACGAATTTAAGTTAAATAAAAAAAAACCGAGATATACGGGTAGTCTAATTTTTAACCAGCTATTATGAACGCGAAAAAACAATAATGCTTTTTTTTTGAAATGTTGTCAATTATTAACGTAGGTATATCGACGACAATATAAGAAATGCAGTCGGGTTTTTAAAGCTTGCATTTACCATTTTGAACCCTAAAAACCGGCCGAGTGCGAGTCAAACCCGCAAACGAAACGTTCCATACGATCCCTGTATTAATATTTTGACTCGGTAATTAAATTGATTTTTAGGGTTCCGAACAAAAAATGAAAAAACGGAACCCTTATAGGATCACTCGTGCGTCTGTCTGTCCGTCCGTCTGTCACAGCCAATTTGCTCCGAATGTACTGGACCAAATCAGGTGAAATTTGATAGGGTGGTGTAATCCTATGACCCAAACACAGATGTGCAAACTTCAAAGTATTTTTTTTAAAATAAGATTCATTTTCGTAAGTAGGAAATCTAAAAAAAGTTTTGCATACCTTACTGTGTCATATATCAAACTAGAGGACGCCCGCGACTTCGTACGCGTAGATTAAGTTTCCCGCTACTCCCCCTATTTTATTCCGTTGGGGTCGATTGTCGGATAATACTTTCTTAGTGCAAATTGTTATTTATAAACATATATAGGTAGATCATTTGCATTGAAGAGAATTTCTACAAAGTTTCATTACTTGAAACAGGCCATAAAAAAACCTTCAGAAACTTTGCAACCCTCTTTCATCCCCCAAAGTGTTGAATCTTAGTTATCGCTGAAATACTTGTCTCATTATTTGCATTGAAGAGTATTTCCACCAAATTTCAAGTAAATTGGACCATAAAAATATTATTTCCCATACAAACTATGCATCCCCTTTTTTTCCTTTAGGGGTTGAATTTCGAAAAATCCCTTCTTAAAGGAAGCCTAAGTTATAAAATCAACTTTCTCTCAAAATTCATCAATCAATCAATCATACAAATATTTTTTCCCTTACAAATATTGCAAACCCCTTTCATCCCCCTAGGAGTTGAATTTTAGTAATCTCTGAAATACTTGTTTTGTTGTTGTGTTGAAATAATTATTTACATTGAAGAACATTTCTACTTAGTTTGAAGTAAATATAAAAATATTTTTTCCTGTACAAACGTTTCAACCCCCTTTTTCCCTATGGGTTACATTTTAGTAATCGCTGAAATACCCACGTTTCTCATTACTTGCATTGAAGAGCATTTCTACCAAGTTTCAAGTAAAGACCATAAAAATATTTTTTCCTATATTATACGAACTTTGCAACCCCTTTTCATTCTTATAGGGGCTGAATTTTGGTAGTTGCTGAAATGTTTGTCTCAATATTTGCATTGAAGAGCATGTCTCCCAAGTTTCAAGGAAATGACCATAAAAATAATTTTGCCTTGAGAAACTTGGCAACCCCCTTTTATATCCCTTGGGGTGGAATTTTAGTAATCGCTGAAATATGTGTCTCTTTATTTGTATTGAAGAGCATATCTACCAAGTTTCAAGTAAATTTGACCATAAAAATATTTCTTCTAATACAATTTTTGCAACCCCCTTTCATCTCTCTAGGGGTTGAACTTAAGTAATAGCTGAAATAATTATCTCATTTTTTGTATTGAAGAGAATTTCTACCAAGTTTCAAGTAAACTGGACCATAAAAATATTATTTCCCATACAAACTATGCATCCCCTTTTTTTCCTTTAGGGGTTGAATTTCGAAAAATCCCTTCTTAAAGGAAGCCTAAGTTATAAAATCAACTTTCTCTCAAAATTCGAAATCTTTATCTTAAGCGGTTTGGGCTGGGCGTTGATGGTCAGTCAATAAGTACATCCCCTTTTATATATATAGATGAAAGGGCTCGTTATGGAGATCTCAAATATATTTCTAAATAATACAATTAAAAATTAAAACTAAACGTATTTAAATTAAAATTAAACTATGCTACTCAAATATTAAAAATATAAATAATAATCACCACTATAAAAAGAACACCCTCTAGCAGGTCCGCTCGCTGCATGGTCCCCATTGTATAATAAATAGTTTTGATTTTATTCATGAAAGAAGACGAAAATAGAACATTCCCCAACTGATCTCAGAAACTACTGAATCTAACATTTTGAAAAAAAATGCACTTCATTGCATGTACATTTCAGGAAAACCTATAACAATTATATCAATTGAAAATAAAGTGGTAAACTCTTGGCATTGTACGAAACCCCCTCCACGCGAGTTCAAATCGAACTTGGCCGGTATTTTTGTTTATTATTACAGTTAAAGTGGCAACAATATTAACCACTTTATATTTATAAAGTGGTTAATATCCGTGTGTTCCGTGTCCGTGGCATTAAATTAACTGTTTCTCTATGTATTAAATACTCATAATTTATTTTATTTTATCTGACGAGCGTGCCGTCACCCCGGCGAGCCCCTGAGAAATATAATTTCCGGTTAATCATATTTGGCTAACGTGAGTACTTGCACAGACATAAACTCGTAGTTAGGATTATCTATCAGCAACTCTCTTTCAACATGGTCTTGATGAGTCTTAAGTGCCGAACTATAAAAGTACAGTCAACGCCCCCATGCCTCTAACAATAATGTCTATGTACCTATACTGTATATTATATACAGGGCGTCCCAGAACTTGACTTAAATTTTAAGGAATAAAAAAGTCTCTTCTATTTCTATCCAGAATATAGTTTTAATTTTCCTACTTATATGTTAATTAGTCTGGGAGTTATTAAGGTTTTAATATTAGTGGTAAAGAATTCTACCTTGCGGTACTCTCCTTTACCTCCCCTGGCTTAAGATAGCTATAATTTGAGATTTTAAAACTTGATATTTAATCCTCAATAACATAGGAATGTATTGCATTAAACCATAATTCCAAAATATCAACGCATTCACAGCAAATCCATATTTATTTAGACTTTCATACAACAACTTTGAATCTACGTACTAAAAAAAAAATGCTCTAGAGTCTAGTCTCTAGCTAGACTAAAGGAGCATGTTGTCTCGAAGTTGGCGCAGAGAATCGAGATTTGGAAATCGTGCAACAAGTTCTTCTTACTAACTACGCCAACTTTTGAGACAACATGCCACCTTGGTCTAGATCAATTTTTTATCGGTACGGAGAGTCAAGTGATGAATTAAAAACGAGAAATACTTTATGGGCTTAAAAAGTTTGGATTTTGAATACTACTACGTTATTGGTGATCGGATATAAAGTTTTAGAATAACTAATTATAGCATTTCTTACCAAGGAAAGCACCGGTGTACCGCATGGTTCATTATGCAACAAGGTTATTTGCTAGTATCATTAAAACCTTAATAACTCTCAAACTAATTAGCATAATTAAAACTATATTGTGGACCGGTATGGAAGCTTTCTTATGCCAAAATATATTTTTTAAGTTCTTGGACACCCTGTACATTTGATGCGATGGCTGCGTAGATATAAATGCTTACGACTGTAAACACTGGCCCCCAGTTCTCGAAAATGGTCATGCTATGCCCTATTCAATAAGCATCTATTGGGATCGATCTATGTTGTCATAAAGAACTGTTATCACCATAAGCCCTGATATCGTGTTGACAGATCGATCTTAACGCTGAGCAGAGCTTGTCCACGTCACCATCCTGCACGACGATAACCTCGTGAAGGCTGAGAGCGCCAGCTCAGCAAGTACCTTGTTTGTTTTGCGAGATGAGTGTCATGTAGGAAACTGAATGACGATCATTGTCCCGATAGTTGTTGCGGTGAAAAATCCGTAAGCAAACAAGATACTCACGCTAGGTAGCAGGTTCAAGGGCAAGGTTTAGCCATACCAAATTTCATCAAAATCAGTTCAGCAGTTTAGCTGTAACAGCGCAACAAACAGACCTGCACGATTACTGTCACATTTATAATATTAGTAGGTAAATCTCATAAAAAGAGAGATTAGGTGTATATTAAGTCAGTTTTGCAGCAGGCCCGGAGCACAGTAGGCATAAACAAAAGTTCGTCTTCAAACAAACGTAGGGACCTAAATATATTGCGCGGTTAGCATGTGTGCGTGCCGCAACAGAACCCGCCGCGAGCCACCACAAGTGAACTCAACTGGACGCACCAAGCCGGTTTAGTCGGACAAGTCCAAATAGGTATCGAGCGACGCGCATCGACGCAACCCTAGCGCCAGAGCGGACTAGGGAACTCCTAAAGGGCTGGACACGTACTACTTTTCTATTTAAACTATGCACGGAAATTCAAGCTCCGCACGGAGCTCTGTCGACTAACACTGTTCTATATTAAGTACTAGCTTTTGCCCGCGACTTCGTCCGCGTAGAACTCGTTTATCGAAGTTAAGTAAATTAATAGTTTTAAGTAATTCATAGTATGACGTCCTCCCTGGCCAGAATGATCTTTCAAGCACATGTAATATTGAGCTCGAAATTTACCGGGACACCAACTTTAACCATGAACTTACGGGAGGGTACTCCCGATACCTCCAAAGAGTTCAGGAACGCTAAGGGTAGACGTGACTTGCTCTGTGTCTATGACATTGTCTACCAAGAGATACCTACTCCACAACATCGCCTTCTACGTGAGCCATTTTTTTATTTATCCGCCCGACAATTTCGTTTGTCGGTCCTAATATTACCCTCTTGCACAAATATTATCTATTCTTTATATCGTTTTCTAGATCGGTGTATACGTCATTTTTTACATCAACTGTGTTTTGTACAATATTACAGAATTCGCGGTTTAATTTATTCAAATCGTTACTATCTCTCGCCATACGATCTTCGCCAATTTTTAGTAGAGCTGCCGCATATATTGCCCCGACTGTGTATCATGGTGTACCTACTCGTAATTCCTGGCATATTTGTAGTGAGATAAAAATATATATATATATACTCATATCGTAGATGCCGAAATGCATTTATTTTATCCGCTGTTGAGCCCCTAGTTATCACCAGTAGATGAGAATCTGTCTAAATTCGCCGTTTCAAAGCACCATCCCTCCCGTGATAGTTTGGTTGCTCTTAAAATATCCATCATAGTTCAATATTAATTATATTATATTATGAGTCTTAATACTAATTTTAATATCTATCATTATTCATTATAAATGGCCGAACTCCCAAACATTAATGACCGAATTCTCATACAAACTACCATTACCCTTTGGGGTGATTTTCGAGATAATAAGTATAAATTTAATCTAATTCCGTTCCGCGGTAAATCCGTGAAAGCGTAACAAACAGACAGACGACAGACAAAATTACTTTCACATTTATAGTATTTAGTATGGATTTTCTTTCTACAGCAATATTATATGTAGGTACCTATCGATGTATAGATTTTTTACTCATTAAGTATTGTTTGAACTGACATTTTAGAATTAAATAACCGACCAATTTTCGCCAAAAAATAAATTGGCTCCGTATTTTTTTAAATGATCATTATAACCGCCCTAATATTAAATAATAGCCGAAGAATAAATATTGTAAACGGCGGAAAAAAAAGTTAAAATTTGGATAAGTCAAAACTGTCAACGTCAATCTGACACCGCTCCTTTTGATATAGACTAAAAAAACCCTTGAAAAAAACTGAATGTACAAAGCCTGTCGCATGTCGTCACACTGGGTGGCAGAAGCCATAGAAGAAATAAATTAATCAATTTCACTATTTTGTCAATTAATTACTAATCTTAATATTCTATATTACTAATTATTTATAAGTACCTACCAATTTCACCAAACGATGTTAAATTTAATCAATGTTAATCGACTGTTAGTTCATACATTTTGACAGCTGTTAACGCTCTAATCGTCGGTTAAGTGGTTAACATCGTTTGGTGAAATTGGTACTAACACTGCAGTATTTAAGTACTCCGTTTCGTTAGCCACAATTTGAAACTGCTTATTAGAAACATTAATCAAACAATAATAAATAGGTGTATTAATTACCTGTGCCAAAACTGCCACCATCTAAATAATTTAGAAACTGATAAAAACGTAAGGCTTCATCTGATTCTATTTCGTCCATTACCGGCCTCTGTAAGAAATATTCAGATACAGGCATGATATAGGTGCATGGGTAAATGGAGAGTGGTTGATAAATCGTAGATTAAAAACCCGGGCAAGAGCAAGTCACACCATGCTCTGTATAGGGTTGCGTTTCCGTCGCCGATGAACAATAGGGAATCTGAATATATATTTTTTAATCGTATTTCTTAACAAAATATGAAAATACCGTACAAAAGATCACCAAAAATTAAAGAAATTAAAATTTAAATCGGCCAAGCAATACGGTTATTACAAGAATTCTAAACTGCAGCGATTGGACAGAGAGATCTGATATTTAATAGTCGGGGTCCTATTGAGCATCGTTGTATGGAGACCTTTACAATTTTGCGTTGAGAAATGCCACTTGGCATGGACGTTATATGGACCAAACTGAGCCAAAGTAAGCCTGAGTCAAAGTACCAAACTCCCGGTAGGGTGCATTGGGGTAATTGCGAAATTGGGTATATTCCGAAAGTTTATAATAACTACCAAACGCCGCGATGTTTTCTTACTGGCTTCATTACTTTAGACGCCATTGTTATCGACGTTGACGCTCCAGTCGCCGTTCGTCGCTGCTAGCGTAAGTGTGTGAGCAACGTGCCGTCTCGACAGACAAGTGATTTTTGGGCCTTTTTGGGTGATTCGCAATAACCCCAACACTCTGTAAACCATCAGTCTATGAGTAGTAAGATCTACTTTTCAACTGTTTCGGAATTACCCGGGCATATTTCGTATTTCGTCCAAATGTCCAAAAAAGTGAGAAATGACAATAAATATTCATAAAAAAAGAAACAACAGCGTATTTTTGTATGTAATGTCCCCTAGTCATAAGTCTATTCATCAATTTTCAAGAGATACGAAAATATAGGCAGTACAATTTAAAAATAAAATGATTTTATAAGTGAAATGCTGTCGTTTACTCAACTCGTCAAAATTTGTATCATAATTACCCCAATGTGCCCTATTCGAAAAAAATAATTTAGTGTCCACATTTGAGACACAAAGCCGAGTCTGGTGTCGTTTTCGGATAAATTGATGATGGCCGATTTATTGGGCATAACATTCATATAGGTATTAATAGAGAAAAGTTACGAAAGGCTTTAAATAATATACAACGAATGTTAAAAAATTACAAACAGATAATTATCAGATTTTTATATGGAAGACGATTAAACAAAAATGGTTACTAAAAGCCTATTTAATGTTGATTATAAAAATATAAACATCATATAACTTATTAAGTATAATTAATGTTAAAAAAATATGAACGTACTCGCGGCCTAAACTGTGGCGCGAGAACGTGAGCGCGGGCGGCGGCGGCGGCGAGCGTCAAGATATACAAATACAAAAATCCCGAAAGGATGGGTACATTTTCTAGTGGAACAAGCAAACAAAAAAGATCTGTATGACCTGCTATCAACCCACTGCTATTCGAGTATGACCATTCCAACTCGAATAGGTAAAAGAGTTTGTTATCATTATCACCGATGCCTCTGAATAAGCTCTCAGTAAAACTGTGAAAATATTGCACGAGGAGGCCGACACGCCAATGATGCTCCACCTAACCTAGCTGACGCGGTTTCAAGAGGACATTCAAAAGTACATTGGTGAGAACCGTCGACACAGATGTAGTAGTTTTAGCAGTGCCACGTGTTCCAAAAATACAAGGACTGGAAGAACAGTCGGTGCACATTTTCACCAGGAAATCACACCAATATATCTGGCCTGCCACACAATAGCTTTGAGTGTAGGTAATTAATGTAAAATCAATTGATTTCTGCAAAGTTATTTATAAATGGGTATTTTAAGGAATTCTCTCTTTTCGAAGGATTGTTCTGTTTGAAGGATGAAAATGATTTTGATTCCACCTATATAGTCTTGTCGTTTACAAATCTTCCGCAATTATAAATATAGTAATTTAAACTTCTTGAACTTAGACGTCAAAAACAAAAGAATGCTTTTTGACTGTTGGAACCGTTTGGCTGTAGCGTCGTGTCAAAGTAAACGACTCTCTTGTGAAAATGGAAATCTCTAAGGAAAATTTTTGTGCTTTGATTTTCTATAACTTTCAAAGAGGGTTAACGCGAATTCAGTGCTTTAAGGAGCTGACTTCTTTATTCAGTATACCAAAGCACCGTGCCTTAGGACTGTAGAACGCTGGTATTTAGAATTTCAACGTGGACACTGCAATCTCAACGACAAACAACGTGAAGGTTGTACAAAATCCGCCGTGACCCAAGAGAACATCGACACTGTGCGACAGGCGATCGTCGAAGACTTGTGGGCATTTCAGTGACAACAATTAGAAAAATCTTGTATGAAGAGCTCGGTGTAAGAAACTCTCGGTGTAATCTCGCGATGATACCACATTTGATGACCGATGAGCAAAAAACGGCTCGTGTTAGATGGTGTCAAAAAACTTTGCAACGTTTTGGTCGAGGAGAGTCAAAACACGTCTACGATATGATCAGTGGTGATGAATCTTGGATTTATGCTAATGATCCAGATTTTAAGCAGCAGTCGACTGTCTGGGTCTTCCAAGGTGAGCCAAAACCAACAAAAATCATACGCTCTAGAAGCACTTCGAAGAGCTATTGTGCTGAAAGATCGTAAAACGGTTAATGCTGACTAGTATACGATAGTTTTCTTGCCACAAGTTATCGCAGAGTTCCGAAAAAACAAATCGAAACGCCGAATGATAGGTACTGCACCACGACAATGCAAGCTCTTAGACTTCCCGAGTGACAAAACCATTTTTAAGCAAGGAAAACGTCGAAATTCCGGAATTCCCGCCTCATAGCCCTAAGCCCTAACGATTTTTTTACGTTCCCAAAAATTAAACAGTCTTTGTGATCAACGTTTTCACAGGCCCGAAGAAGGGGTGGACGCATACAAATCGGCCATTTTGGCAACCCTCACTTGAGTGGAATAAGTAATAAGTGTTTTCAAAACTGGTTCTTGAGCATGGTAAAGATGGGTAAAGTATATCAAATATCGTGGTGAATTCTCGACAACCAATAAATTTAATACACTTTCCAAATTGTCTATGGTTATTTCAAACGACACAACTTAAAAGGAAACCCTCGTATGTACCTATCCGAATATGAAACGACACAATCGAAATGGGTATTTGCCATATTTTAGCTCTTTTTCGTACCATGGCACCGAACACCGCACTACGTATTTTTTCTTTAATTATTAATGTGTACTAAGTTATTTATTGTTAATGTTTTTACAATCTACACTTAAAGGGCTTTTTGTTGAGTATTTTTGTTTACCATCTCCCATCTAAAAATCTGAAAATATTAGGGTTCGTTTATATTTTTTTACCACTACTTGGAGTACACAATTGTAGGTATTTTTTTTTGTATTAGAACATACAAAAATGAGATGGGCAATGAATTGGCCGTCTTTGATTTATCCGAAAAGGACACCGAACTTGACTTTCTACCTCAATTGCATCCATTCGATTTTTTTTCCAAACGCCGGCAGTTAGGTATATTAACCCCCTCCCCCTCCCCCAGTCGCGAATTCAAGGTTGGCTAACGGGCTTTTTCAGCTCAGTTTGACCTTTATAATGACCATGCCAAGTGGCATTACTCAACGCAATATTGTAACACTTTTGCTCAATAGGATCCCAGCTATAATTATGTATTGTGAGGTCATGTAACTGGTCGACCATACGTATAAACTCCTTGTTAAATTGTTTTGCTAAAAATAGATAGAAACAAATCGTTGTTGGCTTATGTCTGGGTTATTTTTATAGCTATTCAAAAAAAGTTTTTTCGCAACTATTTGTTACATGAACAATACTGCAGTAAGCTTTTATTGAAGCTGTAAAAAAAAACATAATTATTCCCGATTATGCGTAGTAAGGTTATGCGGAATTGAAATAGGACAATTTAGTTTATGCGTTTTAATATAGAGCCTTAATAAGATATACTTACGAATTTTCCACTCCATGCTCCGACGTCGGAGTAGAGAGAGTTGATCCTGCTCGGCATCCAGTCGAGCGACGAGCGCGCCACCAGGATCGGGTGCTTTAGAACACAACAACATCTACTCGTAGGAGGTAGTGCTTTATAACATAAGGTGTTGCATAATGATAGGCGTTATAGATAAACATACTCACTTACATAGTGAAATTCATACTAGGAGCCCTAACTATATTAACTGTATCAATACATATACGTTAATTTAAGATAAAATAAGCATTTATTGTCAAACTGTGTACAAGTGTTATTACATGTCAAAATCAAAAGATTAATAGTTCCAACAGTTTGCCCATTTCGGGCGTACATACAACGTTATAAAAGAAAACATATGATACACAGTACAACTATTTGTAAATGTTTTATTACAATAAATAGGAATTAAGTATACAGTAATTATGACGAACATACAAATTAGTTTGTAATTATGATCATACTTACATTTGAAATGGCAAAAAATACAAAATTCAACACAAAGTAAACTTATAAGAAATTTGAAAATGAATAAAGTACGGATAGATAAGAGAATGGTCAGTTGATACTCGTATATTATTAAGAGTGGTGGTTTTTTTTTAAAAGATTTTAAACGCGTCTTACGATACGGATATACTTAGATAAAATATCGAAATCGTAAATATTTAATTTAAGTACCTAGCTGAATTAATACATTAAAAATAAATGTACTGTATCTTACCAGGGATGGTATTCTACTAAGAGCATTGTGAATTAAAAAAGAAAGGCAAATAAACACGCGCATATCGAACCGGGTTACTATAATAAATATTAGGTTGCAACACCACCACGAACACTTTGCTTTTCGGCTCGTTAGTTCAATGCAATAAAGCATTTTTAATTGGCGCAGTTTTTAATGGGCAATCACCGTACGTACCTACTCGTACTTCAACGTTTTACCTGAAAGCGACAGTCATTAGGTTAATGAAGTACCTACCCTGTTCCTGATTCTTTTAAAATTAGAATAACAAACAGATATTATTATATGATAATAAACATATACAAAAACACATTTAAAAAATCCACGCGAAAGACATAGACATAGATAGATAGGTATATTGCTTTGTATGGACTTGCCTTGCGTCTAATCGGTTTTTAATAGTAAATTACTGCAGACACCGGGAAGAAGGCCGTTGCGGTTGCGGGACGACTTATAATTATAAGTTAGCGCAGCCAAGACGCAGTCAAAGCCGCGCTATTGTAGGTATGAGTCCAGCATTCAGCAACCGCCCTTCCCAGCCGAGGCTCGTATAGTGATTTTCTCCAACCATGCAAGAAAATATACTTTTCCTACTCCTGTACTTTTATCTGTCATTTATATAGTCACGAACACTAATATAAGAATATAGATAATATGTCCGCAGAACATTCCGTAGAAAAGTCTATCTAGTCTATTCCCCTTAACAGCACTTGTGCTTTTTTGAGCCAAAACGATATGCCTAGCTGCCAAAGCTTACACCTAGGTTAATTTGACCAATCAAAATACTTCACCAAATTAAACCACCAATCACAATACACATTGACTGTCAATCGGAACGTTAGGTTCTTTTTGGTATGTAAACTCTTTTACTAATTTAACTCTTTAAAAATAACATTTTATTTGGTATCAACCAACCAGAACGTAGCTATATTAAAATCGACCAATCAGGTAAAAGAATTCATTTCTCAAATCATTAGGTGTTTTTTAGTCCCTATTTCACAAGTTAAATCGATTGTGCAACTTTTTAAAAAAATATGAAACCTGGCAAGTGCACATCAATTTAAAAACAAAGTTAACCATAGACACATATTTTATTGTTTTCGAATGTTTCTCGCTCGTTTGTTGTTCTGTGCTTCGTTCGTTCGTATTCTAACCTAGGTGTATTAAATGAAATGAAATGAAATGAAATGAAATGAAATAATATTTATTTGCAATAAGTGTGGAATACATTGGTCTTATTTTTTAGATACTAGAGCACACACTTAGCTATGTCTAGCATGCAAATTCTTAAGTTGTAAAAATCCTAATATTGTTACCATTGATAATTCTGTAATCTAATCTTATATAAACATCAAGCAAGTTGTGTATAATTATTATTTATCTTTTATTATTTATTAATTAGGTCAACAATTTGGTGTCAAGGTTAAAAAACTCTTGAATGGAGTAGAAACATTTTTCTTTTAACCAAACAAATAACTCGTATTTAAACCTTGCAATCGGTGTGATTTGTCTTAGACACTCAGGCAAATGATTGAAGACCTTTACAGCCATCGCGTGACAATTCTTATGATATAGCGCACTTTTGTATGTCGTCACCCTTAACCTCGTTGGGTCCCTCGGCCTCAGCTTTGTGTTTACAAATGGTTTTCTGAACAAATATGAATGGTAAGTGACAAAGACGCAGATTTCAAAAATATACATGCATGGCAATGTAAGTAAATTAAGTTTTTTAAAAAGAGGTCGACATGGTTCCAGAGGGCTAACATCACTAAGAGCCCTTATACATTTTTTTTGGCTTATAAGTACTTGCTTAATATCGGTGGAGTTTCCCCAGATTATAAGACCGTATCTCAAAACTGATGCCACGTATCCATGATAGGCTGTGAGTGCTGTTTTTTCACCCGATATACGCCTGAGTCGCCTCAAGGCAAATGTGAACCTTTCCAATCTGGAACATACATTCTTAATGTGCGATTTCCAATTACAGTGACGATCAACTATAAATCCCAGAAACTTCACTTCACCTACTTCTTCAATTGTTTGTCCTCTATATTTAATATTCAGCATTGGTCTTTGTGTCATGTGATTACTGAACTGTACACATTTAGTTTTTAATGAATTTACAGACAAATTATTACTTTCTAACCAATTACTAACAGCTTCTATAGTTGTATTTATTTTATTAACATAAGATTTATTAATTTCATCATTAGTTATAATAACTGATATGTCATCAGCAAATATTATAGTTTTATCAAGAGTCACATCTGGCAAATCATTAATATAAATTACAAATAGTAATGGACCCAACACACTGCCCTGGGGTACGCCAGTATTACTTGTCTTATGGGATGAAAGGTATCCTTTAACTATCATATGTTCATCCAATTGATTAATTTCGACACATTGTGTTCGGTCAGTGAGGTAACTCTCAAGCCACGCTAGAGCGGTACCCCTAATACCGTATCCCTCACACTTATTTATTAAGTTTCTATGCCCAACAAAATCGAAGGCCTTGCTCATATCAAAAAAGAAGCCTGTAACTGGTAGCTTTTCATCAATTTTTTCAGTAATTGTTTTTATTAATGAGTAACAAGCTAAAGTAGTAGATTTGCCTTTCTGGAAGCCATTTTGTTCTTTATGAATTATGTTATGTTTGTTTAAAAAAATTGTTATTCTAGTATGTAAGGCCTTTTCAAAGATTTTTGAAAAAATGGATATAAGTGTTATAGGACGGTAGTTGCCTAAATCTTGTACGTCGTCCTTTTTAAAAAGAGGCTTTACAACGGAATGTTTAAGTCTTGTAGGAAATTTACCATGCTTAAAATATTTATTCATTAAGTGCTCCAAAATTGAAGCCACTTTATCTGCACATAACTTTAGAATATGTGTAGAGATTCCATCAAAACCTACCGCTTTGGTGTTACGTAAAGATTTGATAATTTTTATGATTTCTTTTGCTGTGCAAGGTGCCACAAACATGCTGGCACTTATGTTCTTAATATTTTTAGTGTCCGCAGTAATAAAATTTATTAATAAAATTTTGTTTATTAAATTTTGCATTTTATTTGAAACCTAGTCGTAGAAAAAGTATTGTATGCAACGGTGTATAACTAAGTCAAAAAATACTCGTGGCGTCTTGCTTTACGATGTTCGCCTGTGGCTCACATCGTAACCACACCACTCGTCTTTTTTGACCTCTCTTATACAACTGTTGCATAAACTACTATAACACAATTGGTTAATTGTGATTATTATTTATATCTTTAATATTTAAGTAGGTAGCTTAGTTTAATTTTAATTTAAATACGTTTAGTTTTAATTTTTGATTGTATGAATCGGTTATAAATTCAATAATATTAAAGACAGCCCATTGTCGCCATCATCATAGACAAAACTCATAATTCCTTATACCTACTTACATTCGAAACAGGTACGACTTAGTACCTAAGCAACTGATATATAGGGGAGATGTGCATAATACTGATCCCTCGAGGCAAAATGATTCCGCATCGTATCCTAGTAACCACTAGCGACATCTATCCAAATACTGAATAACCGTCCTCCCCGCGACCCCGCCAGTTGCCTCTCCAAGTGTCATGGCACTCATGGCAATGAAAGAACTTCGCTTGAATATATTAGAAAAAAAACTGTGATCCTAATCTAATAGAGATGAGCAGATGAGTTTTATTGAAATGTGTTTTTATTGGCGGATTTCATTGATGTTCAGCTATATTTTAAGTGTTGCTTTAATACCGCATTATGTTGCATATGAAGGTTACATTTTGATCGATGCCTCGAAATTTTGTGTTTGAGGTGAAACGATCCCTCTTCTTGTGTTTAAAATGATCCTGGGATCATATTACCCTCATAGGACTTTTTAATTTCTGCAGATCATGCCGCGAGTTTTTAAACGAAAAACCACTCGCACAAAATTGGCCTGATGAACTTATCTGAATCATGCGTTAAAAAGAAAAGCGACGTTTTTCAACATGACCAAATTTTACAGGGCAAGCGTTTAAAGTTTTGTGTAGGTACGTTTATTTATAAACAAAAATGACATTATTCGAGAAGTGAAACTTTCGAACAAAATACTACAGCACTGCAACTTTCTAGCGTCAAATCAAAAAGTGTCATTTTAGAAGTCAAGGCGGCGAAGAGCGTCTATTAGGCAAGCCCGTCTACACGCTGTAACATCCCTGTTTGTATAGGTACGAAGTTTAGGACTCGGTCGGTAAAGCAGCATTTTGTTCTTATTCCAACGTACTAAAATGATGTCTCTACGAGCAATACTTCAGGCGAAATTCAACGGCCAATATCATTTCGTATTCTGAGCTAGAGTGACGAGTGCAACGTGGTCACAAGAAAAAAAAACGGTCAAGTGCGTGTCGGACTCGCGCACCGTGGGTTCCGTATTTAAGATAATATGGTTGGAAAACTCAAAAGAAAATACTTATTTTGTTATGAACTTTATTATGTATGCAATAAGGTCCATTTTGACAAGCCTAAATTTTAATACAGATTTTTAAAGTTTTTTGATATTTTTTCCAAAACCGTAAAGTTTGACAACTTCATTTTATTTTTTCCGTTAAAATATAAATAGTTATCTTTAAATCAGAGATTTTTCAGATTTTTTGCTCCATAAACTTCGGAAATAAGGGAACAGTCATTTTTTGTACATTTTTGACTATAAATCAAAAAGTACGTCCCGAAAACATATAAAAAAATAGTTTTGAAATATGCAAACTGAGCCCTTTCATATGACACCCCGTTTGCTATAATCAAATCACTTTGACTTTTCAACCCTCTATTCTCGACCCCTTAACAAATATAAAAAAAAAAAACTTTTTTTACTAAAAACAGATGCGGGCAAGCAAGTCATACAACTATGCCAAATGTCAAGTTGATAGGTCCTATACTTTCTGAGAAAACCTGCTGTGACACAGACAGACAGACAGACGACGAAGTCTCACCATAAGGGTTCCTTTTTTACCATTTTGGTACGAAACTGCGCAAAATAGAAATAGCAGGAGTTTTTGGCAGTTGAGTGACTACGTAACTAATTTAATACAGGTAAATTACTTTCGAGACGTTTTTGTATTTGTTACTACATATATTTGTATATTTACAGGTATTCTAAAATATACATTTAAATTTTATTCTACAGTCAGTAAAAATAGGTTCGTCACATTTTGAAGAAGAAAAGTCAGTGAATGTCAAATAAATAATAATTATATTTATTCTTATGGTTTGTAATATTTCTTGTTCAGTGTTATTATTGTAACGTTGTTAATTAAAAATGGTTCCGATAGTTCAAGATCCCAGTCACCCCAGACTTACGTGATTTTAGGAAATATGTTTTTTTTAGGATCGGTAGTGTAACATAAACTTAGAAAGTATTGGATACTCGCTAAGCTAAAATCGGGGCCGTTTTACAGGTAGCAGGTATCAAAGGTGGAAAAAAACCATGGTAACTTGCGTCAAAGTAGGAAGGCTGGTTTTTACACAATGATATTACATATAAACAAGAAGTAATATCATTGTAATATCATTGTTTTTACACATGTCATATATGATATTGTTATAAACAAAGGACAATGCCAAAAAATATATGGACCAAAAACCCAGCGTCGATTTAAATCAATCATATAGGGTTAGGTAGAGCATTATTAAATAGGTCACAAATGTATAATTTTTTCGAGGAAACAATCCCCAAGTATTAAAAAAAGTGAAAACTTTGCGTAATCAGAAAATAATACCTATGTAGATGATGTGCTTGTTTTGTGACGGATAATTATATTATAAATAGGTTTATTTGATGTAGTAGAATATTTTAGACAATGCTGTGGTGTTCGTTCTTCTGAAGTATTTGTCTAAAAAAGTTATTTAGAAATAATCGTAACAACACGTTATTCGCAAGATGTTTTATTTACAAAGTAACTCAATAGATGGCTCTAACAGAATGCTTTACGATAAGAGATTATATCATAGCGGGATATAAAATAAATAGAGTTGCAAACTGACCGTCACGTTCAAAATGTCCGTCCGTCATTTATCAAGTTGTCGGTCATAATCGTCATTTACCGGTCATTAATAGTCATTTATAGTCACTAACGACATTTATAAACTACCTATAGCAGCAACGAGGCATAGTTGTCATAGTTGATAATTAAAACATGGTTTAATATGTATAAAATTTTAAATTTATTGCAATAACACGACAAAAAACTAAAAGTCATTCATACATAAACATAAAACCTAAAATTGTTAGTCTTCTGATTTAACTTGCATCGATGTATTGTTAAATTCTAACCCCCTTACTTATAAACGTGGAATTACCATGGAATAGCTAAACCATGTTTTGTCCTTATCTGTCATAGTGATATTTGAATTTGACAGATAAGGACAAAACATAGTTTAGCTAACACAAGGTTATTCCACGTTTATAAGTAAGGGGGTATGGAATCAAAATACTCGTAGCAGTCGTCAGAGCGGTCAGCAGATTCCGACGATGCCTCAATTTCGATTTCGTTACAATAACGTAAATTCTGTCGAATTGTTATAAGCTTGTTCAGGCGGTCTTTAGATAGTCTATTTCGTAACTTTGTGTGGGTTATTGAAAACAAACTCCAATTGCGTGCTGCAGCAGCCGAGCTTGGAGGGATACTTAAAACCCTATGAGCTATGGGATAAGCATCTTCTTTTGACGCAAAGCTCTGCCACCATAGTTGAGGTGCAATGGCTTCAACAGTTTTATATCACTCGGGCATTTTTGGCATTTTTGCATATGTAAAAGCATTCGAGTTGCATGAGCATTTTTATAGTCAGTATTGCAATAAATGCAAACTACGTGTTTTTTGTTTGCCGAAGTACCAATTATTTGATAATGCAGTCAAATATCACCAACCATCCGCGGCATTTTATTTATTAATACACAAATTGATTGACTCTTGAAAATAAAATAAAACAGTAACTAGCACTCACAAGCTAAGTTACAACTTTATAAATAAAGTTTAGATAGGTTAGTGGGTAATACGTAAAATGCGATCACCTTACCTACACACGATTGCAAATCTAAACATTACTAACACATACTTAACAACTTAACCTAACCTACTTTCATGATAAGCGTGTCTTATATCATGACAATGATAGATAGATTTATAAATTATGTATAAAATTATATTTCATAAATTTACTTATCGAATAGCGGTCATAGATTTTTTTGAAAAGTAACTTATACTATTAAAATATTAATGTCCAATGTGACAATAAATGTCGAAAATGACTAGACATTTATCATAAATGACGGTCAGGTATTGAAAGTGACGGTCAGTTTGCAACTCTAAAAATAAACCATTTTTTTTGTATCCGAACGCGACTTTCCAAAGTTTAAGCGTTTTTCCATTTACTAAAATATATAATCGACGTTTGTTAGACTACTCTTCCGTAAATCATTAATGCCGTAGGTTCATTAAAATCATTGTTTACTTTATCTGACTAGCTTAGCTTATATGTTAGGGACTACAACGAGCAAACACCGACTATCCACTGCCGCCCTCATTTAATAAGGCTTGTACTGTGGGTACTAGGCTGTGATAAAAATACTGATATACTTAGAGAAATATATACTTAAATACATAGAAACCATCCAAGGCCCAGAAATATTTGCCACTACCGGGAATCGAACCCGGGACCGCTAGCTTCGTAGGCAGGGTCACTACCAACTATGGTAACGCTCCGTCCTCGTTAGGAACTATTATAGAAAAGAAAAGAAAAGAAAAATACATTTATTCACTACACACATAAGACACAGAAAACAAAAGTAAAAACAGAAAACAGCAATAAAAAGAGTAGTGAGTGTGTCTTCGCGGCAGTAAATCGGACACTGGCTCAGCATAATGCTGAGGTGTTAAACACCTGCAGCGCTGATTTTCAGCCAGCTCCGTTTGTGACAGACGGACGGTACGCTAAACGAATAAATATATACTACCAAACAAATACTTATAGATAGTGACAGAATAAATACAAAAACTACATGCAAATACCTTACAGAAATATAATATTTAAAATAAATATACCTACTTAGCCAGTATACAGCATCGACCATTTGGCACAATTCAATAAACAAAAAACAAAGAAAACTAAACTATAATTTAGGGACAAAGTGCTGGTTGGGAAATTATGATTTTTGGAGCGTCAACAAATAGCCTTTAAGCTTACGCTTAAAGGTGTACTTGCTAGGCGCTCCTTGGATGGGAGGGGGGAGATCATTCCAGCACTTGGACGCCGCGAACCTGAAACTACCCCGAAACGCCGCGGTTCGGTGCAGCGGCACAATCGCCCTAGGTTTAAACCTGCGTACATTACTGGACCACTGGATCTTGTTAAAGAGGTACGACGGGGTCATGTGTTGCACCACACCGAACATAAGGGTCGCCAGGTGCATGCGCCTCCGCACAGCCATGTTTAGCAGGTTAGCGGCGTTCAAATATGGAGTGATGTGGGAGCGGGGAGGGACTCTAAAACAAAAACGAGCACACGCGTTCTGGACTCGTTGTATTAGCCTCTTGGACCGACCAAGTATACGACCATCATAAACGACATCGCAATAGTTTGATCTAGATAATATAAGTGATTCACACAAGTGGACACGCATATCAACACTGAGGTAATCACGAAAATTATAAAGAACCCTGAGACGGTAAAAGCAATTACTCACGACTTTAGCTACGTGGCTCTCAAAGCGCAGCTCGCTCATTATCGTGTTTCGTAATATCTAAAGTATTTTCTTGAAATCAAAGTTGATTTGAGGTACAAATGAATACTCAATTAATGAGATTATACATTAGATAACTTTATATTATATTATTTCACCTTCATGTAATCAACTTATCAGAAAAGGTGTTCACTTTTTCCGTTAAGTTGCTTACTAAAAGGTTAATAAACACGACTGCCCTATATATGTGAGTTTCTTTATTCCACTATAACTTCTAAATCCTTTGACCGATTTAGATGTGTGAGGTATCGTTAGAATCCTTATGTCATCCCGGGTGACATAGGATACTGTTAAAATTAAATTGAAGTAACAACAATGGCAAAATGACAATTATTAACATATGTAGGTATATCGACGACAGTATAAAAAATGCAGTCGGGTTTTTAAAGCTTGCTTTTCATATAGTTATTTTTAATACTTGGGGATTGTTTTCTAGAAAACCAATCACACATTTGTAACCTATTGGATATGCTCTACCTAACCATATATGATTGATTTTAATCGACGCTGGGTTTTTTTTTGGCATTGTCCTTTATACAGTTGCCAGGCACTTCTCGTGGGCCATAACTCTTGACAGACACTTTAAAGTTGTTCCGGCTCAAGCGCCTGCTAGCATCCTCCGAGCAACGATACGCGAAGCCTAACCTAGTCTAACAGCTAACCTAACGTTTTGTGTGTTTTCGATAGCTTCGCGTTTCGTTGCTCAGAGGTTACTGGCAGGCGCTTGAGCCGATGAACAATCATCTTAAGCGAATTTTCGCGTATGATGACTGTTCATATGCCATGGCACTATAATCAAAATGGCTCCTCACTATGGTTTTATATAAAATGGACAATAATTTTGGGTCTGCACCCCATGACACACCAGCAAGATATCTAATAATATGTATAGCTTTTAATGCATTCTTAGAAACATACTTGACATTTTCTTCAAAATATAATTTTTGATCTAATATACTCGTAACACCTAAGATTTTTTTAGATCTTACCCTATTAATTGTATCACCACAATAAACAATAATATGACTTGGATCATCAATATCATCCTAACCAAAGATCATTAAATTAAGTACTCTTTGAAGCATTAATTTTCAAATTTAATTTAGAATTATAGTAAAGATGTAGCTGATTTAAAGCCAAATTTATATTGTCCATGGCAACTTGCAAATTTTTATTGCTACTATACAAAACAATGTCATTAGCAATTTGTAAGATATTTACATAATTATTATTTACATATATCACAAGTAGTGGCGATAGTTTGGCTCCTTGTGCCTTTTGATATTATTTTTGGCCCATGTAAAATATTGTTATGTTCAACATATAGGTAGTGTTCTACTTATTAGTAGAGACTTTATTTACATCCAACTAAATACAGAATTCAACATTAATACAATTAAAAATTAAAACTAAACGTATTAAAATTAAAATTAAACTAAGCTACAATCTTGTATTATTTATTAGTTAATAAATAATATATCCACTGACATAATTTGCCAGGGATACCTACGTTAGATATAATCTTAACCAGAATGCCTGGATCAACATTATCAAAAGCCCCTTGTACATCTAGAAATACACAAACTGTTTGTGACTTTGAATTATTTGCATTTTTAACCGACTTCAAAAAAGGAGGAGGTTATACGTTCCACTGTATGTTTTTTTTTTTTTTTTATGTATGTTCACCGATTACTCCGGCAATTGTCGACCGATTTCAAAAATTTTTTTTTGGTTTGATAGAGTATACTTCCGAGGTGGTCCCATTGTCACCAAATCTATATCTGATGAGGGGATCAGTGAGGAATTGAGGGAACTCCTCAAATATTGTAGGCAAACATACAGCGATTTTAGTATTTTTAGTAACAAGTCCAGCATTTGCATTCAGAAAGTATCATTTGGTGTAGTGGAACTGATGATGAAGACCACAGATGGCCACCGGAACACCTCAATGGTACCGATTTCAAGGGTGGCGATAAGATATCTCGATTAAGATAGTTGAGCGACTACCTACAATGAATAATATTTACTTGTTGAAATATGACTATGACTTTCCCGCAACGTTGCTTGCGGCGCGCTTGATATAAGTTAAAGTTTTATTTCAACTAAGAAGTGGGACTACGTAACAGCGTATTATGATCACTAAAAAGTATAAAATAAAATAAATGTTTTAAAAAACAAAAAACCGCCTTCAAAAACGCAAAAAATAACTTCTTTAAAATTGTAGGCACCTAATAGGTTAGTCCAACTGAAGTCGGCGACCACAACATTTTCAACAAAAAGCCGACATCAGTTGGACTAACCTATTAGGTGCCTACAATTTTAAAGAAGTTATTTTTTGCGTTTTTGAAGGCGGTTTTTTGTTTTTTAAAACATTTATTTTATTCAGATCAGAGATCAAGGAGATGAAACTATCAGCCCAACTACGCCCTCGACGGAAGCCATATTGTGGGATGATACCATTAGCCTCTACAAACCAGTCCAACCTGTTTTTAACCGACTTCAAAAAAGGAGGAGGTTATACGTTCCACTGTATGTTTTTTTTTTTTTTTTATGTATGTTCACCGATTACTCCGTCAATTGTCGACAGATTTCAAAAATTTTTTTTTGGTTTGATAGAGTATACTTCCGAGGTGGTCCCATTGTCACCAAATCTATATCTGATGAGGGGATCAGTGAGGAATTGAGGGAACTCCTCAAATATTGTAGGCAAACATATAGCGATTTTAGTATTTTTAGTAACAAATCTAGCATTTGCATTCAGAAAATATCATTTGGTGTAGTGGAACTGATGATGAAGACCACAGATGGCCACCGGAACTCCTCAATGGTACCGATTTCAAGGGTGGCGATAAAATATCTTGATTAAGATATTTGAGCGACTACCTACAACGAATAATATTTACTTGTTGAAATATGACTATGACTTTCCCGCGGCGTTGCTTGCGGCGCGCTTGATATAAGTTAAAGTTTCATTTCAACTAAGAAGTGGGACTACGTAACAGCGTATTATGATCACTAAAAAGTATAAAATAAAATAAATGTTTTAACCCTTAATGTGGCAAAAATAAAAAAAGTCGGGAATTCAAACCCTTTTTGATTTTGAATCAGAAAAAAAATAAAAACACAAATCAAACAAAAAATGTGAACCTTATGGTATGTATGGTATACCATACACTGCCAAATTAAGGGTAAAACAAAAAACCGCCTTCAAAAACGCAAAAAATTACTTCTTTAAAATTATAGGCACCTAATAGGTTAGTCCAACTGAAGTCGGCGACCACAACATTTTCAACAAAAAGCCGACATCAGTTGGACTAACCTATTAGGTGCCTATAATTTTAAAGAAGTAATTTTTTGCGTTTTTGAAGGCGGTTTTTGGTTTTTTAAAACATTTATTTTTTTATCATATTTTCAAATAATTTACCATGACATGAAGATAAAGATATGGGACTATAAGAAATGGCCCGCTCTGGTGGTTTATCTAATTTGAGTATTGGGATAACACGTTGTGTTTTCCAAGAATCAGGTATCACATGACATGACTATGCCATAAAGTATTAAGAATCTCAAGAAATATTTTTTGAACAGAAATATGAAGCTTTTTGATAACTATATATGGATCGTCATCTAACCCTGGACTTGTGTCACGTCTTAATTGCAAACTTGTCATGAATTCATTCCATGTAAAAGGATCTAGTACAAAACTTTGAATCGCTGTTATTATTATTAATGTCAAAATAGTTGTTTAAATTATTAGACTCTACTAAATTGCTATTGTCTGACAGTTCATCTAAAAAAGGGGAAATAAACTCATCACTGTAAGATCTTCCATTAGTTTTAATACCTACCTTTAAACATTTTAATCATATTCCAAATCTTAGCTATAGGGGATGTCCCGTTAAATGACTTACACAAATTATTCCAACCAGTTTTTTTTTTAAAGCATCCAGTGTCTTATAGTTAATGTAATTCTCTATTGAAGGATCACTTCTGTATAATTTCAGTGCATTGTAAGAATTCACAACACTTTGCTCACAGACTTTATCCCACCAAGAAGCAGGAGGGCTACTGGCAAAGTGGATAGATTTTTTGAATTTAGGAATTGCTGCATGTCTAAGATAATCAAGAAGAGTACAAAACTCTGTATAGGCAGCAAGTGGATCTTCAGCATTTAATTCGCACTCATTGAATACACTTTCAGAAAGTTCATAGTACTTTCGCCAGTCAGCTCTTTTGTATAAATATTTCTCAACAGGGGGATTAATTTGATATTTTTGCATGAAAAGTGTAATTTCAGTTATAGTGGGATAATGGTAACTCCCCATAGGGTCGTCATGTACAGACCATTGACATAGTGCTGCTAGGCGTGCACTAACAAAGCTTACGTCGATAGCTGACGGATTAGCACTGGGGTTATTTACTGTTGTGAAGCTGCCATCGTTTAATATGCATAAATCACACTCATCCATTACATCATATAAATATTGATCTCTACCCTTAGTTGACAAGCAACCATGTCATGCTCCCTGGACACCCCACTGTCGGTTTTGTAATGTTTTAAAGCATAACCCTAATGTACACAATATGTACCGAATTTGTACATACTTAAAAAGAAATGTACCTCAATAGATCGAGTGTACAAATTATATGAGTGTGTGGTGGCTGCGGAGCATCTCCCCAGCAACCCCTAAGATTAATTTAAGAATTTGTCATTTATTAAAAGATAACGCTGTTGTACCCAATATGTACTGAATAGGTACGCACTTTTTTTTAATGTACCTACCTCCATAGATCGAGATTACAAATGATCTGAATTTGGGGTTGCTGTGGCGAATCTCCCCAGCAACCCCAAACATAGAAGTTACGATTTTTTTTTTAAACATTACCCTGTTGTACGCAATATGTACTGAATTAGTATACCCAAACTTTTTAAATGCACCTCCATAGATCGAGAGTACAAATGAACTGAAACACTTTCGCATTTGATTCTGATTTTCAAGCGTATGCTGTACTTTATAAAGAGAATAAAGCTTTTGCTCAACATGTCGACAGAATAAAATCGACTTTTTCCATGTTGGTTATAATAACAATTTCTTAAATTCAATGTTTGGGGTTGCTGGCGAGATGCTCCTCGGCAACCCCTAGTTTAGATCATTTGTCGGGTAGACCGGGGACAATTGATACGATTTGACTTTGACTGCCTGTTGCCGTTTTATTTGTTTATTTAGAAAGATGTCCGCCTAAATTATTTCAAGGTTCGTTATCTGGTTCCTAAATAAAGTATATTTGGTAGTTATATCATTAATAGTTATTTTACAATAATGTAAAAAAGAGAATGGGGGAATGTGGTTCAGTTGACCCCACACCGTTGTCAATTGAAACACTATATAAGGTCAATTAAAACACTGTAATATCTTTGATACAATGAAAGTAATGTTATCAGTCCTACTAGTTTTCATCGCAATATTGGTATACAATACGACAGTCAGAAGTTCGCAAGCATAACATTAACATATCGTCATTTATAATTTATAAGCATCAGAAAATCTCAATCATCAACCACAGATTTAAAATATATATGACTTGTAGCTTTCTTTGTAGCTGACTACCTTATACATAAGCCTTAATAGTAAATAGTTTTAATGTTATAATAAGCTATAATGATACTGAATTGTGTTAAAAATACATAATTACGCTACATACAAAAATGCTTGTTTCAATCATAACATTGTTTCAATCATAACTTAATGAATGAATGAACTCGAAATGCCGGGATTTTATATAATATACACAAAAATAAACAAATGAACTCATTTACGCATTTAAAATATTAGTAAGGATACGGATGAATGACACTAGGTAGTAGGTACTCATACCAGAGCAATACCAAAAGTTGCACCTATAATAAATATTAATATGAATGTGGAAGTAACTATTTCTATTTGTCTATTTATCCAAGTCATGGGAAAAAGTTAGTGTAGTTATAATAATTATTGACCATGACACAAATCACCATAAAAAAGAAGCCATTTGCATTTTCACAATTCACTTTTGTGGCGGTTTTTTTCTTTCTTTTTGTTTTGTTTACGTTAGTTTAGTGTGTGTGTTTGCTATGTGTGTGTAATCTTCCGTGGTTTCACTCGATAGTTCCAACGGAAGTTTGTTGAGTATTGTTTGTCTGTTTGTCACGAATAAATGTTTTTCTTTCTGTCTTTCTTCTTCACATTTACCAAAAAAAAATCATATGCGTCAAATACGGAACCTCCTCATATTTAAAGTCGGCTACATTTGGGGACGATTAAAACGCAAGGACGATTGAAACGTTTCAATCGTCCACGCGCAAATTGTTTCTATCGTCCCCAACTCACAGTTTTTACTTCAAGGTCAAATATTAAACATAAAAACCACTCGAACGGTGATGATTGGCGATAATAAACATTCGTTAATTTATCACAATCACGCTAAAACAGTTTAATCAGATAAACTACAAGAACAAACAAAGTTATATAAAAATATACAAGATGAGAAATATTTAGTTTTGACCGCGAAAAATTATAATCGCTCCGTGACACCGCTGCGTTGCTCGGTCACTCGTGCGCTATTGACCATGGATTAAAATATGTTTGACCAAGTCCTGAGTGTTGCGTCATACTCGTAGGTATTATAGTTTTCGAGAAATTGGACTTGTTTCAGTCATGACGTGTTTCAATTGTCCCCGGTCTACCGTACTCTCGATCTATGGAGGTAAATTTAAAATAAAGTGCGTACTAATTGAGTACATATTGGGTACAACAGCGTTATGTTTTAATAAATAACAAATTCTTAAATTAATCTTAGGAGTTGCTGGGGAGATGCTCCATAGCAACCCCAAACTCATATAATTTGTACACTCGAATCTATTGAGGTACATTTCTTTTTAAGTATGTACAAATTCGGTACATATTGTGTACATTAGAGTTATGCTTTAAAACATTACAAAACCGACAGTGGGGTGTCCAAGGAGCATGACATAAGCAACCGAATGCAATATGATGAGCATTAAAGTCTCCACTAACAATAATAGGTTTAGGAAGGTCTCTAATAACATTGTGCAGTCTATTTATTCTTATGTGCCCAGTAGAAGGAGGACAATATACTCAACATATAGTTAAGTTACCATGTTCGGTTAATAAAGATATAGCAACAGTTTGGATGTCCACATAAAAGGATGTGTTCAAAATATTATATTTTAAGTCTGATTTAACTAACATTGCTACACCATTGTGAGCATTCTTGGATTTTTTATAATGAAGATTGTAACCAGGGATTCTAAAATTGTAATGTTCTTTTAACCAGGTTTCGTTAAGTAAGCAGATACTAATGCTCTGCTCTTGTAAGAACTTTATTAACAAGGGCTTTTAGCTACTAGCGCTTTGAATGTTAAACTGTGCAATGCGTAAGTTGGATGTTCTAGTAGGATTAAAGTCTATTATGGAGACAATTTTTTAACTAAAATATCTTTAATTGTTGCTATAGTGATAGGGGTCTGGGAAATAAAACTGACCCACAGTTTTATTTCCCAGTTTTACCAACGTCTGTACAAGGGCCTTTAGTACTTCGCTGTTACATATAATCTGGGCTTTGATTTGATGTCCATGGGCTGGGCAATGTTGCTTGTTGCCTGACTGGCCTGTGGAGCAGGCTTGCCAGGCTTACTTACAATTTTATTTACAGGATTATTTACAATATTCACAGGATTATATACAGAGTTATTTACATTCACATTCCATTGGATGTGTTTGGGCAATGACAGTGGTGGGTATTCAATTTCGGGTTTTTTTGTCTGTGCTACACTTGCATAAGTAATTTTACTTTTCTTTTCTAGTAATTTTGATAATTTTATAGGACATAATCTATATATGGCTAAATGGGGACCACTGAAATTAGCGCAGCAGAACTCATTTGGCTTATCACATTCTTTATATAAATGTTCCCCTGAGCAGATGGAACACCTTTGTATACCGTTGCAGATCTTGGCAGAGTGATTAAACTTAAAGCATTTGAAGCATTGTAGTGGTGGGATGTATTCGAACACCCGGTAAGAAAATAGGTACATTACCCGGCAATACATTAGATAAAAAAGTAATGCTGACTGTCTGTAGAGGGACTCGTTCCTGACCAAATTTTTTCGTAAAACGTCTTATTGAGATGATTTCATAGATCGAGGATAGTTTGGAGTAAAGATCCTTATTTGAAATGTTTAAGGGAACAAATCGAATAATTCCCGTTTTCTCTATTTGTGTCGCCGGTATATATACCTTCATACTATGTTTACCTAAAAACTTAGTGTTATTTAGAAAATTGTTAGGTGTATTGTATTGCTTGAAGATTTCTGCAATTTTATTGGCATTCAGCTGTTGAATAGCCATCACACCTTTAACATCGATGGTACATATGTAGTTAAGGTATATGGGACTGTTGTTCCCAAGTCGCTCATTGTGATTCATGTGTTCAGCAAACACTTTAAATTCGGTTTTCGAGGAGTTTACAGGGTATAGTCTTTTATAATTAGGTTTATAATACGGTAAGTATAGTTTACGCTCACCGCCGCCGCTTCCGCAGTCTGAACCAGTCCAGTCTTCAACTCGAGAGCGCTTGTTGGAGTTGGGCGGGTTATCCCCGCCCCCCACGTTTCCATCCATTTTTAAGGAACACCTATCCTTAAAAGTTGTTTTATTACAGTTTTAGTAAGGAAAAAGCAAAAATATCAATTTTAAAAATTTGGAGAGTATTCAAATAAACCACCCTTAATTGAGTTTCCCGCCAGACCCTTCAATTGACGTGTACTTGCCAACGACTTGCCAGGTTTTGTATTTAAGTTTCTGTTTGTAATAAAGTTTTTCTTAAGTTGGTAGTGATGCACTTATATCAAAATTTCAAACAAAAGCTATGAATTCTGTGGTTTGTTGTGTTGGTAAAAAAATATTTTGTTGTAAAGTTTGTGTTAATCGGTTTCCGAATGCGGAATTCCGAATAGGCCGGCCGCATACATAGGTTTTCCGCATACGTTTTCCGAATGCAGAAAACGTATGTATGCGGCCGGCCTTAGTAAGCTTTGGCAGATAGGCGTGTCGTTTTGGCTCAAAAAAGCACAAGTGCTATTATGGGGAATAGACTTGATAGACTTTTCTAGAGTATGGCCAAGCTAACTCTGCAATAACCTGGCAACCGCGTGAAAAACTTTATATGGCAATATTTCTTAGCTGTCTTGACTCTTGAAGCCGGTTTTAACAAGTAGGTGGTATGTCGGGCGGCTTCTGTTACTCACTATTTACTGTGATAAAAGTAAAACCATTGCTGAAACCTTTTAAAAGTAATGTGCTGCAATTACTGTTTCGCATACTGAGTGACTTCCAACATGTTGAAGAATCACAGGACTCTGTTCTTTCTCAAAAACGGCAATGTTTACTTAACAACAAGGTGTTGACAGGTTAGTAACTGAACAATATTAATCTTTAATTCGACAATCTCGCTCGTGTTTGTTTGATTGATAACAATAAGTGGCGTTTTGTTTATAAATCTACTGTTTAACATTAAAAAACAAAGAGGTTATTAAAGTTATTTACTACTTCAATGAAAAGACATGGTATTATTAGTTTTTACATGATATTAAGAATGAATGATGATGATAATGTATTCTATGCCAGCAAAATACTCACTGATTAAATTTCTAAATAACATTTTAAAATGATCATGGTCACAAGAAATCAAATCAGTATGTGATGTAATAACATGAGTTGTATGAATTGTTTTGTTGGTTAAAATTAAAGTATTATTTTAGTGCCTGCTAAATATATGCATTTTCTGATTCTAGGAAGAATAAACAGTGATCATACATAAGCCTCAACTGCAATCTGTCCAAAAAAGCTAAAAGGTTTGGAAGAAGTCGCTACTTCAAGTATAACTAGAAAATATCTTCTTCTAGCGGTAAGCCAAATTATTTTTAAGTTACTAATAAATGACAAATCATTATAATCAAAACAAGCAGAAGTAGTACATTTTGTTGACTTGATAGTGGATGACCTAATTATTGAGTAGGTACGGTAGGTATTAAGTGTTGCAAAGTGAAATTTGCCATAGTGCAACCGCCAAGTATTATTTGAGAGAAAATGTATTTTCTTAATAAAATAAAATTTTGATGGCAATAAGGTAAATTTATAGTTGATAGTATGAATAAATCAATATTTTTTGGAAAATAACCTAGAATTCATACTAAATTATCACCACTAATATTTTGATTTTAATGCAATGGAAGGACAATAAACATACAAAAATTGTTTTTTTTTCTTATTCTATTATTGCTCTTCATAGGATGACCCTGCAGATTCTAAACATTCTATTCCTTCGAATTCAAGGCTCACTATCACCTCCATGATGACTGTCATCATTGTCAGAACCCATTACAAAAGGAATTGTATCCTCATCCAATAAATTAACTTTTTGTTGATGTTAACCGCAAACCGTTTCACATGATTAACAAACTTCTTCCAATCATCTGTAGTTACAGATGAAAATGCTTCTTCAATTTTCTTTATCATATCATATAAAGTACTTTTTTAATTTTTTGCAGTAATTTTATCAAACTGGCAGGCGGCCGACGGCAGACGGCGACCTGAAGAATGGAAGTGGGCATCGCCGCCTATGGACATTTGCATTTGGAGGACTCCCGGAAATAATTGCTGAGAAAAATGTTAAAAGCTCTGTGGCAGAAATAAACAAAACCTAAAAGATTCAGTAACCGACGTGTTCATAAAACATCAAAAAAATGTATATACATTGTGAATCCTCTTACAATTAAACATTTTATTCTTATACGTTCAGTGAGAAATATAGTGCAGTCAGTCGGTGACAGTAAATTAGGTATATCTGTTCATCATGAATCATGATGTAGGTAATTTCTTGTCACTGACTTTACTATACCATTTTTTTAATGTTGTTAAACACCTTTATCCCATAAAGGCTGAAAATCTTGGCTTTTACATTTTATCTTTTTCTTATTTTTATGGCAATTAACTTATTTTTTTTTGTCTTTAAAATAGTTAAATTGAATAATAAAAATATTTTATTTCTTAGAGCAAAGTTACATAATAAGTGAAGTGACTAATTAAGAGTCCTTCTTTTGTACATGTGACAGGGACCCCCGCTTTTATTTTAAGTACATTAACTAAAAAATATAAGAACTATATATTTATTACAATTTTAAAATCATTACAAATGTTAAGTCTTAGAGCTGAGTTAAAGGTTCGTTTCTTTCATCATTTTTTTAGAGGCGTTTCTGAGAAAGAAACCGTTACAAAAGACATACCTCGAAGTAACGTCACATTTTTTGAAATACCTGAGCTCCTGCTATTTCGTAAATTATGAGGATTTCCCAAATCATCAGTGGAACGCAATTATGTACTTATTAGATAAATAATTATGGTTTCCCCAGCCATAAACGCGACCATAATCGTTACACAGACATTGGTAAAATTGATATGGAACCTTTAAAGTATTCGAATCCCTTCCAACAAAAAACGAATTATTCAAATCTGTTCAAAATATCCTGTGACGAACAGTTGCAAAGGATAGCCTCCTCCTTTTTTGAAGTCGTGTAAAAAGATATTTTGAGATATCTTTAGCTAAATACTGAATTAATTAGGAAATAATTATGTTTATTTCCTAATTAATTCAGTATTTAGCTAAAAATATCTCATGAGTATGTAAAATAAAATGAAATAATAATAACAAGTATCAAAACTTATTTCTCCTCAAATCGTGGTGTTGCTATATAAAACTTTTTTAAACCTAACGGTTTTCGACTTCTGCAGACTTAGCGTGACCAGACTATAAGGATTATTCTGCGGACCTATTATGTATCTTCTTATATACATAAAGTACAGGAGTAGGAAAAGAATCATACATACATTAACCCTAAAAACTTTTAACTCCTTTTTAACCGACTTCAAAAAAAGGAGGAGGTTCTCAATTCGTCGGGTTTTTTTTTATGTATGTTCCCCGATTACTCTAAGACCACTAGACCGATTTGAAAAAAATTTTCGTTGTTACTTCCGTTGTTTCTTCTGTTAGAACTTCCGTTTGGTTTTACACCTTCGGATCCGCCTCCGCCTTCGCTATTTTTTATTTCACACCTCCGCCTCCGTTAATTTTTTAACAAAGTCATACCGGAGCTGAAGGTACTGCATTTGCCGCGGCAGCGCGGCGCACGCCTACAAGTTTTGACTTGTCCAGGAATTAATTTAAATAAAAGGTACTCGGTCGGCTCCGGATACGACTCCAACTTCGACTCCGGCTCCGGATCCGACTCCGTTAAATAAAAAAATCGTGTGCGTCTCGGGACGCCCGACAGAAGTGATAACTAATCTATATCTGATCTGTGGGTTAGAGTGAGAGAGAAGGAGCCTGCCTGCCGCTGCCGTATGCGTGAGACAAAGGGAAGCCAGACAGACTGGCGCCGTAATGCGTTACGTAATGAAGCGGTTTGCCCTCCCATAATAATAAGAAGTTATCACTTCAAAAAGTTCAAAATAGCGGCCACTTTTTTAAATCTGATTACGGGTTCGCATTTGTAGTCCCAAAGGGCCCTCAGATATCGATTTTCAAGACAATCGAACCAGTAACAAAAAAGTTCAAAATGGCGACCACTTTTTTAAAATCTGATTACGGGTTCGCATTTGTAGTCCCCACGGATCCTCAGATATCGATTTTCAACTCAATCGAACCAGTAACAAAAAAGTTCAAAATGGCGCCCACTGTTTTAAATCTGATGGTGGGTTTGCATTTGTTGTCCCGACGGATCCTCAGATATCGATTTTCAAGATAATCGAAGCAGTAACAAAAAAGTTCAAAATGGCGGCCACTTTTATTTTTAAATCTGAATACGGGTTCGCATTTGTAGTTACCATGGATCCTCAGATATCTATTTTCAAGATAATCAAAGCAGTAACAAAAAAGTACAAAATGGCGGCCACTTTTTTTTAAATCTGATTACGGGTTCGCATTTGTTGTCCCGACGGATCCTCAGATATCGATTTTCAAGACAATCGAAGCAATAGCAAAAAAGTTCAAAATGGCGGCCACTTTTTTAATAACTGATTACGGTTTCGCATTTCTAGTCCCACGGGGCCCTCAGATATCTATTTTCAAGAGAAACGAACCAGTAACAAATAACTTAAACACTTTCAAAAACGGTGATAGTTTTAGGTTATAATTATGCTCACTGTCAACAGTACAGTATTTATGCTTGGAAACGCAATACGGGATGACGTCAGCAGGTATGATCAAATGCCGTTTACCATTTTCGTCCATACCTGAGGCCCTACTTTGAAAATCGAAGTTCGAAGTTACGTTCGTTCCATCCCATTCTCTCGATTTAGTCTCGAATGACGTGTGACAGGGTTGGAGCTAACGTAACTTCGAACTTCGATTTTCAAAGTAGGGCCTCTGAGGCCCTACTTTGAAATTCGAAGTTCGAAGTTACGATAGCTTCATCCCTTTCTCTCGATTTAGTCTCGAATGACGAGTGACAGGGATGGAGCTAACGTAACTTCGAACTTCGAATTTCAAAGTAAGGCCTCTGTGAGTTACGAGGCTGAGAGGTAGGTCTATGACGCCATGGTGCCGCGGCTCAAATCCCATTCGATTCCACTATCTTTTTGTATTTAAAAAAATGTTTGAAAATTTAATACTACCGCTCTGCAGTATGCGTGAGAGAAAGGGAAGCCAGACAGGCTGTCTAGTAACGCGCGTTACGTAACGAAATGGTTTACCCTCCGTAAAGAAGTTCTCAGTTCAAAAATTTAAACTGCGGATTCGGCTCCAGAGGCCCTACTTTGAAATTCGAAGTTCGAAGTTACGATAGCTCCATCCCTGTCACTCGTCATTCGAGACTAAATCGAGAGAAAGGGATGAAGCTATCGTAACTTCGAACTTCGAAATTCAAAGTAGGGCCTCAGCTCCGGTAAAGCCGCCTCCGTAACATCCTAATATTGCATTTTCCGCGGCAGCGCGGCGCACGCCTACAAGTTTTGATTTGTCCAGGAATTAATTTAAATAAAAGGTTCTCGGCTCCGGATCCGCCTCCGGTAAACCTCCGGATCCGGCCCCGGATCCAGCTTCGGATACGACTCCAATTTCGCCTCCGTTTCCAGAACCGACTCCGTTAAAAAAATAAACTTCGGATCCGGCTTCGGCTCCGGTAAAGCCGCCTATGTAACATCCCTAGTTCACACTTTCACAGTATAGTTCGCGCGTATCGCGCGCTCGACGATGTAATTAGGGCTACATTAAAAGTAAAAAAACAAATTAAAAAGAAATGGAGGAAACGAAGATGGTGGATGACGAGTATTCATCGTAATAGAATATTTTTTGTAATATTTTGTCCAGTATTAGTGGTATTGGGCTAATATTTTATAAACGTTGCGCGTGAATGAAGAGCCTTGTTGTGTTCGCGAACCATTCGCGAACCATGCGCGAACCCGCGAACGCCCTCCACATTGAACATTCACACTTTCGCGCTTTCGCGTATTGCGTTCGCGCGTGAATGTAAAGCGCGCAATAAATGTTTGTTTGTTCCGTCTTCCATGTGTTTGTTGTGTTTGATGGATAGTCAATTGCACAGAAGGGATATTTTAATTTAATCCAGGAAAATTGAATAATTCCCAAATAAATTAATTAATAATTGCACTACATCACACTTTTATAGAACTGCTGGAAAATCAAGTACCTACCTATCCAAGACCTTTAAATCCTGTTACCCCAGAGTTGCAAGCCATACATTTGAGTTTTCCTTCTTGTTAGGAGATTCTGGTATCTATATTACCGGTTTAAGGATTAACCAAATAAATTCGGCTATAAATCCGCCATTTTGACGTTTTCGTCGTAGATAGAGATTAGATTTAGTACCTATCTAGACAAGCTGCTCGCGTATGCCCTTTGTTTGAGATATTATAGCAATTACGGAGAACCCGATCAAATCTCAGATCACCTTTAATAGACAAAGCTTCTGTCTGTGCCTACCTTATTAAGGCGATTTATCATAAGAAATAATTACCGGTGAAAGGTTATATTTATGTTTCCATTTTTCGAGCACTGTGGCATTTGCAACCTTAAATGGACGAAGTTAAACGAAAAACCCTCAATCCACCGTGACTTGCTCTCGAGTTATTGCAGTTTGAAGTTCAAGGAGTGTATAAACAATGATTGATTTTACACAAAATGATACTAAGGAGAAAATTTGTGAAATATGTTTCTTTATGTATTTGTAAAAATAGTTCGCAGTTTTTCATTACCTACTTTTCGAGATATCGGGACCTAAGTGGATTGGATCCGTTTTACATGCAACCAATGCATGTAAATATAATTTGTTAAAAAAACGATCCAAACCGCTTGAGGCATAAGAATAAACAATAACTACACGTAGAAGCGAAACTCCCGGCTTCCGTCGCGCGCTCCGCGCGTTATGCCGCCACCATACTTCGCTATTCACTATTCGTATTCGGCTAATGCGCCTACATTCAACGAAGTGTGGAGGGTTTATTCGTCTATGTTTGCTTTATTCGCACGCATAACGCATAAGCGCGAATAGCGAATACTAGTATCCGTCGACTTGTCGGTTTTTTGGCACACATCAAAGGACACGAATAGGTAACTCGAATAGCGCATCGACTGCCCACACTTCGTGCACTCATTAATTTTAGCCAAAGGAGTTAGAAAGAGACTTCCGCTTGTAATTTGTAACTTGTAGCTTCGTGAAACGGGCCTCTAGTCAAATCACTCAATATGCGAAACATTAGTTGCAGCGTATCACTTTTAAAAGGTTTCACCATTGTTTTTACTTTTATCAAAATAAATAGTGAGTAACGGAAGCCGCCTGACATAACACCTACTTGTAAAAACCGGTTTCAACACAGCTAAGAAATACTGCCATAAAAAGTTTTACACGCAGTTGCCAAGTTATTCTATTGCAGATTGCAGACTTAGCTTGGCGTCTTGGCCAGACTATATATATTTTCTTGACATAATCTCGCATGTACAGTATTCCCAGCTTCTTAATAGCTTTCGGGTGGCTATCGCTATCACGCTTGCACTCGCAAAAGACAGTATATTTGTCACACTTGCATCATAGAAAAACGAAGATTGCCGATCGCTATTAAGAAAATGGTAGCACTGTAACTTCCTTCATCTCGGATGACAAGAGAATAGGGGTCCAGTAAAAGTAGCAACACTAGATATAGATACCGCTCTGACATTTAAATTTTTGACGTAACGGTAACGAACTATGAAGTATCTATTGTATTTTATCTTTATCGTGCGCGCACTCTGACACTCTTAACTCATCCGTGATACGTTTTGGCGCCATTTTTCTGCGGACATCATAGCTGCTCTTCATCTGCAAAATAAAAAATGCACGTACGCGTGCGATTATTTGGCAAACCCGACACAATTGTCGTGGTTGAGTCTAAACTGACTAAAATAGAAAGGTTTCGCCGTATAATAAAAGATAAATTCGATGTGGATCCAAAGTTGCAACGACTGTTGTATGGCGGTAAACTGGTAAGAACCATCATTTTATTTTTCTTTGATCAACAATACGTTTTGTTTATTGTATTTACTTTGTATTCATTCTTTTGTTGTATTATGTGTGTCATATTATCATATATTATGATGCTAGAAAGAATTAGGCTCCTCCATATAAGTAGGTACACAAAAAAAGATATTTTTGCACTTTCTTATGTTTAGTAATAGTAAGTTAAGTTGTACATTTTCTTCCATTGGAGTGTTACTACGTAGAGGTTATTTGATGTAATTCAATATTAAATCTACCAGACTGTTATTTTTGCTTCCACGTGATTCTGAAACGCATACATGTTAGCTATAATTAATATAGACAATAAAGCTACCTATGCCACTCAACGCCTAAACCATTTGGTATAAAAAAATATTGGTGTCCGTTGTAACGGACGTATAATATTTTTTCACGAGTGGGTAATTTTTCAGAATGTCATATTTCAGTTATTTGTAACGGTATACCGATTTCTGTTAGACAATGATAGTTGAAACCAGTGCTACTAGACAAGTGTAGCCACAGGTTAAGTACCTTTAAGTTTTAAGTGTACTAGTAGGTAGTATGCTAAGTTTCTGCACATAGTGTGGGTTGTTGTCACTGTATATGCCTACCCACTTCCTGAGTGGCTAGGAGGGACATCTGATTTGTTTGTAGCTGAGTGAGAAAGTATAAGTTGTGCTTGTCATATAGGTAAATCTTTACTTATAACTCGGTTAACTAAGGATCTCCATGTCAAACCTTTTTTGGTCAAACCTTGGGATCCTTCTTTCCATAAAGGGGCCGTTTTCAGAAGAGATGTACATAGTTAAAGTGTCAATTAAAATCCTTAACTTTTTTCCATTTTGTAACGAAAGTTAACCATAATCGAAGCTAAAATGACAACCGGCGTAAAGTACAACAATTGTACTGTAAAATTCTATACGCCAGTTGCCATTTTAACAATCGAATGAATTAAGTATATTAATTTTCGTTTCAAAATGGAAAGGATTTAAGGATTTTAATTGAGGCCTTAACTGTCCTTAACTATGTACAATGTTTTTGAAAATGGCCCAAAGGCAGTATTCCATTAGCCAAGTGCCAAGTGGCAGTTGCATGAAGTATGACATCACACCTGCATACAAGTTGATTGCATTGGAAACATGTTTTAAGGAGAAAGTAAACCCCACATGCAATTTGCACATACTATTTGCATACAGGTTTTACTTGCATACAAGTGGAGATGCTGTCAATTTCTCATGCTTCAACCTAACAGCAATTATTTTTCAATTATTTTCCACAGCGAGAGATACCAATTATATGTAATGTTGTTTCGTTCGCATTTTGAAATATTTGTGCATTTAATTTGTACATCACATGAATACCATTTTAATATTCAAGTTGCATGCAAGTTGCAAGGTAATTTGCCTAACACAATACACATACGTTTTTTATTCAAGTGCCGTCATACTTAATGCAGCTTGCACTTGGCGCTTGCCTAATGGAATACCACCTTAAAGGTTTTCCCTGAAATGTATATGTCACCGTATGATTTTGAACACCGTTACTTTATTATCTATGTCTCTGTGATATTGTAATAATACTAATGTAATAATAATAATTGCTTACAATAATATATTGTATTAATCTTTGAAAGTTTATAATCTATCCATGTCACAAACCATTAAATTTAAAATGATCCTGCAGTTACCGACATGGTTCACAATGTATTTTGTCAGTATGGTACATTGCATAATTTATTGACAGTTAACAATATTGCAAGATAGATATTGAACTAACAGTCACAATCATACAGTGACATGGACGCAGAACAAGCTACTGCCAAGACTGTCCAATCGGGGATGGTTCACAATTCTATGAGTGATAAAATTGGTAAGTGCAGGTTTGTTCACAATTAGACAGTTTCACATTAGTAGATTATAAACTATTAACAATTCATAAGATAGATTTAGAACAACATTCTCACTTTTTTTTCACAACTATTTTAAAATTTTACAGGGCCCTAAAAAAACAAAATATGGTTCAGTATTAGTTCTTTTGTTAGAAACACACATTGTTCTGTTGATTATTCGGTAGAGCCTTAGGGCCCCCACAGGGCATACTTTGAGATAAGCTGCATTGGAAGACACCCATGAGTTATGAACTTATGGTGGGAGAATCAAGAGGTCCTGTTGGTGTAAGATAATGCAATCTATGCAATGAGAGACATTGATGGATACTTTAAGCATTATGTTGAAATGGGAGCTTTTAGTGACTTCGTGCCTGAAGTGCATATTTCGTGTTCCTTATTCTTAGTCATTCATAGATGTCTTTTTTATTTTTCTTATTTTATTAATGCATTACTATAGCAGTTTTGACACCATGCTTAGTGGCTTGGGCACATTTCTGTTTAGCGCGGGGGATAGGCCAATTGTTTATATAAATAAATACCAAAAGGGTGGTATAGTATCTGCATCGAGCTAAAGACATGTTGTAGTGTAGAAATTCACTTCGACTTGTCTTTAGCTCGCTTCAGATACTATAATACCTAAAATAGTGTTTTATACACTTGAACTAGTTTTTACATAGCTAAGTACAAGTGTAAAACTCGTCAGAAAGGACTTGGTTACCTACATACCTATCAAATTTTTTTTACACCATTTTTATTCTTTGATGTGAATAAAATAGATCCAAAAAGAAATTAAAAAATATATTTTGTTTGTTTAAACATAGACAGGTAGCCATTTACATCAAATATAATATTCTTAAATTCTAAATGCATGGGTTTGAAGGATACAAAAATCTTAAAGAAGTTTAACAAAGCCTATTTCAACATTCCATAACATTTATTATCTTACTTACAAAAAAAAAATACCCCTTTTCTGATAAATGTTAGTAATATTTGATTCTATATTGCACGGGAAACATTGTTTTTTTTTGATTAAAATAAGTACCTACCTATAAGGCCCGCCATACACGGACTGCTTTAAGCAGTCAGTGCCAGCAGCTTCAAGCGGTCGCCGATGGGCGATCAGCAGTTTCCATACAAAACTCTGATTCGCAATACACGAACCGCTCGAGCAGTTTCAACTGCTTCGGGCGGTTGACTGCACGGTGAAATTTCATCGTGCGGTCAAGCAGTCGCCGGGCATACACTGACTGCTCGAGCTGTCGACTGCTCTAGCGCAGTTACTACAGTTACAGTTGGCCTAACTGCTCGAGCAGTTGGCCTAACTGCTCGAGCAGTTAGGCCAACTGCTCGAGCAGTTATCAATGGCAGCTTCAAGCTGTTGCCTCTGTCTGCAAGAGCGGTCCGTGTATGTTGATCACTGGATAACTGCTCGAGCAGTCCGTGTATCCCGGCCCTAAATAGTCAATTTTGCACAAATTGACTTGAGGTTTTGGTTTGTATTATAGAGTATAGGTTAATAGGTGCCTACTAGATAACGACAAACATCTACTTAAGGGCCGCCATAGACGGACTGCTTGAAGCAGTCAAGACCGACAGCCCGGTGGTCGCTATTGGTCAATCTGCAGTTTCAATACGAACCTAGGGCATTAAAATTGCAGATCTCCCAATAGCGACCACGGGGCTATCGGTACTGACTGCTTCAAGCAGTCTGTCTATGGCGGCCCTAAGAGCCAACCACAGCTGCCCGGCGCGAGCGATTTCGTACCCCACCACCCCGCGGCCCCTTTGAATACATCGCGGAGTGCGGTTCGTCCGAGCGCCGCGCGGCGAGGCGCTCCCGCCATTTTGCCGTATGTACCCGCGCGGCGTTCGAACATAGAAACAGTTCGAGACGTGTTGTATATTTTTAAATATAAGATTTTTCAAGCACGTCATAAAAAATAAAATAGATATCTCTTAAATGATCGGCGTGTCGTATATATATGTATGTATACGGGAGGCAATACCTCTTTGAACAAAATGTGGTTACATAATCAACAACAAGTTTTTAGAGTGGTTGGTAATCCTGTAGCTCTGCCTACCCCACTCTGGGAATGAAGGCGTGAGTGTATGTAGGTATGTATGTAAAGTATTCTCTTAAAATCAAAGGTTGGTTTTTTGTTTTATGTGTAGCACATGAAAAAGTTTTATAACCTTTAACGTTCGTGGAGTAGTAAAAAGGTGGCGCCTTTTTTCCTTTAAGTTACTCACTCATAGTTCAATTGGGAATATTGTGATACACCTAAAAAAAACCGGACAAGTGCGAGTCGGACTCGCACACCGAGGGTTCCGTACATGACACGGTGAACAGAATTCAAAATTTGGTCCGCCGTTCCTTGCATGAAGACCCTGTTTTTTTTGTGATTTAATTAAAAATGTATAATTTTCAGATTTTTTCCTATACTTGTAGTATAAGACGGTATTACTCGCCAAATTTCATCGCCCTATAAATTTTGATTCCTTTGGAAGTGTCGAAATATACGTTTTTTTTGCGGCAAAAACGGCCATATCTTTTTTTTACGTTAACTTTGATTTTCACTATTTTAAGGGACTGTAGACATAGTATATGGGTTTAATTTCAACTCGATACCTCTACGCGTTCCCGAGAGAAAGGGTCTTGACAGACAGACAGACGGACAATAAAGTGATCCTATAAGGGTTTCGTTTTTTCCTTTTGAGGTACGGGACCCTAAAAAACTTCGCATTTTTATTTTTATTCGACAGAATAGCCTTTCATTATTAAAAGTGTTATTGTTACTTAAAACAATTTATTAAATGAAAGTAATATTAACTAATTTTAATTTATTTATGAGAATACTATTAATGTTATTAAGAACTTAGATCCTTTCACCAAAAACGGCATTCAAACATTATGTAAACAAACAAACGCAATAAATATAACTATTCATTATTTCAGAGCATACAACCAACTCAATTCTAAAAGTTTGTTGTTAATTCTGTAACCATACAAAGAAAAGGTCCAAGAATCAGAAAAAAAATCTGGCGCCTTTTTCGTTTACCCCCACGGACCTAAAAAAAATACGGACGTAACCTAGTCTAATCATGAGTGAAGCAGACAAAATGGCCGTCCGTTTACGAGTGTGCGTGCTTTGAGGGTTGCCATATAAATCGACGATTTTTCTATTTTAAGGCCTTTTACCAACTGCAACTTTTTGCAGCGATACAAATGCGCATTCGACAGCCGCAGCACTGTATGGCGACTAAACCTAGACTATATGTGACTGTATCGATACTGCATCGAGACTGAAACGCGATTGTATCGCTGCAAAAACTTCATACAATTAAATCGTGTTATCATTTATGTACTACTTCAGCATTGGGTTCGATTGCGTCATGCAACCGTTTTAATTTAATTGAAATTGGGTTTTCTCATTTTGTAATGACAAAACCAATTTCAACTAAAAAAAATTGGGACATAGAGATGAGAAAATTATATGACAATTTAAATTTCAACGGTTGCACGACAGAATAATATTAATAATGTTGATATATCAAACCACGTTTTTATGAACATAGTGATTGAAAATACATTTAACGAATAAAGCAATTTATTATTTAAACTTAAAAACTTGAACTTTTAAGAAAAAAAGCCGTGAAAAAACTGGCAACACAAATTGTCATTTTTGTTTGTAATTTGCGTCAAAGTAAATAAACACATATTTAAGAAAAATAACACGAATAATCATAACTTACACGTGATAAGTGGCTTTTTATATTTACTAATGTAGTTTTTACACGTTCTTACAACACATGTGACATTTTCTTCGGCGTAAAATTAAATGTCACTCGTGCTGTGGTTCGATGAGTAATGGCGGCGGGTTAACAGACCTAGTGCATTTGTGAGACGGTAGATCGTGTATGACGGAACGAAATAACAGACCTTGCATACTTCACACCTTTTTAGTGTAATGTTACGTCCGTATTTTTTTTAGGTGCGTGTTTACCCCCCAGCCAGGTATTAAACCCGGGACCGCTGGCTTGGTAGGCAGGGTCACTACAAAAAAGCCTAAACGCCACGTCAAATTTCATTCCTTCTTCATTTTATACTTACCCACATATTTGATGAAAATAAAAATAAAGATCAGGGCTCGGAAACTGGTTATTTTTTATTTTTGTCCTTTTTCTCTGTAACCATTTAACTTTCCTGGATTGTTATAAAACTATCCTAACCTACAGGTTCTGTAGGCATATCTCTAAACATTTTGAAAAGTTGATGGGTCAGAGGAAAATGATTCAACACAAACGAAAAACGAGTTCGGACAAACGAAACAGCGGACGAAAGTTTTTCAAAACATCGATAGGCTACCGGTTATTTTTTCTAACCTGCTCACTCGTCAGAAGCGCCATACATTTCAATAACTAAATAAAAAACAAGCTTTAAAAAACTCTCTGCATTTTTTATACTGTCGTCGATTTAGCTACCTATGTTAATAATTGTCATTTTGCCATTGTTGTTATTTCAATTATAACAGTTTAGGTATCCTATGTCACCCAGGATGGTGAAACGATTCTAACGATACTACACACATCTAAATCGGCTCAGGCGTTAAAAAGTTATGGTGAAATAAAGAATCGTACATACATACATACATTAACCCTGAAAACATTATGCACCCTTTTTTTGGGCAGCCGTGTTAAAAGAGTATTTTAGAGCATTTTCATTTCGATTCTGCTCAAACAGAATCGATATTATTCCGGTTTTGATTAAAGAGTAAAATAAAACACTTTCTGATAGAAATAACGGTTAATTTCGCTCGCAAATTTTTTTGCACTGCCACCCTTTTCTCTTCTTTCTTACTCTAATAGCTAGATCTTTAGTTACGGTACATTTTCACTTCCACGGCTTGAAGTCACGAAGGCCCTATTATTTAAAAAAACTATAGTCGCTACACCACCCAAGTGCAGGAAGAATCATAATTTACGAAGAACCCTATACCCTGTTCAAACTTACTTGTCTTATACGGTAAACAACATTCTAACCTCAAAATGAAACTTTTTTGCTATTAAAAAATAAAAAACTTTTCATCACTATCACTACATATTATAAAACAAAGTCGCTTGCCGCTGTCTGTCTGTACTTATGTATGCTTAGATCTTCAAAAGTACGCAACGGATTTTGATGCGCGTTTTTTTAATAGATAGAGTGATTGAAGAGGAAGGTTTATATGTATAATACATGCATAGTATAGTAGAGAAACAATGATAATTTTAGAGGTTTCTAAAGTGATGTCGAAAATAAACTCATTTTTTTGCGCTTACATTGCAAACGCTGGCTAAACCTTAAGAGATATATCAAAATAATGTTCTGAAGAATTGTAGTTCTTCAAAAAACCTAAAGAAAAGTCCGCGATGGCATATGTCTATCTCCTAAGGTTGACTCACAGTAACCATTTTTATCTTTAAAATTTTATTAAAAAATATTAGGTTATTTGTGAAGCTATTTTCTCCAATTCAGTATTTATTCTTATCCATATAAATACGTTAGTTACCTTGGGCATTTAATGTAGATTAAAATTGTCCTTTGCACTATATTATTTAAATAAATACTTTAGAAGATATGGCAGATTTAAAATTACGCGCAACCTCAACCGGTATTATCGAAACGCTTGGCCAAGCAGCCGCGTTTTGCCCTTTAGTAGGTACAGTGGCCTTCATAAGTGCATGGACACCTATAATACTGTGAACACGTGAGCCCGCTTTCGTAAGAAACAACCTAGATGGCGTTGTTAACTGAGGCAGTTCGATTATTGTTTGCTACAACTATTTGACGTTTTAGTATTAGAATCGATAATTTCGCCAGTTAACCCAGAAGGGCCGCTGGCGTAGTTAGTTGATATTCTGCCTTAATCACAGGGTCAGACCGTGAGTCGGGAGGTCGATTCTGTCTACTATGTTTTTTTAATTTATGAATGTATTCTTTTTTTAATCATTATCGTTTTCAAAAAATGATACTTTTGTTATTCAAAATAAAAAATCTTTATTTCTTATAAGGATAATATTTAATTCTTAAAAACTTTACTTACTTATATTTATATTAATAAAGAAATACAAGCTTTTCAAATTATTAAATTAGGGAAATGGGTAGGTAGTTAGATTGAGTTTAGGTTTTGATTCAAAGTTAGTTTTATGTTGTTTTTCATATTTTTGAATACAAAGTATAATTATCTACATCTACATCTTCACTAATATTATAAAGAGGAAAGATTTGATTTTTTGTTTGTTTGTTTGAATTGAATAGGCTCCGAAACTACTGGACCGACTTGGAAAATTCTTTCACATTTAGAATCCTACATTATCCCTGATGAACATAGGCTATAGAGTATTTTCAAAAAAGTTAGGGATCCGTATGAAAACCGTATAAAAACGAAAAAAATACCAAAAAACGCGTACGCTGCGGAAACTGACAATAGAGCAAACTGATGTACCTACTACAGTTTTATAGAAGACATCAATGTCTACAAAAATGTCCGCGATACCATATGTCTAACTATTAAAGTAATGTCACGATAACTACTTTTTCATGTTAAAATATGCAATAGTAACGCCGGTACTAACTAGGCCCCATTATTCGTACCTTGGTATTAATCCTTATCCAAATAAATCACTTCGTTTTCAAGGCTATATCAGTACCTGTAAATTACTTTTACTCTACTTCCTCGTGTGGTTGCCGAGTTCCTCGTGTGGTTGCCGAGTTCCTCGTGTGGTTGCCGAGTTAGAATAGTGCCACTCCATGTCTTCCCGTGGATGTCGTAAGAGACGACTATGGGAATAAAGGCTTGTAGTACTGTTAGGCGATGGGCTTGCAACCCGTCACTAATACGCTGGTAAACATCTTAGCCTAATTGTGCAAATTGTGGTTATAGAATTATCAACAAGTTTTTAGAGATGTTTGTAATTCTGTAGCTCTGCCTACCCCACTCTGGGAACGAAGGCGTGAGATTATGTATGTAGATATCCCATTCAAAAGTTATCATGAGTGTAAGTAATAATTATCAAAATTGAAATTAAAAAAACAGCCCTCTAAGTTACTTAATTGGTTTTATTTACAACAGAGAATAGAGAGACACGTAAAATTTGGCTAATGGTTCCTGTATATTATGTAAATGAGTGTAACATGAAGCCTATAGCCCTCAGCAGAGCATCAAAGAGTGTATGTACATACATACATAGGTACCTACATTAAATCACGCCTGTTTCACAGATGGGTAGGCAGAGGCCACTTCTTTCTTTTCACTTTCAAGAGTGTATGTGATCACCAGTGATCGGAATTAGTTGAGCCAAAATCTTCGCAAGAGGACATAATATAGAGTAGTAACAACCGGGTAGATTTTTTTTTTTCTTGAATACCGGGTATTCAATATTTATCCGGGTATTAGTTGTAATGTTAAACATACATGTTTTTACTTACAGTGCGGGATATTTTATGTTAATTTGTAGTAAATGGGTTAGACATAAGGTTTTTATGGAAGGAAGGGGAAAGTGTGAGGTATAATTATTGTCTTTATTATTTTCACATGGCACAGTGGTACGCAGGTGATTTCACCCAAGCACGGAACATATCGAAAGATATAATGTTTACACTTTGAAGATAAAAAACAACTAGAAATAGTTACAACTTTTAGATTAACATAAAACATCCCGTAATGTAAGTAAAAACATGAATGTTTAACATTATGACTAATAAATACAATGAAATTTTATATTAAGACACGTCATCTGCGCGCAAAAGTACCTTATTTTTTATCTATTTATCTCTTTCTAACAATAGCGCTTGCTATGGATTGCCGTCTTTGTCTATAGAAATATGGTTGCCTAGCAACTGTCAGTAATTGGTCACGGATTTTGAATGCGTTTAGTGTGAGCATAACGTATCTAAATATAAAATATCATTGGATAAATACCGAATACCCGGTATTCAAGAAAAAATCTATTTTTCTACCCGGTTGTAACCACTCTATATTGTGTCCTCTAGCGCTGAGTTCGTATTTTAGCTCACCTAATTCCGATCACTGGTGATCACGGAATATAAAAAAACAGTGGAAGTGCCATGAGCTTCGCGTATCAGACCTGTTGTCGCCAATACTCAAACTATCATAATAACAACACGCCACCATGGAAAATGTTTTTGGTGCGGGTATCGTTTTTACATTCCAAAATAGCACAATAAGGCATGCTTCTGGACTTATTTCCTTTTTAGAAATATCGAAATATTGAAATAAGTGATCGCGACAAAAGTATGGTAGGTTGCGCGGAACTCCGCATAACCATGCCACACGTTACACGCCCACTTGACACTTCTACTGTTTTTCTGTTCTGTGTATGTGATGGTGAGAAATCTATTACTTAATTATCTAAACATTTAATTAAACTTAACCGAAACCATGCATCTCTTCTCTAAATAGTATAAATTAACCTGTCTGCCTGTTTCTCCGCTAACTCCTTCTAAAACACGCAACGGATTATGATACGGTTTTCACTGTCATTTAGAGAATTTATTCTAGATGGTTTATATGTACATTTCATTCAAATCAAGTTTTAATATAGTTGAGAAAACTCAATGATTTCCTACCGAGTCGTCAAAAATCGTTTTTCGGGCCCTTACATAGCTAATGCTGGCCTTAACCTAAAACCTTAAGAGAAGTGTCAAAATAATGTACTGAAGAATTGTAGTTCTTTAAAAAAACCTAGAGAAAAGTCCGCGATGGCATAATGTCTATCTCCGAAGATTGACTCACAGTAACCATTTTTATGTTTATGATTTTATTTTAACATTTGGGTATTAGCGAATCTATTCTGTCCGATTCAGTATTTAATAACCTTATCCAGATAAATACTTGGTTACCTTGGGCATTTAATGTAGATTAATATTGTCCCGTACAATATATTATTTAAATTAATACTTTAGAAGATATGGTAGATTCAAAATTACGCGTAACATAGATTAGAAATCAAAACAAATATGACAGTTTCGTTGTCTATACGTATGAAAACCGGCTCTTTGCAGAGTTGTTCCTCAAAATAGGAAATTGAAAGATGACCTAACATAATAGGAGCATTAATCTTCAAAATGAAAACCTTTGCGTTTTAGTAAAAAAAATTAGTCGACAATGTTTATTCCGAAAGTTTTAAAAGAAGGGTGGCCTATTATTTTACTACGGAACCTTAATCCACCCAAATAACATCTTTAAAAACGTTCATAATAGAGTGCACAATACTGACGTCCGGATGTGCGGCTGGAAAAGTCGTTTTAATTCACCGGATTCCATAAATATTCCTTTCCAGTTAAACGACTGCAATGTCCCGTACAATTATCGTTTTCAAGGACAAATTACAAGTCACAACAATACATTCAAAGTTGCGGACTTAGACTTGATCGTTGAGAGTTTTCCCATTGACTTATGTAGCCCTTTCGCGCGTCACTTCCAGGCAAAGTTCGTATTGTGCAATGAAAAGTCCGCTGTAAACATTAATATAGAGAGATTCTATGATAACTGGCAGTCACGATTTCTAAAAACGTCATTAAATAAAACCTCTATACATATGCACCTATCTATAATTTGAAAAGTATGTTGTTCCAAATGAACTGGGATTATTTTAACTTATATTAACCGAAGCGAAGCGAGGGCGGGTCGCTAGTTAGTATATATAATGCGAAAGTGTATAAAATGCGAATAAACCATTACATTTCAAGAATTTGGTAGAATTCAGAATTCCTCCTCTCTCACTTGAAGCACACAGAGAAAATCTTCGTCATCTTCGTTTTTTCATACGTAATGTAATATTCATAAAAATACTTTTGCTTTTTAAAACACTTATTTCTCGATGTTATATTTTGATCACAATAAGAACAATAAACTCTTGTAAATATGATATTGTGGTAATAAAAAATAATATTATTAAAAGAAAATTGCCTCAATTTGCCATTTTTAGTAATGAGTGGTGAAAAAAAAATGATGCTGCCGTTATCCGTGTTTTGACTACGAATAAGCTGTATTTAACTATAATAATTTTACCGCTTCTTATTTTACATTTTCTTTATTTGTACCATTTAATACATACCTAAATACTTGCCAAATGAAAGCAGGGCACCCTGTGTGTAAAATTTCGTCATTTTGACGTCATCGGCATCAAAAGTACGACCCCTGCCTATAATATTTGAGGATTTCCCTCAATTACACATGGATCATCAGATTAGGTACAATTTGGCGACAATGGGACTACCTCGGAAGTAAACTCATTCTCACAAAAAAATATTTTTTGAAATCGTCATAATTGACGGAGAAATCAAATCTAATCAATCAGTCAAACTGAGAACCTCCTTTTTCTTAAGTCGGTTATAACACCTAAACCTTCTCCTAAGTGTAAAAAATACTTTTCTGAATAAATCTGCATCAACATTGGTTCAGCCAAACGCGAGATAATCGTGGACAAACATACGTACATACATACATACATACATACATACTGGTCAAACCGAGAACCAACTTTTTCGAAGTCGTTTAAAAACAGCTCTTTTATCGTAAATAAAGTAAACTGAGAAAACATTTTGGACATCACTTGGCCAATGTATTTATTGTCCGTGATTGCTTTATTTTATTTAAAATAGCTTTCCATACAAAAAAGTTGCATTTTGAGGTTAGAAAGTTGTTTACTACTTAAGACAAGTAAGTCTGAACAGGGTGTATATTGTGTAAGGTCTGTTCATCCTTACTTGTCTTATATAGTAAACAACTTTCTAACCTCAAAATGAACCTTTTTTGGCTAAAACATCTATTTTAAACAAAATAAAGCAATCACAGACAATACATTGGCCAAGTGATGTCCAAAATGTTAACTCGATTTACTTTATTTACGATTAAAGAGCTGTTTTAGCCAAAAAAGTTTCATTTTGAGGTTAGAAAGTTGTTTACTATATAAGACAAGTAAGGGTGAACAGACCTTAGTGTTAGAACTTTTGGTGGCATAGCGTGGTTCTAGAATCCATGGAGTTGGTATTTCATGATTACTATACTATATGTATACATAGGTACTTACCTACTTACCACCTTGATTTTGACCTTCAGTATTGTCAATTATGTTACCCAAATCCTAAATATCAAGTTTATCATTTTAGGTAAATAAAATGTTCGTGGCCTATCAATGTCAGTTCAGTGCCATAACTTCAGGTAGGTATGGCGGTGCCTGTCTCTTGTTTCCTCTGATACTCGTATGCACTTATGGGAATCTTATCTTAACTGACTTCACCCGAACCCGAAAGACTTGTAAGACCTCTAGCACTGTAGGTATGTTATTATATTTTCTCGTTAATCTTGTCCTCCTGTTATCTTTCTTCAGGGACATAGGGGCTCATAGATGATATGGCTCATGATCTGATGCCTAAATATTTATAAATAAATAAATAATCCTGCTTTGGTATAAAAAGTGCTTTTATATTATACTATATTATAACGTATGTTTCTCATCTGTAGACATCTTAGTTAAAAAAAACAGTAAAGCTGTCGATTATTCCTAATTAACAAACATAATAAACAAGTAATACGATCATATGATGGTAAACATGTTAGAATTATTGTGCAAAATGTGGTTACAGAATTAGCTCTTTTATTAGCTATTCTGTAGCTCTGCCTACCCCTCTGGGAACGAAGGCGTGAGTTTATGTACTTATGTATGTAATAAAATAAACAAGTATTTGTTACAGTGTAGTAGTATTAGATAGAGTAGTAGTAGCTTATTTTTTCCAAACTAAAGGTATTAAATGTTTGCTAGTTGCCAGTTGTTAGGTATTATAGTCCCCAGATGGGTAACATGATAGAGAGAGCGCAAATCAAATAGCTGGTTAAGAAGATAGCCATGGTAGATGAAAACGTCCTCCAGAGATAGCCACTTATGACAGATCTCAGCCTCAGCTATTGAGGTCCAGTATGGTCCATACTGTTAAACCAATCTGTCTGTCACATTTCCCAGATACCCAGGTATTATCTTAATCGTTATTGGAGCAATGGCTGGACTCCTCATAAAATAACTGTTTTAATGGTGTCTGGTACCTATATGTTGTTTTTTTTAAATAAATTAATGCAATGCCCTGGGTCTTGTAGGGTACCTACATGCCGTCAATTTGATTAAGAGTTGTTTCATTTTTCACTATATCCTCATTCCTGTGGAATCTAAGAAAGTTAATGTCTTTTTTTGCTTGACTATAAATGTGTTTGTAAAAATTATTGTACCTTTTAAATTTTTTATTTTATTTCGGTTAACGTAGGCCTTACACGTCATAATCTTATGATTTGATTTTGTTATGGTAATTCAATTTACTAGTAAACTACCTACTTGTTAGCATTTTATTGGAATCTATGACAGTGCGTTAAAGCTATTCTTACGTATTAAAACTTGCTATTTTGTTGTTTTTTCGTGTCTTCTATTTATTTACTTAGTGTTCGGACCGATTAATTGCTCATTCGGCGACTTACCTTTAGCTGTTTTATGATGAGTTGATAAAACAGTCTAGGCTGGCTAGGCCTAGTGTTAGGTTCATGGTAAAACATTTAAAATAGTGATATGATATATTTATATTATCATTACTCTGTTGTAAAATATTTATATTATAATCCTTTTAGATATTAAATAAACTTCTCATTATCAATAATTGCTTATGTGTGTAATTCAATCCACCTAAATTAAATTAAATGTTTATTTCAGTTGGATGACGGATACACATTTCATGACTACAACATCAAGCTTAATGATGTCATACAGCTCATGGTACTAAAGGAACCAACGCCATTAGAAAAAGTAAAAGAAAATGCTGATGACAAGTCTAAAGATAAAACTAGTGAGAGCAAAGATGCAAATTACACAGGTATTCTATGTTACGAATATGTTGCAAAATATACAAATTTGACTCTGTTCCTGGTTAGTAAGTTGGTCTGTGCATGTGATTATAGAAAACTAAGCATTACCAGATTATCCTCTACTAGTGTCGAGATATCCCTGGGCAGCAGTGATTTATTTCTGTTCCGTGAGAATCACAGCCTGTGCATCCACTTATAAGACTAGAAGTTAACCTTCATAACATTCACTTATCTTGGCTGCAGCGTCAGGTTGTATGCATATTATCATAAGTAATACATGTGTATTCTGCCGAATTAGTTATGAGTAAGTGGTCCAAATACCCTAGTAAATACATATAGGTACATATGCCCTTAAATAATTATGCAACGTGACCTTTACCTCTGCACAAATAATGAGACGCTATATAAGCGTGCTACTCAGCAATAACTTAAATTAGTTTCTTTTTTAATTAGACAAAAAAAAACCAAGTTAATTGTCAACAAATATAACATACTCGTACTGTATGTATTAGGCCGTTTGTCCGCACGCCGTCAACGATAACGAGATTTTTCTGGCCCAGATGAAGACGTGACTGCGATCGTTTGTCGACCGCGAAGATCTCGGTGATTCAGTTAGTTTGTTGTAGCTGTCAAAAACCGGCGCAGTGCGACGTCACGACGCCGGCGTAGGTGGACAAGATCAAACTTGTTTTGTGTTGCCGGTATATCGGCCCATCACAATCTCGCCCAGTTCTATAGCGGTAGCGACAATCTACTCCAAAAATCGGAGGCCGGGATGACGGCGCTCGGGCAACGGGCGTGCAGCGGACAGGTACTTCGGCACTGTCATCTCGTTATCGTTGTCGTGTCGTTGACAGAGGCGGTGGACAAAGAGCCTTAATCTTTGACAATGACAGCACAAATGGATTGAACCTGGAGAGATGCGACTATGCGAGTGATGTGTGTGTATGTGTATATGCGAGTGATGTGTATGTGCACCGGCAGGCCTTTAAATACAGGCACACAGGTTTAGCTGAAATTAAATCTGTCATCTGACATTACATTAAGTTCTCATGCAATTCAAAAGAGTTTGGATATGTGGTACCTACTTCCTTGACTATGCACCTACAGGTTGCTCGTTAGTTTTTCGGTAAATACTTGACGAATAGTTAAGTATATAATACTTTGCAGTTTTGTTTTAAATACGCAACTTAATTCGTTTTCGTATTTGTCCAGAGGATTAGGAGGAGACCCCCTATATTTAAATGAAATGATTATGAATTGGTACCATCAAAGACTTTAAATGTTGATCCACTATAGAACCTTGTCATAAAGACAGCGTCAAGTGACGTGATAGAAATTATACATAGGAATAGGGAAGATTAATGTTTTTTTTTCACACCTTCAATAGAAGCTGATTCATGTAACAAACAGGTGAGAAAATACATTTTTTGAATAGCTATAAAAATAACCAAGATATAGGCCAACAAAGATTTGTTCCTATCTCTTTCTAGCAAAACAGAATTTTACGTGGAGTTTATATGGCCGAACTGCACAATGACGTCACTAGTGCATATCGGATCTCTCTGTCTAATTAGCAGTTTAAAATGCTTGTATCATCTGCATTTCTTGACCGATTTTAATTTCACTTTTGGTTATCTCTTACGGTATTTTCATATTTTGTTGAGAAATGCGATTTAAAAAATCCATGCACATTCCCTATTATTAATGGTTGATTTTATGCGACAAGGTTCTATGGTGGTTCATCAATTAAAGTCCGTGACCGTACAAATACTTGTGACCGTGTTTTTGTGACCTTAGATGCAGAGAGTGCCTTACATGCAATTGGAGATTTGGTTGATATGAGGGATAGTGAACAAGGTGCTTGGTTTGAAGGAAAGATTGTAAGAATAGTTCGAGATCCCAAGGCTCCAACTCAGGCCAAAGTTGAAATAAGCAATGGGAATCGTAACACGGAGGAAGAAAGTGACTCTGAGAATAAACCTCCGAGTGATGCCACTAACAGTAAGAATACATCCAAACCAAAGAAAAAGGGTATTGCTGAATATTTTAGTAAAACTCCAAAGAAAAAACAGGACCAGAATGAGATTAAACAAGAAACTGCATGTGATAAAGGAACCAAGGACATGCACTTATTGTACAAAGTGCAGTTGGACTCTGAGTAGGTTAAATACACTCACCGGCAAAAATATCCGCCCACCGTCTTCTGTCCGTACAATTGCTAACAAATATAACTTCTTAATCAGAGAGTAACTTCAAAAATACTGAACCAACAAATATATTTTTTAAATTGTCGTGGTTCTTTCCTAAGTAACCCAAAAGATCCATGAATTAAAAAGTCGTACAAAACACAATAATTTATTATGAACAGATAATTCATTGATCTTTTGGGTTCCTTAGGAAAGAACCACGACAATTTAAAAAATATATTTATTGGTCATTTGGGAGCTAGGTTAATTAGCAACAAAAACACTAAAAGCTACATCGAAATTCGTTCAGTATTTTTGAAGTTACTCTCTGATTTAAGAAGTTATATTTGTTAGCAATTGTACGTACGGGCAGAAGACGGGTGGGCGGATATTTTTGCCGGTATATAATACAAGTGATTTTGCCAACCAACCTAATTTTTATATTTCAATCTATTACGTTTTTTTACAGTGATGAGAACACTTGTCATTATTGTAAATTAAGAGATATTAGACCCAGAGCCCGTACTGTCTTAGAAATAAAAGATCTGAAAATAGGACAAAAGGTTATGCTAAATCATAATACAGAGAGTTCTTTGGAGAAAGGATACTGGTAAGTAATTATTAATATTGGTGTCGGCCAAACTAAATAATGAATTATAAATGTCGTAAACGTTTATTTTGATTTTTACGTTTTAGGTATGACTTCAAGGTAGAAGAGATAAAGAAACTTCGAACCACTTATGATCTTATAGGAACATTATACCTTGGTCCTGAGGCCGTACCTCAGAATGACACTAAAGTCAGAGTGCATGATAAGATCTTTGCTATTGAAGAGGTGGTGCCCCTAGCTGACAGAAGCCCTGAACTTAAGAAATTGATGACTACGCAGCCTGATAAAAGTAAGTACCTATCACAAATTGTTAAGAAGGTTTACTCAGAATCTTATTGACCCAGTAGGCACCGTTGGTAAGCTTAATTGATCATTCTGATCAAGTACCAGCAGGACACAGATAGTAATGGAGCTGGAGATGACAGAAAGTGTACTTTAAAAAAGTTAGTCTACCTAGGCTGAACCTTGCAGGTTTTGAAAATCATCAAATACGTTATTTTTATTTATTTATTATGTTATTGTGTAAAATGTGGTTACAGAATTATCAACTAAATAGTTTTAAGAGTTGTTGGTAATTCTGTAGTTCTGCCTACCCTACACTGGGAATGAAGGCGTGAGTTTATGTATGTATTGTATGCATTATGTTATGAGGTGTATAACGACTTGTGCAATTATTTTTGACTTTTTACCCAAGATGCCTTTTTATTTTTCAGGATCATTACCGTTAAATTGCTTGACTTGCCGTGACGATGAAGATTCGCCTTGCAAAGATTGCGGTTGTTTTCTGTGTTCCGGCAAAGATTTTCCTGATAAGGTATGCTATGTACAATTTCGGGTTCCGTACCTAAAGGATGTTAACGGGTACCTACGAGGGTCAAACTGAAAGTTTCGGGAATAGAAAAAAATATGCAGTTAAATTGAATAAAAGTATTTTTATTGTTTTTCAAAGTATTCTCCTTTATATTTAATGCACTTTTCCATGCGTTCAAACCAGTCGTTAAAGCACTTATAGAGGAACCTGAAATAGAGGTCGACGCAATGGCCATTTTAAAAGCCTCTACTGCTGCTTTCGACGACGCAACTTATCCTTAATTTTGGGGAATGTGTAAAAGTCATTGGGGCTTAAGTCGGGGCTGTATGGAGGATGGTCCAGTAATTCGACTTTTTCACCGTCCAGATACTCGGTTATTTTCGAGCGGTGTGAGCTGGCATTGTCGTGAAGGATGATGCGGCCACTATGGCTTTTTTTCGGAGTTCAGCAAAGATACTTGGCAAACAAATAGTGGTGTACCCATGGGCATTGACCGTTCTACGATCTTCAAGAGGAATAGTAGCCACATGACCCGATTTGGAGACAAACGTAGCCACCATATTTTTGACCGTGCTGCGAGAACGAATAACTTTTGTCGGCTTGAGCTCGTCTTCGTAGACCCATACTGGAGATTGGTTTTAATTTTCAGGCTCATATGCACATATCCAACACTCATCACCATACAATGCTAAAAACTGCATTTGAGCTTCCTCCGTTGAATTTATTTAAAGTTCTGCGGCACCAATTGACACGAGTCGTTTTCTGCTCGTCAGACAATAAGCGAAGGAAACCAACGGGAAAACAACTTTCGCACGCCTAATTGTTCCTGTAAAATATTTTTTATCAGACTTATTCAAACTCTTGAATGTCCCGATATGAAACATGTCGGTCTTCCTTTATCAGCTGACGCACAACATCGACGTTTTCTTGAGTGACTGCCGATTTTGGTCGACCTTCACGTCACGCACGTTGTCCGTGAGGAGGGATACACGGCCACGTTGAAATTCTGAGTACCACCTGCATATTGTCGCCTTTGAAGGTGCTTCATTACTAAAAGAAGCAATCATCCGGTCTTCACATTGTAATAAATCATAGCTCTTAAATTTTCACGGGACATTTCCATTTTCAGCAGCGAATTGAAACCGAACCATCACTTTTTTTTTCTATGTGGCCAGTGTGTTAAAGTGTGAAACTTTAGAGATTATAAAAAGGTATAATATGTGTCAAAAATATGTTTGTAAGTATTCGATTCCCGAAACTTTCAGTGCAGCCCTCGTATTAATAATCAATTAAATTTTCTATGAAACGTTTCCGTTGTGACACGAAAATTAGCCATACAATTTGTAGGGATACTTTTCGTCGCACGACGGAACTTTGTTCAACTTCGTTGTTTGTATGGTTAACTACACTTAACTATGGTCCAACTTTTTGGTCCTCACCCAATCGCTATTTTGTCTGTCTGTCAGCGGGCTGTATCGCATAAACCGTAATAGCTAGACACTTGAAATTTTAACAGAATGCGTATATCTATTGCCGTTGTAATAAAAAATAACAATAAAAACAATTAAGCCTCCCACATACAGGAATGGCATGGAAACCCTTCGTGTGCGAATCGTGGATGAGTTCCGTCTATGTAGTACGGGCGGTAGTGTCACCCAATGTATGAAGAGGTCAAAATTTGGTATCGGATGAATTCACTCAGCACAGATGTATCCTAGGACAAACTGAGCTGATTTAGCCCGGTAGCCATCGGCCACCCCCTGGGGGGTAGGGAGGGTAGGGTATTCAAAGTTACAAGCCGCCGCGCTTCGGATAAAAATTTATATCGGCTTCAGTATACCTATTACCTCGAGTGTGGTGTCATTTTCGGATAAACCATAGATGTGACTTTCATTTTTTATATAATAATTACACTCCTTCATATAAATTTATTAAGATACATAACGAAGTTTCACAACATCAGCTTATCTTTTTTTTTGTTTCAACGCAATATGTTATATATATGTAAAACATCATATTCACAAAAAATACGGTTGAAAAGCCCAATTTATTTAATTTATACCATTTATTTGAGACGAGTATAATAAATAAATATACCCGCGCGGCGGCGCGAATTAAAACAGCGGGCGGAACTAAATGAGACGCAAACTCGCTACGAAGCATTGAAATTTATCTACCACCTCGAGTGTGGTGTCATGTTTTCATAAACTGGGCATGAGGAATTTATGTTTGAGACATTTAATACAGTTTTCTATAAAATAAGTAAAATATTGACGAAAATATCAGAACTGGTTTATATTTTTTTATTAACCGACTTCAAAAAAGGAGGAGGTTATACGTTCCACTGTATGTATTTTTTTTTTTTATGTATGTTCACCGATTACTCCGTCAATTGTCGACTGATTTTAAATATTTTTTTTTGGTTTGATAGAGTATACTTCCGAGGTGGTCCCATTGTCACCAAATCTGTATCTGATGAGGGGATCAGTGAGGAATTGAGGGAACTCCTCAAATATTGTAGGCAAACATATAGCGATTTTAGTATTTTTAGTAACAAGTCCAGCATTTGCATTCAGAAAGTATCATTTGGTGTGGTGGAACTGATGATGAAGACCACAGATGGCCACCGGAACTCCTCAATGGTACCGATTTCAAGGGTGGCGATAAGATATCTCGATTAAGATAGTTGAGCGACTACCTAAAACGAATAATATTTACTTGTTGAAATATGACTATGACTTTCCCGCGGCGTTGCTTGCGGCGCGCTTGATATAACTTAAAGTTTCATTTTAACTAAGAAGTGGGACTACGTAACAGCGTATTATGATCACTAAAAAGTATAAAATAAAATAAATGTTTTAAAAAACAAAAAACCGCATTCAAAAACGCAAAAAATAACTTCTTTAAAATTGTAGGCACCTAATAGGTTAGTCCAACTGAAGTCGGCGACCACAACATTTTCAACAAAAAGCCGATATCAGTTGGACTAACCTATTAGGTGCCTACAATTTTAAAGAAGTTATTTTTTGCGTTTTTGAATGCGGTTTTTTGTTTTTTATTAAATAGTCAGTATCTTTGAAAATACTAAAGATTTTGCAAAGAAAGAAAATATATATTAAAGAACATTTTCATTATTAAAGAGCATATTCAGCTTTAAAAATGTATATTTTATATATCATAATCATACAACGTCTATATGGAAAAAAAAAACGAACTTCCAAGTCAATATTTTAAAATTAACAAAAAAGGTCAAAATTTGCCATAGTAAACTATTGGAAAATAGTCAAAATTCATCCAAGAAGGCCCGTTGCTCCCTTCGCGAACCCTAGGATATAATATAATAACCCTTTTAGATCCTAATACTTTCGGGAAAGCAGTGTGCCTCCGCCACGATCTTAACCTTTTCAACGCCACAGTCGGCTCTGGCCGTCAACTAAAAGTAGTGCCACTGACGCCACGACAAGAGTTCAAGATTAAAAGAGACTTTGTTTGGTAGCAATAAGGTGTAATTTGCATAGCGTAGCAAACATGTTTGGCGTGTGGGTGGCACATTTTGTATTCGACGTATGGCGTTTAAACGGTTAAAGTCTACGAGCCGCATCCTTGTTACCGTTGTGGAAATGCAGTCGACTACCTAATAGGACACTACGGCCTGTGTCACCAATCCAGTGCTGGTCGAGTTTACAGACGTGCTTCAATAGCCTATTTGATCCGTCGGGCTTTAGCACAATTTCATTCCCGGCTTCGCTTCAGCCCACTGGCCTATCTGCCTCAGATGAAAAGAGACCCGACGAATGCACTTTAGTACCGTGGCATCTTGGTCGTCCCTTGGCGTGGACGTCAGTTGCGTTGATACGCTAGCACAGTCTCATGTCCAAGGTTCTGCTCACAAGACAGGGACCGCGGTAAACTACGCCCAAACCATCGATTGCCGCAAATACGCTTGTTTAAAGCCAAATTACAACATTGCTGCACTTGCTATAGAAACTTTTAGGCCGTGGCCATCTGACACACAGAAATGTATAAAAGAAGTATCAGATAAATTAATCAGCGTCTCTGGGGACCACAGGCAAGGCTCCTTTTTTGTCCCAAGACTGAGCATCGCAGTGCAGCGGAGTAACGCTGCGTGTGTCCTCGGAACGATGCCGCAACATTTTATATTTTACTTTTTGTTTACTTTTATTAAATGTTATTAGAAATAAAATTTATGCTGTAGTTAAATTAAAAAATACTTAATCCCTTCCCTGTACACAGTTTAATTTATCTATCTGAAAAAAAAATCGTTCTTCAAGTCAAAACAGACAGACTTGATCTCAAAAAGATATCAAATAGATCAAATCACAAAAGGACGTCGTGACCGTTAGATCTCAGGCCGACCAGGTGGAAATACGTCCTTCCATATAGTCTAAAGTGCAAAAAATTCTATAAATTACAAAATGAACGATAAGGACCTAGGCATAAAAATGTATCTTAGAAATGTAAACTATTTGTCACATTAAGTAGTTCCAGACAAGCTGTAGCAGCAACGGGTGCAGTAGTCGAAATTGGTTTTCAATAGGGTATTTGCCTATTTTTTTATTAGTATTTAAATTGAATCTTTTTTACCTTCCGAATAGCCTAGTATAAATAGTTTTTTAATATCTTTAAAAATAAGAAAGATATAAATGTTTAAAACTTGCTTTTAGACATAGAGACAAATACAGGAATATGACGTTATACGACTCAACCGCCATATGAATTACACGCAAAACATCGTTTCGTGAGAAAGAGATCGACAAAAAACTTTAAAAGGCTATAATTTTTTTAATTTAGTACCAATTTCAAATTTGATTTTGTAAATATTTTATCATACTACGTATATTGATATATTATAATAAATATATGAAATTTAATATCAGGCAAATACCCTATTGAGATTCGATTGTATTTCTCATCCCCAATCCGCCGGACTGGGAAGAAGAATCGGCACCATCGTTTGGCCCCATACGTGCACGCCCTGGTAAACAGCTCTTAGGAGATGCTGCTGGAAACTGGCATCCGTAGGCGGAATATTCTTTAGCTGTCGGTCGTAAAGTAACTCTATATTATGAATTCACCGTAAGTTTAATTTGTTTATTACGAAATTAATGTGTAATTTAATATATGATATCAATTGTATTGTGCAGCAGGCTGCGACGGCAAGTCCTTGTCTGAGTTAGTCCCGCCCGCTGTCTTAATTAGCGCTGCCGCGCGGGTATAATTATTTATTTTACACGTCTCAAATAAATGATATAAATTAAAACTTTATGTTTTTAAATCTGCATAAATTGGGCTTTTCATCCGTATTTTTGTGAATATGATGCTGTACATATAATAATGATAATAAGCCTTTATTTCCATGACTTTTACAAATAAAATGAACATGCAGTTATATTGAAGTGTTGTGAACTCTTAAGACATAGCTCTACTTTGGGTATAGGCCTCCTCCAACTGTCTCATTTTTTTTCTGTCTTTCGCCGTTTTTATCCAGTCTCGTCCGGCTATTCGTTGGATCTCGTCGTTCCAACGATCATTAGGTCTTCCTTTTGATCTCTTTCCGCTTGGACCTTCCCATTCCGTATTACGTTTTGTCCATCGTCCATCTGTATTTCGGGCAACATATATGTATTATAAAATATTGTGTGTTGAAACAAAAAAGATAAGCTGATGTTGTGAAACTTCGTTATGTAGGTATATTAATATTTTTTCATGAAGTAGTGTAATTATTAATATCAAAAACCGGGCAAGAGCATGTCGGACCATGCTCAGTGTAGGGTTCCGAAGCCGTTACTACAAACAAATTAGTCCTCGCGACAAACTTAACTTTGCCGTTGGAACACTGTTTATCCCCATACATCGACATAGGTCGCGGTCAGTTTACCAACACCGCAAATAAGTTTTCGGTAGGTATAAACATTTAAAGAGTTTGTAACTCAAGAACCAATGAAGTCTACTTAGTCGTGATAGTTTTCCTATTAAATTCATTATATGTGCGTTCATTTAAAATATTTTACAGATTTTTAGTATTTGTAGTTTTGGCTGTAGAGGGGGGGGGACACTTGACTCTAACAAAAATTAGCGCTTTAAAGCTTAATATTTCATAAACGGATCGCTTAATCGAAAAACTGTTTCACAAACCCGCAATATTTTTGGAAGTCCAACGAAATCCAACGACATCCCACACTATGGGTTAGACGAGAAAAAAAATACATCCTCACGTTACGTGTAGGGGGAGGTACACTAAAAAAAAATATTTTTCATGATTTTATTTTACCACTTTGTCGGCGTGACTAATATGTATATTCATGCCAAATTACAGCTTTCTAGTATGTAATTACACAGACTCTGAGCTAGGCTGCGGACGGACGGACGGACATGGCGAAACTATAAGGGTTCCTAGGTTGACTACGGAACCCTAAAAATGAAAGCCACATCTATGTTTTATCAGAAAATTATACCACACTCGACTCGAGGCGATAGGTAAACTAAAGCCGATATATTTTTTTATCTGAAGCGCGGCGGCGTGTAACTTTGAAGAGCCCCCCACACTACCCCCAAGGGGGTGGCTGATGGCTACCGGGCTAAATCAGCTCGGTTTGTCCTAGGATACATCTGTGCGAAGTGAATTCATCCGATACCATAATTTCAGGGTTTTCAGGGTTGCAAACTTGAAATGAAATATGAAATATATTTATTTGATACAGTGGCTTAAGTGGCTAGTTTTTATCTTAAATAAGTTACCAATCTGTTTACCCAGTCACCTAGGCTAAGCCTGTCTCGCAGAATGACTAATTTTTGTTTGCCGTTTTTGATTAAGATTTAGCGTTAAAGATTTATACAATTTTTAAATTTTATTTGCCAAACAAGGAATAAATTGAAAAACAAAACAAACAAGGTAAGGAATTAAAATTATGGAATGATGCAAAGGAAATAAGATGTGAATTTTGTGTACGGGTGTGAGAGGGTGTGTGATTGCGTGTACGTTTAGGAGTGCGTGTGCGTGCGTGTGCGTGCATGTGCGTGCTTGCGTGCGTGTGCGTGTGTGCGTGCGCGTGCGTGTGGGTGTGTGTGTGAGTGCGTGCGTGTGCGTGTGTGCGTGTGCGCGCGTGTGTGTGTAGGGTGGTCCAAAATAGTATGAAGAAAAAAAAAGTATATCAAATCCTTCCTCCACAAGGCTTATTTTTGTTTGCTACAAATTAGTTACTTATGTGTCAAATTTTAACTTGTTATGTGATCGTTTACTGGTCGCCCAAAGCATTTAGTTTATGCCAAAAAGATCTCATTCTCATACAAAACGATATCTAGTAAACTTAGCAAAAATTAAAAACATAAGTAGAATATTGTTTGCCTACTGCTGCAACTCGGAATACAGTGTCATGATCTTTCCAAAGTCTTTCTCATTCGATATCTTTATTAGATGTGTGACGCTCTATACATTTTTATATGAAAAAAATTAACATTATGGGCGACCTGTAAAGTTTATTCAATTGCAATAAAACTTGGTAAAGCGGATTTTTGAGTATTTTGAAATAAAAATAAACTTGTGGAGAAACAATATACACACTTGTTTTTTTGGACCACCTTAGTGTGTGTGTGTGTATTTTTATGTGCGGGTACAAGAAATCGATTACCAGAATTTGGAAAGAGAGAATGGTTTAGTTTTATGTTTAAGCGGTAAGTAAATGTTCTGTTTCAGAGTAATTTAGTGAACTAAGCCATTTGTGAACAATTGTTCTGACCTCCCTGGAGGAGCAGTTTATGATGTTACAACTTTCGTTTACTTTTCTGCAAAGGTATATCCGTTGGAAAGGTCCTACTCGTTTGGCAAAAGTTGAATTTGTAATAGGCATAGGGATCTATACCACACGCTTCCGAAGCAGCTCCTTCAAATCAGGCAGGTAGTGCATGTACCAATGTGTGAGCGAGGGCAGAGTGTAGAGCTGCCGTAAACTGAGGACTTCACTCTTTTCGTATAGAGTATGGGTAGGATGCCTTCGCCGAAGTGAGTGCATGACTTTCAAGAGTGATCGTTGTGCTCTTTCAAGCAATATCAAAAGTGAGCTGGCAGCGCCGCCCCACACTGAGATGCAGTACGTTTTTTGACTGATTATTGACTGGGCTAGGGCAATGTATGTGGTTTTCAAGAGCTTTTTGCTCATGACATTGCGAAGTTTTTTAAATGTATATATGAGTTTTCTTACACGTTGGGAGGCTGCAGTGATATGATTCGTAAAAGTGAGCTTCTCATCCAGAACTATACCTAGATATTTAAGGGTTGCCGCCCTTTGTATTGCATGACAAGAGCATGAGGAGCGCAAGTTAATGGGCAGGCCTGTGTGAATTTTCATTTCTGAAACTGCTTGCGCGGCGGACGCAAGCAAAAGGAATTTCTTTTTGTCTAATTTAAGCGTCAGAAGATTGGACTGCAGCCATTCCGCAATGCGTGTCATTCCCCATTCCGCAGCTGCCAGAACAGCATCCCACGATGAGCCAGTTGGGTGTTAAATACTCTCAAGGGACCTAACAACATATAAAAAATCGTAGTTACATGCGCGTTTGCGATCTATGATGTCGTTATAGACTGGCATAAAAATATGTTACCTCTAATTAACTCGCACTTCAAAAGTGGGGACGTGGTTGTGGAGTACTAGCGGTAATTAGGTTTGTTTACATGAGCGCGGAAAGGATAAGCTCCCGATTATACAAACTATGGTAAGTTCAACTTAAACTTAAACACCGTCCATAAATTATGTTTACAAGTATATTTAGACATTTCAAGTTTTGGAAGACGTTTCTTGTTTTCTCAATCCCGCAATAAGTACTGGAATTATGATGCGCAGACAGACCAATGGTTTAAATGGACTTCCTTATATGTAAGTGTATGATATTCAAGAAACTGCATTGTTATGCTTTTGAATTTTTTCAAAGATTTCGATGCCTTGATTGAGACGTCCTCGCACTCAATCATTCCCACCCGCGGCATAGGCTCCGGACACATCCAAATACAACTAGGTACTACTCTCACCAAGAGTGGCTGTCAACGGTGGCCACTTCTAGGCACTTACAATTTAGTAGTAAGAGGTGGTTGTTGGGCGCTTGACAGATAGTCCTGTGTGACGAGTGTAACAACGGGTACCACATGATTTGCCTGACGCCGCCGCTGCTGGTGTTGCCCGAGGACGACTGGTACTGCCCGTCGTGCGCGCGCGACGCCAGCACTGTGGTGGCGCCCGGCGCCGCGCGCCAGCAGCGCAAGACGCCCGCCGCGCGCTCCACGCGCGACTGGGGACGCGGCATGGCTTGCGTCGGTATGTAAAAATATGCTTGAAGTTGGCAATGTCATTAGAGATGTCAAGTCATTTGTAACTTTTCGGAAACTCAACCTTATTGTTCTAGAATGTGAGATTGACTATGGACCTAAGGTGGGTACCAAAGTCTTTCACTGTACAACCTTATCTAATGTGTAGCGCCTTAGACTTCTTTATTGTCTTAGAAGCCGTGCTATTGAAATCTGGTAACGTCGCGGATGAACCGGTTCACAAAACATAAACAATATTATGATAATGGGCCGAATTTAAAAAGAAGCCAACACTAATGAAACTCAAAAACTCAGTGTAACACTTCATTTAGCCAATTTATTACGCGACTAAGTATCGTAGGCGATGATAAACTCATATCTTGTACTAGGATTCTTGTAATGTCAAGTTAGTTGGACTAATTTGTGTTTTAACTTGCAAAATCTCAGAAATTTCAGAGATTTTCTTTATAAAACACGACAGGTGATATACACCGTGCCTGGGACGTACCCGAAGGATTTTAACAGCGTATTCCCGAGTTAAAAATGTCGTATAAAGTAGGCTCGATTCGGTCTAATTTTTGAGATACATAAATTTTCGCGAAAAAAACTCCGTTACGAAAAATTAAGTGCAACAGACCCTTCTAATTGCGACGTTGCCACTTTTAAGCGAAATAAAGTCATCTGCATACATATCGAAAGCCTCATCCATAACTTCTTCAGATATGGTCTGTATTCATCTGCAATGTGTCCTGAACTTGTTGCCTATGATATGACACTCGTATCATAAGATTGAATGAATATGACATGTTTGCTAGTGTGATTGTCATTGTTTGTTTACATGTCGCTTGACATTGTGAAATATTTTCTTGCAAAATACAAAAAACGAGGATTATGGAGAATCAAAAGCATCATTTGCATCACATCAGTGACTTGTCCACTTATCCCTCAGTTAATAATAGTTTTAGTTACAGACATGTGTGTACCTACAAATGGGTCCCATAGAATAGAATCGAATTTGGCGTCGCGGCGGACCAAATAAGCGACCGAGGATGTAACCGGGATGAACTTGATAGGTACCTGAGTTCAAGAGTGAAGGGGGAGAGTCCAAGATAATTATTGACCGAAATAGAAAAGGAGGGACGGATTTAATTTTGGCTAGCAGTGATAATCATATAACAACAACATTGCGGAACACGAATATTCCTTAACCTTGAAAATTCGACACGCTAGATTTTTACCAATGTGAGATACAGCCAGACGATGAAAATTAGAAGCTGCAATTAGTTCTAAAGTTACAATGAAATACTTTATTGGAACATTGTAGTAAGAGACACAATACAAATTGTTTTGTGGACAGAAGGTTTTACTGATTACTTATTTCGTTTCAGGCTACTAATGTTCATCGGTGTAAAATTTTACTAGATTTCGTTTCTAATGTTATTTATTAATTATTACTTATATGTGATTTTAATGAAGTTCCTCTCATGAATTTCATTTTTCGTCTAACTTGGGTGTAGTCCAGTAGAAAAAATATGTTACAGGTCATATTTACTTGTACAAATCATTAAGCCGGAATTCAAATGTGGCGCATAGTCTTGATACACACGTAGATATAAATCGGCTTCAAATAAAATTGTAGGTACGAAGGTCTTTAGATTTGCCTACAGTGGCACACGAAGACGCTAAGCAGGAAATGACGCCAAAGATACATCCCCACACCACCCGTATTGAACCGAGTGCAGCGCACCGTCACACTGGGGGCTGATTTTTGACTTTCGAGCGCTCGAAAGTGAGTGAAATCAGTGAAACCGTTTTATGAAATACGAGCGGTAGAATTGAAAACGAATGACGTTGACCAGACGCGGAGAAACCGTACTTAAAAAATACGGTTTCTCCGATTTTGCTCACTTTCGAGTCGGAACTTTCGAGCGCTCGAAAGTCAAAAGTCGGCCCCCAGGTCCCAAATTGAAAAAAGTTTTAGTGGGTTATAAAAAAATACCATTCGTTAGCGATTTTAAATTTAAATCATAAATGTTATATACAAATTCCTTAAAAACGCGTTTTAATGTAGGTACCAAAAAAAATATTGAAGAAAAAAATGTATTGAGGAAAAACTATTTTTTTTTCTTGTATATTTAGAAGTGTTCTAGATCTTACCTCAATATCATTAAACTACTAAAAATCTTCTACTCAGTCATATCTTTATCTTCTGCGTAACCTTGCAACTTTCTGCACACCAGGCTGTTAAACTTTGACGACGCTCAAAGGAAATGAATTCGGGTCACTGCACGTACAAATTTGTATGAACAGTGGCCCGTTTCATATCTTTTGAGTATGTCATCATGCTATCCTGCCGTTATTGATCGTAAAATGATTTCTGGCATCTTTTTGGACACTATGTTACTCGGAACGTACAAAATACGCTAACATATTCTTATTGATGTCAAAGTTTAGTCTCTTTCTTCGATTAACTCTTCCAACATCACAAGTAAGAAAGGAACAAATTACTCACTTTCATAACTTTTAAGGGGATTTCCCAATAAGTGCTAATTACAAGAAAAGCGCTGCCAGCTCGTCCTTCCTGTTTCCTGGAGAAGCGAAAAGATTCCATTTAAGTTGTATGAAAAATATTAAAATTAAAAATGCCGAATTCGACCTAAGTTAATATAACACTTTTAACTCCATTTAACCTCAGGTACACGCTGTTAAAATCCTTCGGGTACGTCCCGAGCACGGTGTATAGCAAGGTTCTAGTATAAAACAAGGTATGTAATTTACAGTGGTTATAAAGTATTGATGCAATAAATACCTAGCGCAAATAGATTTACAAGAACACGATGGACCTAGGTATTTTATGCTTTTTATTATATTTTTCAGACGCCGCGGCGATGTTGTGTATCTGGCTGCAAGTCTAATTATGACTCTTCTGTAAAGAGTGGAGAAGGCGCTGTTACTACGTTCTCTTTTCCCCGCGAAAACGATTTACGTTGTAGATGGATAAAGGCTACCGCGAGCAAACTGGGAGCCCTCGAACGGTTCATTCGTCTGCAGTAAATATTTAAAATATAAATATTTATGTTTGTGGGACAGTGAAGTTATACGAAGTGCAAAAATATGGAAGAGGAATGGATCCTATTGCGAAGATATTCTGAAAATACCCAAATTAGTGATTGACGCAGTGCCTCATATTTTTCCCATTGCTCCCCGATACCTCAGTACAATTAAAAAACCAAGGTTGGATCTTACTAGTAGAAGAATAATGCGTCGTGGAGATTTATTTGCTGTAAACATTGATGGATATTGTGAAGCAGCGCACTCGCTGAGACCATTGTTTAGGACAGTTTGTAAATTTTTTACTAATTGATATAGTTTTAAACAATTTCACAAAAAGTGTAAACAGCACATAGGCTGAAAAAAAAGCAAATAAAAGAAAGCTAAATGTATTTTTTCATTAAATATGTAATTTTAAATATATTTATTTTATTTTAATTGGAATAGAATAATGTCTAAATATAGAATAGTCAATCTATTATTTATTTACATATCGCAATCAGTTCACAAGATCCCGAAATTCGACGTTGCCAAACTTAATAGCACGGCTTGTAAGACAATAGAGAAGGCTATGGTAGCGCGCATTATTGTGTGGGTGTGATTTAGTGGAGTCTACTTTTGGTATAAAATACTTAATTAGGGCTATAGCTAAGGGAGTTTGTGTATTTCAATTTATGTGGCAATATAGCACTCGTGCAGTAATATAGCATTGCCTTAACGTCAAACCCTTTGCCTATAGTTAACCCTTTCTCGAGGTTGGTATGTAAGTAATCTGATGGCCTTCCAAACGATTGGATGGTGAGCGTTTTAAGAGCTAATTATTGAAGTATTAATTTATTGTTGTCTAGGTAAAACCAAGTCGTGTTCAATGCCTCCAAACCACTTCGGACCGATCCCTGGCATTGAAGTAGGCATGTGTTGGAGATTTAGAATACAGGTACGTTGCAAGTTGCAAACATTATTTTACTGTTAATTAACAATGGTATGACCACAGACCAGTAACCCTTAATATGGCAAAAATAAAAAAGTCGGGAATTCAAACCCTTTTTGATTTTGAATCAGCAATAAAATAAAAATACAATCCAAACAAATAAAGTGAACAATATGGTATGTACAGTATTCTGGACCGTGCCAAATTAAGGGACTAAATATATAACGTAAACACCTCAATCTGTATGGAAACCCGCCGTGTCACTTTTTTTCTACGTACTGTGACGTCCCAAGAGCGAATTACTGATGTGGATCGCCTGTTGTCCGCGCTAAATCGATTCAAAGGCGCCGCCGCCCGCGCCGCGCGGCTCGTGCCAGTCAGGAAGTACCACGTAGGTACCTACGCAGTCTTACGCAAATTAAACTCGAAAATCTAATTCAAGACCAACATGGGTTGCCACTAAAACCAATTACTTTTGCAATCGAAAACCACAAACAAGGTTGATAAAGTACAAATCGTTCATTTTTGCAACCGAAAACAACAAAGTTGATATAGAACAAATTGTTCATTTTTTTTAAATTTTATAATTAAAATATAAGTAATTTAATGTAATATATGTTTTAGAATATATAACTCCAGAGATTGATTTGAAGCCTATTCCTCGATTTTTTTTTAATTTTTAAACATTGTTATATACGGGTGTATCTAATATTCCCAATTCAGTAACATTTTAGCGGCATACTAAGGATCGATGTTACAATATCTTTAATCAACAAATATACCAAACAAATAATCCACATGAAGTCAATTCTAAATTGTTATTCACCGGTTGTCAGTGGTCGCTAGATTATCAGAATACGTTTTACTTTGCAGCTATCGGAGTCTGGAGTGCACCGGCCGCCGGTGTCGGGCATCCACGGGCGGGACGTTGAAGGCGCGTACAGCATTGTTCTTTCAGGTTCGTTGTCATTGCTGTTACTGTATATTACTTAAGCCGCAAACGCGCTGAGAGCGGAGGCGGTGCGATGCGGCACGTCCCTTCCTAAACAGCGTGCCTAAACCATGGCGGAGGCCGTTTTAGTATGGGAACGCGCCGCACCGCTTGGCCTCCGTTCGGTCTTAGTGCATTTACGGCTTTAGGTCTTGGTGAAAGCCCCGCTACGCGATGCGCGGTCAAAATTGCTAAATCGCATAGCGGATTCTTCCGGAGTCAGGCATTAGTTTTAAGTTTGTTGTTTATATGGGACTATCTATTTTTTATGATTCCGTACCTACCTCAAACCCTCACTTCGTTGTCCGCCTTGCCAGTCTGTAAAGACCCTTTTCTTACGGACGCGTGTTAGTATCACGTTGGTACTTGCTAACTTCTAAGCTAGCAAGTAAGATCTATGTAATTCGTATGATTGCAATAAATTATTGAGTATTAAAATTACAGCGGAATACGTTCATGACGACTCCGCCTATACAGGTGGAAAAAACGGACGCCACATGAACGGAAACTACCTTAAATATTGAAAATAGCCAATTCTATACAAAGAAGACTTACTTTTATTTTTGAAAACAATTATTACTGCATTTATGAATTTTTGAAAATTCGTCTGCCTTAACCGGGAATCGAACGGGTGTGTTATTCTCTCAGAAAGCCGGCGGCCGGTCGGACGGACGAGCGAATAAAAGCGGCGAGTTTAAGTAGTCCCGTCCGACCGAACAAAACACATTTTAGCGCGTGCATTTTCAATTAGGGAGCCTTATATGTTCGAGAAGTCATGCTGCCAAATTGAATACACGCGCTAAAATTTGTTTTGTTCGCTCTGTCGGGACTTAAACTCGCCGCTTGGACCTTCACTCGAGCGAACGATCACCTTTGCTTGTTGAGAGAATCACAACCCTGTACTCCAGTAACTTAATAGATCAGAGCTTGCGTCAAATCCGGTAGTTCTGATTTTTTGCAGACTTGTTTATGATGTTGGCCCAATTAATAATCCAAGTTTGTGACCTCGAGCGCCGAAGGCAACTTTGTCAAAAATAAAAAAAACCGTGAATGTCTCAGACTTTTTTTAGATTTTGGCGATTATAACACTAAAGGACTAGTTTTTGATAGTACCTTCTATGGACGTTTTTAAAGTAGACTAAATTTGCTACAATGTGAAACTAGAGTTTTCTCTGTAGATCTAATAGTTTTCGAGATAAAGGTTTTCAAAATTCAACTTTTTTCGAACTTCGCAATTTTTTTATAACAAATTTGTCGGATTGCGTTACGAACTATTCGCCAGGGCTGCGACGAAAACCAGCTTCAATCTGCCTCAATCCTACACAAGATTCTCGAAAATTATTGGGTAAACAGACAATTCTAGTCAAATTTTGCAGCAAATTTAGTTTAATTTAAAAACGTCCGACGAAAGTACCATCAAAACCTAGTCCTTTAGGGTTATAATTGCCAAAATCTAAGAAAAGTCCGTAATTTTCGCGGTTCTTTTTTATTTTTGACAAAGTTGCGTTCGGCGCTCGAGGTCACAAACTTGGATTATTAATTAGGCCAACATCATAAACAAGTCTGCAAAAAATCAGAACTACCGAATTCGATGCAAAGTACCCCGTACTTGCAGGCGACATGGTTACTGGACTACTGGTCGAATATGACAAAACAATAAAGTCGTGTTTTATGATACAGATCGAAAGGATCATTGATAGTGATCATTTATATCTACAACACATACTCCTTTAAACTTTTTTGTTTTGTCTTATTCGACCAGTTCGATTCCCTGTTAAGGCAGACAAATTTCCAAAAATCCATAAATGCAGTAATAATTGTTTTCAAAAATAAAAATAAGTCTTCTTTGTGTAGAATTGGCTATTTTCAATATTTATGTTCAATGTTATGTTCGTTTTTTCCACCCTGTATTTATACCAACCGCTTACACCGACCGCAGCCGAAGTACCAAAAATATCCCTACATTATAACACGCCTGTTTCGACTCTCCCTAAAATCTGGTCTAGTACCTAGGTGCTGGAAGCTTGCCAACTTACAACCTGCTCCCAAGAAGGGGTGTCGTCGCGCTGACCCCTCGAGTAAAACTATGGAGCGTGTTCTCAACAGCAAGCCCTTGGCGTGTCTTTTAACAGCCAGTAGGGACGAGATCCGTTTTCTAAGGAGGTTTTAGAGGAGCAAGCAAATTCGAACTTGAAAGCAGTGTCCGATTGGGGCGATCCTACCTCGGTCAGTTCCAACACTGCTAAAGCACAGGCGTGTTCATTCACCGCTAAACGGAGCCCATTTACTTAGGCTTCTACTTTCCAAGGTGTAAAAAGATCGATGAGTGGAGGGGCGTTCAGTATTAAATTAGACTATCTGAACCGTGCGCCACCTTTAATTATTAGACCACCGACGCCCTTCCCTCAACGTAGCTGGTCGAATCCCAACGTTTTTTACTACTATTTTGTAATCTGCAATTAATCGTTACTGTTTTTAGGTTATAATTGCGCATTGAATTTTTGTATGACTACATCCTATAGCATTACTTTTTTATTTTTTGTTCGTTGGGTGTTATAACGTTTTGTCTTGGGAACGGAATGGTTTCGTAATAAATTGTGTTTGTGTGAGTTGATGGGCTGTCGCGGGTAGAGAACCTCGCGGCGCTTCGTAGCGAGAGCGTCGAAAAGCAGTTGTTTGAGGAGGCGGTGTTGCAGGCGGTTACGAGGACGACGTGGACCACGGCGACGAGTTCACCTACACCGGCAGCGGCGGCCGCGATCTCTCCGGCAACAAGCGCACGGCCGAGCAGTCCTGCGACCAGTCTCTCGCCCGCGAGAACAAGTACCTCACACTCTTATGTAGCCACTAACATAAAGTCATAATTATAAAACGTGCCTTTGCCTTTACCAGCTAAAACATTGGAGATTTCATTGTTTATTTATTTAAACAGGCACGTGAACACCACATACATACATCAAACACTACAATGTAACATTACATTTTGGCTTCCTGCTTATTTGGAAGCCTATGACAGACTTGTACAAAATGTTACCCACTATTCATTCAAACGTACGAGTAACCTGCAAATTAACTTATGAGAATAAGCGATTTCCATTCGAAAACAAAAGATTTACACAAATCTCGAAATTTTCAAAGTGAAAAAATCCCAAACCATATTTTAATACCTAAAACGAATGACCAACACGACGTTAGTCGTCAACTAAGTGACACTTAAAAGTAAATAGCGCCGATAAATTGTAAATTTTGTTGCCGTTTGTATGTTGGTCTTCGTTGGTGTCATGTGATCATGTCAAGCGTTGTGCTCAGGGCTCTGGCGCGCAACTGCGCCGTGAAGCGAGTGAGCGAGGAGGGCGGCGACGCGGGCGACGCGTGGCGCGAGGGCCGGCCCGTGCGCGTCGTGCGCTCCTACAAGATGCTCAAGCACTTCCCCAAGTACGCGCCCAAGGAGGGCATCAGGTCACTATCTCATAATTATGTATAAACTTACTCATTTTTATCCTGGTTACCAAACCTTTGACTAAAAATGTATGTATAAAATGTTTGTTATACCGGGTTTCTCAACTGAACGTAAATATTGAAAACTGGACAAGTGCGAGTCGGACTCGCCCACCGAGGTTTCCAAACATGACGCGGTTAACTCGATTCATAATTTGAACCGCCGTTCCTTGCATAAAGACACTGTTTTTAGTGATTTAATTAAAATGTATAGTTTTCGGTTTTTTTCCTATACTTGTAGTACGAGTATAAGACGGTATTACTTGCCAAATTTCATTAATTGACCATCTAAACTAAACGACATTGTTTACAACATTCCTAATTGCAGATCGGCGTTTGCCCGCAGATTCTCAAGGTATTTGGGACCATCTATCTATAATCGGCTAAGCAAAAAAATTGTCCTTCGTCACCTTAACTTCTACGTTTTAAAAAAAGAAATCGAAAAATTCCTAAACTCGCTCACTTACGAAGATACGGAGAAGCTGCTGGGAAAAATGGCATAAAAACAATAAAAACAGGAAAATTACACACACTCACATACACCACACATAAACAAATAAACTAACATACTTACTTCACAATAATACTCACTTCCGTTTTAATTCCTAAGTTTAAGAAATTGTTAAATAGTTGAAAATTTAAAATAATTGTCCATAATTTACCTACCAACTAACATAAAAGTAGGTTCATAGTTCGTTACAATCCAAAGTCGCGAAATCATGTGTATTTGTTACGTATACTACTTGTTTACGCGCTAACATCGCATGCTAGCATTTAAATCTTACCCTCAATTTGTAAGCGAAAATATTGTCACACCTATCTATTTTTGGAAAGATGAATGTTATTCTTCCGTAATACAGTTATTACTAGTACGGGGAGTAAAGTGCATAATTCTTGAAGTACTTTTAGGTAACGTAATACTTGCCTGTCTTTGTGAAATATGTAATGTTAAAATATGTAACCTTTTAAGTATTAAGTTGAAATAAATTATTATTATTATTATTATTATTATTATCTATTTTGATAGCGGATAACATACAGAGCGCACGCAAAATAGGCGCATATTTAAGTCGTCGAGTTGCGGAAAACAGCCCGCCACAACCTATAACCTATAACCTATAACATACAGAGCGAACTATGAAAATTAATTGTGCACGAAAGAAGACGAAAAATATATGAAAAGTTGAGATTTGTATAAAAAAAGGGACCGATTGTTGATCTTAATGCAGGTCAAGAAATACAAATAAATCCAAGCAACCGTTACAAATCCTGCTTTGATAACCGCTAAATTAATCGATTGACAATTGACTTATAAGTAATTTATATCGTGAATGATTAATTATAAAAAAAAAAACCGTTGAACACCAATACATACACTAGATTATAGTAATTAACACAATTCCATTTAGTCCCCAGACTACCCTATTGTGACGTTTGCCCCCAAACTGAGCAATTGATAACGGGGTCTATCCATAATGTAAAAGATTTTAATATAAAAAGTCATAACCTAAAATCCTATAAAATTCAAAGGTATATTTATAATTAGTCAGAAATATTGTAGGACATACTTTTTATAGTATCAATTATTTTTATTCATACCATTTCTGTACCAAAAGCCCCTGCTATAGATGATAAATTTAAATTAATACGTTAGGTTAGGTTAGTATTGCGTCAAGGCCGAAGGTCTTAACTACCCAGAAACAGGGGCTCCGCGAAGCGGAGCTCCGTCGACCCTATACTTACTTCAAGTTGTATGTGTTGTACTTTTATGACTAACAAGTTTTGACCTAATAACATTTTACACGTACTATTATTAACTTTATGAAGTTTAGTTATTATGACAAATTGGTATGACTATGAATTTTATGACTTCCAACAAATATGACCAGCTATAATTGACATTTCGATTTATACTCCTCAATATAATGACTAAACATCGGTACCACGAATATAAGTTACATCGGCATTCTTCGTTCACGCAGACAATTCCGACTAATGCCGAACATAAACGAACACAAACATCAATTCAATACTGACCTTGTTGCGTTACGCGTAAGGTAGAATACGCAATGTCTAAACTCGAATGACAACTGACGTCCCGCTAAATAAAATGGCCGTTGAAGGCGTCACCGTAATGGCTGCCAAACATTTGACCAATAACCGTCGCAGATTTTACCCGCGCAAACGTACTGCCTTCTAATTGGTTTAAACGTTTTCGCGCCTTCCAAAAAAATGGTTACTGCGCAGGTACATCGTTGTAACTTAAATTTGTGGTACTACTGTATCAACGTTCAACTTTGTATAGACCGTTCGACATTCTATATTTGAAATTAATAATTTGTTATGCAGATGATACCGCTCTTATTTTCCACGAGGCGACTTGGGATAAGTGCTTCGAGACTGCGGAGAATGGTTTATCAGTCATTGCCAAATGGCTTGCTGATAACTTGCTTACGTTAAATGTATCTAAAACTAAATATCTGTGCTTCCATAAGATAGCGGCGTCGGCTCCTTGTTCACGTCCGTCTCTCAGACTCCATCCTGACTCTACGCATGATCGATCAGTTATTAATCATAACGAGTTAATTGGCGAATTGCCAACCATAAAATATCTGGGTATTACTTTGGATGAAAAACTTACCTTTAAAGAACATCTACAATGGGTTTCTGGTAGAGTTAGAAAGATTGTGTACATAATGAAGGGGTTGCGAATCTCTACTGGGAGGGACATATTAAAGCTCGTCTACACCTCTCTCTGTGAATCCCGGTAATGGCACAATTATATTTGTGCCATTACCGGGCTTAGAATTGTAAGATTAGTTTAACTTAGACTGTAAGTTTCAAATTGCCATAAGTAGACAGCAAACTGTACTCTATTTTAAAGTGTTAATCCGAACCGGTTACCACGTGACAGGCATAGCCTAGTGTGGGACCAACGGATAATCTGTTCGATTTGTTACTCTTAACTTGGAATAAATAAATTTTATTTCATTTTTTTTATTTTAATTTGACGTAAATCTTCTATATATATAAAAGGCCAAACTGACTGACTGACTTTGATATCAACGCACAGCCGAAACTACTGTACCTAGAAACTTGAAATTTGGTACAGGGGTCCCTTTCATGATGTAAGTGAGCACTAAGAAAGGATTTTTAGAAATTCAACCTCTAAGAGGGTGAAATAGGGGTGTGAAGTTTATATGGACTTAGGAGTAAGAAAATAGGTATATGAGTTCTCGATTACAATTAAAAATGATCTGTGTAGGTGAAATGGGCAAAATTCCCTCCTAAAGGGGTAAAATGGGGGGGTAAAGTTTGTATGGAAGTTTTCTCATTTCTGGTTTAGCAGTATGAAAATAGGTATATAAGTTCTCGATTACAATTAAAAATGATCTGTGTCGGTGAAATAGACAATATTCCCTCCTAAAGGGGTAAAATGGGGGGGTAAAGTTTGTATGGAAATTATCTCATTACTGGACTAGCAGTATGAAAATAGGTATACAGGGCGTCCCAAGACTATGGGACATAAAGGGAAAGTACCTTAAATATCGTAGATAGGATATTTTGCTGAAAGAAGACTTTATTTTATTTTTAAAAGTTAGTAATACTGCATTCAAAGATATTCTAAAAATTACTTGCTTCGTCTGGGAATCGAACCGACTTAAATGTGAAAAAAAAATCACCCGTATTTTTATGATGCCCATCGAAAGAATGAACAAAAAATAATAATTCTTGTTAAGTAACATAGTATCTTAAAAGAAAGGAATAACATAAAATGTATGATTCAAATTTCAAGAAAATTATTTATTACCGACGACGACGTCCGAAAAATAGCGATATTATCATTCCATAGATTGCATTGATTATTCGCAAATAAGCACCCACTTAATAAACGACTTACTGGTAAAGTTTTTCTCATTATAGGTGCACGTGCATTACTTCACCGTTGGATTACTTGTTTTAGGGATACGTGAAAGATTTGCTATACAAAAAGCAAATACGACCACGTGGGCGAATTGCAAACAGAATTGAGCCATATCATATCGAGTACCTATTCACCATAATTTGTTAAGAAAATCAACAGGCAGCGGACTTATTAAAAGATTGGCGATTTGCATAAGACAAGAGTGATCACAATTTTTTGAGCATTTAATAAATAAATTTACAAGAAAATAATTCAATTACAAAAAATACTCAACTGACTTCGGCAGTTTCATGTATGATTTTAATTTTTTTTAAATGATTAATTTCACGTTGTTCCTTTCTTTTAAGATACTATGTTACTCAAGAAGAATTATTATTTTTTTGTTCATTCTTTCGATTGGCATCATAAAAATACGCATGTTTTTTTTTTTCACATTTAAGTCGGTTCGATTCCCAGACGAAGCAAATAATTTTTGGAATATCTTTGAATGCAGTATTACTAACTTTTAAAAATAAAATAAAGTCTTGTTTCAGCAAAATATCCTATCTACGATATTTAAGGTACTTTCCCTTCATGTCCCATAGTCTTGGGACGCCCTGTATAAGTTCTCGATTACGATTAAAAATGATCTTTGTAGGTGAAATAGACAAAATTCCCCCCTAAAAGGGTAAAATGGGGGTAACATTTGTATGGAAATTTTCTAATTTCTAGACTTGGCAGTATTTAAATTTGTATATCCTGATTACAAATAAATATAATCTGCGTAGGCAAAGATAAAGAAAGAAGAAGTAGCTTTCTACTTATTAGGGGGGAGTTTCTATGGGACTTCCTTATTTCTGAACTTAAAAATGTGACTGGTCACAATTTTTAAATGATTCGTATGGCGAAGTTGGCGACTTCAATTGGGGAGGGGGTTTTTCATACAAAATGTACAACTAAAATGTGGAAATTTAATTGATATTTAAAATGATGTGTGAAATAAATTTGCTAATAAGTATGCAGTAGGTACCTTACTTAAAGATTGCTTATCAGGTTGTGCATAATAAAATCAATAATATTAAGGGAGAGTAATTTTTGTGTGATTATCCGTTGTTATAATAATAAATAATAATAATAAATCTTTATTGCTGGAAAAAATGTTTAACAAGATCTTAATTTAACAGACAGTATTTATCATTTACCTTATTTACAAATTATTATGTACAGTGCAATCTTCCATCTATCTATATATTTATATAAAATGCTAAACTGATTTTTGATAAATCAACGCACAGCCCAAACCGCTGGACCTAGAAACTTGAAATTTTGCACATAGATACCTTATACCGTGAAGAGATCCACTAAGGAAGGATTTTTGGTTATAAGGGGGTAAAAAAGGGATGAAAGTTTGTATGAAAGTCCTATCCGTCGATTTGGAAGTTAGAATCTTCAAATTTGGGGTTTAGGTCGACAATTGAAAATTAATTTATTTTATCGCGAATTTAGACAGATTCTCATCTACCATGATAAAAAGGGGCACGCCGGCGGATAAAATAAATGCATTTCGGCATCTACTATATAGGTATATGTAAAAAAAATGTGTCTATCCGACTACAAATATGCCAACACCTACACAGTGATAGCAGCTCTACTAAAAATTGGCGAAAATCGTATGGCAAGAGATACTAACGGTATGATTACATTAAACCGCGAATTCTGTAATATTGTACAAAACACGGATATTCTTAAAAAATAACGTGTACCCCGATCTACAAAATAACATAAAGAATAGATAGTGGTTGTGTGAGAGGGCAATATTAGCATCGACAAACGAAATTGTCGGGTGGATAGCTAAATGAAAAAAATATGTCTCACGATATTGTGGAGTATCTCTCGGTACACAATGTCATAGACACCGAGCAGGTCACGTCGGGAGAACCCTCATAAGTTCATGGGTGTCCCGGTACTCCGCTACTCCATGAATATCGTAAGGGCAATACTTATGTCTGGAATTGCTAAAGGAGAAAATGATTTAATTCCCCGCATTCCTGTAAGTAATTCCGAAAGATTTACCATTTAACTTTAAAAGAGTGCAATTCCCTTTAAAAGCTTTTGCCATGAACAAACGAACAAAGCGCAAGGACAAACACTAGAAGTAGCCGGTGTACATTTAGAAGCAAACTGTTTTTCCCATAGGCAACTGTATGTAGCATGCTCAAGAGTATCCAGCCCACGAAATCTTCATATGTTAGCGAAAGATGGAAAACAAACAAATATTGTATACTAAAATTTATTAACCTAAATGACGTTATCCAATTCAACTTTATTTTAAATTTCGAGCTGAATATAACATGTGATTTAAAGGTCATTCTGGCCAGGGAGGAAGTCAAACTATAAAATTACTTAAAACTATTAATTTACTTAACTGCGGTAAACGAGTTCTACGCGGACGAAGTCGCGGCAAAAGCTAGTTTCCTATAAATTTTGTACACATGATTTAATTACCTTTCCACACTGACTAATATTTATTTGGTGTGACAATTAAATTGGCATTCGTTACCTATTTGGCATATATTCTTTTTCGAATGCAAAATAAGTATTAAGGTTCTATGACATTATTTAGAATATAAACCTCTTTAAGCATAAGTAGAGCATAAATATAGATACAGTTAGCTACCGCATAATTATGTTTTTAAAAATAACAGAAAATAAAAGTTATTATTCATTAAATATTCGAACGTATTTCTTTTTTTGCTACCCTTACCGGGTGCCATGAAAACTGAACGTTGATACCGATGTTTAATAATGACTTTTAACATAACAAGTATAATGTAAAACGTTTTGAACAACAATAATCGAAACTTTAACTTTATGGCAGTCAATAGAGACCCGATTTGAAAATATATTTCTTTGTCGTTCACAACTTTGTATGGACGCGTCAGCACTAAGTTTTAAAATCCCTATAAAATGAAATACTCGTTTTTAACAGTGATCAATTGTACATAAATTTAAACCCTAGTTTATTAGTTAACGATAAGTGTAAGTAAAACTAACATAGGTTAAGAACTTTTTGATCGGTTGTCAAAATTGTAAAGTCAATTGTATGGGAAAAATGCGAACGTTCCTAATTATGTGGCCACCACTGTATATACGGTTTTAATTTGAACTCGTTCCCTCCACGCGTTCCCGAGATAAAGGGTCTTGACAGACATACGGACAACAAAGTGATCATATAAGGGTTCCGTATTTTCCTTTTGAGGTACCGAACCCTAAAAACCGATCAAGTGCGAGTCGGACTCGAGCACCGAGGGTTCCCTACCATTTTGTTTGTCGTCGAGTACTTGTTTCTAGAACCTTTCATTATCTACTGAAATGTAAACGTTATAATACTAATAAGCGTCATCACCTTAACAAGATATTTTTCTCCCGATTGAGTTTATGAGTACTTAACTTCTGTGTGTGTGTATGCGATCAAAATTCAGTTGTTTGTCTGAAGTATTGGGTCGATTAGGTCCACATTATATAATTCATCAAGAACATACGTCAGCCGAAGGTTATTATTGATATTAAAATATAAGAAATTAAATTTTACCTCTGTGTGTCCGATAAATATTTTATATTTTTTTACCGAATTCTAACTAGATGTTTATGATATGTGTGAAATAAAGACGGGTTCATCAGAAAATAGCTTTCTATGAAACGAAAATTCTGCGAACTGATAGGTTCTATGAAATTAGTGTCGGTGAAACAAGGGTAAACCGGGTAAATGTCACGCTGTGTCCAGTGGTCCACGTATAAGCTTGCTCGTCGTTTTTACGTCTATTCGAGCAAGTTTGAACATGTTTACCAGTAAATGACTAAAATTTAAGTCATTTACTGGTACGCTTGTTCCTTCGGCTAACAATAGCTATAATTTGTGATTCCGAAACTGGACATGTAATCCTCAATAACCTAGCAAAGCATTTAATTACACCAAATTTCCTAATAAAAATACAAGCAGATTACTTATGCAGCAATTTCGTATAAATTGAGGAAATATCGTATATTTATAGTGTGTGGTATGTTGCGCAGATACGACGGCATCTACAAGGTGGTGAAGTACTACCCGGAGCGAGGGCTGGCCGGCTTCCGCGTGTGGAAGTACCTGCTGCGCCGCGACGACCCCGCGCCTCCGCCATGGGCGCACGGCTCGAATCACTTCCCCATCAACGTATGTGCTACTCTTATTTACTACCAAAGCGGTGGCCTCCATTTACAGAGCGCAGATAGTTCGATCACTAATCGGTGCAAAATATCAGTTTACTTTTTTACTATTTCGAGCCAGGAATAGTTTTCACAACATGTGTGAAGCATAAATCCTCAACTCATCATAGACAAGTATACAAAAGTCACTTACACACAAGTTCCGAACATTTTGAATCCAAAAATGTGTTAAAACTAACCGTAATAATAAGAATATTGATATTTTTTTCCCATCTAAATCGTTTCGTTTTATAATTTTCTGCAATGTTTTTTTTTTTCTAGTATCCTGACGGTTTCTTAGAAGCAGAAGCGCAGAAGCAAGCACTTAAGGCTAAAAAAGGAAAAGGCACGAAAGGTAAAGGCGTGAAGGGGGTCAAAGGCGCAAAAGGAGCCAAAGGCGCAAAAGGAGCCACAGGTGCAAAAGTCGCAAAAGGCGTGAAAGGCATAAAAGGCGCGAAAGGCACAAAAGCCCCGAAAGCCCCGAAAAGTTTAAAGGGCACAAAAGGTACGAAAGGTCTTAAAGGAGTAAAAGGAAGAAAGAAGCGTTCCCTTGCCGACACCTCGAGCTCGTCTGAAAGCGCCTCTCCTCCCAGCAAGCGCCGCAAGCAGAAAGCAGACCCGAAAGGTAACGCACCCTTAAAATATTACAGGTTGCAAAAGTCAACAATTGTTATCATCACTGCTGCACCTATGTTTCGAGGGTGCAGATTGATACTTTCACCGAGTTCCGCAATACGCGCTTTTTAATTAACTACCATGTGCAACTAAATGATTTTATTCAACACTTATCTTCGCTATTGCAGAGTCAGAGTCGGAGACCAATAATCAGAGTTTTGATGAACCGAATCTGCAAACTACTGAAACAAAAGGTTTAAACGATGAGGAAAAGCAAGTAATCCTAGCGGATGTACAAAACTGCAAGTTATGGCAAGAGTGCATACTCGTGGCGGAAACCCGCGGAAGAAAGGTATTTTAGTGAAAATCTTTTAACCGTAGTCAACAAGGACCCATTATAACTTTGTGAAGTCGATCATGCGTTGGAACGTCCCAGTCGTTTAATTCGGAGACTAAATGAACTGTAGTGAAGAAACAATTAAAAATATCAAGACATGCATTAAATTGCAAACAAGGAATGTAAACCTACTCAGAACGCGTTAACAATAATAATGCCTTGCACGGCACGGAAGTGACCTTGGTTAAATTTCTCCGATCGATAGTGGGGGCGCTCGCAACGGCAAAATGCACCTTAAATCTGCGTCTCGAGAGTCTGTATTATTTCGCCCCTCATGAGCTTTACTGACTCCGCCCAGTGCGTAGGGCAGGCAGTTGTAAGAAAACAAATTGAATTTATTAAGTAGTTCGCTTAAGTTAAATGACGATATAGAGGTAGTCATAATAAGTGTTTAACTAATAACCAGTACATGCCTTAGTAGGCAGACACTAGTACTGGGAGATCTAATTAGATTAATTACATGAACGCTCTTTAAGGTAAGTAGGTAATTGATTTTTGATGCGAAAAAGTCGAAAACTGCGAAGCTGCGGACGGGTCGTTAATGAAATAAATAATATTAATAATATCCTTAGGCAGTCTAAATAATTAGAAGTTGAAATTCCTCTCATTATTTAAGCACCCGTATGCTATGCATTAAGTACCTTTTCGCTTTTCGAGTGGCCATAGGTACTTCTCAAACAAAAACTCGAGTTTGGAAGCGTACGGCGAGCGTCGGGACGAGCGCGCGCTTGACAGTTGACACTCAACGGGTTAGCCGCGCGTGACAGGCTGCACTTTTTGTAGGCAATAGCACGGAGCGCGCCCGGCCTTGCATTGGTAAAAAATATACTTTAAACCGTTATGTATGTACAGTCAAGTGCAAAAATATGTATCGAAAGAATCCTCATAAATATGTTACGGTGTTCTTATAGTATAACACTGGAATAAGGTGCATCAATGCACCCAATTGGGACATATTTTTGTGATGTTCCGTGCACACACACACTTGTATGTATTGATCGAAAGTATGTTTTTTATACATATACGTACAGGGTGTATTGATCGAAAGTATGTTTTTTATACATATACGTACAGGGTGTCCAATAAACCAACGCCAAAACTGAGAGGGCTGATAGACCAGCTTAAAAGCTATCGATTTAACCCCTATGTAAGTTCAGCGATTTTTCCTAGGTTCGGAGATATTGATCATTTTAATCTGAATTTTTGTAATTTTTCCTTATGCCCATGTCACGAAAAATCTTTCATTTCATGTTTCACTTCAAAACGTTTTCAGTGTTATCTTACATTATTAAAATCATTATTCATTATGAATCAGCGAAGATTTTTAAACCTATTTGCCCGTTTTTTTATACACACACACCCAGTATATGCCTTTTAAGTGGCTATTTACCTGATTGCGTGAGTAGGAGAGTTATGTTTTTCGAGAGTATTAATAAAAAAAAATACATTCGATCATGTAAACGACAATATCATAAAATACAGTCGGGTTTTACAGCTTGCTTTCTATTATTTCTGTTATAACCCAGTAACTTTAGTCAACATGTGTGTGCGTCAAATCCGGTAGTTCTGATTTTTTGCTGACTTTTTTATGCTGTTGGCCCAATGAGTAATCCAAGTTTGTGACCTCGAGCGCCGAACGCTACTTTGTCAAAATTTAAAAAAATCCGCCGAAATTTCGGACTTCAGATTTCGGCGATTATAACCCTAAAGGACCCTAAAGTTTTTTAAAGTACCTTCTCAGGACGTTTTTAAAGTAGACTAAATTTGCTACCATATGAGACTAAATTTGTCTCTGTAGATCCAATATTTTATGAGATAAAGCTTTTCAAAATTCATAATTTTTTCGAACTTTGCAATTATTTGCAAATATGCGTTCTGTTAGGAGTAACACAGTCCACTTTGTGATACCAGCGCCAAATTTAAGTAGGTATGTTGTTAAAAATGTTATTCAATCTTAAAAACTATCGGGACCCCATCTGTAAAGTGCCTGGATCCGAGGATATGACGTCACCAAAATGGCACCGCTGTATTAAAAAAATTGCGAATAATTCTAATTCTATGAACGCTATACAGGGTGTCTGGAAAACCTTTGGAGATATTTGGCGCGGTAATAGTTCGCACGATTCTGATCACGGGGGTATGGTTCATTTTTGTTTGTGTTAATGTAAAAAAAAAAGAAGATTTAATTATATTCATTTTGTTACTTGATGTATCGCAGCCGATATCTTGACCTTGACATTTGATGTTGATGCTATACTAATCCAAACGCTCGTAGTAACTAACGTCAAAAGTCTAAGTTCAAGGTCAATGACCTGAGACCATACGTTGGTTACATGGCATGTAAACAGTTCGCTCCATGTAAACAGTTTGCCCCATGTAAACAAAACTCAAATTACAAAAAAAAGATTAATTTTAATGCAACTCACAGTATTTTCGTTTTTACAATTGAACATTTTAGCGGGTTTTGTAATGTTCACTATTGGAACACGCACTGCCGAGATCTGCTCGTATCGTCTGTTTCATATTAATGTCGAGATCTAAACATTTACCTTTTTTCTGCTCTAAAATAGCGCATTTATTGTTTTACAGCAAAATTAATTCAGACTATTATTATTATTTATTCAGACTAGAAAATCTGAAATTTAATTTACCTGACTATTAATGACAACCATAAATTTTAAAGCCGGCATCATACACGTTGTTAAAGATTTTCGTATCCTAGAACAAGTTCAATTCTTTGATAAATGGCTAGGTACTGTCATAGACTGCTGAAAGTTCGGATGGACATGAAATGAACGATCCGGTTATTGCTGTCCGTATTGATCTGTATGGTATTCGTCGCGCGGTAGGTATAGCTAACAGTCTGAATATAAAGGCCGTCGCATAATTGATTAAATTTGTATGATCGCACTTGTCATAGAGAAAAAAGAAAGACCGGCCTTTTCCAGGCCATGGAATCATGGAATCGATATACGTACGTAGTAGGTACTTACATAACATATACATATTCATTCCATCTTCCGGACTTAGAGCATTCAATAAGGCTATGTTCGCACGGACGTGCAGAAAGGCGTTGCGTTAGCGGGGCGATCTCGGATCGTCAACGCCTAGGAACCAGAGGTGTTCGCATAGACGTAAAAGTCACTTGTCGTTTTGTGCACACACGGTTCTCATTCTTCTAGGATACGAAACTCTTTCAACAACGTGTATGATGCCAGCTTTAAATGTAATTCTGATTAAACATAACGTGTAGGAACGATTTTATTTTTACAAAAGAAAACTCTTTTCATAAAGAGTTTTCAATGGTAAAAGATTAAAAAAATACTATGTCAAACTGTCAAAGCACAATCGCAACTTAATGATTCGTTTTAATTATTGTGTTTTTTATTCGTATTACTCCTTGATAGTAGTGCAAATCAATAGAATAAATCCATGATTCATGATCTCGTAAGATAAGTCTAATGTACGAGTACAAGTGCAGTTTTAGCTGAGTGAGTGTGAGAAGAGTGTGAGTAATAATCGTAATCGTAAGTTTAGTTTTTAAATTATTTCACATAATAGCTTTTATCAGAGACCGTCTTTTCATTCACATTACAGAATAATGTGTCTGTGTTCTAAACACCATTGAGCTTTTGACCATGATTAGAAACATTGTTGATAAGGAACAACTTGTTTATTTACATTACGTTGTGCCACATGTTATGAAGTTAGTTAGTTAAGATGGGGTACACTGAGAGCATCGTCAGGAAAGGCGATGATAAATTACCCTGTAACTCAGTCAAATATAAACTTTAAAAAAAGTTACCAATGTAGGGATGATCCAAATCATCCACCCTATCTACTGTTAAATTTTCTCCAAAGGTTTTCCAGACACCCTGTATACATTTGTCATAGCAAATGAACGGGAATTATTTAAATGTTCTATAATGCTATAATACACAACAGCAGCTGAGTGGTACAGTTTCGGAAATATTTTAAATTATACAGGGTGTTAGGCAGAAGGTTGGACAAACTTCAGGGACTAACTCTGTAGGTCATACTCATCAACTTTTATTATGTGACCAACATCCAAATCGCGAAAAAAAACCCAGCTGTTCCAAACCAACTTTGAGAGCTAAACAGCCGAAATGTATGGAACAGCTGTTTTTTTTTCGCGATTTGGATGTTGGTCCCATAATAAAAGTTGATGAGTATGACCTATAGAGTTAGTCCCTGAAGTTTGTCCAACCTCCTGCCTAGCACCCTGTATACTAAAATTTGGTGCTGGTATTACAAAGTGAACTATGTTACCCCAAAACGCCTAAAGTAATTGCAAAAAATAGCGAAGTTCGAAAAAATTATGATTCTGAAAAGCTTTATCTCAAAAAAACGATTGAGTCTGCGGAGACAATTCTAGTCTCATATGGTAGCAAATTTAGTCTGCTTTAAAAACGTCCTGAGAAGGTACTTTCAAAAACTAGTTCTTGAGGGTTATAATCGCCAAAATCTGAAAAAAGTCCGAAAACACCGCGTTTTGTTTTTAATTTTGACAAGGTTGCGTTCGGCGCTCGAGGTTACATACTTGGATTATTCATTGGGCCTACATCATAAACAAGTCTGCAAGAAATCAGAACTACCGGATTTGACGCATACGACGCCGTACTTTGAATCCCTAATTTTACTGGAGTATTAGGTTCGTGTCGGACAAAACATAACAATTTTTTTATGATAAAATTTCAAAAATCTTTATTACTATCACATATACATTACAGTACATTTTAATTATTATTTATAATTGTTTAAAGGATATGAATATATGAAGTTAATAAATTTTTGAAGTTCAATATTTCTATTAAAGAGCACAAAATGTCTGATTACGAGTACTGATTGTGATTACGAGTATATTAAAAAAATAAACAATGCAATAAGTATGTTATCATTTTTAAACCAAATATAAATTGTAATTTTTTCTATAACCTTTTTTACCAGTAAGACTGGGAGTTATAACGTGAATCCGTTCTAAATGACTTCATCTACGTAGGTTTCCCTTTAAGTATATGTATAGCACTATCCCCCAATGGTGCGGTGTTGTGCGCGGTGTCTGAGCGGTGTTGCGGTGTCGCAGGAGTTCGTGGAGTACGTGGCGCAGATGTTCCTGTGCATCATCTGCCAGGAGGTGGCCGCGGGGCCCGTCACCACGGCTTGCGCGCACAACTTCTGCGGGGTGAGTCGGTTTTTTGGTATACTCCCATGTCACATGATGTTGTTTAATCTATTATGGTGGGTTTGGTTATTCGACCAGTTCGATTCCCGGATAAGGCAGACACATTTTTAAAAATAAAAGTAAGTCTCCTGTACAATTTGCTATTTCCAATATTTAAGGTAGTTGCCGTCCATGTGGTTTTTGTTTTTTCCACCTTGTATATATTCTTGACTTATTATACATTGCCTAGCAAACGGTTAAGAGGTATCGTAACATACTTAACAACACAAATAAAATTGTGAATCTGCCCCCTATTTCGCCATACTCACAATCAGAGGTGACAGGTGACATTTCAGTGTACATGAATGAAATATGAATTCCAATTATGTGAAACCTTGCTAACTTCGCAATGTATAGTGAATTGTCACTGGTCACCTATCATTGTCAAGGTGATGAGATAGGGTATGATGACCGGATGTGATGTTTAGTTTGTCATAAGGGGTATATCTTGTCATAGGAAGCCAGTGATTGTAGTGAAAGATAGTATTGTGTAACTGAAAGGTCCATAACGCATTTATTTAGACTCTAGTGTATAAAGTTCGTATTGTGGGTTTGTTGTTATTCGAGCTCAAAGCCATCTCGAATTCCATCTTCGTTAGCAAGTCACGATTGCTATTCTCGTACGGTTAGAGGGAATCTGTAAAGATCGAAAACCGTAAGTATATAGAAGAATGGATCCGCTCTTGAAGTGTGACATGAAACGGTTGGTTTCGCAGGCTTGCCTGAAGCTGGCGTTCAAGTCGACGGGCGGGGCGGCGTGCCCGTGCTGCCGGCGCACGCCGGCGGCGCCCGCGCCCAACGAGCGCCTGCGCGCCGCGCTGCGCGCCGTCATGCCCGGCTACGACTCCGGCAGGCACTAGTGGTCTAGCGCTAGCCGCTGCCGCTGCCTGCTCCCCTCAATGCGCAAGTTATCCAACCGATACCGCGCTCGACGCCTCTGAAGGCAGCCCATGCAGGCATTTTACAACTTGTGAACTACGAGCACACTTGTTGTGCTCGTGTTGTAGCTGATTGTTTGGTGTTGTAACGAAACAAACACACGGATTAAATTAAGAATCTATTAACGCTCTGAACGAATTTGAAGGGAAGTTTTGGTACAGTATTTTCAGCATTAAATGAATGAGGTTTCCAGCTAGCTAGTAAGAACACAGCTTATTAAATTTTGTGACTTGTTCTCCGAATTTATTTCAAGGAAAAGGTTAATTTAATTTCCCTTTAAGGTCGTTCAAGGCTTTCTACTCTTGGGTAATTTTTATAAGCTGATTTTTTTTCGTGAAAGTGTCTACATTACACGTCTCGGTTTTATTGATTTGATAAATGTTTTAGTTCCTTTAGTGGTCAAAATAGATATTTCAATTACCATCTTCTCGGAAGTGCTTAGACCTGCTGGGGTACTGGGTTATATTACTCACTAAACTCATTTTATATGCTATATTTGATCTGCACACTTCATGTCGACCTTGTTCTTCTGCGACTAAATTGTTTTAATAACTATATTTTTTAATTATATTTTAACATGTTCATAATAATTTGTCCCTTATCCGGGAATAGCATTTTCATTATGCAGCATTTTATTATTTTATATAAACCACGTAATTGTTGATTACTTTAATCGTTTTAAGTACAATAGGATGCATATTAAAATATTATTTTGTTCTTTTATTTTATTTAGTCGATTTGATGTATAAAAAGTTTAATTTGCCATGATCATGCTGTCCTGGAGTACGTCTTTGTGTTCAAGGACACAGGCGAAAGTAAAGGACATAGTATAAGTGTTATTATGATGATTGTACTACCTCAATAGCTATTTATGCCTAATAAAGCGTTTCCCGAGGCGCACGCTGCATGACTTTAGTGTTACGTGGCTGGTAGCATAATTATGTTAATTTATAATAGGATAGGATTACTGCCAAGAGGAGCGGCGCTTCCTGTACTGACAAGAGTGCATCTCGTGATCGCTGCCAAACGAATTAATTTATAAGCAAAATTGACAAGTGCGCATTGGACTCATAAATAACCAGAAACAGAATTAATACCCGTTGGCGAAAATGCCAGTGTCCGCGGGAGTTTTGGTGAAAACGGGCCTTAGTCTCGGAATAAGTGGCATACATTCAAATCTTATGGATAGGTGCTATTAATTCTAATTTTAGAAAGATTTTTAAATTGTTCCAAATTTAACGAGCGTATTTATCTGCACGAAAATAAAAATAAATTGGTGGCCATTGGCCTAAGGGCGAGTCTACATCGAGTACACAGCTCGCGGCTCACTTTAGCTCGTCAGTTAGCGTTACGTTTATGACAAGTGCATTCACATTTTCTTTGTATTTTGCGTACAGTACAGAGCATCTATTCCACTTTGTTGTAAACCATATAGGGGTGGCTATCAATCAACTGCACGCGACCTATAATTCACTGTGTACTTATCTTATAAGGCAGTACATTCCAGTTTTTTTTAATAATCTGTAACTACTAATGGCTTGTTAATATAAAAACGTAAGTAATAAAATGGAGTATCTACTAAAAATACTGTTACCACTGTGACCATAAAGTTACTTCCGAGTTCAACTGTACGAGCAGGGTACACTATAAATTAAATTGTATTGGGCGCGAAGTGATTGCTTACAGTGAGTCGCAAGCTCCGGCTGTAAAAAGGCTAATTAAAAAAAGAGACTTAAGTAAATTAAGACATAATTATTGAAATTTCTATAAACTAATAAATAACGAGATGTACCGACGGAAGCCCGAGACATCGACATTCATTTTGAATAGTTTTCTATTTGTTTTTAGATAATGAATAATAAAATATCGCTACTTATATCATAAATATTAAACGAAACGAAAGAGTTTATTATGCCGTGTGCTGCGTCTTGTGTGCGCGAGCCTGTTCATCGGGCTTTAAGAATAATTGGCAAGCGGGGCGAAGATTGCAATGTGAAACTTCTAATAATTCCAGTATTTTTTAGGTATCGTTTTGTGATTCTTAGATATTTTTATAATAAGTGTACTGATGACAATGTGACAGGTATTCTTAAGACAAAGGTGATTTTGTTATAGCGTAATTGGTAGTGAAATGATAATCTAGAATACTGCTTGTACTTACTGAGACCGACGTCCGACTAGTAGCTATGGTGGCGTCTTCCAAGGCTAATGTTAATTAAGAAGTATATTACGTGTATTTTTCATATTTGGTTAGTAGTCTGTAGACGTCGATGTCAGTAAATAGAAATAGTTAAAAGTGATGGCGGTGTCCTTGTCGACACATGCTAACAATGTTATCAGGACCATCATGTTTTTTGTTGTTCTGATGTCTTGATGCGCAGCAGTTACAATAAACTTCTTATTTTTTATTACATCTGTATCTTTATTTCATTAGATCCTAATTTGTAACACATATACTGATCCGTAACTGAGCGAATTAAAAAAAGTGCACACAGTTGGGTGAGGACCAAAAAGTTGGACCACAGCTAAGCGCAGTTAGACATACAAAAACAACGCATTCGAAAAAAGTTCCGTCGTGCGGCGAAAAGTATCCCTGTAATTGTAAGGCTAATTTTCGTGTCACAACGGAAAACTTTCATAGAAAATTTAATTGAGTGAGTTAGCGTGCCCAACTTTTTGGTTCTTACCCAGTTATGGATTAAAATTAATAACGGTAACTTTACCATTGCGCCACGAAAATATACGAGGGCTGTTTGATAAGTCCTTTTAAAAACTATTTGTAAAAGCTTTTTGTTTTGGTAAATGGCATTAACACTGGCTTGCACAATCTTTCAAAGGAAGACTGTCAAAAATTCAGTAAAAAAAATTATCCTATTTTTTGGAGAGGATAAAAATTTGAAACTCGCTGAAATAAGTGTTTGGGCATTTAAGGAGACTATGTCAAAAAATAAATATAATTAGTAATTTTTTTTTTTTTATTCTTTTTAAAAGGATTTATCAAACAGCCTTCGTACTGCCCTCATACGCCTTCACGTATCTCAAATTCAATAACTGAAGCAGATGAGAATAATGAACCTGCCCTTTAGTAACCATTAGTACATTATTGCCTAGGCATGGAAGTAGGCAATTGCGGGCCGAGTATTGGTTTAAACGGACGAGCTTGCGAGTCCGTTTAAAAATACGAAGCCCGCAATTGCTGTTCCTGCCGAGGCAAATATAGTGCTTTTCTCAAAAATCGGAAGAAATAAATAGTGTTGGAGTAAAATCTTCATCGCTTGAACTAATTTTTTGAATTGCATACAAACAGAAACTTCATGTGAAAAAACCATCACTCTTTACCACCTTTTTGTTTATGACAAAGAGAAAGCAAGCTTTGTTTTTAAAAAAAACATAAGCTATTCCAGACACAGATAAAAAAGTTATGTTTCGAATAAAATTTGGATATATAAGACTTGTGCCCTCATTTTATTATGGCCATTTTCACTTTTTAAAAAGTTACAAGCTAGATAGTAATGGAATTTGTATGCAACATTGCGGGCTTGTGTAGCGAGCACGCAATGTTTTTTTTTTTAATTTGAGAACTGTCAGTAAACTATGTACTTCGCGTCTCAATATGTAGATAGGAATGTCCACATTTCCGGACATTTTTGAGAAAAGTATTTTTCATACCTATCTTATTGTGCCTGTGAGGGACAACACGGGTAGCACAAGTTCTATTTTCCGCAATTCCCAGTTGTCCGCACCCCTTTGTTCACACTGCGGATAACTGTGCGATATTTTTTTTTACTATAAAATAGATTTTAAGTAAACGTTTGTTAGGTACTCTTAAAAATGACTGTATTTTTCCGAACCTAGGTATAATTATATAAATACGAATGAATCTACTTAAGTACATTAATAAAAAAGAACACAGTTCGAGTCAATTTCAAGGGTGCGGGCAACTGGGAATAAGCCGTACTTTCTTGGTTGTCGCTCAGTGCGACGCCGTCGTTACTGAACAGAACGGGAAACCCGAGTGACACCCGCGTCGCGGGCAACTTGTACTGGCCGCACTGATGTCATTCGGTACATTTATTGATGCTGCTTATTAAAACCTCATTCATTTTTTTCGATTATATTTATACTAGACTAGGCCCAAAACTGAAAATGCGTCTCTAAACCATTGCAAGCGGCAAATTATGTAACAGTTGGGTGACAACGTTATCAGAGGGTTTCGACCCTGCAGAATACGGATCTGCCTGACGTCATTACGAAATTTGAACCGGAAGTATGCTATACCAGCCCATAACATTTTGTAAATCGTTGTTCCGGTACACATCAAAAAACCACCGCTTGCATTCTAATTCTTCAAAAATGGTCTAGGCTAATAAGGTTTATAGAGGAAATGTACCTAATCGATTTAATATTCTGTTATGAAGTCGTCTAACATCACGCTAGCACTATTGCCATCGTTCGGTAAAGTCGAGATAGGTTTGTATGAGGTAAAATAAAACGCAATGACATTACATTATAAGAATCTTTGATTCGTATCGGCGAATCGATTTGCTCGAAGAACGAGGTTATCGTCAAACACTCACCGGTCCGTTTCGTTTCGCATATAGGAAGTAAAAGTAGTTTAATTATTTCGGTTTTAGCTCCATGAGATGGAATTGTGTTTTTTTTAAAATGCGTATATCAATAATTATTGTTTGTACGTATATTTTTAAGCTAGTCGACTCAATTAGAAGTAACATCGCGAGAAATGTAAACTTTCAATCTTTCACAGGCACTATAAGATATGAAAAATATTTTTAGTCTGAGATACCATCGCATCGTATGTCTTATAGCCTAATTTTGACTTTGGGGGTTATTCTGATCTGTTACCTCCCAGCATCTATCTTTTGATGCCACTTTGTAACTGATGGGAATAACCCATTTTCGGTAAGGTGTGTTCATTCTTACTTGTCTTATATAGTAAACAACTTTCTAACCTCAAAATCAACCAGTTTACTTTATTTACGATAAAAGAGCTGTTTTAGCCAATAAAGGTTAATTTTGAGTTTAGAAAGTTGTTTACTATATAAGACAAGTAAGAATGAACAGACCTTAAGTCTAGTTCGTTCGTTCAAATAGGTTGCATGCTTTGATGTGCCGCGACAATAGTAACGAAGAAGCCGCCGCGGCGCGCAAATAGCGGTGTCGGCGACTTCAAAGGCTTTTAATGCACACTATTTGAACGAACGAACTAAACCTAATGGAAAATGTACCGTTGTTAATTTTAGTCTTGAATATGTGTCGTCGATAGGTATAGCATAGGTAGTCTGTTGCGTGGGATCTTATATCTATGTATTATACATCGTCCCACGTCAGATACAATAATTCTCAACAAGCACGTTTAAAAAGCTACAAAATTACAATAATGCCTACGAATTGACCACTAAAATCGGAGGCGTCGTTGGCGTTCGAGAGGTTAAGCTACTGGTAAGTAGGTATATAGAAAGGGCTGTTCTAATAATAATGGTAGTCGTATTAGGTTGCGATATATTTATTGACCATACAATGTCGCTCTGAGCACAGTTACTATCACTGATGAGACACATCACATACAATATCAATAAAATAGTCAACCAAAAATAAATTCTAAGTAATAAACATTTTTTACAACTATCACATCACAGATTCAATATTGTAATTCAGTGATCGGACACCGCAATAACTAACGACCGTAACTGACTGGTCTACAATGTATGTTTAAATCCACACGAAGTTTCTTCGAGTTACCATTGTTTACTAAACGTTAAACAGTCATCAAGGGCTCTCCGATCTCTTAGTATTTAATTATTTTCGGTAACAATTTTCGCGAGGTCAAGAAACTATAATAGTTATGTCTAATCGTACCATAAATCGAGCAGTGATAAATACAGAATAAAATGGATATCAATCGAGAAATTGGTTACGATCATTTTATTCGAAGACGTTATTTCATTAATACCACATTCCGTTTGTACTTAAATTAATAAAATTAACTTATTCTATCGAAATGCCATGCTTCACTTTAAAAGATTCTCACTGTCGTAGGATTGTAAGCTTTAACTTTCACTAAATAAACTAAATCTAATTAACTGTAACAACCGTAAATTTTCTATTATCTACACTATATTATTAAAACTATTGATTTAATTTACTCGTGAACTCTCATAGAGTCGCGGTAGAGCTGTCTCAAGTTAACAATATCAATAACACCGTAACAATCTATGATAAATACTGTCAAACGGTCGCGGCGGAGTTTTATAAAAATACTTACAGTAAAAAAATAAAAAAACGACAATATTATCTATCTACTATCCTAATGGTACCTACTCTCGAATCGCTTCAATAATTGTATTGTACATTTAATTACTATATATGCCACGGACGGTAACTAATATAATGGCACTGTCATTAAATCTAGGCACGCAGGAGACTGGCGCCGGCGCCGCTAGCAGGTGCCGTTGGAGGGCAGCGCGAGCGCCGCGAGGGCGGCGTGCCCGGGGCTGAACTTTTCCACGATGCGCTCGAGCGAGGTCCAGGTGCCCACCACGAGCCCCAGCACGCCGAACAGCACCACCACGGCGTTCTTAACGAGCATGCGCACGCGCTCGGACCGCGACACGTAGTACCAGTAGGTGCACGTCTGGATGATGGCCGGGAACGCCAGCCCCAGCGCCGACAGGCACAGCGCGCCGAACAGCGATATGAACGCCTCCAGCTCGGGAACCATCGCCGCCACGCCGACTGCCACAACAGACAAAATCCTTATTATGTAAATCCAGTGTCGTATCAAGGTGACCAAGGGCCCTGGGGCAAAAAATAAACTGGGGCCCCGAAACTGTTTAGGTCTTATCAATATTTTAAAAAAGCAAAGCTACTTTATCATAAATAATCATAATTAAGTAATTAGGTGTCATCAGCTAGTTGACTAGCTAGTGCAATATGTTTGCTAATCAGGTTTTAGGGGCCCCCCGAGCTTGGGGGCCCCGGGGCACTGCCCCGCCTAGCCCTCCGGTAGCTACGCCACTGTCTACATCCCATCTTGTATAGTTCTACCCAAAATTTAAAGTTGTGATCAACTTGAAAAAACGCAGTTTGCAATACAGTAACGGAACATTATCAACTTTCAGTCGGGAAACAACCTAAACCACCTAGCTACTAAATAATATATGCGATTACTCGTAGACTAGGTGTTCAACTCTCTAGGGGCATTTAGGTAGTCTACTACAATGTACACAAAGTTTATTGAGTAAATGCTAGTAAAATTCCAAATTTAACTAGTATCATGAAACAGTTTGAAATAATTACTGAAAAATGTTAGGATTTAACGTAATGGCACCAGTTTTCGACAGTTTAAGCTGACATGCACCAATAATCGACACTTAACTCTTATTTCAAAGATCATACGGTCCTAAATTGAGTGTTACAAAACATATGAATAACCCTTATCTTCTGTAAAATAAGAATCAAGTGTCGATCGTGGGTCCTTGTCGATTACTGGTTCCATTACGTTACCTACTGTACATAATATTCGTACAAGATCAATTAGTGCAAAATTAGTGGGGCTGGCTATGCATCCGCGCTGTCTCGCGTTATGTTATGACTCGTGAAGGAGCGCACTGCCGGCCGCGGGCAATAATAATCACAAGATTTCATAGTGCGAGCAGGTGGGCCCTGCTCGAATACTTCTATTTCACAGTTCGGTCACACATCAAATAAACTTATACTTTTTGTAAAACTATAAGTAAATAAGTACCGACTTCAATATTTCAAATAAGACCTTTAATGCTATCAGTTATTGTTAGAGTACCTAATGATGGACTTACAAGTAACGAAAACGATGAATGTCCGCAACAAATACTCCCAGACAATTCTGATCTTGGAGTGGGAGAGGCGGACGCCGATGTACTCGTTCCACAGGATGTCGATGGCCACGTAGCAGGCCAGCCCGTGCGTGATGTAGATGGCGAAAGCCAGCAGGCACTGCACAACGCTTGCCAACCTGCCGGCACCGGGACTTTGAGTATCGCACACACAATCATACAACGTTTTCACAGCATCGTGACCAGTCATCTGACCCATAAAAAAAATGATAGGCTCTAGAGGATGTTAGAAACTCAAAACTCATTTGTAACTGATAAATGTATTAGTAAGTATTTTAGTAACAACGGACAAACAGAAACCACTTTTTAAAGACATATCGGGAAATATTTTTTAGGTTCCGAGGTCAAAGTGCTCAATCCTATAAAAGTACCTATGATAGACTCAGTCCGCGTAGAACATTCGTGTGCTATCACTATAATAAATGCCACTTTAATGTAAATCAATTTCGTATTCTGAGCGGAGAGATATTTTTTTTTTTCTATTCCTCATAGAAATGCCATGAAGACCGTGCACAGCTGCGATTCGCTGTATGGTGGCAATAGATACCTAATCCTGGAATTAAATGGCAACTATAATAATAGAATATGGGGTAGGAGCACCAAAAGATGAACGACCCCCAAAAGATGAACACTCGATCGAATTAATCACATAGGTAGGTAATTAATTCGTGACAAATGTTACATAGTTCTGAATTTATTTTTCTTAAACAGCAACTCTTTGCCTACGCCTCCATTCAAACTTAACTGAATACTTACGTCTCAGCCGCGGCCGTGATCGGTCATCGTTCTGAAGTTTCGTGCTGAAAACTTCGCTAGTATGGGAAAATAGATAAGGACGGTGCACTCCAAATTTAAGCTTTTAATTACGTATAAAATTAAATAATTGACATAATTAGAAGGATTTGCTGGGTATGTATTCTTGATTAATCTCTCTTTTATTGAATTTAAAGGTTTTTTGATAATTTACGAGAAATATGCCGTTCAAGTATTGGTTTCACAAATGTATACCTAAGCCAATACTGGTACGGTGTTCAGCTACTAGGTCAAGCGTACTTTTTTACAGCTATAAATCGTACTGAAGTTATATAGGTATGGAAACTTTATAACTTAAAATGATCGTTAAATGCTCTTGTAATTTTAAACCAAAAGATGAACTTGACTTTTGATGTCTAATCCAATGATTCTGGAGTTTCAATTACTATGAAAACTAACACTGTTCCACACACAACACATACTTGAACGAATTAAATTTACTAGTTTGACTTTTGAGTTCCGTTCTAAAAGGTGAACTCTTAATTAATAATTAATTTTGTTCGTTCATTTCATAAATTCTGTGCTCCAAAGCTGAACCAAGTAAATTCAGCCGTTCAACTTTAAGGCACACACTGTTTTGTAATATAAACAGTAGCGTTAATGGAAACTTATACTTCTAAATATAATATAATAAATGTGAACGAAAGTAACTGTCTGTTTGTTAGTTTGTTACGCTTTCGCTGCGAAACCGCTGACCCGATTTCGATGAAAGAGTCTAGCCGGGCTGCCATAAAGCAATCACACCAGAGGGCCCTGCAAAGATGCACTACGCTAACTAACGTTTCTATTCGATTCGTTTTTAAACCAATCGAGTCACTGGGAGATGACGTGATACGAAAAGTCACGTGGTCTACCAGTGACGCGATTGGTTTAAAAACGAATCGAATAGAAACGTTAGTTAGCGTAGTGCATCTTCGCAGGACCCTCTGGCTAGAAACGGAACTTTATTATACATGCGTAACTGCCTCGTTATAAGCAGTGATCGGATCTAGGATGCAATTTGGGGTGAACGACCTCAAACGTTATGCTTAACATGGATGTGACTCGAGATTTCCCGGGATTTTGGGAAATGGGTTATTGTTAATAATTAATAACTTTTGTCGAGGGTTAACCTAATAAACAAATAAAAATAATAAAAATACCATAAAAGACAAGACGTGCAAGTTACGTTCAGTTCTTCTATGCAGTACTGTATTTTTTTTTTAGTTATTACATATTTTGTTAATTTTATAGTATAAACTACTTAAAATTACGAGTTATTTACCTTTTTATAAAGGTAGGTAACAAAAATATTCGCAGGATTGTAAGTCATATTCATATCCATGTTAAAATAACGGACTTAAATTGCATCCTAGATCCGATCACTGGTTATAAGATATAATTTTACTTAAAACTTAGAGTTGACTTAGGTTTTGAGTTTTTTTTAACCTTAACTAGTCTTACTACTGATTCGATTTCATTGGAATTTGGATATATATTGCTACCAGAAAATTGGATAGTTCCTCAGGGAGCAGCGATAAACAACTTCGCTTACATTTCATTACCTACTAAAATGACAATCATTTAGGTTTTTATGATGTTAGTTTAAGTATTGGGCCTAAACCGTTCAGAATTAGGGCCCTTCGTTCATCTTTTGGGCAAATCGGTACATTTATGGCATCAACGATTTAAAAAAAATACTGTGTTACAATAACTGGCTTTATAGTAGTCATCTACAATCTATAGCATATACTGTAACATATACAAAAGTAAAAATGGGTGCAATTTGTTAATTTAACTGAGAACAAACTGTCTAAAGTGGGTGTAGTCGCTTAATCGTTCGTCTTTTGGTGCCCCTACCCTGTTTTGAATATGTCTTACGTCTCTGTCTCCGATGGTAAGTTTAACGTGATACTGCCTTTAGCACTTTCTCCATACTGCAGATACCCAAACAGTCCCATGCCGACGTACAGAATGATAATGCTGATCATCGCCCTGTTTAGCACACCGAATTTCCCTACGAAATCTTTTGGCGTTTTCATTTCATTTTCTAAGGGTAAAATCTGTAACAATAGAAAAACGATTCGTAACCTTGAATAAATAGTAATGTTGAAGTGTACGTGCTAGACAAATGAAGTAATACTTACAACACCTATTGCTTCCAGCGCAAATAACACAGTGCCAAAGAACAGCGGAAAATTGGCTAACTGCCCGACAGGGGCTTTGCAATTAATCGTGGGAGTGACTCGGAAGATATAGTAGAGGATGATCCCGAAGCTCACTATCGTCACTACGTTGGCGATGGCAGAAAACGGCGCCAGGTACTTCAGGTCTCTCACCCAGTTGATCAGTATGAGCGGCAGCAGGGTGCCGCACATGACTTGGAAGACTGTCACTTCCAGGTGGAAGTGCTTAGTCAACACGAACTCTATGTTCTCTGCCACGAACACGACGTAAACACAGCATGTTCCTATTTGGTACACAAGCAGGAAGGCGTTGACCACATGTCTAGAACAATCAATGTATTTTATTTATTAACTTAACTTTACTTCTCGTGTCTTTGTATACTCGTATTCGTTTTGTGGATAATTTTACCGAACCTTTTGATATAAGTACCTAAGCTAACCAAGTTAAAGGTGCATTAAATTAAAGTTGAGTTAACTGCATTTGGGAGGCTTCAGCGAACTTCACGTTGCTTTAATGTGGGCCTAGAAAAGTTGAATTCTGATAACACAAACGAGTACTGAAGCCAAAATAATATCTAGATGTTTGTGTAGGTATAGGATTGACGTAAGTTGTCGGGGCTTTAGCTATGTACTGTAGGCAAGGCAACAGGCCGTTTCAAAATTTGTCGACGCGGGTGGTATATTCGGCTCCGCTCCTGCCATACCGCGGAAGCCAGGTATTGTTAAAAAACTGGGTACCTACCGAATCGGTAAGGGAGCGGCCCAATCTCTTTAAAAGGTCGCCTCTCAGTTCGTCATTAGCCTATGTAGTCCGAGGAAAGCGTAGGTATTAAGAGCATTTCAGTGTGAGTATTTTGACTTACTTCACTGAAGTGGGCTACGAGCGCATGTGGCACTATAACTAGCGTCACTATTTTCTAACGCACTCGCAATCGCAATCGGCTTCAAAGCGGAACAATTATTTTCATTTTGGAAGCCTTCGATTTTCAAAATGAAAACGATTGCGATTGCGAGTGCGTTAGGCAATAGCCCCTGGTCGGTTAATAATTCGTCGACGAGATGGTCTACCGAAGTGGCTACGAGCACGTGGGGTAATGAAACGTCAGCTAATACCTAATGCGTCGAAGAATTTCGATGCAACATGTTTAGGAGATTAACACCTTAGTGGGCCTATCTAGACAATTTGCATTCTCCAAACGGTAAACGGCCGACGTAATCCGTCGTGTTTTCGCCGATGTCAATTCCTTTCAGTTGACAAATGCCATACAAATGCCTTTAAAGTCGTTATAGTTTTTAATGATGGCAACTTGGAGTGAAAAATGATATCATTCCTTATTGGTAAAGGTCCACTCAACCTAAATCATTGTTGTAATGTCAGCAAACAAAGTCAAGAAATTATCGGTAAATTGTGATAAGAGGGAGATTGAAGTGTTTTCTTCGGATAGAATAGAAAGTGTGTCAACGTCTAACATGATCGTGATACACGGCTCAACTGTTGCTCAACTTCGTTAGCAAATAATGAAAATGATCATTGAAATCAAGGTTTCAACTCAGTACCTACCAAGGTAAGGTTAGGTTTGGTTACAGTAGTTTTTTACTTTTTCTAATACATAGGGATTTGTCGTTACTGGATTTTACAGTTAGCGGTGGCTGTAATTTACGAGAATACAGGGTGGTTACAGTTGGTTTTGGGATAGTCTGGTTTATATTTTCATATAATTATAAGATAGATTGGTTTGCATTTTCATATAATTATAAATGATTAGATGAGCGACGATGTTAATTAAGGGCCGAGTTCACCAACAATTAAACGGACGATTAAGACTTAATCAGCTGTTAATCAATACATTTGACACCCGTTAAACCGCTAATCGTCCGTTTAATTGTTGGTGAACTCGGCCCTAAGTAGTGTTCATTATTGTGCAATGACACAACACATGTCGCACGAACGGTTAAACGGATTTGAATGAAACATGGCACATAGGCACACACTACCTTATCCTAAATTAGGTAGTGATAACATGGAACTAAAATAACATAGGAAATTTCGCTGGCAAGGAATAACGACAAACGATGAATAAAGACTAACCGTCGTACCCAGACACATTTTAGAGGCTCATTTCTTTTTCAGAGTTGTGTAAGAAAAATATGGTAAAAGAAAATAGTTACTAAACGTGCACTTAAACAGGCAATTTTTGGTCCAATTACATATTATTATATTGTCCGTCAACAATATGCTGTCTTATTTTAATTTGGTGTAATAGACTGAGACATCTGTAAAGATTGCAGGCAATTTATTGTTAAAAAAATTGCCCGTATAGGTGTAGGTATCTAAAGGGACGGCTTAATCATCATTAACTTACTCTGAGTGTGGCTGTTAAAGCTAGTTAACATTACCCTATGCAACTACTGCATGTGAATTCTGTTACGAAGTAGGTACTAGTATTAAAATAAACACGGTCAAGATACAATACTTAGCTAGTTAGGTACAGATTCGGTGTGGGTGGACTGTGGTGTGACTTACGCAGCGTACGGCGCACACGCTTTGCACCAGCCAGGCCCCTCGGAGAGCGCCGCCTCGGCCGCGGCGGTGTAGGTGAGCGAGGGGACCTTGCGCCGCTTGCACAGCGCGTAGCACGAGTCCAGCAGCACGTGGATGCAGTAGGTGCACAGCACGCCGATGACCACCGTGCCCACGGTGCCCACGGCGTAGCCCGAGTTGGCGAACGCGCGCGGCATGGCCAGGATCCCCGTGCCCAGGCTGCCCTTCAGCAGGTGAAGCAGCGTCTCCGTGTTCCTGCCACATCGAGCATCGTTACTAAAGTTTACATATACTAAACTACTTTATTAAAAACGAATATTTGTTTGTAATCGTGGGTTCGACAACGTCTATGGGCACCACAGACTAGTCCGCTTGCCGATATATACCTACCTGTTTTCATCATGTTATCTATATATATAATTATTATAATATAACAGAGAGGTATACCTATAACTTTCTCATTCTAGCAGATAATGGCATCTGTCTTGGCCGCTCAGTCAGACTGTTAGTTTGGGGTCCTCGTAAAGTGTTATAGGGCAATAAATAGGTACCCTTTAAGAAACCCAGGTTTTATAAATTGCAGCTTTTCATTAATATCAATTAATATTAAGCCTCTTCCTACCTGCCTAATAAAATTACCTGCATGCTTTTTAAGCCTGGATATAACCCGAATGGGTACTCCTTAAATCTACACCTACCTTATATATTATGAATATGAAAGATTTGTATATTTGTATGTTTGTAACGAATAAACTCAAAAACTACGGGACCGATTTATAAAATTCGTTCACCATTAGAAATCTACATTATCCCTGAGTAGGTACCTAACAAAGGCTATGTTTTATTTTTCTGCGCGGACGGAGTCGCGGCAACAGCTAGTATTAAATAATTTATAAAATAACCTTATATTCAATCTTTTAGTAAGAAAAAGGTCATTATGCACACAACCAGTAAGTAAGTAACGAGGTACAATAGTTTATCTTTGTGAAACGTGAACCATCTATGACTGTACCTACCAATAAAAAAAATCGTAAGTACTCGTCACAAAATGGCTCCTAGCTGGCGTAATTCATACCCACGACTGTCGAAGCGGTAGCAGCTTAGAAAACTAAACCATATTATGAATGTAAAAAAATATTGGAATGATTATTGATTTCTCCACAAAAAGCAAGAAGGAGGAAATATTCTACTTACAAATTGTTTTAACTATCAACGTCGGGCCCAGCTACACATATCGAGTTCAATTGCCTATCGGCTCTGCATCTTGTCCTCATCTTGTTATTCCCCTCACACCGGTAACCGAGGCAATGCGTTAAAATGGGGGTTTTCCTCAACGATTTGTAAGTTACGAAGGTTTGGCCTCCGAGACTCTTCTGACCCGCTATTTTCTAGTCTTTTAATGAACTACAAGTTTTGAGTTATAATAAAATTAAATAATGTCATACTTGGGTGAATTCCAAAAAGCGTCAAAATATCCTAATTTTGGTTGTATTTTTTATTTTGTTAGTAGGGTTCACAATTATACGTTTCAGGTACGTCATTATTCATAATTAAAATAGTGTTAAAATGCCCCGGCAGTATACCAAGTAATTTTTAAGATATAACGATTTTACTAATTATGTATCACCAATATTGCTATTATGCACCAACATTAATTTTGTAAGAAAAACTCACGATCAATAATAACATATCGGGCTAATTAAAATATAATCTTTAGGGAATCTTCCTTGTTATTTTTAAAAATAAAAACGTATAATTCTTAATATAATAAATAATGATTATTTCTTGTTTAAATCATTTTGGTGGAGTCCAGCAATTTTAGTTTAACACAAGATAATAACTTATCTGAGTCATAAAAATAAAAAAATAAAATTCCATACTACCAATATTAGATAGGTACTTTTGAACTTGGCGGGAAGACGCAGCAAGATGGTTCAAATCTTTCACCATCTATTGCTGGAGTGGAACTGAACGAACAACTGACGCCATATTTGTTTGTTTAATCAGGTTTCGTTCGATCATAAAATCAATTTCAATATTCACCACCAAAATTGTTTATTTCGCTAGGACAGTTTTATTTACACTGCTCCTAGTTTCCTTTTATTTGCGAATCCAATAATTACCCACTTAGCACATGTTATGCCTACGTTTTCATTTTATTAGTTTTCCTAGGCATAACAATAGATAAAAAAATACAATGGAGTCCCATATTGCTGTACCTACTGGCAGGTAAACTTAGTTTGGCAGCTTACGCCGCCGTTAGGAAAATTAGACAGCTAACCAATGTTGGGACAGCTTGCTTAAGTAGTTTACTATAGTTATTTCCAGTGTTATGTTCTACGGTATTCTGGTTTGGGGTAAGGCAGCTGACGATGGTGTAACGTGAATCCACCTTAATACTCATCTAACGATCATTCGTAATACTCATTCGGCCATCTATATGAAAACTGTTTGAAGATTTTTTTATATTATTAGATAATTAGTATGTATGTATGTGTGCATGTGTGTATTTGTGTATGTATGTGTGTATGTATGTTCCAATGTTAAAAGACGTATCTAATAAAAAAAAAGTGATTGATCATGCAAACTCTTTGGTTGCATGCAAGGCTTGGAGTAGTTGGAACAAAAGTATATTTAAAGAAAATGGAATAGTAAAACATACTATAGTGTGGAATATCCAACTTGCTGCACGATATGCAGATAGAAAAAGAAAAAAGCACTATTTAAGTAGTTCGAAAAATCCAAATTTCCGCACGATATAGGTACATACGATAAACATTGTATCTTGTCTAGGGGTTAACGTTTGTGTAGGAAAACGCATTGAAACTTTTTTTTGTGGCCGTCATTTTTATATAATTTTTAATAATTTTGAATTTTGACACATTTTCCTGCTTAACTACGCATGATATTTTGTATTGTGTTCATAGTTTTTAATACAATGCTAGGTTAAGTATTATTATTTATTATAGTCATAAGCAATACACGTATGTAAGGTCGGCGTCAATAGAACTTGCGAACAATGTAAACAAATTAGTACTGTTTGTCACATAACCTCAAATATTCACCAAGCGTGTTTTTATTAAAAATAAAGTATAATGAATACTTATTTCATCTTAAAAATCTTAAATTGCAAAGACCTCACTTGATCTTAAAAAGTACGTGATTATCAATGATATTTTATATTTAGATATGTTATGCTCATACTAAACGCATTCGAAAACCGTCGCCAATTACTGACAGTTGCTACGTTGCCATATTTCTACAGACAAAGACGGCAATTCGTAGCGAACGCTATTGTTAGAAAGAGATAAATAGTTGTTTCAAATTGCGTACCCGAATGGCGCGGCGTGCCCGCTCAAGGCTGCCATATAGCTACCCGCCTTTATCGCACTCATGCGATATCCAATTGTGTATCTCATGTTTCACAGGTGACAGTGACGCCATCGGGGCAAATTAAACAAAGTATGGCGATGTAAAACAAAATGTAAAAAATATTTACGGTACTTACGAATGAAATGAGACATCCTTTCTTCCTTTTATAGTTACAGTATAATTTCGGCAACCTCGAAAAACATAAGACGGCATTTTTTATGACTTATATTTGTTGCATTTCGGTAATAAAACTTTATTGTTTTTGACGCGTGCGTGTCAGCGGCCACGGCGCGACTGAACGATAGTAAGGTAATTACCTTCCTTTTCGAGGAACGCTTTTGCGCGCAGATGACGTATCTTAATATAAAATATCACTGGTGATTATCGAGTAATCATGGTGAATTGGTTCGTTTGGTGTTGTTTAAATTGTTCGCAAGTTCTATTGACGCCGAAATTATTGATTGTTGAGTCTCTTGCGGCGCTTCTTCTCAGCAGTGGGCACAGTATAGAGAATTCTATTTAAACTATGGCGTGGTCTCCTCTTGTGAAGCGCTAGTAGATTTTGACGTATACCTACCTAAATGCGTCCGTGCGGCATACTTAATTTTATAATAAACCATTGTAATAAACAACATTTTTTATCTTTATATTTTTTTGAAGTGATAACTTCTTTACGGAGGGTAAACCATTTCGTTACGTAACGCGCGTTACTAGACAGCCTGTCTGGCTTCCCTTTCTCTCACGAATACGGCAGAGCGGTAGTATTACATTTTTAAACAATAATTTAAATACAAAAAGATACTGGAATCGGATGGAATTTGAAAGCGTATATAACGAATTTAAAAGAAAAAATATCACGACTAAGTAGACTTGATTAATTCTTGAGATACAGGCGAATAGTGTTCATACCTACTGAAAATCAACTATGATAACAGAGGTCGGAATTAGGTAGTGCTTATTAACCTAAACTTGACTCACGTTCATTCATGCGTGAGTGAGATGGGGATACGTTATTGAATGAAGATGCAACAAGTTTAGGTTAATAAGCACTACCTATTCCGACCTCTGATGATAAGTAACCTTTAGTTAACGATATTTTATATAGAGAGTTTGTGGAACCTGCTACAACTTTGCCTATTGCCTGTGAAAAAAAAAGTATCAAGCTAATGACAATAATTTGACTGCCTGGGACGAGCACAATTTCTCATGTATACAGGGTGTTTGGTAAATAGTGGATAACCCGAATAGGGCTGATAGAGCAGCTCATAAGCTATCGATTTAACCCCCATGTATGTTCAGCAATTGTTAATAGTTTCCGAGATATTGGTCATTTTAATCGGATTTTTTGTCATTTTTCCTTATGTCCGTGTTACGAAAAACCCCTAAGTTCATGTATTAATTCAATTTTTTTTCGTTGTTTCTTGCATGGTTAGAATCACTATGAACTAAGGAAGTTTTTTCATGACAACTTTTTGAGTAAACGCACAAAGTTTGTTTTTCCATACTACGTGAAAAACAAATGCGGGGATTTCTTAGTATGGAAAAAGTAAGTTAAAGATACTGGAATCGGATGGAATTTGAGCCGCGGCACCACGGCGTCATAGACCTACCTCTCAGCCGCTAGGCCAATCGTAACTTACAGGTATGGACGAAAATGGTAAACGGTATTTGATCATACCTGCTGACGTCACCCCGTATTGCGTTTCTAAGCATAAATACTGTTGCCAGTGAGCATAATTATAACCTAAAACTATCACTGTTTTTGAAAGTGATTAGTTTAAGTTATAGAGTGAGATCCCAGTCACCCTAGACTTACGTAATTTTGGGAAAGATGAATTTTTTAGGATCGGTGGTATAACACAAACTTAAAAAGGAATGGATACTCGCTAAGCTGAAAGCGGGGCCGTTTTGCAGGTAACCAGGTACCAAAGGAGGAAAAAAATCATGTTAACTTACGTCAAAGTAGGAAGGCTAGTTTTTACATATGTTATATATGATATTGTTATAAACAAACATATACAGTTGCCAGACACTTCCTGTGGGCCATAACTTTTGACAGACACTTTAAAAGTCGTACCAAATGGGGGAACTTGCGTCATTTTAGGAAGGCTGAATTTTATATATATTGTTAAGGCCGCATTTCACCAAACTGGAATAAGACTTACTCCGGGATTAGTCTATACAAATTTGGCGTTTCATCTAGGTATAAGACCTTATTCCAGTTTGGTGAAATGCGGCCTAAGTATAATATTTTAAACTATTTTCCAAAGAGCCAGACAAATCTGACGGGCCAAACATCCTGCCAGACTCGTTAAAAGTTCCGCTGTGAGAAAAAGCGCGTGAGCATTAGAGCATTATTCAAGCGCATAAGTACAAGTGAGATGCACTCTGACTCGTGAATATCTCTCTTACAACTCGTGGCTACTCTTGATTCGAGGCTCCGGCACACCAAAAGCGTGTCAGGAGCTCAGGAGTGACGCGCTTTGAACGCGGGCACGCGCGACCTATTTACCTATGTATCGTTTGTCCGAATTATTTTTTGACATAAACTGGTTTTGAGCTGATCGAGTCAGATAACTTTTTATTTTTCCAAAAATACCTGCGGTTAGGTTCGGGTTGTATAATAACAACACATAAGGACAAATAACGATTGTCGATTCCAATATAGTGCCGTTTTTTATGTCTCATCTTTATTACCGGTTTGTTAGTATGTAAACGCTTTTCGTTCGTATATTAAAGGCAATAAAACCATCACCCAGTCCCTGTCCCGTCCGTTGACTCAGAACGAGAATTAAAACCCCAGAATTCCAAATAATATTCGAAACGTCAGGGCGCCAGTGTTCAGCGCATATTTGATCAGTTTTTAGGGTTCTGTGCTAAATACTGAAAAACGGAACCCGTACCAGAAGACTTAGTTGTCAGTGTGCCTCTCCGTCTGTCCGTCTGCCAGGAGCTTTTTTTTTTTCTAAAACGACTAAAGTTAAGCAAACAAAACCTCATCATTAGAAATTAGAAATTTGGAACTACATATTTATTTTTGCAGTGAAAAAACCGAGTACCTATCCGAAAATTGAATGTCTAACGGCAGAACCTTATACTCACACCGCGCACAGATAAGGCTTTCCTCGGGTTACAATTTGACATTTGCCCTTACAACAGGTGTCAAATTTTAATCCGAAGTAAAAGTTTAATAGGCTTATCATTTATTTCTTTAGGTTTTTAATCTTTTTATCATTGAGATACCTATTTGGGTAATTACCTTAGCGGAAACGCAAAGAAAGGCAACCCTATCTCCCCTTTATTTCAAAAACTACCTACTTAAAATAAAAATATCAAATAATCTACCTATTAAATAACCTATTACTATTTATTTCAGGAAAAATAAAAGAATTGTTCTAATATTTTTAGAAAATAGATAAAACTGTCACAATATAAACTTCGTACTAAGGTTGGTGAACTTAACGGCTCTGAGGGCTCAGACAAGATGCACTGCGCTAACTAACGTTTCTATTCGATTCGTTTTTAAACCAATCGCGTCACTGGTAGACCACGTGTCTTTTCGTATCACGTCATCTTCCAGTGACGCGATTGGTTTAAAACCGAATCGAATAGAAACGTTAGTTAGCATAGTGCATCTTGGCAGGGCCCTCTGTTTACTTTAAAGAGATATGACACGTGCTCAAACATTATCTATTTTAATAGTGCTTCTAAACTATGAAGAAAGCAAGCAGCAGCTAGATTTTACTGGGTTTCTAATGTTTCATACAAATACGACGTAGGTACGGCATCCTCGGTGCTCGAGTCCGACTCGCACTTGACCTGTTTTTATAGTGAATCTATCATAAAAAAAAACATATGTTATTTCTCATTTACACACAAAACTGCAGTAGTAAGTAAGCAATAGCCAATGAACGATAAGTCGTGGTTTAATTTGACACTAATTGCCTATGGAAATTAGTATTTTCTTAAAATAATGACATAACGACGTAAATAGTAATGCGTTAAGTGCGTCACAGACCGGCTATAATGTACCTTATTATTATGCCGCGCTATATGTTACCTACAATTCCTATGCATTATAATAAAATACATATACCTATTACCTAGAGCTGTTTGTGACGCTCTTTCAATGTAAAGACGCATATTTGACTCAATGAAGGAAGGTACATTCGATTGTATGGGGACATATGAGGGTTAATAAATACTTACCTAATAAGTAATTTAAATGTAATAAACAAAATAACACAAATGTTTAAAAAAACAAAAAACCGCATTTAAAAATTGTAGGTAAAATAGGTCAGTCCACCTCAAGTCTGCTTTTGATTAACAATACACACAACAACGCAACTTTAGTTGGACTGACCAGCGATAACTATAGAAAGGCAAAGTACCTCCCTACTAGCGGGGAAATTAAGTTCGGCAGCTTATGCTGTTAGGAACATCAGGCGCCTGACCAATGTTGAGACCGCTCGCTTAGTTTATTATTCTTACTTAGGTAGTTACTTTTATAGCGTTATGTCGTACCTACGGTATTCCGGTTTGGGGAAGAGCTGCTGACATACAGACTATATTCGTGTTACAAAAAAGGGCCATTCGTGATCCCTTAAGATTACTATTATTCAGAGTTACCACCACGTTAACGTTAACGTTAGTTCCAGTACCGTAAAATGCTGCAATTTTGCCATTTAAGCTCAATTTTGCCTATTTCATTTCAATTACGATATCTCACATTTGCTTAGTTTTTCATGTTTTTTGCCATTTGGTAGTAATTTTCATTATTCTGGCAATAAATATTTTTTTAGGGTTCTGTAGTAAAACTAGGAACCCTTATAGTTTCGCCTTGACCGTCCGTCCGTCCTTCCGCAGCCTAGCTCAGAGACTCTTAGTACTATAAAGCTGTAACTTGGCATGAATTTACATATTAGTCACGACAACAAAGCGGTAAAATAAAATCTTAAAAAAAAACATTTTTTTAGTGTACTTCCCCTACACGTAACGTGGGGATGTATTTTTTTTCTCGTCTAACCCATAGTTTGGGTGTCGTTGGATAGGTCTATCAAAAATATTGCGGGTTTGTGCAATCAATTTTTCAATTAAGGGATCCGTTTATGAAATATTAAGCTTTAAAGCGCTAACAACCAAAACTACAAATATTAAAAATCTGAAAGATATCTTCAATGAAAGCGTATATAACGAATTTAAAAGAAAAAATATCACGACTAAGTAGACTTGATTAATTCTTGAGATACAGGCGAATAGTGTTCATACCTACTGAAAATCAACTATGATAACAGAGGTCGGAATTAGGTAGTGCTTATTAACCTAAACTTGACTCACGTTCATTCATGCGTGAGTGAGATGGGGATACGTTATTGAATGAAGATGCAACAAGTTTAGGTTAATAAGCACTACCTATTCCGACCTCTGATGATAAGTAACCTTTAGTTAACGATATTTTATATAGAGAGTTTGTGGAACCTGCTACAACTTTGCCTATTGCCTGTGAAAAAAAAAGTATCAAGCTAATGACAATAATTTGACTGCCTGGGACGAGCACAATTTCTCATGTATACAGGGTGTTTGGTAAATAGTGGATAACCCGAATAGGGCTGATAGAGCAGCTCATAAGCTATCGATTTAACCCCCATGTATGTTCAGCAATTGTTAATAGTTTCCGAGATATTGGTCATTTTAATCGGATTTTTTGTCATTTTTCCTTATGTCCGTGTTACGAAAAACCCCTAAGTTCATGTATTAATTCAATTTTTTTTCGTTGTTTCTTGCATGGTTAGAATCACTATGAACTAAGGAAGTTTTTTCATGACAACTTTTTGAGTAAACGCACAAAGTTTGTTTTTCCATACTACGTGAAAAACAAATGCGGGGATTTCTTAGTATGGAAAAAGTAAGTTAAAAGTAAGTTGTCATTAAAAAAACTTTGCATGTAGCTTTAAAAACTTCCTTAGTTCATAGTGATTCTAACCATGCAAGAAAAAAGTGAAATAAATATGAATTAATACATGAAATTAAGGGTTTTTCGTAACATGGACATAAGGAAAAATGACAAAAATCCGATTAAAAGTCCAAATATCTCGAAAACCGTGCGACTTTTACTAGACCTATTTTAGCTTTCTCATAACGTCCTAAGTGCCCTCTATCCGTAGTTCAAGGATTATCCACTCATTACCTAACACCCTGTATACACGAGTAATTATTACAAGCCGCAACATATTATTTATTGAGATATCCGTCTAGGCAAAGTTACTTCTTAGGCCTACAATTTTGCCTGCCACTTTGATTGCTTGTAATTCGGAAATACTGCATGATTACCTAATGAGATTTGAGTCCTATTACCTGAGTAATTCTATGTATTCAATGTATGGGAAAGTCAAACAAATTATTAAAGTTTTAAAACTTGTGTGACATGATACATTTGGGTGTGGTGTTTAAAGGTCACTACTCTCCCCCCTCCTCCCCCGGCCGCTTCATCCCCCCCCACCGTGAAATGTGTCCCCGTTAACGGTTTTTTAACATTCTTGCAACAACTATAATAGAAAAGAAATAAGTGTCAAGGACAAAAATGTTCCTTATTAAATTCTAAAAAGAAAAGGTTATATGTATTTTTTTTGTAGGATCGACGGTTTTCATGCTATACCTTCAGGTACCGGCCACTAATACATCGCCTTCGTACTTACATCTCATACGATTCCATACAAATATGACTTACCAAAATTGACAACCAATCAAGTATTAATAGACCAATTGTATTGCTTTTATCGTTGTTCGTTAACTGATTAAATAAGGTTCATCATGGTATAAAATAAATGTTTGTACATATCGTAGTTTTCACGGAGGAAGCATTTAAAAAACCATAACCGACGTGTTCATACTAATTTCTATGAACGCGGCATGTTTTTTTTTAGTATCTATTATAGTTGTCCCAAGAATGTTAAAAAACCGTTAACGGGGACACATTTCTCGTTGGGGGGGATGAAGCGGCCAGGGGAGGGGGGGGGGAGAGATTAGTGAACTGTAAACACCACACCCAAATGTATCATGTCACACAAGTTTAGAAACTTTATTAATTTGTTTGTCAAAAAACATAGAATTACTCAACTATATAATAATATTTATAGCAGGGCTGTTTTCCGACTAGTACTCATTAAAAGCCATAAGAAAAATACTTTCACAGATATAAGAAAACAACATCAAAATCCAGGCAATGCTTGCATCATTTTACGGTACCTAAAAATTACTTGAAAAAGTCGTTGATCTCTAAAGCTTCCTATAAGGTCGAGGACTATCTATCTAACAGATGAAAATGCTTAGCCTAAACCAAACACCTAAACAAGTTAATAATAATTTAGTAATAAAAATATGTAAACATTGTAGGTAGGTATCTTGTCTAGGGGTCACGGTTTCTGTAGGAGAACGAATCGAAACTTTTTATGTGTTTCTCCAATAATATAATATAGTAAAAAGAGGTAGATATGTTATACGCACTTCGATAGTGGCACCCTAAAACCAAGCCAATTGGTACACCTTTACTTAGTCTTGCGCCGTCAACGGAACCGTGAACTAGTCTGCAGAGCAACATACACTCGTTTTGTTTCGCTCCCGGAAATTAGCATACCATCTGCTTTCACTTGTCATTTATGAATTACTGTGTAATTGCAATATTTACTGATTATGTGTGCGTAAGCCGGGCCATTTTTACACGCGGAATACAGTATAGGTAACATATCTACCTCTTTTTATATTATGTAATTGTGTTTGTCTTGCACCGTCATAGGTGTGATGTATGAAACGGAACGCAGCTATGCGTTCCTTTGACTCTTCCCCCTCTCTTTCTCTTTGGTCTACGGGCTTGTGCCGTGGACATTGTGTGCAAGTTAAATAAACATATTTAATACAATTACGGTGTTATCAATAGCCGGAATGGCTTACGAGTATATTTATACAGAGTTACCCCGCTTATGTAGTGCTAATCAGAGGACATCAAAATAGTAATAAAGGAGGATTATGTATTTACGATACGGTAAATTGTAGTTCTATTAAGCTGTTGTCCTTTTGGCAGTATGTACAGTCTATAAAATACAAAAACATAAAGCATAAGCATAAAAAGCATATTAAATTATGTCAATGACGATGTGTGGATTTAATATTTTATCGAGTAACGTAGAGCAAAAAATAACCTCTTGTATCAGTACCCATTATAGTCTAGTCTCTATTTTGGGCGACGACTTGTTTACATATTTTAGTGTTTTGCTGGCACTGCGTACCATTGGGTAGGGATGAACTGCGCCAAAATGCTTGAATATGTTTTCATTGGTAGGTAATTACCGTCCGTTTGTCTATGACAAGGTAGCTGTCAATGGCACATCTGTCACTTTTTTTCATATATAATTTAATTTAAATATTACATATCACAACCAAAAAGTCTGATATTTTTTTCATTTACTTATAACGCTTATTACCTACCAACGAGAACATATCCAAGCATTTTGGCGAAATACGGTTGTATTTCCTACCTACCGAATTAGACATTACTAAAATCACTGCACTACCATACCTACCCTTTTAAAAATGTGTAAACCTTTGTTGTTACATTTTTCACCAATAAAACTTTATTAAAAGTTAAAATTTTAAAAAAGTGTGTTTTATTTTTACCAGACTCAACTAAAAGTAAGAACCGTAACAGTTTCAAACTGCTTGATACGGCTTTTAAGGAGAAAAGCAAAATACCTACCTATGTAACATTGCCCACCCATATTGTACACGTGTTTGGTTAGTTCAGAGTTTCAGGCAAAGATGTTTACATGGAACGCCATTATAAGGCCGGCATTACACCTGTAAGTTATTACTGTAAGTTTTGAAACAAAGCTATATGCAAGAGAGAGATGCAGATATTTGCCACTCACTCTTCCCCAGAGTTGCGGCTCAAAACTTACAGCAATAACTTACAGGTGTAATGCCGGCCTTACGCCTTACCCCAGATCTTACTGATCGTTGTCTCAACGTTGTAGTGGCTATAGTTACGAGAGTAATCGAAATGGTAAATGTTGGTATAAGATTACATAAATTTACCCGGGATAAAAAATATTTAAAAAAAAAATGGTTTCTGCTAATAAACGCTGATGTATGACTACGATGGATGCGTTTGACAGAAAAAAACGATATTCCGCTCTAGAAAAAAAAACCGATCAAGTGCGAGTCGGACTTGCGCCCCGAGGGTTCCGTATTTAAGATAACATGCTTGGTAACCGCAAAAGAAAACACTAATTTTGTTATGAACTTTATGTTCTTTGCAATAAGGTCCATTTTGAACAGCCTAAATTATGTTACAGATTTTTAAAGTTTTTTGTTATTTCTCAAAACCTGCAAATAATAATCACTTCATTTTATTTTTCCCATGAAATATAAATAATTATCTATACCTACATAAGGACTTTTTCAGGTTTTTTGGTCCAGAAACTTCGGAGATAAAGGGTGACTTGTTGTAGATACATTTTTGGATAAATCATAAAGTACATCACATTTTTTTTTTAAATGTTTAGATTGAGCCCTTTCATTGAGAAGCCATTTGCTATAATCAAACCACTTTCATTTTTCAACCCCCCATTCTAGACCACTTTTCAATTACTTATAATATAAAATTAATTTTCATACTCAACTATGCCAAATTTCAAGTTGATAGCACTTAAAGTTGCTGAGAAAACCGGCTGTGACATACAGACAGACAGACAGACAAACGAAGTCTCACAGTAATCTCATCATAACGGTTCCTTTTTTACCATTTTGGTGCGGAACCCTAAAAACGAGAACTTAGGGTTTTTACGAAAAAAGTTGGCATGTTTTACGGTAGGTACCTACTATTTATACAAAAGTAATGTTTTGCGTTTTTGAATGCGGTTTTTTGTTCTTTAAATCTTTTTAAACAATTTCACGTTTAAGTGAACATAATAAGTTGCTATGTAGTCCAATACTTCTCAATTAATAATAAATTGTAAGACACCTCAAGCTCGCCGCAAGCACCGCCGAGCGAGAGCCATAGTCATTACTTATATATATCCCTATTTACATAATCTATTTAAATGTGCTTCGTCATAACTGGATAAAGTAGAAAAGTTTCTGAGCAAACTAAGCACATAGCAAATAAAATCTCTGAAACTACTAGTAAACAATAAAATCAAAAATAAATTTAAACACGATTCTTATAAATTATTTAAATTATGCAAAGTCCTACCGGCAACCCTTAGAACCAAGTACTTACTGGCAATTAACCAACATGGCAATCAAGAGATTAACTTATCGCAATTGAGTTAATAACATGGCACCAGGTCAGTAGCCGCTGGTAAATATGCTGTACCCAGAGTGAGCAATTACTATGGGGACAGGCTGATTGAGAAGCGCCTCCCTTACATCCTCAACAATCTGCGGCTGTGAGACTGGAGCCTAACCAAAATAGGTTTAAGAAAGCCTTATTTAAGCACTACCTTAGTATTATTAAAATTTAAGCTAAGGATTGTTTAACAACTGTTATATAAGTATACTAAGACTCGCGGATCCAAAAGTCAAACTGTGAAAACAGTTTTGCGGGACTTTGTAATACAACTAAGTTTGTTAACATGTTATAATAAATAAATAAATAAATAAATAGGTTAGTCGCTCAACTCGAACATCTTAATCGAGATATCTGCCACCCTTGAAATAGGTACCGTTGAGAAATCCCGGTGGCCATCTATATGGTCTTGGTCAATAATACTTTCTGAATGCAAATCGCTATAAGTAGCTGTACGCTACGCTACGCTTAGGTATAATATATGAGGAGGTCCCTCAATTGCTCACGGCATTCAGATTGATTCAGATTGCATTCAGATTTGGTGACAATGGGACCGTCTCGGAAATATACCCTACCAAACAAAAGAAGAATTTTCAAAATCTGCCCATAATTGACGGAGAAATCAGTGAACATACAAAAAAAATATAAACAACGGAAAGTCGGTTAATAATGACGACGTTATAGGTACAGAGCAAGTAACAAGCTACCAATTAATTACCTATAAGTAACGTAAACCTGTTATTGGGATGCTCGCTCGGCTGTCTACAAAGTGTGACCTTTAGCAAGGTAATAATTTTTATTTTACTGTATGTACGTAGTACCTATTGCTATCATAAAAGTTGTGTAGATTTAATAACATGCCAGTTGCATAAACTGCTGTTTTAAGTCTACTCATGTTTGTTAGAAACCAAGGTGAAGTATCGTGGAAGGGTATATCTGTATTTCCATAACAAAACGATGCATCGTCGCGGCGGCGCGCCTGCTGCCGGTGCCCGCGCCGGACACATCCTTGCGTTAACGGCGCACTATTAGAGGCTATATTAGTTTTTGTTCCGCGACCTACTGACACCAATCTTATAGGAATGTTTCGAAATAAGTAGTCATCCTAGTTCGCTATGCAATATTTTCACCTTCATTCTGGATAAACGTTTTTCTAGTTTAAATAACCCATGCCCGAAATAATTTTGCGCAGTTATTTTTTTAAAGGATATTATGCTATTTATAACTTACGTTAAGGCTTACCATACCAAGTACTTACGTCGTAGGATGGTCGACCACTCGGTTGTCATAGGGTTCATATTCCTCTACATCTTGCATGTTCTTCTCCTTCATGTTGACGAGGAAGATGCCTTTATCGGTACCCCGTTTCTTTTTCTCATCCTTGACCGGTGATAGGCTGCAAACAGAATAACATACTATTTTAGGTAATTATTTTTTCATACTACCTAATGTAGGTACTTATCGGTTATGTAATGGTTGACGTGCAAAGTGCAAGACACACCTCGCGGGTTCGTGACGTGATAAGCGTATTAAAAGAAAGTTAGTATGGGGTTTCCATGATCCTCATATGTCTTTTCGAATAATTAATTTTTGAAAACATTTATTTGTTATGACATTACACAAAAATGCACCAAATGTATTCATAATTGTGTTTGTCACGCAAACCATTCTGAAAGACTTCATAAATATTTACTCGTTGACAAATAGTTCCCAAGATGACAAGGAAATAAGATTGTATGCTAAAAAATGTATCCCTACATTATTTTGATATTTTGTATTGCACTACTGCGCTGCGATACCTGATTGCAAAATATCAAAATAAAGTAGGGATCAATATATAAATAACATGTTATTTTATTTTGAAGCGCTGATGATCGCGGTTCCTCACAAGTACGTGTGAAACTACTCGAAATACCCGCGAGTGGCGGGCAAGGGGGCGTGACTATAATAAAGAAATATAACAGTATCAGCAAATCTTCGTAACCAGTGAAAAATCACAATAATTAGGAACACTGCAGTACTCTCACCTGGTCATTTTCAACTATGATGAGGGAAGAAATTAAAAGTCATAATTTTTTGAAAAACCCTTTTCTCCTTTTACACAAGAGAAAAGTATTTTATTTAACACAGACATCATCACTATTTGAAAATTAAAATAAGGTACATGGTAGTGCAACTAAGCTAGGTATGGAGTAATGTGCGGTGCGGGCGGGCTCACCGGAGCTCGGCGGCTAAGCGGCTCGGCGGCTCGGCCCGACCCGCGGAATTTGTTTGCTAGGAGACGCCGGCGGTTACATGCACCGCGTATTGATTTACTTGTCGCAGCTGTTCTGTGGCAACCTGCCGCGAGGACCACCGGCCCGAGGCTCCACGATCAACGATCATTACATCATTATTCGTGCTCTCGGCGAAAGGAGCGGTGTGTCCGGCGCATCGGGAGGTAGGAGATTATCCCGGACTATGAAATGAACTGAATGCCTATTTATGCTTCGAAGGTGAATAAACAAATCTTGTTAATTGTTTATAAATCATTTGGTGGTAACTTGTTAATAGACCATTGACGCAAGTATGAGGCTAAATATATTTTTTTAAATTATCCAGTGGTTATTGTGATTCACAAAAGTACAATGGGTTATAAACTCTGCCACCGGCACTCGACATCCACGCCGTGACCGGTTACTTACTTCCTAAAGAGATACTTATTGCGTAAGTAAATAAGTAGGTAGGTACTTATACCTAAATGAATGCACATAACAAGAACGAATATGCCCCGCGGTTATTTAGCATGACTATTGATTGAACTAGTTACCTATATATACCATTATCATATATATTATTTTATTTCATTATTTTGTACAGGCACCGACTACTAATAGGTAGGTATAATTATTATCTAATTACTGTGTAGCACGCCAACTACAATAACATGATGTAAATGTATTGTTATATTTTCAGGAAGGTTAGGTAGGCGTTCGCATTCAAGGCTAAGTTCAAGCAGAATATTTTTATATATCTATTAGGTACTCCTAAATATCCCTCTATCTAAAAGCGATGCGATCCCGTTCCATTTCCAGCAGACGTCAAAGAAGTGAATAAGTAGTTATTTGCAACATTATTTAATTCTAGTGAAGGCCTACCTACTTAAGAGGTCAAATCGAAAGCAACTTATTATTCTACCAGCGACCCGCTCTCGCTTTGCTTTGTTTTATGTAAGTTTCTTGTAACACCCGTACATACACCGCATTAAAACCCTTTGCGGAGTTGAAAGATCTAAGCGTACATGAGGCCAGACGACGGCGGGAACGACTTTGGTTTATCTATAAGTAGGTACTATGTAAAAAGAACTTAATAAAATCCAATGGTTAAGAATTCTCTAACGAAAAATTTCATGCATGAAATTAATTAGCTTAAATAAAGCTAAAAAAAGTATTTTAAATACAGTCAGCCGGAAATTTGAAATAGGTCTCGGCAAATTGGGTTAGATAAATTTAACTTTACAACTAAACTTATCGTGAAACAACGCGAGCGAAGCTGTAACGGGTATCTGTATTAGGTACTTCAAAGGCACACTTGTTGTTGTTGTTGTTGTTGCTAGTTAGTATAGTAGTAAGCGCAATAGAAGCGGTTAACTAGTTCGAAAAGGTTTCCCTAACGTTATGGTAACAAACACAATGACGCAACGATTGGGCAGCCAAATGATAGGTTTTCCATATCGATAGGCTTATTCAAATGAAGGGGTTTTCCGGTCAGTGGTTGCTAGGAGGCGTAAATGCAGCGCCCGGGCGGCTCACCTCTGCGGCAGGAAGTCGTCCGGCTCGAAGGACGGATTGACCATGGGCCCGCTGGGCCGGCGCGCCCATTCCTCCGCTTCCTGCAACGTACCAAATAATATTTAACTTTCATACTTACTACGTGCAAGCATAATTAGGTTGATTGCGAAGTTTCAAGACTTAATTATGATTACTTAGGATTTGGTTGGCAGTCGTAGTTAAAAGCGTCGTGTACTTTTAACCGACTTCAAAAAAAGGAGGAGGTTCTCAATTCGTCTGTTTTTTTTTATGTTTGTTACTTCAGAACTTTCGACTGGGTGAACCGATTTTGATGATTCTTTTTTTATTTGAAAGCTGGTGCTTCTCGATTGGTTCCATTCTTATCAAAATAAAGATCTGATGGTGGAATCCATGAGGAATCGACGGATCTCTTCAAAATTTATAGGCACACCTATAGCGATTTTGGTATTTTTCATTGTAACTCGTGTATTTGCTCTTGGAAAGCACTATTTGGTGAAGTGGAACTGATGATGAAGATCACAGATGGCCACCGGAACTCCTAAACGGTATATATTTCAAGGGTTGCGACAAGATATTTCGATTAAGATAGTTGAGCGACTATGACGAAGCATATTTAGGTTTAAATATATGACTATGAATTTCCCACGGCGTTGCTTGCGGTGAGATTGAAATGTTCTATAGTTTCTTATTAAATGAGAATAGGGAGAATAACAGCATAATTATGATCACTAAAAAGTATAAAATAAAATAAAAGTTTATAAAACAAAAACCCGCCTTCAAAAAGCAAATAATAACATCTTTAAAATGGTAGGTCAGACCAACTGAAGTCGGCGTCCTACAATATTTTAACCAAAAGCAGACTTCAGTTGGTCTGACCTACCATTTTAAAGATGTTATATTTTGCTTTTTGAAGGCGGGTTTTTGTTTTTTTATTATACCGCTTAACTGTGCAGTAGAAACTTGAAGTTCAGTGATAGGCTCATTGCTTGCCAGGTTTATCATCACTAAATTAAAAAGAAGAAATCCTACCCATGGTTATATCGTAGGCAGTATTAACGTCTCATTTACAACTTTAACGCTGCATAAAAATATAAATCAACCTTGAAACCGGTTTAAGCAGGCGTTACCTGTTCTGTTTGAGGATGAATGGTTAAAACAGCTTATGACACTTCTTGAATCCACCACGAATCCACCGGAACGATGGAAACCCTAGCCGTTTAGCCTATAGGTCACAAAAACTGTATGTGTGTAGGTAGGTATGCACTTATGTACCTACATACATTAATATAGATAGGTACCATACAAAAATTCTATCAAAGAAGATTACTCACCTTCTTGGATTTCATACCAAATACTTTAATCAATAAAAAGTAGATAAAACCTTCCAAAACATTACCATCCGTTAGCATCAGTGGCCTGTGCGCACGATTGTCATCTCCACGACATTAAGAAATACACACACACACACACACATACAATAATAGTTTCATACACCGACGCGTCGAATTTGAAGCCTAAAATGTACCAAAACGTGGTACTTATAATATATGTTTAGTTTAGTTTAGTTTGTTTATTTCATGAAAAAGATTACAATATAAGTTTGCATTACATGTCAAAATTAAAAGTACCTATCCTAAACATGATTGTCAAAAAAAGTAATAAGATAATAAAATTATAAAATTAATAATTCAAAAAAATTCTCCTATAGAGATCGTCAAAACAATTTAAAAGTAATTATAAAATAAAATAAAATAAAAGTTAAAAAAATCAAAAACCCGCCTTCGATAGGTCAGTCCAACTGAAGTCTGCTGTCAGTTGGACTGACCTATTTACCTACCATTTTAAAGAAGTTATCTTTTGCTTTTTGAAGGCGGGTTTTTGTTTCTTTAAACTTTTATTTTATTTTATACTTTTTAGTGATCATAATTATGCTGTTATTCTCCCACTTCTCAATTAATAAGAAACAATAGAACATTTCAATCTCGCCGCAAGCAACGCCGTGGGAAAGTCATAGTCATATATTTAAACCTAAATATGTTTCGTCATAGTCGCTCAACTATCTTAATCGAAATATCTTGTCGCCACCCTCGAAATATATACCGTTTAGGAGTTCCGGTGGCCATCTGTGGTCTTCATCATTAGTTCCACTTCACCAAATAGTGCTTTCCAAGAGCAAATACACGAGTTACAATGAAAAATACCAAAATCGCTATAGGTGTGCCTATAAATTTTGAAGAGTTCCGTCGATTCCTCATGGATTCCACCATCAGATCTTTATTTTGATAAAAATGGAACCAATCGGGAAGCACCAGCTTTCAAATAAAAAAAGAATCATCAAAATCAGTTCCCACAGTCGAAAGTTCTGAGGTAACAAACATTTAAAAAAAAAACACGAATTGAGAACCTCCTCCTTTTTTTGAAGTCCGTTAAAAATAACATAATACGGTCAAAATACACAATAGTCATAGTCAAACAAAAGGTACAATAGTTATAAGAAAAATTACAATTAGGATAACTTAATTATGACAACAGTATATAATACAGCTACAGGATTAATTCCATGTACTCATCTACTGAGTACATAGGGTTATCCAACAAAAGGATTTTCAGTCGACGCCTAAATGCTTCGTCAGATGGTTCAGATCTCAAATCTGCGGGTAGATAAAGCTGTTTGCCCGGAATGTCCACGCGTGCAAACTGAGAAATGTTATTTTTTACGAACACTATAACTTGAAATAAGTATTGTGAGTAGTTCGTCAATATTCGTTGGGATGTGAATAAATCTCGACAAGAGTGCCTAGGTTTTACTCCGAGAAGTGTGCGGATGGCACGTTTTTGCACAATTAGGACCCTTTTTGCATTTGTGGAGTTACCCAAAAACAGCACTACTCAACCTTTACAGACATCGTCGACATGGCACTTCCAGTTCAAATTTGAGTCAATCATGAACCCGAGGAACCTGCTCTCATTGCATAGAGGCATCGGGCAGCTCACCATGCACGGCGGTATTGTAACTTGTCGACCAGAAAATAACATGATATTCGATTTTGCAACATTTAACAATAGCCCGTTCGCTAAAAACTAGGTCTGCAGTTGCGAACAAGCTTCGCTAATCTTGACACTTAATTGCTCATAGTCCCTTGCACTGACTACCACAGTTGTATCATCTGCGAATAGTACAGATAAGCCAGCCACAATGCTTGACGGAAGATCATTGATAAATAATAAAAATAGGGTATTTCCGAGGGAAGATCCTTGAGAAATACCTATATTGATGAAACCTATGTCAGATTTCAGCATTTTACCGTTTGCTGGCATCTTCACCACTTGCTTTCGATCCGACAGAATCGAGGCGAACAGGTTATGGGCGTTTTGTTGGATACCATACAATTTTAACTTATTTAATAGTAGCGTGTGGCTAATAACTGTTGACATTTTTTACCAGGTGACTCATTAGGTGAGATGACAAGACAGATTCGAATATTTTCGAAATGCTGGGTATTATAGTGATAGGCCTATAGTTATTGATGTCACTCCTGTCACCCTTACCTTTAAAATCTGGACACACCCTGGTATTCTTTAAAACATCAGGGTATGTTCCCAACTCAAACATAACGTTGATAAGGACAACAAGTATGTCACCAATAACCGGCCACCGGCCATACACAAAGAATAATTTCTAACGAAATGTCAAAAGCATCGACCGTACCGCGCTTCTTTAGCATGAGGCGCAAAGCTTTGTCTAAGAGATCGCGAGTGACAACCGGCAGAGTGAATACGGGGGCGTTGGAGGCGCCCAAGTGCCTATGAAGATACTGCGTGGATTTCAAGACATCGCCTTGCATTGTGTATTTGGACGCCACACCAAGAAAATGAGTGTTAAATGTGTTTGGCAAGTCACTATCCTTAATCTCTTAATTTGTTGCAGAATCACGAAGGCTAATACTCTGCGATCGTGTTTTTACCGCGATGGATGTGCGGTCATTTCGCTTTCGATATTCTATGCCGTTGCGTATGTATAGCGCGACTCCACCGTGAGCGATGCGCGTTCGGCAGTAATAGTTCGCCAGCGCGTACCCAGTTACCTCACTTTTACAATTTCATTTTTCCGGCACCAAATTTCGCTAAATCCTACTACATCTGGTTGCTCCGTACTTGGTAAAAGATTTAGTAATGAAGTTTTGCCACAAATTGCCCTAACGTTCTGGTGGACAACACCAAACTTAGTGGCTAAGTACTTTGGTTTTGTCAATACACGTTTTACTTTCAAGTTTTTTGACTGTATAATGTTGAATAAACGGACTGATACTCCCGCTGGCCAATTTTTAGCGTCCCTGACTGTCTGCTGCTTGTCAGCTGGCACATCGAGGCGGAACGATGCATATTTACCGCGAGACAACCAGCTGCTCGCACATCGGCTCCAGGATGCCATTTGAGTCTGCACGTGATGAAAAACGTCGGCTGATGTGGTGTCTTCGCTGAGATTGAAGATGTGCAGACTCGTGACACGGGGACCAGCAGGGCGGAGTCCCGCGGCTTTCGACGCATGCGCTGCGGTGACATCCGAGAGTGTTGGCGCTGTCGACGCCACTATTAGTGGCGTGGCCGGTGGACGCGGCGCCGTCGGTGGGCATGGTGCTACCGATGGGCATGGAACAGCTAGTGGACGTTGAGCTATTGATGGCTGCGGGATCACTGGCGAACTCGACAGCACGCTTGCCGCTGTTGATGGTGTGGCCTGTGATAACAGAACCGCTGGTGGCAACGGCAGTGCTACTGGGGAGGGCGATGAGTTTCGTAGGTTAATGACAGCTTCACGCGTGTTTTACTGTAAAGTGGTTCCGTTAGGTTATCAATGGGTGGGCGGACACAGCGCGTTCTCTATAAAACCGCTAGCCGCTACCGTACCCACGCCACGCCGCGCGCCAACTAATAGTAGTTTACGTGACGGTTGTGTAATGTTAATTACGCAGAGTCTCGTACAATACTTTATCTACACACATATTATAAGTACTCTAAGATGGGTTCAGAAGCCGAAAGACAAATGACCAGCATTACCTTACCTGTGGCAGTAGGTGACCGCGATGACAGCTGTAACGTAATTTTGAAATTACGTTATCGAATATTGTAAGGTAATGAGATCCCAATGTAGAACATCTTCCAAAATTAACCTCTGTCATCGCTGTCGCTTTCATATCGCTTTGCGTGTATATTTTATTTGATGAGGTAGTGGAGTGGACTAACTATCTAACTAGGATCAAAAAATTAGCCGTAGTTAAGTAATTGTATGTATAAACAACAAAGTTGAAAAAAAACAATTGTGACCCTCTGAGCTACCAATGCGAAGAAAAGATATATATTTTTTCGCTCGACGGAAAATTACATGGATAAAAATATTACTTAATTAATTATACATGAATATTAATTAAGTAGGTACATAATAACGCGAGTTATCATGTGATCATTTCCAACCTTGGACTAAGTATACCCTAGACCTGACACGCAAATGACAATACCAAGATTGAGGGAGATACTTTTATGGAGTTCTCAATAAGAGAGACAGTATTTATTTTTGTCTTTGTCATAGACGCGCGGGTTTGTGGCAGGCAAACCGCTGCCATTTGAAATTGTTTTCGTGAACTTATGTGTTAGAAGCAAATTTAAGACAGGAAACTTGCTTTTCAACTATTTGTTTGATGATAGTAAGATAGTATTATTTTTGTATTTTGTATTTTGTGCATTATTGTGTGATCGGCTGTGAAAGTACAGTATTTACGGTAAATACTGTACTTACATTTAGCCTTTTCTCATTGTGATTTTTGTGTTTTAAACGCGGGAAAAACAGCAACTAATCTCCAATACGTGTACTAAAATAATACAAGATCTCCAAAACAACTCTAAAATTCGCTTCAAAACAATTAGATTATTGCAGTATTAACCACCCAAATTACGTAAGAAGTTTAATGTCAAAAAAGTTTAAAAAAACAAAAACCCGCCTTCAAAAAGCAAAAAATAACTTCTTTAAAATGGTAGTTAAATAGGTCAGTCCAACTGAAGTCTGCTTTTGGTTAAAATATTGTTGGACGCCGGCTTCAGTTGGACTGACCTATTTACCTACCATTTTAAAGAAGTTATTTTTTGCTTTTTGAAGGCGGGTTTTTGTTTTCTTTTACTTTTTTTTATTTTATGCTTTTTAGTGATCATAATTATGCTGTTATTCTCCCACTTCTCAATTAATAAGAAACAATAGAACATTTCAATCTCGCCGCAAGCAACGCCGTGGGAAAGTCATAGTCATATATTTAAACCTAAATATGCTTCGTCATAGTCGCTCAACTATCTTAATCGAAATATCTTGTCGCCACCCTCGAAATATATACCGTTTAGGAGTTCCGGTGGCCATCAAATTCAAATTCAAATTCATTTATTCTGTAAGTAGGCCCTGTAGGCACTTTTACATGTCTGAGTCTACCAGCGCTTCCAAGGGACTCTGTTGAGAAGAAACGCCGCAAGAAACTCAACAGGAAGTCTTTTTTTTATATGAGTAACTTATTACTATGATAAACTTAAGCTAACTAATTTAAATGTCACAGGGATGTACAGGTCCCAGGAGCAATTATGAGACTCAAAGTATATTCAATTTAAATTGGAAATGTAAAGTCTCCAAATTTCAAATAAAAATTAAAAATAGACATAGGTAAGGAGATGTAGAAAGTCTCCACGGTCAATAATACAATTATGGAGATGTAAAGAGTCTCCAAATGTCAAATTAAAATTAAATTTAAGAAATAAACATCCATAGGAGATGTAGAAAGTCTCCACGGTCAATTATGGAGATGTAAAGAGTCTCCAGATGTCAAATTAAAATAATAAGCATACAAAGGAGATGTATATAGTCTCCACGGTCAATAATAATTGTAATACAAACAATTCAGTCCCAAGCATTGTTATCATTCGTATAATCTTTGATACTATAATACGCTTTAGAAATTAGTTTACGTTTAACGTAACTATTAAATTTATTTACTGATAGATGAGTAACACTACTTGGGAGCTTATTATAGAACCTTATACAATTACCCGTGAAAGAGTTTTTTATTTTATGAAGCCGTGTAAAGGGCACTGCGAGCTTATGTTTATTTCTAGTATTAACATTATGTATGTCACAGTTCTTTTTAAAATTAACGATGTTTTTATGAACATTCATAAGGTTTTCATAAATATATTGACTGTATACTGTTAATATATTGGTTTCTTTAAACTTATCTCTAAGAGAGTGGTCTTCATCTGTGGTCTTCATCATCAGTTCCACTTCACCAAATAGTGCTTTCCAAGACCAAATAGGGTAGACTGGGTACGGTTGAAACAATTTTGCTTTGATGGCTCATAGCATCAGCATTATGCTATTGAGGGTTGAATAAAATGTCAAATATGTGAGGGCATACATCTGTCTTGAAATGTGTACTATTGTTTTATGCCCAGATATATTCATTTTCACACAGTAGCAGTTTTTGAAAAAGTCTGTCCTCTGTTACAACCGACCCCGTACTAGGGGCGGTTGTAACACAAATAAATAATATTCAATACGGGTATTTAAATCTGCTTTATTGCTCATTCTCGTATTAATCAACTCAGTCTCAAATAAGATCAACACCAATAATGTATTAAACACTTAAAATAACTTCATCAATACAAATAAAGATATTACAACAAGAAATCAAAGCATTTCTTCTTTAAAAAAGTTACCCGGAACTAAACAGCCTAAGTAATTATAAGATCATGTTTTGTTGCTTATTCCCGGACCAATTCACTCAGTGTAAATTAAATCAATCAATCAATACTCATTAATACTTACGTGTGTTTCAACCGTACCCACCCCCTCTGACGTCAAAGAAAAATCATAGTGGCGAGACTAAGAACGTAAAACAAAAAGTAATCATTTTTATTTTATCATAAACATCTGATAAGTGACCAGAAAAATATTAAAAAATTCAACCGATATAATTCAAAAAGTTATTCGACAAAGATATCAACTGAAAATACTAACTTTTGATTACCAAAATACAATAGGGTCCCCTGCAGGAAACTACAACGAGCGATAGTTGATGCAATACTGTGGAACTTGTTCGCACTAACATGCCACGCATTTCTTCCATTATAAACCTCACTCTACAGCTGATAGTTTCTCGGATATTCGCTTTGTTTTAACCGTACCCCGTTACAAACGTACCCAGTCTCCCCTACACGAGTTGCAATGAAAAAAACCAAAATCGCTATAGGTATGCCTATAAATTTTAAAAAGTTCCGTCGATTCCTCATGGGTTCCACCATCAGATCTTCATTTTGATAAGAATGGGACCAATCGGGAAGCACCAGCTTTCAAATAAAAAAAGAATCATCAAAATCGGTTCACCCAGTCGAAAGTTCGATTTGAGAACCTCCTCCTTTTTTGAAGTCGGTTAATAAAGTACGGCACTACGCCTGGCTCGCAGATATGTCTGAGGTAGGTATATGCTATTTGGCCAGTTTGTGAAGTGATTTGGGGTTGTCGTATGTATGTCTGCCGTAGTACCAAAGAAGGCGGCTAAAGGCAGTATATGCATTTTAAATTTAATGTGGTTACCAGCAGTGTGACGCATCAGGCGCTTAATAATAATAATAACCAATAGAGTATGGAATGCTTAGAATACTACATTGCAGTTAGTCGCCTTCTTGGGTATTACGGCATATGTGCTCTCAACATTTTGCTGATTATTGCTTTCGCAAAATACAACAAATTTATATTGAGACATATTCTCATTCCCAACACTTGGTTTCAAGACAAGTTTCAGTGAGTAATCATATAGAAATAAGCGTGATTGTGTGATTTGTCACAAGTTATGCGGTATTCATTATGGAGCGTTTTCACCAGACCTCGCGAGGTAGCTTCACCGTCAATTTTCAAATCATGTTATCCCGATTTCCACGAAAGCTCGTTGAGCAGTAATTTAAACGCAGTTTTTTTCATTTGATAAGATCTATGAAATTTTTGAAATAAAAAAATATGCAGGTTATTTGGAATTTGCTAAAGTGGGGTAATTTTTTAGCACTCTGGTAACCCTATGTGTTGTATATATAGAGTACATCCATTCCTTACGGTAGCACGCACTTGTCAGGTCTAGACTAGTGTAAGTATACCTACTTCGCCAAGTGTCCAACTTTTCCTAGTGCCACTTGACTTGTTTATCAACGTCAATGGTAGCCGGTTAATTACACATAATTTAATTTTACGCCAAGCAACCCACAAGCAACCACACCCGCTCTCTGTCTGTGTAGGTATACTAAACATACGAGTACCTAAAGTAGGTACCTATATCAACTTTTTGGAGCAAACTCCTTAGAAAGACTAACTTTTTAAACATTGTAATGGATTCTGAAAAAAAACTAGCTTATGAATTTTTGGACAAATGAAGAACGAAAATCCGACCTTGTGATACGATACCCGATTCGTGATAGTAAGGTCCCTAATTCAAGCCCCAGCGGTTGCCACGAACAGCTACCGATAAGATTAAAAAAATCAAATACAATCGGCAGAATGCAACCCTGACCTACTTATGTGACATTTTATTTGACAATTCTTACGATTTGATTTATAACGTCACGTTACTTTGACACAGTTCTACGGTAGGTTAGAGTTCTATTTTGCCATGATTTTGCCGATTTTACAGTCACCAGCAATATATTATCCAATATTGGGCTCAAAAATATTTGACACGTCTCTATTACTAGAGAGATATTTTTTGGTTCGTCCTACCTTTTCTAAGTCGATATCCCCGCGACCGCTTTTTGTCAATTTCCAGTAAATCACACTCCATATTTTACTGCGGAAACCATACAGGTACTAAAATATCAACAGAACTCACTTCAATATAGTTTGATTTATTTTAACGTGGAATGATGATGTAGTAATAATAATCACCCGACGGCACTTGACCGGTTTTTTATTATACAAGCAGTTACCTATACCTACATATAAATTATAAAATTGATTAGTGCTACAGCGCAATCTCTCTCAAGTCTGGGAAGGCCCAAGGCGCCTCGTACGCATACCTACCGACCGCATACCCTTGCTTTGATCTAAACTTAGCAAATAGTCTCCGGCCTCAATTTTCCAACCGTCCAAACGTAACAACCGTATCCTGCCATGATTTGCAGCAGTAGATAGAGTTAAAGAACGGATGCGGTACATAATCCTATACTATACGAGCAATACGAGTATTTATATTTTATATTTGTTGTTGGTTAGCTTAATCGCGTTCACCAAAACGACTTTTGATGAAATCATGAATTATGAGTTTTTCCGGTCAAAAAATCGATTAACTGAGAAGAAGAAGAAGAAGAAATACATTTATTCACCAACCATAAGACACACAAATATACAAATGATTCAAGAAAACAATGAAGGTAACAGGCACAGCACGCAAATGTGTGTCCTCGCGGCGGTGAAACGGACACTGGCTCAGCAAAATGCTGAGGTGTCAGACACCTACAGCGCTGATTTTCAGCCAGTACCGGCAGTGACTCACGGAACGCTGTACAAACGTACTATACTATACGTGTAAACTACTTACATAGTACTTAGTTATTATAGGAGAAAAATAAATAGGAATATAATAATTAAAAATAAAACGCATACATAAATACCGATATACAGCCTTTAACACTAACTTAACTCGGCCGCCATTACTGCCAAGTAAATAAGAGGTATCCAAATGTTGACAATACGATAGTAGATCAAAGACTAAGTATATGGTTATTACCGTCTAGCTCTAGCATCTCGGTCCCGGTAAGCGGACATCTTGAAGAATGTTTGCTGTTATCGGATGTGACCGTCGGTCGGTATGATACGGTAGTTTACGTACTATAGCAACATCCTGAACATTCATAATCTGCGATCGTTCTAGCTTGCCAAAAGAGCATACTCTGATAGTATACAGTAACAGATGAAGATACAATATTTTCAAGCTGCAATCTAAAAGCATCTGTTTTTGGGTATAAAATAGACCATGTTGCCAATAACGCTCCGAACAGCAGCGTCCAAATGGTTACCAAACTATTTTTTGACAAGTTTTAAGTGTCATAAGTTTAGTGACGATTCTATTCTCTTCGAGAAGTTCGTTGCAAGTGTGGCCGACTGTATGCAGATGTCTCAATGATTGCTATCATCCTCCACGGCTGCGCGTCGGCAAGTGGGTTCATTGGCTATTGGACGGTTCTTTAAATAATATTGGTCTCCTCGCGGTTGAGATTACTGTGTTTCTACAACAACAATCAAATTTCTCTGCGTGATAGAATCAGAAATGATGATATCCGCAGTAGAACGAAGGTTACCGACATAGCCCGAAGAATAGCCAAACTTAAGTGGCTGTGGGCGGTGCACATTGCTCGCAGGACTGATGGCCGATGGGGTCAGAAGGTTCTTGAGTGGCGTCCGCGGACCGGGAGATGAGCTGTAGGTAGGCCTTCCAACAAGATGGAGTGACGACCTTGTAAAGATCGCGGGAACGCGGTGGATGCGAAAAGCACAAGACCGGTCTGAGTGGAGAGCCTAGGGGGAGGCCTATGTCCAGCAGTGGACGTCTTTCGGCTGACATGATGAAGTTTCCATTTGACACAACCTCGACCAATGACGACCAGCCATTTGAGCAGTGTTACCAGTTTAGACCTGTAAAATTGTAACTTGTAGTTGAATATTATCCTCAGGAAGTATTTGAGAGCGCCGGTGGCCTAGGATGGCTTAGGGAGTTGACTCGTGATCGTAAGGTGCCGAGTTCGAACCCGAAAATCCTGTGCTACCCCCATGGTACTCGAAAAACTGTTAATTTTCGGCACTTTTTTCAGTTTTTTCGAAAAAAAATCTCTAAGGGAGCATTTTTCAAGTATCTTTGTTTATACTTTAACAAAGATAACTAAAATGTAATTGCTACAATTTGAGCGTAATTTGACCGCATTATGTTTGTTGGTGGCGGAGATACAGCAAGTCAAAGATGGGCAATTTTCTTCAAAAAGTGAAAATGTGTTGGTAGGGTTATTTCGAACATACATACCGGCTGAACTAATGCTCCTAGGTAATAGTCATGTCAAAAGAATTTGTAGAGAATTGAATTAGCCGCAATTTAATACCTAAGTGGTGCCACTAATAGTAAAATATCGGATTTTGGCTAAATAATAAAAACATTGTACTGAATAAAGTTGGGATGATTTTCTTTAAAAAAATGTGTAAAAATGTGTATTTAGGTACCATTTTAGATGTATAATTATGGCTTAAAATAAACATACACTAGGTAAAGAAATGATCATACTTCCACTTTGTTTCGAAAACTGCGAAAATTTCGGGCACTATTTTCAGTTTTTTTGAATTAATTATATAAAGGAAGCGATTTTTGAGTATCTTTGTTATACTTTTATAAAACTAACAAAATTGGCTACAATTTCAACCTAATTTGAGCACTGTAAGACCATTAGTTGCGGAGTTACAGCTAGTCAAAAACTGACATTTTTTTCAACAAATTGAAAATTTCGTGTTAAGGTCATTTTCCAAGTTACGTACTGGCTAAACTAATGCTCCTAGAGAAAAGGTTGAGATAAGAATGAGTATAAAATTTAACTAGCTTCAATTGAATACCAAAGTAGTTACTCTAGATTTCATAGTTTCCTCAAAAATAAAAAAAATATTAAGATATCTTATTTTGGTTAAATGATAAAAACATTGGTTCATGGTGTTGGGTCGTCCACATACTCGTCCTCCTCGTCCAGGACGATAGGGATGGCGTTGTTGCAATTTCACCCGTGGCAAAAGGAACATAGGATAGAGCACCTGAGCCCAGCCTTTCTGCAAGTGCACGACCCTAAGCAACCTCTTTTTGCATTTGCAAGTCACCATTTTAAGCAGGGTCTGAGGAGCGGGCTCTGCTCACATTGCCCATCTTTGACTTGCTGTATCTCCGCAACCAATGGACAGTGAGCTCAAGTTACGCTGAAATTGTAGCAAATTTAGTTATCTTTATTAAAGTATAATCAAAGATACGTGAAAAATGCTTCCTTAGGCTATTATTTTCGAAAAAACTGAAACAAGTGCCAAAATTTCGCACTTTTTCGAGCACCATTAGGAGAGCACAGGGTTTTCAGGGTTTCAAACTTAGGTGTTAACTACTCTCAAGGGACCTAACAACATATAAAAAATCGTAGTTACATGCGCGTTTGCGATCTATGATGTCGTTATAGACTGGCCTAGTAGTAAGTTACACTTCTCCTTCGCGACTCTCATCACATCATCACGTTTCTTCCTTTCAACAACTCTTTTCTGGCTGTGCTTTTATTCTTAGGGTGATTTCTTTTTACCCGCCTCTTCGAAATCGTCAAAACATTCTGTTTTATTTTGAATAAAATTAATTAACGACTGATATAGTTCAGAAACGACCTCCAGGTCCGAGTCATCATGGAAACTTGTAACTTGTAAATTGTAGCTTCGGTACATACTATATATATATATACTTAAATATTTTAGTTTTAATATTGGCATTTTAGATTTTTACAAATCTTTTATACCTACCTACTTTTCATTGTTTTTGAGTAGGTACTTCGGTAGATATATTATTGTAAGTACCTACTTATAATTAAAACCGGAACATTATTTATTTGAAAATTATTAAGTACCTACATAAAAAAACTTTTATCTGCCAACACGGCGAGGCTGCGCGGACCGGGAAGCCCCGGGCAAGCGCTCTGATCAGGGGTGTGATTCTCTCAACAACGACGGACGGACGGACGAACGAGTGATTGTCCAAGCGGCGAGTTTAAGTAGGTAGTCCCGTCCGAGCGACCAAAACACATTTTAGCGCGTGTATTCAATTTGGCAGCATGACTTCTCGAACGTATAAGGCTGCCTAATTGACAATGCACGCGCTAAAATGTGTTTTGTTCGTTCGGACGGGACTACTTAAACGCGCCGCTTCGATTCGCTCGTCCGTCCGACCGACCGCCGTTTTTTGAAAGAATAACACCCCAGCTTTGCTAATGAATAGTTGCAACATGGATTCAAAAGTTGTGAAGTGAGTTAGCGGTATTTTATGAAATGCATGGCCATTTGACCTCATCTTAAGGGACTGATTCATATAAAGCGTGGCCGAGTATGGCGCGGGCTGATAGCACCAGACAGAGCCCGATTGATTCACCCGTCATAGTGCTCGGGGCACTGATTAGAGCGTTGTCGTCAGGCAGCGAATGTCACATTCACAGCACAGCCTTCGTTCAGATCATACGGGTTTGTTTATGTACCGAGTTGGCGAGTTATAAAGGATTTTTCCGTTCTTTAATCATGTTATTAAACAGTTGTCACACTCAGATAAAAATAAACGTATAAAGTGCGAGGGCCTGCCCCCGCGGCGGTGTGACTCGCACATTACCACGTCCTGTTCAAGGTGTTACATTCAATATGCTCGACAAATGAACCGAATCCAGTAGGTAGAGACACAGCCACACCGGATGCGTGCACGTAGACGTGAAGTGCGCGTGCGCTTACCAGTGCGGTGTATAGTATGAATTCTCATACGACATGTCACTATACAATGCAGTGGAAAGCGCACGCGCACGTCACGTCTACGCGCACGCACCCGGTGTGGCTGGGCCTTTAGTCAGCACAGCATAGTCGTTTATCTACTCGTGCGTAAATGCCTCCGGAGATTTTAATCTCTTGTTTTTATGCGGCCAGAGCCCGTAATCATGATCGCTTTGAAGACGGTGTATGAACCATCCGTCACTCTCGCACTTACGCACTGGTCAGAAAGCGACAGATGTTTTATCCACGTTTATTCTACTCATATCGATAGACACGACGATAAGCAGGCCCGCAGGCAGGCCTCTACCTACTCTAGGTACTGGGTAAACAAAACAATATTGCCTTTGACATGACATGTGATGTATTGTCAATGGTACGAGCTCTATTTGTCCATAACGGAGTTGGACTCGCGCATGGAGGAGGTTTTTTGTACCTACCTACTAAAGTCCGGAGATAAAGGCCCCCGGGGGCGGTCATTTTAAGTACATTTTTGGCTATAAATCAAGAAGTAAGTCATGGAAAATTATATTAAATAGTTTTGAAATTTGCAGATTGAGCCCTTTATTATGACACCCCAGTCACCCCGTTTGTTAAAATCAAATCACTTTTATTTTCACCTCCCCATTCTAGACCCCTTTTCAAATACTTTTGACGTCGCTGTGCCCTAGTCGGTAGTGACCCTGCCGACGAAGCTAGCGGGCCTGGGTTCAAATCCCAGTAAGGACAGACATTTGTGTGATGAGCGCGAATATTTGTTCCCGAGTCATGGATGTTTTCTATGTATTTATTTAAGTATATAAGTATTTATATCGTTGTCCAGTACCCATAGTACAAGCCTAGAGCTTAGTTTGGGACTAGGTAAATGGGTGTGACATTGTCCCCTGATATCATTATTATTATTATTTAAATATTTAGAAAAATAATTTCATATTGTTTTTACTAAAAAGAGTTGCGGGCAAGCAAGTTATACAACTATGCCAAAGGGCATTGGGTAAATTTGTTTGAAGAATATTGTCATTTTTTTTTTCAGCGGCCACTTGTGATTTTTACATACGTATTTAGAGGACCTCTAAATACACATAGATATATATAATTTATAGCGTTAAATAATATCGGAGCGGAGATTTTAAAGATTTAAGTATTCAGTTTTTAGTACAAAAGTACGCCCAAGTATGAATATTTAAATATCTCGGCTCCGATGTACTTAAGAGTATTACGTCACATAACAAAATATGTTTATTTTTAATAATTCTATCATAATTTACCACTTTTACGAATGGCCGCTCACCTTGAAAATGTATGAATTTTACAAATGACAACCGTTTTACCCAAACCCATTTCAAGTTGATAGCTTCTACAGTGTGTGACATCCATAAGAACATAAATTTTAAGTAACGAGGATTTTATGTTAATTAGGATGCATATTAACTATTGTCAAAATATATGTTCGTATGGATGTCACACAATGTATAGTTTCAGAGAAAAACTGCTATGAAATACAGACAGACAGACAGACACCGAAGCTTCATCATGTGTTCCTTTTTTACCATTTTGGTACGGAACCCTAAAGTGGTTATTAATTTACTAGCTTTTGTTTGTGACTTCGTGCGCGTAGAATTTATTTAATAAATTAAGGTAGGTATCTATATGATCTTTGCATCAACTTCACTTAAAAGTGTCCAACACTGGTACCATTACTTCACAGTTGTTAATTCGAACATAATGAACGTATCATGTGTTCGTCTTTCTGAAGAACATGTCTGATTTGCAAAAATTGTCTTCTTCTCCAATGAGGGCAAGAGCCGCGGGCGCCGACGGACGGCCCCGCGGTCCGCGTGCGCGCCGCCCGCTGCCCTTGGCGCGGCGGGCCCGAGCCGGATATAACTGGATACAGCTAAGAGTGATGCGCGCCTACGGGGTAATTCGCCACATTTCATATCTACTTTTCCAATTAATGGTTATTTTTCTTCCATTATCTACATTTTAAATTAGAAATGTCATAACGTCTTGAAAATCTAGATATAATTAATGAAACTAGTTGCTGCTTTAGAGTCCGTTCGGGAAGAAGTTATCACTATTCCCTCGGGAACTGTTCAACTTACTGGGATGAAAATTACACCGTTAGAAGTTCAGCGGTTTAGCTGTGAAAGCGTAACAAACAAACAATTAAATATTAGTGTGGATGCCGAACTAAATCAAGAGTTGGTCATCATTAAAATTACGCGGTAGTTATTTAATATATTTGGCTAATAAAGAAGAGTAAGCTGCCAAACTCGCCCCGCCAAGCACGCCGCGCCGCCCCACTAGCGCGCTCGCGGGCTTCGACGCGCTTGCTAGCTTTTCTATGAAGGAACATTGTGTTGATAATGCCTATTAATTTACGTAATTAACATACATGTAACCTATACTAAGTCCTATAGCCTGCCTTGCCAGCGACTCCCGGTGGGAGGGATTAATAGGTACCTCTAATTTTATTAGTAAATTTCTTCTTTTTTTCTTCAAGTCGTCCTCGTTTTAGGTACATACACACCAAATGCTTGAGGATCAGATAAAACCACTAGCCACATTACCTACTGGCAAACACCAAATACCTACCTACGTTACATATTCAGTGTGCCCTGGATAAATTGCACAAACGAATAAAGATATAAAACTAGACGCAAATTCACTAATAATTTAAAAAACAAAATGGTGTCATTTTTTGTAGGTTTGAAAAAATATAGGTAGGTATCAACTCATCGTTGATAGCTGTGTGAGAATCCTATAGGAGCAACGTGAAATATCTCGCCTCATATGAGGTCTATTGAGATGAAATAAACGGTTTTTTAATCCCAGAGCATTTCCTGTGGCAAACAAATAAAAAAGAATCGAAAAAATACGCCAAACAAAAAAATAAGTTTTTTTTTAAATAATGTACCTACTTTAAAAAAAACAGTTTACTTTTTCTCGCCTATATTTGAAGTAAGTACCTAAATTGTGAAAATTGTGAGTTCGTAGCGCGAACAGGGAACGAGCAGATTAATAAATTTATGAACCATACGCGTAAACTGCACACGGTTCATTTTAGAACATAGTCCGATATTATCCCGAGCACGTTCGATGTTTCCCGGGAAAAAAAAAACACAAAAATGGCTGCTTATATGAAGAAATTAAAAATATGTATTGAAAATGTATAGGTACTTAGGTACCATACTTATTTATAATTACCAAAAAAATAAGAATTCAAGGAATCGTTAGCAAATTTAAGAAAAAAAAAACTGAATGCTTACCAAAGTGTCGAAATTTAGTCCGCTCTTAGCCCAACATATAGGTACCTAACCTACTCTCAAGAAAGTACTCTTGACAATCATGTTTTGTCAAAATGAGCCCATTAAAAAAAATTTTTTATAAATAGCATACTCATCTCGCCTTCATTCCTTCGGCAAAGTAAAATAATCTAGAGTAGGTACCTTATACTGCTTCGTTTAAACCAACTTCTCATGAAACGACTTATTATCAATTACAATGATGTTAGGCGGTAAGGAATCGCCCGTCACATTCGCATTGCATGCTTTGGTTTAATTACTGACTTACATTCATATACTACTTATACCTAATCACATGCTGTACGCCGCTCGCTAGGAGCGTGCGCGCCGCGCCGGCCGCGAGCTGCGCTGCGCCGGCGTAATTGCCCCCACCTACCTAATTTGACCGGTCTGGATTGCGAAAGCTTTTTCCGACTGGTTTGGGCCAGGCAGCCTTTGCTTGTTTCTTGGTCGATGGGAAGATTTGTGACAACATTGACGTCGGGTGTTAGATCCATCCGGGGATGGTTAAAACTCGACACGAGAGGGATGATCCGTGTAAACGTTTTTAGAGTTCCGTAACAAAAAAGCAAAAGCCCTTATGGTGTTAGTCCGTCCTATCTTACTGTCAGAGCAGGAAATTGCTAAATTACCAATTATCTGCTAATTATGTCGTTATATGCATTTAAGAGTTTTTTTTAAATTGTTTAAATATAAAGTCCGTATCATAAAGTCCTCTCTAATGCGTTCAGAACCCGTTAGCAATGACCAGCATTACAGCCGGCGGCTGTAACATAAAGTACTACAGCCTCTCCTTAGCAAGATTATTAAAAAAAACATAAACGTACTGGGCCACGCTAAAATCTTATACAGCCATACTTTGGTAAAACTATACTGAGTTACTTTTATACGATTTTTTATCAAGTTTCCTTAAATAGTCGAGGTATTTCGCACTCGAAGTATTCTCGTGTGAAGTAGGTGCCCTAAATCTTTAGGTTAACAATCTACTATTACCTCATCATCATCATCATCATCATCACCATCACCATCATCATCATCATCATCATCATCATCATGAGCCTATACTAGTCCAGTGCTGGACGTAGACCTCTCCCATTGCACGCCACCGAGCACGATCTGCGGCCACCTAGTCTGAGGGCGTCCTACACTACGTTTGCCGATCCGCTGTCTCCACTCAAGAACACGATAACTCCAGCGTTTATTCGTTCTGCGGCATATGTGGCCGGCCCACTGCCACTTCAAGCAGCTAATTCGATGGGCTATCCGGCTATGTCGATAACCTTAGTTCTCTGTCGGATCAACACATTATGGATCCGATCCCTTAGAGAAAATCCCAACATAGCCCTCCCCATAGTTCGCTGGGCGACTTTAAATTTGTGGACCAGCCCTACCGTGAGTGTCCACGTTTCGGCTCCGTATTATTAAGTCATAACAGGTAGGATGTACTGATTGATGACTTTTGTCTTTAGACCCTGAGGTATAGACGAGGTGAAGACTCAACGTAATTTCTTATACGCTGCCCAACCCAGCTGTATTCTTCTGTTGACCTCTATCTCGAAACTAACTGCAGAGTTTGCCCCAGATAAACATATTCTTGAACAACTTCGAGACCATCGCCCTGGAGGCCCTGCCAAGATGCACTACACTAACTATCGTTTCTATTCGTTTCGTTTTTAAACCAATCGCGACACTGGTAGACGACGTAATACGAAAAGTCACGTGATCTACCAGTGACGCGATTGGTTTAAAAACGAAACGAATAGAAACGCTAGTTAGCGTAATGCATCTTGGAATGCTCCTTGACTGCAATCGGTCCCGGTGTGATATGTTCATTGAGCATAATCTTGGTTTTATCCAAGTTCATCCGGAGACCGATGCGTTGAGAAGAATCAGCTAGATCGTTCAGCATAATGTTGTAGATAGATATGTAGACAGCATAATTATGTATATTACCTTCTCATCATAATCCATGTGGCGAAGCAAAGTGGTTCTGATGGTCAAGTACCTGCCAGGAGAACTACTTAACGATTAACGTTTCATATACGAAATATCTGATGCAGGCGACCGATAGGCATTCCAATGAGAGCGGTTATTATTAAACGCTGTTTTTTTACTTATTTTAACACAAGTACGCGGCATTAAATGAACCTTGCGGCCGGTTTGGAATGTGCGAATGAAGACTTTTTATATGATACCGTATTTTGATTACTTAGTGCCTATGTATTGCTTTTGCATTTTTTTTAAGGATTGGTAAAATTAGTTTATGTAAGTAACTAAATACATAATGAGGGTTCTCTAAACAAGAGTGCGGTTATAAGAAACGAGCCGAAGGCAAGTTTCATAATAAAATCACACGAGTATTTTAAATCCTAATTATGTATTTACAGTTGCATAGGTCCATTATTTTATCTACACACATGTTACAAGTACTCTACCAGTGCCACCTGTTACATATCTATAGATAGGTGCTAAGCTAGGTATCTACAAAAAATCATCTCTATCATTTAATTGATACTAGAATTGGGACCGATTTAAATTGTGTTGGTTTTGGAAGATGTTCCAAATTTGAAACTCGTAACTACCTATCGTAATTAACAACATTAAGTACTTAAATTACCATTATTATTATTTATATATATATGCATATATATTTATGTTTAATCGGCCAGTAAACGAGAGCTATCGAGACGTCAACAATAAGGTAACACGCCCAAAGCAATAATGGTTTACCTAGTAGAATGTCAGCCCTGTCGAACGTAGCTAAAGGTCCTTCTTTTTTGCTAATTTATCTCTAAAGTTTATTTATATGTAAATGATTGTCTATGTTTTACAGGTTCATATAATTAAATGTACAACCGTATAAGTGTAAAACAATGGACCGACTCCAACTTATTGAGGAGTTCCGTTGACTTTGCATGGATCCCATGACCGTATTTTGATGGGACTACCACTTATGTATACCCTACACACATCATTAAATCGATTGACAATTGACGGAAAATTTGAGGAAGTAACATACTTACACAATAAAAACCTACGAATCGAGAACCTCCGGTTTTTTTGTCGGTCCTTTTGTAATCGGTTTAAAATTTTAAGGTTAAAAGTAATGATTTTCGAGAACTTCAATCTTTTGTTAAAATTATCTGTAGTTCTACTATGTCGGTAAATAATAAAAATAAAGGAAATAACGGAACACTCAGTCCGCCCAAGACGCGCTTACCTAATGGACTGTTACCACGTTCTTGTTACCACACTTTCTTGTCGATCTGTTTAGTAATTTCTTCGTTAAGTTAAAATTTTGCAATCAATATTAATTTTACTTCCCGAGGACCTAGCCTAGAACTGGGTTACAAATATAACAATGCCATGAGAATGTGCCAACAATTAATTAAATTAATTTGTTTTAACTTAACACTGTAATAGTTATTTTTTGGTACTAGCACCTTTACTTCTATAAGATAAAACGTTATACGAGTATTAAACAACTTATCTAGCGATTATTATACATAAGTTGCCAATGTTTCGAAAACCGTCAGGTGAACTTTTATGTTACCCATGTTATGTATAACACGCACCGTGGCTAACCCGCGCAGTTTCAGTTTTGCTGAAACCGCATTATCGCGTACGAGACCGCACTGCGGTTAGCGTTTTGCGTTTTTGACGGTCAGTAGATATCGACATGGATTTCCGCAGAGCATTGTAACGTTATGTGTTGTGTTCTTTTTTAGTGGTAAAAAAATAGAAAATGTAGAAAACACCGTCATCATAGGTCCCGGCTCGGCCTGGTCCTTTGAACAGATCACATATATGTATTTGAAAAAATACCTACTAACCTACCATCAACGTATATAAATATGCGAAATAACACTGATTCCTTTTTAACAACTACTTACTTATGGAATTACGATCAGTAGTTTCTCTAAATTATCGTAAGCTGTTGTCTACAGACGACGTATCAAAATCCGACCACATAATCTCAGGGTCCCTAGCCAAGATACATTAATACGCTTACTACTGTTTCTATACGTTTCGTTGTTAAACAAATCACGTCACTAGTCGATCACGTGACTCTTGTATTTCCTACAATAAGTACTGCTCCAGACTGACTAAAACCTGCGTTTAAAACCGGAGTGGTAAAAATCACCACGTTTTCAAACCGCAAGTTGAAATGAAACGAGTTAATTCTTAAATTAGTCCTTGAAAGAAACTGCAATTGCGTGCTCGTTTGAAGGACACCACATTTTTTCCTGGTTCTACATCCGCATGCGGCTAACCTGTAGTGCGTGCTAAGCTTAGGCTGTTTGTAGAACAAAGGCTCGTTCTAGGTTAGTTTGATTGGGGGCCTCCAAATACAGGTCAGCCTGCATCTATGTAACAGGTCGTTATTGTCATAAAAAAAATAGTATGAATATTACAAATACGATTACTATAATGAAGTTCTTCCTTGTAATGTCGACCAATAATATGGACGAAATCACGAGTCGCCCCAAAATGATAGGTATTGATTGGTTTATCAAGATACGAGTAACATGAATTTCACTAACCTTTTTTCACGCTGGGAAATATCATAAGAACGTACAAAAAATATAAGTGGTCAAATAAATTTATAACTTAGCGACTGTTTCCTAAGTGACAACTCCCCGACTGTATTTAATTCGCCGAGTTAGTATTTTTTCAAGCTTTTTATAAGAGGTAGGTACTACGTAACTTGCAATGTTTGTTTATTTATTTAGTTTAATCTTGCAAGTCAATTTTGAACCATTTCCCGTTAATTGAATGAGCTGAAGTTTGGACCACGGATGATAACCCGATGACAATGCAACATTATGGTATTTAAGAGCTGATCTGATGATGGAGTCGGAAGATGGCAAAAGGATCTCCACTATACTTAACGTAGACCTCGTCCCGAACCGTGTTGGGACGTCGTTAGTTTTGTCTTGAGAAGCAGATTTTGACTTCGCAAAAAAAAAACAGTCGGCATCAAAAGCTTGTTCCAAAAATGATTATTTTGAAGGAAATTTGTTGTCTATCGGTTTATTATTACCCCATACTTAGAAATCGGTTTAAAATAACATTCCATAACAGGTCTTCAATTCAACGAACCTAAATAAGCAACACTACGATTGACATAGAACCGGTTGTCAATTATAATTACAACATAACATTTGCCAAATTGCATACTGGTGGTGGTATTCTCTAGGAGCAGCCTGACTACCTTGAGCTCTACGTTGGTATTAAAAAGTTTTAAATATAATATTGGAAGCCAGATGAATAATGTATCAGCAGCTTGCGTATTCGTCGAGCAGGCCAACATTCCACTTTTTCACTACAGATGTTTAGCGGAACAGTCAGATGAACTGACAGCAGAAAGAGTATAAATTAAAATATAATGACATTAATTGAACATATTTGGGGGTTCTTGTCTAGCTGTCATTTTGAAAACATCTGTCTTTTTATTTCATTTTTTGTAAAATACTTTATCGTTGATTTTGGTTCGCAAATCCAGGGCAACTTTGTGAAGTAGGTAACCTCCAACACTGACGAAGAATATGCATCAAATATAATAACAGTGAAAAGTTGATTCTGAATGAGCAAGCGGTCAAGAACACTCCAAGCCAATCAAGCCATTGAAGTGGATGCCCGCCATCTTCAATGGTGTGCCGACTGGGACTGGAAGACGCCGACGACAACGACGATTCACCGTACAATTGCTTATATATACTTGACATTGGGAAAATTACATAACTTGTAGACGCCATTAAAATAAAGAATAATAATAATTAGAACATATTTGGAAGTAGGCCCATTTGTCATCAATATTTTGTATTCTTATCCTTATGAGTGGCTGTGGGTTTCTAAAACGTCCCCTACTGTCTCGAGAAACATCATTAAGTAAAACTACTACGCTCCAATTAAATACATAACTTTGATAATATGCCAATTGACATATGCTTTTTATTACAAGCCATATTTAACATAGTTTCTGAATTAAGAATTAAAAATAATGAGTAGGTGTTATTCAGAATATTAATTAGCTCTCTTGTATTGTAATAAAATAATAGTAATACTTACCTTTAGAAGAGCGTGACCTGTACTCCTGAGACTAAATATAGCGAACTGCTAATGTGCATGGGCGTTTCATTAAAAAGTTTGTACCTAGTTAAGGACTAAAATTAAGAAACGTTAACTTTTCCGCTGAGTAACGAAATTAGTCGTATTTTTATGTACTACCTCTCAACGCTAAAACTAGCACTAGTTATCCCTAATTCAATAAATGAAGAAGATTCAATCTTCACCCGTTAGTAGGTAATAATATTACATTTATTATATTATGCTTGCACTTGTTAAAGAAGTTCTGTCTGAGATTTGTCTCATAACAGTAGGTATAGCAAATTTTCGTAACTCAGCGGAAAAGTTAACGTTTCTTAATTTTAGTCCTTAACTAGGTGCAAACTTTTAAAGAAACGCCCCATATACCTGCAGGGTTATTTGTTAGTCACGTCCAAGAACTGTCACGGAAGGGCAGGGGTCGCTTTGAACCTTTTTAAACATAAATTTACAAGCTGAATAATATGGGTATAAGATAGATTTACTTAGGCTAAAAAAATTTTGGTTCATTTTTTTTTTATTCCTGATCTCCTCTCCAACGTGGCAATGTAGAATTACACAATAATCCAAAAACTTCAATGCATTTAAACTAAATCCATACTTTCTAAGGCTTTTCTCTCATTTATTATTCTAGAACTTGGACTCTTCGTTCAGAAAAAGAAAAGCCCTAAGAGTCTAGACGAAAGTGGCATCTTCGATCAAAGCTTTGCGCAGTTAAACAAGATTTGTTTAAAATTCACCGACCTTTTTTTAATACTTTCCAATGCCACCCCTAAAAGAGCTTGCAGTCGGCTAGCAAACATTCTGTATAATATACGCAGGTAGTAGGTATGCGGCGGGCATAAAGGAAATGTGGTCGGTTGCGCAGACACATACCTACTTGTAGACTTGTAGCAAAAAAGTCTCTTACAACATTGTGCTTACCTGCAGACATGCGGATACGTCGTCACAGACATTCCAATACTCACAAAATAACCTTGGTTAGGTAACTAGCAGCAATTTTTAATTGAATTTACAACTTACCCTACGATAAAAGCACTAACAGTTGAAAAAACATTGACAGAATAAATTGGTAATGGTACGTTATTTAAAATAGCTGTTTTAGCCAAAAAACGTTCATTTTGAGGTTAGAAAGTTGTTTACTACAGACAAGTAAGAATGAACAGACCTTATGTACATACAGTCAAGCAGTTTGGTTCTTGTAGGCCTGCATCCCTAGCAGGAACTTTTCACTTCTATTGATTGATAGACTTCCGAAAATGAAAATTTCCGGTCATTTGTACCAAGTATGGGCCGCCGGTGCCAGCGCTATGACCATCATTTTCCTTTTCGTCATTACGTTATTAGACCCCTGAAGGGTCGCCATACAGGTACAAATGACCGGAAATTTTGTGTCGGTATCTCCCGGTCTATGAGTATTGTTAACGTATCGTCAATATCGTCATCGAGAAAATGTGTATGGCGATTGATATCAGCGCCCTCTCGTATGAATTTAGTACTTAAATTTGATTGCAAGTTGATAACTTTTAGAAATTATAATTTTAATATGTCTAATATTCATAATACAATACAATTACAACCTTTATCATTATTTTTTATAATATTCACAATGTTTAATCGTTTAAACCTAAAACTCAAACAAATGTCAATTTTCACACTATAATGAATACGGTTAAAAGTGATAATATGAAACCTCACTCATATATTTATTATTTTCTTTATACATTTGTGTTTGACGAGGCCCTTTTGGCTTTCGGCTCCTATTTCGTGCTCTGAAGAACAAAATAATATTTAAAAACCTACCTACCTTACAAAAAAAATTGGTAAGGTTCATTTTTCATGGCGAGCCTTGCCCTCCTATCTCCGTTTCAATGCGGGGATTGCCCTCCGCCTTCCACAACCACTCGCTATGTTGGTTCGATTATAGCAAGTAAATATTCGAGATTTGAAGGTAATATAGGTACTAAATAAATCTTATGGCTGATGATTAGTAGACGAAATGACTTTCGTAAGTATATAAAATTTATGCTAAGCGAAGATTTTAGAAATTAACTTTTATAACATTTGAATTTACAGCAAATTAATTAAGAGGAAATGTAATTGTAGTGTTTGATTTTATAGCAAATAAGGGGATACGTTCACAACAAAGTTGATTTTATACCCACTAGCCAACATTCTACTTGTATTTACTTCGAAAGATCGGAACTGAATTCCGTTTTTTTAATTTAATATAATAAAATTTAAAAAATACATACGTAGGTATGTATGGGAAGGAAAACTTTGCAAGGCGTACATGGAGCGGGAGCCAACATGCAGAGGCCCTTTAATGAATATTAATTTAGTAAAGTGATGGGACAATAACTAGCATTTGTCCCTGAGTTCACACTATAGATGTATGCTCCCACGGGCAGTCACCGGTTAGTGTAAGACTAAATGAGATGGACTGAGAAACTAGGCTATTGATAAACCTATGACGCCAATGCCAATTACTTTGGTTGAAATGACAGACAGTGACTCGCCAAGTCAATGGAATGGGTCTCCTAAAATAGCCTTAATACGTAGTACCACACAGGCAATAGTTCCAGAGGGGTTGATAAGGTCGAAAAGGTGCATCTGGACTTTAAACGACGATAAGTTGTAAGAGCTATATATGCTCGAAGGGCGGATGTTGCATAAGTGGTGAGTGCCACTTATGCAACATCCGCCCTTCGAGCATATATAGCTCTTGCGACTCCACTCTGACCGGCTAATAAAAGATAGCCAGAGGTGAGAGTCTATTCCTCGTCATCGTACACTCCAACAGGCCGGTGAAGGCAAGCGTGAGGTGAGGAACAGGACCTTCCCTTGGGACCAACAGCTCGCTACTAGCTGCTGCTGTGGCCACATACGTATTATTATTATCACACAAGATGCTTGACATCGCAAAGTTCACAAGATATGCACTTACTTATTATATACATCATCACTGTCGCGCTCGTTGTCACCATGGACTGAGTGTCCCGATTCAACAGGTTTTATGCGATAAACGGGAGCTTACACTCGAGCGAAGTTTGTATTTTCTTAAATGTTTTTCGAGTTTTTTCTTACTAGTAATGAAAACCCATATTTTTATAAGAAACTGAATCCGAAATAAGACTTAAGCAGTGTAACAGTCTAAAATGAAATATGTCTACTTTCACTAAATCAAAGTAAATAGTATTTTTTTTGATTTTATAATCTACTAACATCCTAATTCTACAGATTGAGATGACCTAGATTGTGCTTAAACACATTTTTCTTTAAAAACGTGGAATAGCATTTTTGCTTAAGCGCCAAATAGTAAATTATTGCATGAAGATAAAAATGCTAATACGAAAAAAAAATATGTATCACAATAATTTGAAATTACTAACAGTAATAACTCGACTAAAGATAAGAATAAAAAAAATCTAATACGATTGCATACCAAAATTTTCCCTAAGGTTAAATGACTAACATGCTTCAACACGAAAAACATCAAAATAAACGTCGCTTTAGTTGTCACGTTCTCAAAAAAACGTGAAAAATTAGCCTGCTTAAGCGCCAAAAAAGTGCTCCGATCGACGTGGGTCCTAGACAGATCGACGCAGAAAAAAAAAAGAAATTAAACTGTATATATAACTCATTTTCGGCCAAAGTGGCGCTTAAGCATTTTTACCTTTCCACTGTCGATAGAAAGAATTTACTATTTTTGGCCTGGTACCTCCATAGGTAGTAGGTAGGTATAGGTGAAGAACTTAAGTAAATTACCTCTTGCATGTAGTTGTGTACAAAAATAATATGGAATTAACTTACGTCAAATTTCAAAAATATAATGTCGAAAGGTCTATACCCATAGATGTGTTACAATTACATGCAAGAGGGCATATAGGTACTTAAGTTTTTCACCTATATAGCTTTTTTTATTGTTTGTCGACAGTTACCTATGCTGGTTGTTGATATTGAACTAAGAGTGCAATGTACGTTAAAAAAAATAGTTCTCATTTCTCGTTCTATTTTATAATTTGCAATAGGGATGAACATGTTTTTTTTTAAACGGTAGTTTGTAACGAGTTGTTTCTGATATATTCGCTGTGACGCATGCGTGTCATCGCAGCAGGTAAGTATGAGTGCCTTTTTAGGGTTCCATACCAAAATGGTAAAAAGGCACCCTTATGGCGAGACTTCGGTGTCTGTCTGTCTGTCTGTCTGTATGTCACAGCAGTTTTTCTCTGAAACTATAGAAGCTATCAATTTGAAATTTGGCATAGTTGTAGGTATAACTTGTTTGCCCGCATCTGTTTTTAGTAAAAGCGATATGAAAATAATTTTCTAAATATTTGAAAAATGAAACTGATTTGATTATACCAAAGGGGGTGTCATGTAAAAGGGCTCCATCTGTGAATTTTATTACTATTTTTTATAATTTTCCGTGACGCATTTTTTGATTTATAGTCAAAACGTACAAAAAATTACGATTTATGCGAATAATTAAAATTGACAATATTGACAGTTTTAACCTTAAAGGGCGCCATATACGGTACCATTCGTCGTTACGATCCGTCGGTTCAGACTGAAATCGAACGACGGATTGTACGTGTGTGGCAATATCGCGAGCGCTCGGATACCGGTTAAATTTTCAAACCGTTATTATGTAGGTACTTGGGCGCAAAACCTTTTCATTTCGGTTCCGCTCACACAAACCGGTTTATTTAACCGGTTTTTGAAGGAACCTTTATATAAAGTTCTTTTCGAATTAACCGGTTTCGAGCTTAAAAAAACCGGTTTAACCAGACGTACTCCAAGCTCGATAAACAAGCAATGTGTGCCTGTCACGAGGTTATAGATGAGCTCATTGCAATAGTTTTTAACCGACTTCAAAAACGGAGGAAGTTCTCAATTCGTCAGTACTTTTTTTTGGGTATGTTCCCCGATTACTCAAAGACCGCTGTACCAATTTGAAAAAATATTTGTTTGAAAGGGTATACTTTCTAGTTCGTCCCATTTTCAACACGTCTTATAAATTGGCAATAACTTTTTTTAAATTGGGAGTTAATAGGTCAGTCCAACTGAAATGGGCGTCCCACAATATTTTTAACCAAAAGCCGACTTCAATTGGACTGACTTCCCATTATAAAAGAACTTATCTTTGAGTTTTTGAAGGCGGGTTTTGTTTTTTTAAACAGTTATTTTATTTCGTACTTTTTATTATAAATGTATTTTGCAAAAGCGACGGATTTTCGAGATAAAACATTTTTTTTTTCAAAAAGGTCATATAAATACCGACCGTTCTGATATAGTTGATGGTGGGGTTGCCATTTATCTCCGTTCTCAAATCCCTTTTCTATTGTTGGCATGTCTGCATAATCTTCTTCTGGCGCCACGGAGTATCTTTTCCTCGACATTACCTATTTTATCTTATAATAAACGACTTCCTGGTGTTTTTTATTCTCCCTCTACTCACTAATTACTTCCTTCATTTGAGAAACTTCTTGAAGATCTTATGCCCTCTTACAATCATCACATTATAATGGGGGACTTAAATCTCTTTTAAATGTCTGTAACCTCAGTATTCTTCCTTCTGACGCTACCCATTACTTTCCTAAACTTTCCTTCCCTTTTAGATTTGACTTTGGTTTCTTCTTCTGCTCATGTAGCTAAGCATGACTTATTCCGCAGATGCGTTCTTGTATCCTGACCCTATCTATCTTTATTATAAAATCCGGCCCCCGAAAGCTAACCCTAGGACTCTCCTTCTGCGCAATTTTAGTCGGGTGAATATGGATAAGCGTCGCGAAGATTCACTTAATATGGACTGGAGTGTGATTTCTAGGGTAGCTGCAGTTCGACCCATTCAAATTAAACATCTTCCTGCTCCCTGGCTCTCTGAGGACATATAGGATATATCGAGGGTTGCATGGTCAAACCCGATCAATTGAAATAATTGTTTATTCAAATTTGAATTGTCTTGATGTATTGATTAATGTTCTTTTTGACACAGCAAGTTATACCGACTTATCGGGTTTGACCACGCAACCCTCGATATATGATCAGGAAAAAGGATTTTGCTAAATCGAGACGCAAAGCTGACCCGTCTGACAGAAATAGAGCCAAGTACCATACGTTACGTACCGCTTTGGCACTGTTTGTCGAGACGCTCAGAGTCGCCACATTCATAAGTCAGTCAAAAATGGTGATCCTGCTAAAGTTTGGAAATTTCTTAAGTCAATAGGAGTTGGAAAATCACAGCAAAAGTTCCAGTACCATTGATTGAGATCTTGATCTCCTAAATAAAGAAATCTCATCTTCTGCCACTGTCAATGGCCCTGCAAACGACATGACTTTAAATTATTTTTCAACACTTCCAACTCCTGAAACTTCTCCTTTCTTCTTCGATCGATTCTCCGACAGTGATGTTAGGAGCAGCGTAAAATCCATTGCTTCCAATGCTGTTAGAGTCGATAGCATTAGTCGTAATATGATCCTCCCATTACTTGACCTGCTTTTCCCTATTATCATCAGCATTTTTAACAGTTATGTCTCGTCCAGTTTTTCCCTTCACTGTGGAAGGATGTTGAAGTTATCCCTTTGCCTAAAAAGTCCAGCTCCTCCTCCTTTTCCGATAAGGTACTGGCCAATATTCATTCTCCCTTTCCTACCTAAAGTGTTGGAGCGTCTGGTTCATCAGCAGTTATCTTCTTTCTTAAACAGGAAACTTCTCCTCAATTCCTTTTTTCCGCCCTAGTAAGGCTACTTTCGTTAAAATCTCAGACGACATTCGGTTGGGATTCGATAGTAAAAAACTGACCTTGCTGACATTGCAGCAATTTAAACTGTCGATTTTGACGTTTGCTTGGCATTCCCCGCTATCTTAACATATCTCCTGAGTTAATGGAATGGTTTCACAGTTATTTATAATGTCGTCGGCAGCGAATAAAGGTGGAAGCTTCCAATCTTCGTGGTGCAGTACGGTCATTAATTCTATCACGGATAGCATTCTTTCTTCAAATCATCTTAATGGCGACGATCTCTCAGACGGGCTAAATCACTTCGTATGTTTCAGAATGTTTTGAAAGAACACCTTTTATCACTTCCTTAGATGTTTTCCGTACCTTTTATTTTGGTATATTTAATAATGAGTTATGAATTATTATTATGTTCCTATTACTTTTAATTCAGTTTGCACTGCCTGCCTATTTCTATTGTACATTTTTAACCATCTCTTCATTGTCTGGAAGAGATCACTATTTAGCTATAAAACCACCTGTTGACTCACTATGTGATCTTTGTTTTTCTAGCTTGTATATCCGTTCCTTGGTGTATAAAATGGGTGTGTAAATTTAGTATAAAAACAAATGAACTAATTTTCATTTTACATAACACGAATTTCATAATCTCGATCTCCATAATAAACCAACAATATAATAATTATGATGCAAAAAACGAAATGCATAATTTCTAAAACTATAATGTTCATAAATTAAAAAATAAATATTTCTAACGGCTTTCATTACTGTTAGGTATAATGTTGCCACAGTTCTAACCTTACTAACCTAGTTAGAAGTAATTGACTAAAAATGCATAATAACATGGTTTATGATAGTTATAATAAATAAGCGTTATGTTAGGTATTCGATCGTCTGCCTGATGAAATTATACAATTGGTGTTGATGCTAAACGTTTATTATGCTGTAAGTGGTTAGTTAAATTAAATATACAAAACGTTATTAGACTAATTGAAGCGCATTGGTATAAAACAAAATCTTGAAAAAAATATTGTTTATGTATTCGATGTTTTTTTTTGTCTTGTACTCAATTTTGCGGGGTGTCGTTGGCTAGGTCTTTAAAAATATCCCAGGTTTAATAAGAACATTTTTTTGATTTGTGAAATATTAAGCTTTAAACAGCACACCCCCCAATTGATAAAGTAAACAAACAAACCGTATATGGGGGCCCTAATACTTATTTTGCATTCGAAAAATATTATATGCCAAACAGGTAACAAATGTCAATTGTCAGTGTGGAAAGGACATTTTTAGTAATTTAAAATGGATATAATTATTATAACAGACGTCAAAGGTTGACAGCAAAATCCATGGAACAAATTTTAGTAATTTATTCAAACCTTCAACACATTTTTAGCGTCTGTTCTGTTCTGTTCTGGTGACACCTCCAGCCAGCAGTTCTGCTGAAAGCACTGACTGCGACGGAGAGGAGATGTTAGATTAGGCTAGCGGGGAAAAGCACGCCCGCCCCACCCGGTCCGGCTTTTTTACCGAATAGTAGAGAAAAGCCGGCAGAGCACGAGAACCTCAACCCGCGCCGACCAGCCACTAATACTAAACCGATGATCAGGGCACGCGAGCCTCGTCGCCTTTGCTGTACCAACCATCTCCGCCCGCCGCAGGCAGCAGCGCACCTGCCCGAGACACCGGAGAATCAAGTAGATAGGATAGGAGTGTACGGTTTGCAGTCGATATGACGGGAGAGACGGAAGGTGGAGCCAACCCGAATTCAGGCATCGTTAAGTCAGCATTAGGGAAATAGATACAATACTTGGTGTGTAATATATACTAATGGTATGGACTGCTTAAAATCAAATCTAATAGGTACCTATTCAAAATTTCATCAAATTTAATACATATAATTTAAAAAAAAAAACATTGCTCTGCTCCCTCAGTATCCTCGTGCTCGGCCTCTGTGTCGGTTTCAGGTTTTTTATAGACCTTTTCCGCTTCTTTTTTGAGCCGAGTTCTATTATCCTCAATGTTTCGCCAATAGGCACAGCTCTTGTTAGTGTATTCTCGTATGTCCTGGGCAAGTGAGTCCTCCCAAGTAAATATAGGCCGACCTACTTTTCTTCTGCGTTCTTTATACTTGAGGGCCGCGTACAATAGGTGAGTGTTTCGGCGCCTAAGCACATGCCCGTAATACGAGATCCGCCGAACTTTAATTATTTTTGTCACTGTTTTGCCTTCTAAAATTTGCCAGTTCTTTTGTTTAGGAGTGCCCTTAGCGACTGACAGCATTTCAGTTAGAATGTGTCTCTCGTATCGTCTTAGGCGTGATCGATTCGCTTTGGTTAGTGCTGCGACATTAAGCCCGCACATCATGACAGGAGATACCACCATTTTAAGGTCACAGCACACATATCAACTCGGAAAGGGATCGTCACCGGATCAACTCAAAGTGAAACATTGAAAAGGGAACTTTGACCTGTGTTAATACGATACATTTTTCAGTGGACGACTGCTAGCTCGTGCCGAGGTGAGGCGTTGCCGTTCCGATGCCGATAAGTGTGCGTTGCAGTAGGGAGTTTCATACAAATGATACTGAACGGCTCGAGTTGATAGGGTGACGATCCCTTTCCGAGTTGATATGTGTGCTGTGACCTTTATACATTAGCCTAGCGATTCTCCATTCTATTTTGTTTCTCTTAATAAATTGCGTTAGTATCTTGGAATTTCTTACGGCTTTTTGACTTTATGGAGGCCCTCCTATAGTGAGCATGATTGATATACCGAGACCTTTTAGCGTTTTTAAATATTAAAGGTTTAAAATACTAGATGCACCTACTTACTTGTTTGTAATTGTTTTTCTGCAAACCGTTCTCTGCCATGAAAGTTGAATATTGATTGATAACTACCGGTGCACCAAAATTGCACCAAAATTATGCCACCGAAATTATGATAATTAGGTAACTACATTAGTGAATACTGCTTAACCATTAACGCAATAAACTTCTACCTAAATACTTTTAATATATTATATAATAGAATCCTTGGATAATCAGATAGGTACCTATTAGCAAGAACCTATATCACAGATTAAATAAGAGTTACTACGTAACAGATATTTCTCTGCGCGAGGTACGTGCGATAATCACCGCCTCACGGAACATACCCGTCGATGCTAATACATGAAGGATGCCCGCGCGCGGCGAGGCCAGCTCGCTCGACCGGTGTTTTGAGTGTCGAGAGTTCGAGACACGTCAAGCGAGATGGAAGTAGGCAAGCGGGTAGTGCATTCTATTCAATACGTCGAGTTGGGTTAGATTTGTTGTTGTTTCTTGTGATGTGTTGGTAAATTTATGTTATAAAAAATGACTCATTATTTCTGTGTGAATGGATGACAAGAGAACTAAATATAATAAAAAATAAACTTTTTTATCTTTGCCTGTAAACGAGGAAAGGTTAGTAGTTGTAATTTATTTTTATTTATAATTATACGTATATTAAAGTGATCAACACGAAACATTATTCATCAAGTTAGAACGATTCGATTACCTACCTGGTATACTAATTACCAGTGATCGGAAATAGGTGAGCTAATTTGCCTAAACTTGATGCATGTTCATTCAATAATGTATTCCCATCTCTCTCACGCATGAATGAATATGCGTCAAGTTTAGGCGAATTAGCTCTACCTATTCCGATCACTGCTAATTACATACATGTTAGGGTGATTAGGTACATATTCGTAAGGCTCTTAAATAAAAAATTAGATACCAAGGAAAAAATAACGGACAGCAGTATAAAATTGTTACTTATTTTATTACAAAAAATTTATACCTATACCTTAGTGATAGCGAATTCATTAATACGGAAGTTCTTAGATGTAAGTAGGCAGGTAAGGTAGGTAGCTAACGTAAATAGGAGGTTAATTTTTTGTCCCATATGTATGTAATATGTAACCACTACCAACTAGGTACCTGCTGCGCCGATTTGCAAAATTCTTTCGGAAATACAATTCTTGTACTTCAGGAATGGCTCTCAGTTATAATATAACTATTGAGCGATACTTATTAAAGTAAAAAATTAAGTATTTAAGTAAGTAGTAGTAAGTAGTTTTTTGTGTGATAAATAAATAAATAACCCTTTTTTTATAATAATGTATTCATATTAATATTTTCATTGCGTTACAACCCTACCGTTCGAGCGTGCAAACGTAGGTATCACTATACGTTCGCAGGAAACTTCTAAAAATGAACTTTCAACACGAGTAAATAAGATTTATTTGGGCGCGTTTGGGCAGCATTATACATATGTTTTATATGCCTACAATACGTTGTAGGTATCGATCGGACGTACTTTGTCGTATTATATAGAAGAAAAATATGCCCGCCTATATAGGCGAGTTACGATATAGGTGGCCAAGCGCGAGACACTGACAAAATGGCTGACCTATGCCGAAATTCTAGGCGGAAAAAACCATATCATCTTTGACATGTTATCGTATTGTCAACGTTTTGATAGCTCTTATTTACTTGATAGTAATGGCGGCCGAGTTAAAGACAATTCCATAACAGTTCAGACGATATGATTGTTACCACAGAATAGAAAATACAGTAGAGGTGTGATGTGGGCGTGTAACGTGTGGCATGGTTATGCGGAGTTCCGCTTAACCTACTCGTACCTTACGAGTAGTTTGCCGCGATCGCTTGAGCGTGAAAATTGTGCGAATAATATTTCTATAAGTAATAGGAAATAAATCCAGAAGCATGCCTTATTGTGCTATTTTGGAATGTAAAAACAATAGCCGTACCAAAAACATTTTCCATGGTGGCGTGTTGTAATGAGTGAGTATTGGCAAGAACAGGTCTGATACTAAGCGAAGCTCATGGCACTTCCACTGTTTTTTCTATTCCGTGGCTGTTACCGTCTAGAATAGACGCCCTGTTTTCACATTAAAATGTTATTGCGTTAGTAATGATTAGTCGAATGCGAGCTTAATTATCTTTCTAATGATGTATTTCTGTTATTATACTATAATTTAATTCGTCTAGACACAAACTGCCTAAAACACTTACTGCACCTAATACCTATTTTGCAATTTAATTTATATATATATTTACATACTATGTTCGAAAACTTATGCTTACTAAATAAATGATAACACAGATTGCTATTTCCTCGCTCTTTGGTACGATCATCCGACGCAATCATGGATTTAAATTATAAATATACTTAGAAGTCTATGGACGCAATAGGGTATAACTATCCATGGATTTTTTAAATCGCATTTCTCCACAAAATATTAAAATACCGTAAAAGAGATCACCAAAAGTGAAATTAAAATGAAAACCGGCCAAGACATAGGTACGGGTGATCGGCACAGCTTTTTGAACTGCTAAAACATTTCACATACTTTAAAAATAGTATACTTATGCAAAAATTAAGCGACGTAGGTAAATGTTTTCTATTCTATTCCGTTCCAAACTAGACAGGGATAAGACAGAGAGATCCGATAGGCACGCCCTGTGACGACATGTAAAACGTCGGCCATATAAACTCCATGTTAAATTATGTTTTGCTAGAAAGAGATAGGAACATAGAACAATTTGTTGCGTGATTCGTAGTCAGCGAGCGATCTTCGACATGCGGAACCGAAGTAGTTATCCTTCTGCAACGTCCAGGTACTTGATGCCTTTTTTTCCTTGTATTGTAAATTGTAACCATACTTATATTATTTTAGTTAGGTACAAAACTACGAACTGTTTCATGCGTTAATTTTGTATAAGTACCTACATGCCTACATAGTTATAAGTAGGTAGATAAGTACCTAATAATTTTCTTATTTTACTTATTTTGAATTAAACTAAATAAAATAATATAGGCAAGTACCTAAGTAGGTAGTACTTTATAATTAGGTAAATAGGTAGGTAGGTACTTACCTAAATATGTTAATAAGGTTTAGTACCAATTTCACCAAGCGATGTTAAATTTAATCAATGTTAATCGACTGTTAGTTCATACATTTTGACACCTGTTAACGCTCTAATCGTTTGTTAAGTGGTTAACATCGTTTGGTGAAATATTTTATTTGCAAGTGACGTGAGTCACAGCATTAAATACTACCTCAACTAGGTAGGTACCTACGTACCTAACCTGTCTCCCTAGCTAGTCCCCACCCTAGTCTTGTCATGTTCACCGCGTCATTAATACGGAACGTGACGTAGAGTGCGCAGCGGTCGACGCAGCTGGCCGAGTTCGAGTCTCGTTTCAGGAAAAAGGGAATGCCTTTCCGAATATCTAAACATCGTCACAAACTCACATTTTTTAGGAATCTTGTGGTCTTGCCTATCCTCATACAGTTTCCTCAATCATGGTCAGGTTAACTGGAAGATAACCCTTAAAGGGGTAAATTCGCTAATGTACACGTTAATCTCAAGTTTGTGTACGTACCTACTTACTTGTAAGTAGGTAATAGGCTTTATGTGCAACTAGCTTCTGCCCGCGACTTCGTCCGCGTAGATTTAGATTATGGTTATTCATTCCCTCGGGAACTTTTAAATTTTCCGGGATAAAAAGTAGCCTATGAGTTAATCCAGAGTATACCTAAGCTAGCTCCATTATAAATTTCATCCAAATCCGTCCAGCCGCTGCTGCGGCGTGAAGGAGTAACAAACTAACAAACACACACCAACTTTCGTAGGTATTTATTATATTAGTAGGATTAGTCGGATACCTACTAATAATAGTAGGATTAATGGATAGGTAGGTAAATAGATAGCTTCTGCCCGCGTCTTCGTCCGCTTACATTTTTGATTAAGTACGGTTATTCCGTCGGCAACTTCTGAATTTTCCGGGATGAAAAGTAGCCTATGAGTTAATCCAGAGTATACCTAAGCTAGCTCCATTTCAAATTTCATCCAAATCATTCCAGCCAATGCAGCGTGGCAGCGTGAAGGAGTAACAAACTAACACACACAAATTTTCGCATTTACCTATCTATAATATTATTAGGAAAGAGTTTAAGTACCTACATACATAACTACATAAACATGCTGTGTTTAGTCGTAGGTACCTAAGTACTCGTGCGCAGGTAGCGGTGCAGCGGCGGTGCACTCGGCAGCGCGGCGCCGCCGCGGCCGCTAACCACGACCAAGGCCAATAACGCACGCGCCAGGATCGGGAAGCACTGACTGACGAGATTGTTGATTAAACTGTTTTTCTTTCCAATAATCATTAATGAAGGTAGCTATTGGATTCTCAATGTCAAACTAGTCTCCTGATACCGACGTAGTATTCGTATTTAGGAAATAGGTACACTGTTACGGTACTTAAGGGAAACTGGAAGACGTACCTTTTTCGCTGTGAATAGTTAAAGGCCGAGCCACACTGGTTGCGTGACGTGCACGTGCACATGCGCGTTCGCTTTCCACTGCGTTGTACTGTGACATGTCGTAATGGGAATTCATACTAGGTATACAACGCAGTGGAAAGCGAATGCGCACGTGCACATGCACCTCACGCAGGCGGTGTGGCTGGGCCTTAAGACATAAAAAGGTACTTACGTTTTTCAGTTTACCTTACTGTACCTACTACCTAACGTATCAAAAAAGCCACTAGACCTTATTTTTGTAGGTACCTAGATAAGTATGCCATTCTCTCTAAGAGAGAGGTCTCGTTATGTAAAGAACTTCTCTCTAAAACGAGACTGCAAACGGTTCTTCGGAATGACTAAATTCATTAATTTAATTAGTCTTCCTGTTCCTTTTGTTTGTTTATAGCGGTCCACCGCGGTCCCGCATCGCCCTGGTCAATGCCCAGTAGGTAGGTAATCAGTAGAGAAAATAAATCAACAATAAAAATCGGTAATTTTTCAATCCACCTTCCCTCCCGAAGGTTACCAGAATGGACTCAATGGACTCAAATCTGTCCTGAAAACCCACTCATTAGTTCATTACCCATTTATTTAATCACAAAATGATGGTTGGAAGTTTCCACAAATTATGTTTTATATCTTTAAAATAATACCCGCGACAATCAGTCATAAAATGGTTGGAAGTTTCCACGAATGGTTTTTTGTTGTTTACAAGAGCACTCTCAAAACCGAGGAATTTAGCAACGCGTCATCTACTCGTAAAGCCGACACCGAAACATTTAGGTACCTACTTAGTAAACCTGCTTTTGCTTTCGCGCTTCTGATAAAAAGGAATTCCATAGGTACGAGTGTAAGAGCAAAGACACCGGACTTTACGTTTACGATATTCCATACCTACTTACAATGTATTAAATGTTTGCTGAGAATTATTAATTTTACATGGCTCAAGTGTGTCAACTGATTTTGTCATGGTTAAAGAATATCCGCACTTTAAAAAAAAACATTTATTCCAGCTATTACAAGCACCCACCCATATTGATGACACAAAGCAAATAAATTACGAGTATATTAACATACTTTTGTTATGCAATTTGAATAGGTAGATTAAATTAATTAACTTTTAAGCGATTGTCAGATATTACCCACTCTTATTACAGAGAAACATTTTTGGTGAAATAAATAAATAAATAAATCAGGGGACAATGTCACACCAATTGACCTAGTCCCAAACTAAGCTCTAGGCTTGTACTATGGTTACAACGATACAAATACTTATATAGAGATATATATACTTAAATACATAGAAAACATCCATGACTCGGGAACAAATATTCGTGCTCATCACATAAATATCTGCCCTTACCGGGATTTGAACCCAGGACCGCTAACTTCGTAGGCAGGGTCACTACCAACTAGGCCAACGCGTCATCAAAATTATCAAAAAACTTTAAAAATCAGTATTAAAATTTAGGCTTGTCAAAATGGACCTTATTACATAAAAAATAAAGTTCATAACGAAATGAGTATTTTCTTTTGCGTTTTTCAACCATAACAATACAGAACCCTCAGTGCGCGAGTCCGACTCGTACTTGACCGTTTTTAGGGTTCCGTATCACAAAACGAAAAAACGGAACCCTTATTCAGACGGATCACTTTGTTTTCCGTCTGTCCGTCCGTCTTTCTGTCAAGACCCTTTATATCGGGAACGCGTGGATGTCGAGTTGAAATAAACAATAATTACCATTACTTACTCCTTCAGGTCGTCTCTACAGGCCCTTGAAGTTGAGAAACATCAAACTTCTAAGTTAACTTAAAAACCGGGCAAGAGCATGTCGGACCATGCTCGGTGCAGGGTTCCGAAGCCGTTACTACAAACAAATTAGTCCTCGCGACAAACTTAACTTTACCGTTAGAAAACTGTTATCCCCATACATCGACATAGGTCGCGGTCAGTTTACCAACACCGCAAATAAGTAACTCAAGAACCAATGAAATCTACTTAATCGTGATAGTTTTCCTATTAAATTCATTACTATGTGCTTTCATTTAAGATATTTTTTTGATTTTTAGTATTTGTACTTTTGGCTGTATGGGGAGGGGACACTCGACTGTAACAAAAATATGCTCTTTGAAGCTTAATATTTCATAAACGTGTAACTTAATCGAAAAATTATTTGTACAAATCCAAAATATTTTTGAAAGACCTATCCAACGACACCCCAAACTATGGGGTAGACGAGAAAAAAAAATACATCCCCACGTGACGAATAAGGGGAGGTACACTAAAAAAAAATGTTTTCGTTTTTTTTTTTCATTTTCGTGTCGTGACTAATATGTATATATTCATGCCAAATTTCAGCTTTCTAGTACTAAGAGTCCCTGAACTAGGCTGCGGACGGACGGACGGACATGGCGAAACTATAAGAGTTCCTAGTTTGACTACGGAACCCTAAAAAGATACGGCCGTTATTGCCGCAAAAGACGTATATTTCGACATTCTCAAGGGAATCAAATTTATAGGGTATCTTCCGTTGACCTAGATCTATGAAATTTGGCCAGTAATACCATCTTATACTACAAGTACAGGATAAAATCCAAGAACTATACATTTTTAATTAAATCACAAAAAAAATGTTTAAAAACAAGAACCCTGTCTGACCTACCATTTTGAAGATGTTATTTTTTGCTTTTTGAAGACGGGTTTTTGTTTTTTTAAACTTTTTTTTATTTTATACTTTTTAGTGATCATAATTATGCTGTTATTCTCCCGGTTATACTTTACGTATATTTAAATCCCACTAAGTACAGAATTCAACATTAATACAATTAAAAATTAAAACTAAACGTATTTAAATTAAAATTAAACTAAGCTACTCAAATATTAAAGATATAAATAATAATCACCACTATAAAAATAACACCCCCTCTAGCAGGTCCGCTCGCGGCATGGTCCCCATGACACTGGCTGCATTACCTCTCTGGATAGCTAGCCCAATCCTTTGGGAGAGGTAAGCACCAGCTCTAGGATCTCCGGAGGATTCTATGAGCCGAGAGGACAGGGCCTGAATAAAGCTTTTCATATCAGCTGACCAAGGTCCCATGGTTTCCAATGCAAGCGCCACAAATTCGTAATTATTTAATAATGACGAATATTTGCGGCGCTTGAGTGGTTTGGCCTGATCAGCTGCTGCACCGGCCCGATTACGGGTTGACTGGACGTGGGAAAGGGCGAATGTGTCAACGCACGTCGCGTCCCACACCAGTGCCCTACCTAGTTTCCACGGCACCAATGTAGCTCCGTCTGGTCGCTTGCCATCGTCTCTATGCAATCCTGCTGGTTCCAGGTCAGCTGGTACAGAGGCAGTGGCAAGCGAACGCCGAATTAGATCATTAATTGTGCCGTGACGGTACAAACGGCCACTTCTGAAGCATGAAAGGCCATGTCGCCCCAGCTCACTCACTTCCTTCCCGCACGCGCAAGTATGAGGTTCACAGAGTCTAGTCCCAAGCCGCAAGTTTATTGCTATGCGCAAGCTGCTCCAAGACTGTGCCTATATTGCGGGAAGGAAGAGCGTGGAGCCAGTGACCTGATTCGCCTGCTGAGACAGCGCGGAGACGGGCGCGATCTGAATCGTCCTGACTATTTTCTATGAGAGATGCATGAATTGATATGAGGTGTATCCCATGCTCTCTGGATATGCCTCTTGACTGGCATATCCACTCCCGGACACGACTTACACCAAGGATCCCTAGCCTCCACCAGGTTCGCAATCTCAACGTCAAGTATCTGTGGGTGATTTAAGATAATACTGACGAGAGGCAACGAACCATAGGCAGAGGACAGAAAAGCCGCGTGTGCCACGCTAGAAGAGCATCGAATACCAAGTCCACCGAAACGAATTGGGAGAACCGCTTGAGTCCAAGGCCTTAAACTATAACTATCCGCAAAACTATCTGGCCGGTAGGGCAATAAACGTCGGCTACCGTTAGGGGTGTAACATGTCGATAACTTATAATGTAAACGTCGATATAATCATTATATTTTGCAATGTTATTGATATTGTTTTTAAAGTTATCTAATGAATAATACTAAATGTTTAAGATAATTACATGTTTAATATATTTCTTAAATAAGAAGAAGACGTTTCGACGAAAAATACCACGTTTAAAATGGCAGATGTTGAGAAATTGTTAAATGAAGCGATCGATCATGTTACAATCGACGAATGGGTCAAATGTGTTCGCCACGCTGAAAATCTCCAGAACGAAGACCTAGCTAAAGCACTTTTTATTGACACCAACCGTCTTGTTATTAACCTACAAGACGATAGTGACACTGAAGACGAAGAAGAATAGTATTACTAGTAATAGTAACATTTAGTAATATTAGTACTAGTATTTTCCTTGTTTAGTTATTTATTTTGTTATACCTCCTTATTATTTTATTGTAATACTTTATGTCAATAGTTCAATATACCTATTTATATTTCGATAGTAACTATACAATACTGTTATATAAAACACCACGTAATTTATATTCTTTGTTTCATTACTTTATCGACATTCCTTTTTATGCGTAACGCTACCTGCCCTATTGCTGCTCGGCCCGCTCCATAAGCCGTGCAGGTGTGAAAGAGATAGCATAATTCCGATGATTTATGACCTGACCGGCCAGATAGTTTTGCGGATATTATAAAATTAATGTTTAATAATTTTGACAGAGTTGATTGAAGGGTAATATCTATAGAAGCCAAAATGTCTGGAAAGGGCATTGGGTAAATTTGTTTGAAGAATATTGTCATTTTTTTTTCAGCGGCCACGGATGATTTTTACATAGTTATTTAGAGGACCTCTAAATACACATAGATATATATAATTTATGGCGGTAAATAATATCGGAGCGGAGATTTTAAAGATTTAAGTATTCAGTTTTTAGTACAAAAGTACGCTCAAATATGAATAGTGGAAATCGGACTTAATATAGGGGGTGAGAAACATTATCACCTGGAGCTTAATAAATAAATATAAATATATCATATAAATCTACGCTACGCATTAGGGCATCGGTTCATAATCCTCTCAAGCAGCTGCATTTTAATGCGTATATTGAACAAAGCAGATTAAAAAAGATTCCAAGTTGAAAAAGTTTTGCTAGTAAGTAAGTATGACAACCTCCCTATTAATTACCTACGCATATACTCGTACCTAGTTACCTACTATAATTTAATCATTAAACTTATCTTCATTGTTTTACCAAAACGTTCGCTTTGCTTTACATCAACTATTCGCCGTAGGTATATTACTTAAGCAGCGCGTAAATCATTTCGCATTGACATTAATTCAGTTCAATTCATGAATTTATTTATATATTTTAAGAACTCGTAAGTGTAAGTACTCCATGAATTTAACTTCTTAGTTCTTCAGAGATTACAACACAACAAAAACCATAACTTAGCAAAACGCACTGCAAGAGCAAAAATCTGAATTCGGCGCTACCTATTGGAATGCACATGATTTTACAATGTACCGGAAGTTGTACTGTCTGCGTAATAAAAAAAACTGGAAAACTTTTCTATCATTTTTCGGTTTTTGCATTTGATTGAACTCATACATCAACTATGGGTGTTACAGCAAAGCTGTGTGCAATAGTAGTTTACGTGACGTACAATACTTTAACTACACATATTATAAGTACCTACTCTAAGATGGGTTCAGAAGCCGAAAGGCAAATGACCAGCATTACTTTACCTGTGGTAGTAGATGACAGCGATGACAGCTGCAACATCTTCCAAAATTAACAGCTGTTGTCGCTGTCACCTACTACCACAGGTAATGCTGGTCATTGCCTACGGGTTTTGAACGTATAATAGAGGACTTATGATATCAGTATAGATAAAGGAAATAAATGAACAGGACATTATGGGCCAACTAGGTATTTGTACTAAAATAATATTAGTAATATTATTTTATTTCCTTGCATTATTGGAGAAAAAATATTTGCATGTCTTTACAATAATGATTAATGTACTAACTACAATTCTTGTTTTAATTTAATCCGTCGCCGTCGGTTACCTTCGCACTTCCTACATCTGACAACCGTAAACAATTTTAAGCTTTTATGTCCGTTCCCAATATTCTAACCGCGGGTAGATTGTAGTGACAAATTTCAACTTTTAACGCGGTTTAAAAATTGGGAACGGACTTCAAACGTGTTTAATCGCCGCACACTTTAGAGGTGATTTGAAAATTCGCATACAATTCTGTTAACAATACAAATATAGTACCTTCCCTCATGCTGGGAGCATATGAATGGCGGCCGTACGAATACGAAGTCTTCAATCGCTTACATAGGTCCTTGAAGTTGGACTGTTTGACTGACCAGGAAAGGTACCCAACTGTCCGGCTCCGATTTTGTTTAATTTGATATATGTTAGAGAGTAATCTAAAATAACAGACACATATTTTTTTTAGCTGCCCAATCTCAACCTGTTGGGAGAAATTGACCTCCAAAGTACTTAAAAGTGAGTAAACCCCATATAGAGAATTAAAAAATATGCTATTTTCCTACTTTTTTAGGGTTCCGTAGTCAAACTAGGAACCCTCATAGTTTCGCCATATCCGTCCGTCCGTCTGTCCGTCCGCAGCCTAGCTCAGAGACTCTTAGTATTAGAAAGCTGTAATTTGGCATGAATATACAATACATATTAATCACGCCAACAAAGTGGTAAAATAAAATCTTGTTTAAAATAAAAACTTGTAAAACCTGGGGATGTAATGTGATGTCTACCCCATAGTGTGGGGTGTCGTTGGATAGGTCTGTCAAAAATATTGCGGGTTTATTAGAAAAAAAAATCGATTAAGTTATCCGTTTATGAAATATTAAGCTTTAAAGCGCTAATTTTTGTTAGAGTTAAGTGTCCCCCCCCCCCCCCCCCCTAAAGCCAAAACTACAAATACTAAAAATCTGAAAAATATCTTAAATAAAAGCACATATAATGAATTTAATAGGAAAACTATCACGACTAAGTAGACTTCATTGGTTCTTGAGTTACAAACTCTTTAAATGTTTATGCCTACCGAAAACTCATTTGCGGTGTTGGTAAACCGACCGCGACCTATGTCGATGTATGGGGAGAACAGTTTCCCAACGGCCAAGTTAAGTTTGTCGAGAGGTGTAATTTGTTTGTAGTAACGGCTTCGGAACCCTGCACTGAGCATGGTCCGACATGCTTTTGCCCGGTTTTTTGAATATAGAAAGTGTATGTTCGATGAGAGGTATATAACTTCGAAGGGTTTTTTTTTTTAATATGAGTTTTAGCCGATATAGCAAAACACTCAAGCAAGCAAACACGCAAGCTCAGAGACGTTAATTAAATTTAATGCTTGTTTAGTGACGTGTAGTCTTATTCTACTCGTATTGCTATAGCAAAGAAAGTGACAGCAGCAACTTTAATCAAGCATTAAATTTAATTGAAGTGCGGCAGTTAGTCACTTTTCAGTACTTTGGAGGTCAATTACTCCCAACAGGTAGAGATTGGGCAGCTAAAAAAAAAACGTGTCTGTTATTTTAGACTACTCTCTAACATAGTCGTATATCAAAATAAACCAAATCGGAGCCGGACAGTTGGTTACCTTTCCTTGTGAGTTGCTTCTGGGCTATAATCAAATCAAATCAAATCAACACAGAATGGTGTGGTGTGGTGTCATGGCCGACAGGTGCTCTAAGCGGACTTCTGTACGTATAGGCGACCAACACTGTCCTTCACCACTTTTGGACCTTACCTTCATACAAGTAGAGTCGAAATGTGGCAAAGCAGTTTCTTGGTCGACTATACTCGTACATATGTTGCGTAAATTAATTCGGTTTAGGTAATACGTACTAGAACCACCGGCACGGCCACCTTGCCAAGATGCATTACGAAAAGTCACGTGACCTACCAGTAATACCTTACTTCAAGTGAGCCAGGCGACATGTCACTGAAAACCTCTAATGTACAGTCAAACAAATGGATTCCGGGCCACTTTGGAACTACGTCAAGGTGACGTAGTAGTACCTTTCTTAAAAGCTTCTACATAAGGTCACTTTGACATAATTCCATGATGGGACCAGAAATCCATTTGTGTATGATCTTAGAGTCGACTACAAAGAGATGTATCCACTTTGTAGCCGACTGTACCTGTCAGTATGGTTTATAGGATTGATTCCTTTGAGATATATTTCTGATCTGACACATTCTTGTTTGAACTCATTTCGTTTCGGCTACCAACGTTCAATTACGTGGTCTCACTCAGTTTTCGTTGGAATGTCAATGTTTTATTAAACAATACCCACCTACTGTGCTTAAATAAAATTATTCATTTATCAGTAACTTTATGAATGTACCTACCTATATAAAAGTTCTGGGGATAACAAAGTGTACACAAAAGAACATGTCAAAAACGGTATGTTAGTGCGCATACCTAGAAAGTGTCGAAATAAGAAAGGATTGGAACAAGAGTGTGGCTAAAGAAACCGGGCAAATTAAAGATGGTGATGGTGGTGGTGACGGAGAGGTGAGGAAGTGGAATGATCGTAGTAGACCGGTGTAAACACTTTCGTTGCTGTATTTAACGAACAAATCAAGGATACTTAGTCGTGATAGTTTTTCTTTTAAATTCGTTATATGTGCTTTCGGTTAAGATATTTTTCATATTTTTATTACTCTTTGTTTTGACTATAGGCTGTACGCGCAACTCTAGCTAAAATTACGTGATAATTACACTTTTCAAGTTCAATAATTCCAAAATAAAAAAAATAAAAAAAAACCTAACATGTACTATCAGCCTTAGATGAAGTATACCCTAGATCCATAAACTGTATATCCTAGACTTGATAAGTGCGTACCACCGTAAGGGATGGATAAACTCTACATTCAATACATGGGGTTATCAAGTGGTAAAAAAATTCCCCATGTTAGAAAGTTCCATATAGGTCATATGGATATTATATATTTAAAAAATCGATAGATATTGTCAAAACTGCGAATAAATTACTGCTCTACGAGCTTTTGTTTTTGACATAACATGATATGAAAATGTACGGTGTAGCTACCTCGCGAGGCCTTGTGGAAATGCTCCACACGAGATCGAGCGAAAAAATCACACATATACTTTTTATTTAAACTGTGGTCACAAGATACTCCACGAAATTCTTCTTATTTTTGATGAGGGTTCTAAGTTTTAGATTGGTATTTATCAGAATTACCTATATGCTTTTACCTCATTTGGTTACTGGTGCATCTACCCTATTCTTTTCGATGTGACTGATAGTGTATGTGAAAAAATAAAATATTTTTCCCGTTAAATGAGGTAAAAAAAATAACAACCCCATATCATTTCATAAACTGGCCAAATTACATATACCACAGACTTAGCTGCCGTGCTAGCCAGCCGTACTTTATTGACATTAAACTACTTACGTAATTTGGGTGGTCAATACTGCAATAATCTAATTGTTTTGAAGCGAATTTTAGAGTTGTTTTAATGATCTTGTATTATTATACACGAAGTAGAGATTAGTTGCTGTATTTCCCGCGTTTAAAACACAAAAATCACTTTGAGAAATGGCTAAATACTGCACATACGTATGAAAAGTTGCGTTCTCCAATTTTCGCTCACTGCGGCTTTTACAGCCGATCACGCAACAATTCACCATTTTATAAATCAAATACAAACATAACACAAGCTTACTATTATCGAACAAATCGTTGAAAACACAATTTCCTGTCTTAAATTTTATTCTAAAACATACGTTCACGAAAATAATTTGAAATGACAGCGGTCATTTTCATTGGCGTATCTAGAGATATTTTCCAGGGGGGCCTGTCCCCTGCCTTGTTGAGACACATTGGGCTAGACTTCCTTCGGCTTCCTATTTACAAGTAATCAATGATCATCCTGGGGTGGGCACCAGACCATTCTTCACCCGCCCTCCCCCCTATGGTTTGTTTAGCTACTCATCCAAGTGGCAATCATAAAAGAGACGCGTCGATGACAAAGACAAAAAATAAGGTCTCCTTCTCGGTCTCTCTGATTGAGATCTCCGTAAACTATCTCCCTCTATCTTGGTATTGTCATTTGCGTGTCAGATCCAGGGTATGCTTCATCCAAGCCCTAGATCTAATACGTAAATTACAATATCAAGATTGAGGGAGATAGTTTTATGGAGTTCTCAGTCAGAGAGACAGAGAAGGAGACCTTAAATTTTTCTCTTTGTCATCGACGTGCTTTTTTTTGCTTGCTACATTCGGGTTGATGGCAGGCAAACCGCTGTCATTTCAAATTGTTTGAAATGGTTCTTTAAAATACCCAATCGGTTTTTTTTGACAATTCTTTGATTAGGTCATTACTCCTGCAGTCCTAGAAAAAATGACACTATAGGGTCAATTATCCCTTACAACGGCTCACTCTTGCTTGCCGAAGTTAAAAAACAAAGACGGATATCATGCAATACATAATGCAAGTCTCCTATTCATTTGTGTCGGTCTTGCAGATCTACTTTTACTGACTGAATTCAAAATAAATACTAAATAAAATAAAATACGTTCTCCTACCATGAAGTATTTTCAATCCATGGAATCCTGCCCCATATTAACTGTATACTATAAGTAATATAGATTCGAAGGAGTTTGCCTGCCAGTCGCACTGCTAAGCAGATCAAGAAATTTCGATAAATTTGTGAAAGGAGCTAGCTTGAGCTCCAGGGAAGATTTATACAAGTACTGCTCATAATGCTCATAATGATTTTCCTCATAGGTAATGTACTTCCCGCGGGAATAACCATAAACGTGTTCTACGCGGCGAAGTCGCGGGCAAACAAATGTTTTTCAGTTGGCATCTGTGTTCTACGTGGCATTGTTAATGAGCGAGAAGGCATTGCATCAGCGTCAGTGGCGGAGCCGGAGGCGCTAACGCGCGCGCCCCGAGCGCTAACTGGACCATCACACCCACGCACGCTATTATCATGGTGAATCAATCACTTTGTTTTGCAGAGTAAGTAAATGAAGTAATTTTGCACTTATGATTCGGACTCGCTCGCTAAATCCTAGCATAGGATACTGAAAATGTATGTATGTATGAAATGTATGGATACGGTAGTAGAAACAATAAATGAATGACAAAACAGGTATCGCAACTAATGCTTAGGTAAGTATTATTAGTAATATGTAGTTGCACCTTATGTTCAGACTAGGTATTCGAGCCCAGCACACAAATATTGGGCCATTTGATTTCTACTTGCGGGTAGACTACCCGTGTCATTAGACAACTTAGTTTCCGTATGATTATTTGGTTGACTGGTAGAGAATGCCATGAGGCATTAAGTCCGCCATTTGTACTTTTTTGTGCAAGTAATAAATAATACCTAGTAGATTGTTCAAGAAGGGACTAAAACAAGCCATAATGACACGGGATGTTGTCGTTATGGTTGTTTAGTCTCGCTCGCGTTAAACACTCAACTTTTCACTTTGAATACGAGGAAAAAAACGACGTTCAGTGCCGGATTAGCCACATAGCAAGAGTAGCAAATGCTACCAGCATCGCGTATTGGGTGACCCCGCGCACCCACGTCTAACCTCTATAATGCTTCTCTGGTAGACATTCTCCTGTTTTGGTACCTACTTACATCAGTATGCGTGTAATCATATCTATCAGGGTTGACGATAGGATGAATAATCCAGCCAATATTCTCCAGCAGAATAACCTAAAACAAACCCCCACGCAAAATAGGCGCATATCTAAGTCACCCAGTTGCGGAAAAGAGCCCGCCACAACCAGAGGGCCCTGCAAAGATGCACTACGCTAACTAACGTTTCTATTCGATTCGTTTTTAAACCAATCGAATAGAAACGTTAGTTAGCGTAGTGCATATTTGCAGGGCCTTCTGTAACCTAAAACGAACCAGGGGTCTCGATATAGAATTTGCTACGGACCCCGTGCTTGCTCAATCCGGGACTGACGACGTTCTTTACAAAATTACAATATTGATTATAACAAAGTTTCTTGCAAATTTGTGCCGCGGTTTTATTTTTGTGAAGTGCCGCTTTAAATGCTTGCATATTTAGCCAACTGGTTCAATCTTGAAAATTATTTTAAAACTAAATGGACCATGCATAATAACATGCAATCATCCTTAATATAATTAAATAGATCCATATTCGTAATCATTAATCGTGTTTCACGAAATTAAATCATTTTTATTTATATTTTTGCACAGTTGTCATTTTCAGGTTATTTCCACGTCCTAAAAAATGTCTATACAAAATCACTGAAAGTAGCGATCTTACTCATTCACGCTGCAACGGCTGAACGGATCGGGATGAAACTTGGCACACATATACCGATAGGTTAGGCCCTGGAATAGGACATAGGATACTTTTTATCCCATGAAATTGGACCGTTCCCGAGGGATAAAAGCTATTGTATTATCCACTAATCCTATTAATGCCAGTATCCTACTAATCCTACTAATGAGACTTATCTATATCAGTCATTACGTTTTGACGTTAAAGTGACATAAAATGCAACGGGTCACCGATCATTAAATATTATAAATGCAAAAGTTTGTGTGTTAGTTTGTTACTTCTTCACGCTGCAACGAATGGATGGATTTGGATGAAGTTTGAAATGGAGATAGCTTAGCTATACCCCGGATTGAGCCCGGATAAACACATCATCGCAATCTAGGCGGAAGAAGTCGCGGGCAGAAGATATTTACAAATAAAAAACATAACTTTTGTTCATATAGGCGGCCGAGCGAAGCGAGGCCGGATAGTTACGAGGCTGGCAACCCCACTTCACGCCGAGGTTTGTATAGTGCTTTTCTCAAACAAATAAATAATAATTCACTAAAAAATAAAACAAAATTTACAACGTCAAATACGTAGATACTAGTAGTGCATAAACAATAAAAGTAACCTACAGTGCTCAGTCATCCGCGCTGTGCTGGGTGCGCCCCGCGGCGCGCCACCCCGTGCTACATTGCCTGCGATCTAAGTTGCGACGTACCCCTAATAACTTCTGCCCTCCTGGTACCTAGTGCCTTTATGCAAACGCTTTGGTTGGATGCACGCCTTAGTATATAAAAAAAAAACAGCTATTTAGCCTGTTCATAAACACAGCCGCCATGTTTACATGAAAATTAAAAAAAAACTACTTCCAGGCCTAGGCTTTCAATTTTGTATCCTCCTTTACAGTTCTCTCGAGGTGTTCCGCCCGCAACGTGATACTTTGAGGCCTAAAATAACTAACATAACGCCTACATTCCATTGCATGTTTGAGAAAAACATTTTCTCCTTTAGCAATTCCGAATAATATTCCAAAAATAATTATTGCCCTTACGATATTCATGGAGTACCGGATTACCGGGACACCAAATTTAAGCATGAACTTATGAGAGGGCACTCCCGATAGCTCCAAAGTGTTCAGGAACTCTAAGGATAGGACGTGACTTGCTCGGTATCTATGACAATGTCTACCGAGAGATACTCCACAATATCGCCTTCTACGTGAGACATATTTTTTCATTTATCCACCCGACAATTTCGTTTGTCGGTGCTCATATTGCCCTATCACACAACCATTATCTATTCTTTATGTTGTTTTGTAGATCGGGGTACACGTTATTTTTTTGATCATCTGTTTTTGTGCAATATTACAGAATTCGCGGTTTAATGTAATCATACCGTTACTATCTGTTGCCATATGATTTTCGCCAATTTTTAGTAGAGCTGCTGGCCCGACTGTGTATCATTGTGTAGTTGTTGGCAAATTTGTAGTGAGATAGATACATTTCTTTTACATATACCTATATTGTAGAAGCCGACATGCATTTATTTTATCCGCCGGCGTGCCCCTATTTATCACTGGTAGATGAGAATCTGTTATAATTCGCCATCTTAAGACACTATCCCCCCTTGATAGTTCGGTTGCTCTTAATGTCCATCATAGTTCGATAATGTTTATTATGAGTCTTAATACCAATTTTAATGTACATAACATTATAAATGGCCGAACTCCCAAACATAAATGACCAAATTCTCACACAAAGTATCATTCCAAATCTCACCCCAAGGGATGATTTTCGAGATAACTACAAAGTATAAATTTAATCTAATTCGGTTTAGCGGTTTATCCGTAAAAGCGTAACAAACAGGCCGACGACAGACAGAATTACTGTCACATTTATAATATTATTATAAATTTTCTACAGTAATATTTTATGTATCGGTGTATAGATTTTTAACTCCTTGAGTATTGTTTGAACTGACATTGTAGAATTAAATAACCGACCAATTTCCGCCGAAAAATAAAATGACGGTCCGTTAATTTTTTCAAGTGACCATAATAACCGCCTTAATCTATATATATAAATGGCAAACCTAACTGACTGACATATCAACGTACAGCCCGAACCGCTGGGTCAAGAGATCCCAAATTTGGCATGGAGGGTCCTTATGAGGTCTAGGGGAGCATTAAGAAAGGTTTTTTTCAAAGTTCACCCCTAAGGGGTTCAAATACGGGGAGTACCGGGAAACTAATTCTACGCGTGGGTGTCCTCTAGTCTATCTATCTATATAAAAGGCAAACCTGACTCACTGACTTATCCTCGTAAGGCCCACCATACTACAAACAGGGAGTTTTTTTGTGAGTTCGACTTTGAATCTACAATCAAGGTAATAAAGTTCAATTACGCTTGTTCGATAATGCCATTTTCAGTTTATGAAGATAGAAAACTTTATTCCCATTGCAACACAGTTCAAATTAAATTGCCTCGATTATGTACATCCTATTGCACACTGGGCCTTACGAGGTTTAATCATAAGAATAAATACTATTAGAAGGGCATCTTCGGCGTCGTTGTATGGATTTGACATCAAAGCCGTCAGATAATGACCTACAGCGCCCCACGCCCCGCCTTACCCCTCTCTCGCCAGTCGCAAAATTAGGGCTGTCACAAGTATATAATACTAACTGAGCCCGCAACCTCGTTCGCGTAGAATTAGTTTATTTACCCGTAAAACTATACGTTAAAATAAAATATACTTAATATAATAAAACTAAAATGTCCGTAAAATTTAAAATCCGTAAGACTTTCCAATAGTTCCACTGACGTATGAGTGTGACAGCGGGCTAAGTTTGCGCTAAGTAGTCTAAGTAAAAATTAAAGTACTTTTATTACAATTAAATCAGATATAAAGTTGTAAGAACAAACGCAAAGCCAATAAAACTAATTTATATTATGTAGGACGTATTTGTCCATTTTAATAATTAATTTAGCAACTCCTTCTTTTATAATATTACCACTGAAATAATATCTTAGACTTACTTAATTACGATTAATATTGGATAAAACAAAGTGCATAGGTAAATAATGTATTTATTTAATTCTTTCATTTTAACGCTCTTTACTTAATGTGTTTATGTTAAAAATTATAAATAAAGATTCAAACTTCGTTGATATCGTCCTACAATTACTATCGTAAAGCACGTGGTCAAATTCGGAACTAAATATTTCGTATGGTAAAACCACTGTTTGCGTAGACAGTGGCGCCTTTGAGAGCTTCATTTGAAATATTGTTGCACGTTTACTCCAAGCGCCGATTGGGTGGCAACCCGCTAGTGTTTGCTGCGACAAGTAGTCCTGGAGCGTTGACAGGCCACGCGAGAGCGCGCGTGGTGGGGATGAAGTTACCCTTCTAATAGTATTTATTCTTATGGTTTAATATCAACGCACAGCCTAAACCGCTGAACCTAGGGACTTGAAATTTGTAGGGAGTATTCCTTGGCTGCGCTAGGGGTGCACTAAGACAGGATTTTCCGAGAGTCGACCCCCAACGGGAAGAAATAGGGGAGTAGCTGGAAACTAATTCTACGCGTACGAAGTCGCGGGCGTCCTCTAGTATTAAATAAATAAAAGCCGTAGAAATAATACGCCATGAATTAGTTGAATGATTGAAAATGGCGGAAATATTATATAATCTGGATATGTCAACGCTGTCAAAGTCAATCTGACACCGCTCCTTTTAACATAGACTAAAAAAAAAGAATTTACAAAGCCTGTCCCATGTTGTCACACTGGGTGGATAGGAGAAAAAATTACGAATTAATCAAATGTACAAGTTTGTCAAATAATTACTAATCTATCTTATTCTATTAATAATTATTTTACAAAATTTTATCTCATTTTCAAAATCTCCGTCCCCAAAAACTAAGGAAATGATACCCATGAAAAATTAAAAAACATCATGGCCGCCATTTTGAATTTCAACCTATTATTGACATCATTTTCGAAATCTGCGTCCCCAAAATCTAAGACAATAACACCCATGACGACTTTTTAAAAAGTACATAAGCCGCCATTTTAATTTCAAATTTGTTATTATTTTCGAAATCTGCGTCACCGTAATCTAAGAAAATTACAACCATGGTGGTGGCTTACTTCAAAAATAAATAATCTCCTATACAAAAATCTACCCCCCATTTATCGCCTTGGGGGCCTTTGGTGTTTCCAAAATCACTGATAGTTGTATTTTTTATTTGCTTATAAACAGTAGCTTAAAAACCAATTACCACGTTTCCAACTATAAAAATGTACCATAGTTCCATACAATCTTTCACCCCCTATTTTAACCTCTAGGGGGATGAATTCCCAAAATCCGTTTCTTAATGCACCCCCAGGGTACCTAAAAAATATTCCTTTCAATTTTCAAGTCCTAGGTCCAGCGGTTTAGGCTGTACGTTGATCGATCAGTCAGTCAGTTTACCTCTTTCCATCCCATGAAATTATCAAAAACGCTGAGCCACGTATAAATTAATTAAAAAATTTCGACATAATCCCAAATTTGAAGATTCTAACTTCAAAATCGACGGACTTTCAAACAAACGTCCATCCCCTTTTTTACCCCCTTAGGTGAGGAATAACAAAAAATCCTTCCTTAGTGGATCTCTTCACTGTATAAGGTATCTATGTGCAAAATTTCATGTTTCTATGTCCAGTGGTTCAGGCTGTGCGTTGATATATCAACAATCGAATTAGCATTTTATATATACGTATAGATAGATAGAAGATTGCACTGTACATAATATTTTGTAAATTAGGTAAAAGATAAATAAGAACGGATAATCACACAATAATTACGCTCCCTTAATATTATTGATTTTATTATGCACAACCTGATAAGTAATCTTTAAGTGAGGTACCTACTGCATACTTATTAGCAAATTTATTTCACACATCATTTTAAATATCAATTTAATTTCCACATTTTAGTTTACATTTTGTATGTAAAACCCCCTCCCCCATTGAAGTCGCCAACTTCGCCATATGGATCATTTTAAATTGTGACCAGTCATATTTTTAAGTCCAGAAATAAGGAAGTCCCATAGAAACTCCCCCTAATAAGTAGAAAGCTACTTCTTCTTTCTTTATCTTTGCCTACGCAGATCATATTTATTTGTAATCAGGACCCTATGTACTCATTTCCATACTGCTAAGTCCGGAAATTTTTCTTACAAATTTTACCCCCCCCATTTTACCCCGTTAGGGGGAATTTTGTCCATTTCACCTACACAGATATTTTTTAATTGTAATCGAGAACTTATGTTATATACCTATTTTCATACTTCTAAGTCCAGAAATGAGAAAATTCCATATAAACTTCACCACCGTGTTGAATTTCTAAACATCCTTTCTTAGTACTCACTTACATAATGAAAGGAACCCCTGTACCAAATTTAAAGTTTCTATGTACAGTAGTTTCGGCTGTGCGTTGATATCTAAGTAGGTGAGTAAGGTTTGCCTTTTATATATGTATATATATATATATATATATATATATATAAATATATAAAATAATATATAAAATGAAAACTTAAGATTATAAAAATTACGACGCTCTTTGAGATCTCTTTTTAATGCTTTCATACTATAATCCAGGATATGAACTAGGTAAGTAAATGCATGCCCATGTGTTATCAACAGGCAAACCAAACATCCTCGCAAACCATTATTTAGGTACATTACAATTGGAGGATTTATTTAGAGTTGCTTGAATGAAAGGTGAGATCAAACAAAACCAGGGTTAATACCCAGTATAACCGCCCAGAGCCGTGATTACCCACGTACTAGTTCTAGGATCTGCGCCAACTTGTGAGACAAGATGCCGCCTTGGCCTGGAGCAAATTCTTATCAATTCGAAGAGTCGAAGTTGTTGAATGCAAAACGAGAAATGTTTTAGTGGCTTAGAAAGTACCTAAGAATTTATTTTGCATGCGTTGATATTTTGAAATTATCGTTTCAATTTCAATACCTACTTTATTGAGGATAAGATATCAAGTTTTAGAATCAAATTATAGTGGTTTTTATCCCGGTTTTAGCAAAAGGTGTATAATACGGTAGCGTTCTTTACCAGTATCATTTAATGATTCGCACTTAATAACTAATAAAGGTATTGGAAAGTGAAAACTATAGGTAACTTGTACTGATCCGGTATAGAAAGATCTTTCTTATCCCTTAATTTTTATTACGGTTTCTTTCTGGGACATGCTGTATATAATAAAGCGGACCGGTGGCGACTTATAAAAGACTAGTTATTAAAAATAAACCTACGCGTATATCGAATAGTATTATATTATTATTATTAAATACGTATATGATACATATTATTTGTTTGTGATTGTCTTTGTTTCAAGTCAAAGTGGAGCACCCCAGTTTTTAAACAAATTATTCGCACAGATTTAGTTCGAGAAATAGAGGCTACTTTTGAACCGGCTGTCGAAGGTAATATTTTTGATCTAGGTATGTATGGAGTATTGTACCTGTGGTCGAATTATTTTAAAAAGAACGGTCAAATGCGAGTCAGACGCGAGCGCCGAGGATTTTATTTACACTAAATAATAGAAATCCATCAAAGCCTGATGTCTTAATTTTTAGAAGTTCCACCATACGGTCATTGCATATCTACCACTCTTTAAATTAAACAGAAGCCGAAACTTCCATTCTGAACACTGGATTTTTCTTCAAAATACTATTTTAACAATGTTAATAAAAAGTTTCTGTAACAGATTTCAGCTTTTGTTTTTAAAGTGTTAGATCATTTCTTTTATTTTTCCTGTAATGTATAAATTAATCCCAAATCTATGTTATTTTTCAAATTTTTATCTTCCTATATAAGTAGTAATTTCTCGTTCCATATTAAATAGTTTCAAGGATTCAAATTACAAATTTCTAATGCTTGATGAAGGCTTTGTTTGGACCACTAAATACTACAAACATTCCAAACAGCCCGGTTGCTTCAGCCATTTCAGAGAAAAACGTTTTTCACAAACCGACCTCTTATAAGGGTTCTATTTTTTAGTAGTTGGTACGGAACCCTAAAAATATTAAAATGGCGGATATTGATAAGATAATAAAGGTACTTATTAACTTATGTAGACGATCGTATCAAACTGTGCTCTCAAGTTGTTAGGGTTCCGTACCCGAGACAGTCGAATACAAAGTGTTTATTTTTCTATTCCCGCTATAATAAGAAATAAAACTTAAGTTACTTAAATAAAAAAATAAAGAGGGGGTTATAAAAGAATGGTACGGAACCCTTCGTGTGCGACTCCGACTCGCAATTGGCTGGTTTTTTTTTAAATTAGCTTTTTATTGGAAAGTGGAATAGTACCAGCGAACAGAGATAAATGAACCCCGTTGTGGGTATAATTTAATAAACACATAAGGAGTATTACGTACCTATCTGTTAAAAATAAGCTTAGGTAGGTAGTGGGCGGCATCATTGTAGTGATTTAAGTAGGTTGGTTTATACGATTAGAACCGGAGAGCCTTGCTGATATAACCTAGCATCGAGGTCGGCTGACTCGACAGGAAAGTTAAAGTTTCTGATAGTGTACAATCGAACCAGTGCCTTATTCTACATTTTATTTTCCCCTATTGTTATCATATTGTCAACGTTATGACAGCTATTATGAACACGATAGTCAAAATAATCTAGAATTAAAGTACCTATGCATAACGCTAATGTAGATAAGCAATTCTAGAAAACTGACAAAATATAATAATAATGAAATTGACATACAGGTACTCGTCGCGATCTTCTGGCACAGCTTATGACAGTCCTATACATTTTCGAGGTTACGTTAAGTTCGCAGAATGCGTTTCGTGTAGGGCTGCAGGACGGTCGGAGGCGCATAACGCACAAAACCTTTATTTCTTATGTAGCCGACTCAAGTTTGAGTAATTAGGCTGGGCTTGGATATAGGTAGGTACCATGTAGGGAAGCGAACTCGATTTTTCAATAAGCTGTCGCAGTACTACTTCATAACTAAAATTTACTTAGACTATAAAAATGATTTAAATAACGCTAGTTAACACATACAAATATAAGTTTTTTGGCAGCAAGCCAAGTTTACACAGTATGATAACTACTATTGAAAACTGGGTAAGTATGAGTACCGCGTGAGAAACATCTCATGGGAATCCGTAAATATTGCCATCGCCGCTGGTACATACAGTAACAGCTGCATGTACTGAGGGTGCTGTTTTTCAGTTGTGATTCTCTTGACAGTTTAAATTTGCAGACTGTACAATAATTAACCGAGGTAAAAAATGTTCTTAATTACTGAAAATTTAGTAATTATGAATGTTTTTACCGTGGTTAATTATTGTACAGTCTGGATTATTTTATAAAACAAATGTTGCCGGCTTATTACGTTTTTTTACTGTGTAGTAGTTATTTGGTTTCTGTTTAAAAAAGAACTTATATTTTTCATAATAGGATAGAATTACTGATTTCTGTCCCTTTGCTTAAGGAAAATTAATAGTTTATGGAAATTACAGTTGCGGTAAAGCCCGATTTTCCTATAACCTGTTTTAATTATTGTATGATTTATTTGGAAAGTGTATGATATTGACATTGCTCACGGTAGCGCGCGCGGCAGTGCGGGTATGTCTATTTCGGGCTGACCGTGAGTTGTCTAGCCGTTCATTCCGCACACAGTTTATTTTGCCGATCTCCTAGCTCTCAAAATACCCGCGCCGCTTCCTAAAACGCAAATCTTGTTAGCGCTTCAATACTAGCAATCGTTCCCAAAGCAGATTGCAGTATCTCTTATATATTTGCAATACATTCTTCAACCAGGTAAACAAACAAAAGTATCGTGGACCTATTAACTAGTTTCATACCTTCTTATTCTGCCGAGCCGGGGTGAGCCCCACTTGGGAGCCCATCTCCGCTAATATGTTCTTCGGCATTTTGTCACAAAAACAGTTCGTTCACAATACAATTGAAGTTCGCGGTCATGCACTCGTACTGTGGTCCAGGTGACGCGAGGCGCGCGGCGTGCGCGCTGTTTAGCGAGTGAGAATGGGCGCGCTGCTGCGCTCGCGCAAGCTTATAACGACGCAAGCGCATGTGACGTCACACTACACTCCATGTGCAGCCTGCGCCCTTTAAATGCTACATCACTGTAGTGTCGTCGGTCAAAATAAAGTTATAAGTACATCGTTATTTTCGACATCGGTTCCCTTTTAAAACACCGGCACCGAACCCAAAACTTGGTTTCACTGGATAATGAGTGGGTGGGTATGAATCTACAAGGTGGCTCTGACCTTGGGGCTTTAAATGCAATGATCGATTCTACTCGCTAAACTGAACTACTTTTGTTCTGCAACATTAAAAAATAAGTTAAGATTAGATAACTAATTGATGTTAAAGTGTAATAGTAAAATCAGTGTATTAAATCATGGCCATACTTATAGGTAATCGTTATCTCATGGTACGGCGGCGACATTTCCCTGGTACGAGGGCTAAAGGAAAATGGAGAATTAGATAGCGTACCGTGAAATACGCCAACATTGCCACCTAGGGTATCATTGCCCATAATGCAATTTACAAACAAGAATCAAGTGTCCATTATTGGTGCCTTGTCCATTACTGGTTCCATAAAACACAAAAAACTTGAAATGAAAATGGCTGATTTTTTTTCTTACATAGGGTGCTATGTAATAAAAAAAATCAGTCATTTTCAGCTAAAGTTATTTATGTTCCTTGATACTTTTTTGGTTTGGATCTTAGTTTCGGTCCTTGAATCTGGTGTCAATCAATAGGGCAAACCTTGGTTAATCGGTGATAGTTAGGTTTATTCACAATATGATATTATTACCTATCGATTAAATTATTTTTGAAGTGTTACTATGTAAAAATGGATAAATTTGTCTACCATTTCTGAACTTCTGATTTTATTTCAAATGTACGAAATTCATTTAATAAACATTTATTTTAACACATGAAAAAGTAGGTAATTCAGTGATATTCAGCTTAATGTGTGACATGAAGTTGGTTATTCTGTGATATAGTCAGATTAAGCTGTGGATATTTTAAAACTATAAATAAAAGACATGAAATTAATAAAAATAACAATTATAATATTCTCTATTATGTCACAGGAGTGAAACCTCTATTTTCTGAAGGCAGGACAAATGGTTTTCCACGTTTGGACTGAGTTGTGGCAGAAGGATCATGATGATGCAACAGCTATAGGCTTTCAAAGTGCTCCAAAGAATAGAAAACTTTTTTGCATCTTTACAAATAGTAATTCCATTGTTAATTTCTATAACGGCAGCTTTTATGCTGGAAGCATTGTAAGTTTTTTTTTGTAGAACATTTCTTGAATTTTTTTTTGAATAAAAAATCCTGTAAAATAAATACCTAAGTGTTTTAGTGTTGGCTTTGCTGTTAAAACAAACATAGAACAGAGTCATAACCCATAATTGTATTGAGATAAATTACTGCACTTGGTTACCTATGTGGTGATATAGAAACATACAAAACAACGAAAAACATTAAGAAATCAACCGCCGAAATTAAGGATTTAACGAACGAAAATGGTAACTTGCCTGTACTTTAAAAATATAAACACGTTTAAAAACTCTTACCTTAACGGGTTTTTCTTTTGTTTTCGCAATTACTTTCAGTTGTTTTCCGTAATAAAACTTTAATTACACCTCGTATCAACCCATCTAAGAATGTAGGTCAGGACAATTAATTTGCCATTTAAATTTTGTGAGTTCATTCGGATTTTCGCCCTACGCTATTATAATGAATGCAAGTCGCGCAATCTATTGAAAAATAGTACCATCTATAAAAATATTAGATAACTGCGCTATAAGACGATAACAAACTATCACCGACTACCTGCATATCACCGAATAGCCAAGGTTTGCCCTACATTTCCACCATCAAAATAGGTATAGAATTTTTGCTGCAAAACCCCACCCCCTTTCAGGGAACAACTTTTTTTTAACAAGTTCTGGTATGATAATTTGTTAGATTCAAAAATAAAGTACCTACATGAAATTAACATTCTACGGGTGTGACCGTTTACAAAACATTTAGCCTGATATAAGTATAGAATTATTAAAACAAATAGTAGTGGCCTGGGGTATGTGCATTATTCAATTTCATTTACTTACTTTATTATTAAAGTATACATAGCCAGTATGGCGTCCGATTCAAGCCTCATGTACAATCATTAAGTTAAAAAATACATAGGTGGGAAAAGTCTCGACTTAGTTATTTTTGTCCAAGGAACTTACTTGTATTCAAGTACCATCATATATGCTATAAACGTTTCACAAACTGATTCGGTGAAAACGAAGGATTGAGGTGGAGATCTAAAGTTTAAAACCAAATTAAAGCGAGGTATCCAAACGCTGAACCCACACACTCATCTGAATCGAGTTTGGATGCATCAGTGAAAACAGGAATCCACCCATCAAATTTTTCAGAAAATACGAGTATATTACTATTTTATTGAATACGCTATTTGGCTTTAATACCATTATAGAGTGAGATCCCAGTCACCTCAGACTTACGTAATTTTAGGAAAGATTAAATTTTTAGGATCGGTAGTATAACATAAACTTAATTATTAAAAATAAACAAAAAACCCGACTGCAATAAAAAACAACTGAAAAGCGAAAAACAAGCTATATAATCTATAGAAAATTTCAAGAGCATGTACTTATTGATATTTATAACAATTTAAATTTAACTTGAATATTGGAAAAGGTGTTGGGGACAAGATAGTCCAAACGTTATTTTTTTTCAAGAAATAGGTTTTTAAAATTTATTGCTTGTGCCTGGAACACCTTTTCCAATAGGAGCTTTTGGTGTGCCGGGCCTCGAATCAAGAGTAGCCACGAGTTGTAAGAGAGATATTCACGAGTCAGAGTGCATCTCACTTGTACTTATGCGCTTGAATAATGCTCTAATGCTCTCGCGCTTCCTTGCACAGCGGAACTTTTAACGAGTTTGGCAGGATGTTTGGCCCGTCAGATTTATTTGGCTCTTTGGAAAATAGTTTTAAATATTATACTTAACAATATACAGGGCGTCCCAAGACTATGGGACATGAAGGGAAAGTACCTTAAATATCGTAGATAGGATATTTTGCTGAAACAAGACTTTATTTTATTTTTAAAAGTTAGTAATACTGCATTCAAAGATATTCTAAAAATTATTTGCTTCGTCTGGGAATCGAACCGACTTAAATGTGAAAAAAAAACATGCGTATTTTTATGATGCCAATCGAAAGAATGAACAAAAAGTAATAATTCTTCTTAAGTAACATAGTATCTTAAAAGAAAGGAACAACGTGAAATTAATCATTTTAAACAAATTAAAATCATACATGAAACTGCCGAATTAGTTAGTTGAGTATTTTTTGTAATTTAATTATTTTCTTGTAAATTAATTAATTAAATGCTCAAAAAAATGTGATCCCTCTTGTCTTATGCAAATCGCCAATCTTTTAATAAGTCCGCTGCCTGTTGATTTTCTTAACAAATTATGGTGAATAGGTACTCGATATGATATGGCTCAATTCTGTTTGTAATTCGCCCACGTGGTCGTATTAGCTTTTTGTATAGCAAATCTTTCACGTATCCCCAAAACAAGTAATCTAACGGTGAAGTAATGCATGTGCACCTATAATGAGAAAAACTTTACCAGTAAGTCGTTTATTAAGTGGGTACTTATTTGCGAATAATCAATGCAATCTATGGAATGATAATATCGCTATTTTTCGGACGTCGTCGTCGGTAATAAATAATTTTCTTGAAATTTGAATCAAACATTTTATGTTATTCCTTTCTTTTAAGATACTATGTTACTTAACAAGAATTATTATTTTTTGTTCATTCTTTCGATTGGCATCACAAAAATACGGGTGATTTTTTTTTTTCACATTTAAGTCGGTTCGATTCCCAGACGAAGCAAGTAATTTTTAGAATATCTTTGAATGCAGTATTACTAACTTTTAAAAATAAAATAAAGTCTTCTTTCAGCAAAATATCCTAACTACGATATTTAAGGTACTTTCCCTTCATGTCCCATATTCTTGGGACGCCCTGTATATAAAATTCAGCCTTCCTAAAATTACGTAAGTTCCCCCATTTTTTTACGACTTTTAAAGTGTCTGTCAAAAGTTATGTTATGTTATGACCCACAGGAAGTGTCTGGCAACTGTATATGTTTGTTTATAACAATATCATATATAACACATGTAGAAACCAGCCTTCCTACTTTTTACGTAAGTCAGAATGATTTTCTTCCACCTTTGGTACCTGTTACCTGCAACACGGCCCCGCTTTCAGCTTAGCGAGCATCCATTCCTTTTTAAGTTTATGTTGTACCTACTACCGATCCTAAAAATTTCATCTTTCCTAAAATTACGTAAGTCTGGGGTGACTGGGATCTTGAACTATTATTGTTAATGCCAGCAGAAAAACAATAATAGGATAAAACCAAGATGAAACATGAGCGTATGAAAACTAAAACTACATAAAGGATTCTGTTGGTTATCCATTGGACAAACGGAGGACCATCATCACAGACTTTAAGAAAGCTTTTGATTAGGCAAGGAGTTTATTTGTAAGATCAATACTTGGAGGAGGGCATGACATCAGAAAGACGATTAAGGCGACACAATAAGCAAAAGAATCAGGGACCGTACCCAAGATGCATTACGCTAACTAGCGTTTCCATTCGTTTCGTTTTTACACCTATTTTTACACGAATAGAAATGCTATTTAGCGTATAATGAATCTAACTTACCTAGGGCCTCTGTACAGAAAAAGCGATCAGAAAGGCCTACTAAGCATAAGTGAGGCTCCAAGCTTTCATGGAAGAAGATTTCAATTTCACCCTTGTTACACGTACATTACCAGCAATGTACAAGGAAAAAATATTCTTCGCACAGGACCGGGAAATGTATTAAGAAATACCCTACCCTCCAAAAATATTACGGAAACACCTCGACTGAATCCTCTTTTTAAACGAAGAAAAAAAAACGGAGGAGGTTCTCAAGTCAACCCGTATATTTTTAAAGATGCTATCTAGAGAAAGTTAGCTACAGGGCTGTAGACCAAACGAGCGAATGCTCTAGAACATGTTTTGTCATTATTTTTACAAAGAAAACGTAGTAGATAATGCCATAGAATTTTTGTTCGTTCGCTTGTTCTAAACCCACCGTTAAACAAAAGTTTTTGAGAATAGGGATGAACGAGCACCCGCCGCGCACCGGATGAAGCGCTCATGCTCGTACATAACATTTATGCTTTTTAACCGACGAAAAAAACGGAGAAAGTTCTCACGTCGAGTCGACCCGTATATATTTTTTTATGTATGACCACGTATAACTTTTTAACTTTTTTAAAAATCTGATTACGGGTTCGCATTTGTAGTTCCAAGGGCCCTTAGATATCGATTTTCAAGACAATCGAACCAGTAACAAATAACTTAAACTAGGTACAGCAGCGGCATCGAGTGATGGCACTTTTAATGTTTGCTCGCTCATGAAGTTCCCTAAATATTGACAGCAAGTATAAAGGAGCAGATGTCAAACTTCATTGTTGCAGGTAGGTACTGGAATAGTGATGTACTGCTGGCGCTGTAATTTACCGAAACGCATTTCGTAACTAGCATCATCTTGAGGTTGTTTTTAGTTGTTCGCACTCTAGCGTTCATCGTTTTAATCATAACTAACAAAAAACATCTCAAAAAAACCATTCGCGTGATGATAATAAAAGACCGCTTACTGGTACAACAACGTATCCTCGTAAGACCCTGCGTACAAAAAAAATTACATAATACGGCCATTGCAATAAAGATCTATTGCAAAGAGATAAAGTAGAATTTCCCTTCATTTTCCTTTGGCAAATTTCGTTGTACGGTGGGTCTTAGTAGGGACAATGAAGTCACTGCACTTTCACGGTACCGCCGCTGGCAAACTCGCCTAGCTCTGAGTTAACGTGGTTTTATGATTAGTTATTCACTCATTTATCAATAATTTTACATTTTGTATATTTTGACTCAATATTTCAGATTTTTGACAATGTCGTCTTCTTAAAGCCACACTGTTCATTTTTTATTATTTAGAGAGTTTGTGCTACAATTTATGGCCTTTTATTTTTATGCGTTATTTCTTAAATAAACGTTTTAAAAATATACTTCTCGCACTTGACTGAAATTATTACGATAATAAAATGGAGTGTTTCAGAACACTAATTGTCAGCTATCAAAAGTGCCTTCACTCGATGCCGCTACTTTTAGAAACGCAATACGGGGTGACGTCAGCAGGAAAGATCAAATACCGTTTACCATAAGCCAGACAGGCTGTCGAGTAACGCGCGTTACGTAACGAAATGGTTTACCCTCCGTAAAGAAGTTAACACTTCAAAAATCAACGCATAAGGCTTTAATGAAAACAAAACTGAATTGATTCCTTTGTGTTACGAAAGTGACCCATATAGTTTGCATGAATACCTAACTAGCAAAAACATCTTATACTTATAGCGGCTAATGTGACCAAAAAATGTGTTCTTATAAAAGTCACATATTATCGTCTAAGGTCATTAGAGCCACCCGGCTCCCGAACCGCACCACCTCGTCGCTCGGCGTCTACTCGTTGTCGACAAGTGGTCCTCGGGTGGACACCGTGTTGTCTCCAGTGAACCTCACGTGGTCAACGAGTGGGCCTTACATGGTCAACGAGTGGACCTCGCGTGGTCAACGAATTTCCGAGCAGACTACCAGCGTAAACCGTGCGCTGTCATCGCGCGGTTCACGTGAGGCAAGCGTGCGAGCAACGAGCTATCATCGAGTGGACCACTCGCCGTCCGCACGTGAACACCTCGCGAGCGAGACGATCCGGTGACGCTACGTAGTTGATGTAGTGAGCGCCTGCCCATACAAATCCATATAAAGAATACTAACCGTCCGAGGCGAGGCGGTGCCGGTCGGATGCCGGGTGGTTCTAATGAGTTGTGACTTGATTGAATTTGGGCACAAATTATAAGAGCTTAAACCTTATACTTGCCATATTATTGCTTTATTGAAAGCGAATAAACCTTAAACACGTTTTTGTTGTTGTTAGTATCAAGTATACTAAACTTATAATTACATAGTAAAAGTTGTTTTTAAGAGCAGTCTCTTTAAAACTATCAATTTCCCATGAATATTTCCTTTCGACATAGCTAGTTTAGTCTTTAATCTTACATTACGGCTTGTTTTTGTTGACCTAATAATTACTGATTGTGTACAAATTGAGTTTTTGCAGGACCCTTTTTTTAGGATACATGCCTACCTATATGGATAGATGCCCCACCATGAAAATTCTAAGGAGGATAGATGCCCTTTGGAAAAAAACAATATACGCTAAAAACATATATGCAAAGATTATTTATATAGGATTATGGGATAGATGCCCCAAGGGCACGTATACCCCGGCGACTATCCTTTTTGATATGGAACGGTGCCGTTTAATTTTTTATCTAAACCAAATAATCAAGAGCGATAATTAATACATAGTTGTACACTTAATGAACCAGTATATTGATATAATAAAAACGGAACAGAAGTTAAAACTCATTATAAACTTATGAAACTGCCAATACTTCCGTTTGAAAATTTGAGGCACTTTTTGCGCTCATTGCGGAGATTTTCGCACACACAAGCGAGACGCGTCTTTTCCTCGCGACGGCCTGCGGAGGCTGAGGTGTGTGGCCCTTGCGCTCCCTATTTAGACTATTATTTCTTTTCTGCGAGTTTGGGAAGTGAAAAATGGGCGCCTATTCCTTTGTGGCATCTATCCCGGATTTATCCTAAGTGATTTTATTATTGTTTATTATAATCAAAACTGTGTGGGAAATCAACTCTATGAGAAAGTCTAGTATGTTATGTGATGTAAAATCAACGCGCCTTAAAATTAAGGCATTTTCATGCAAAGAAAATCAATTACTTATTTTGTCAGGTTATTAACACTGCTGTTATAAGGGCAAAAGTATTCTACATATCGTTTATAAGGGATCTATAAGGGTGTAACCCTTATAAAAGCAGTCTTTATTTCAATGCATTCTCCATTTTGAATGTAATTGGGGTTCCAATTACATTCAAAATGGAGAATGGCTGTAGAACCACTTAGTTAAAGATAGATTTGTGTACATACATATCAGAAGTGGCCAAATAACTTTTTTTTTCAATTTATCAAACTATATCGCGTCTTATTCTTATCCTTTATTTTTCATAACACAGAAAAAAAGCAAAATGGTACCCAACAAAACTCAAATTATGTCTAATTTACTATATAGACGTCACCTTCAACACGTTTATAAGATACATATCATCATAATTAACTTGCGCTTGACTTATATAAGAATATTAGTATCCACAAAAGCCTTTATACAGGTTTTAATGTTATATGGTTAAAAAGCAAAATATTCAACCATTAAGTATAAGGGGAAGTTTTACTGTGTCCATATGTGAAAGCAAAATATATAAAATATCTCTTATAAACAATCCTTACAAGGGGAATTCTTATTGTGGTCATATTACTCGGTCATTTTAGACTTTATAAAACCTAAATTATAAGAATAGAGGCTGTGATTGCTAAAATCTCTTATAAACAACTCTTACAAGGGGAATTCTTATTGCGGTCATATTACTCGGTCATATTAGCCTTTATCCCACCCTAATTTATAAGAATAAAAGCTGTATTAGCCAAAATCTCTTATAATGAGCTATTATATAAGGACATTGGAACAACTTATGCTTTTATAAAAAACAATTACAAGGGTTTTGGCGATATAAGCTTGATGTTATAAAGTAGTTTTGTAACTTTCGTTACACAAAGGATGCGATCGTGATTTGGTTTTCAATAGGCCTTTAATTATGTACAATATTTTTTAAAACGACCCATTATTTGATATTTTGAGTACCTACATATTAAAATAGATTCATTTGTTTAATAACTAGACACAATGTGTTCGTAAAATAAAATGAGGAATCGATGATTTTCGAATTAGTTCACTATTTAGCGAACCGTACCCGACAAAAAAACCTTACTTATAATTATAAATACTTTTGTGAGCATCTTTTCCTAAAAAAAAACTGAATTATAACTTTTACCCCTGACTTTGTCTGTGTACAATTGCTTAGTGAAGGAAGGCATACGTATATAATTTTGGCAACCGTAGGTACGCGAGTTATTGAAAGGGGTTTAGCCAGGTTCTATAACGGCTGCCCTATTTAGTCATTATTTTCATTTAAGAATGATTTGTATTTATATATGCCTGTCACTGTCTTTTTACTTGTATATATATACTTTGTTTTTCCTGCTTACAAATAAGTTACTAATATGCAAATCTTATTCCAATATTTATTGTTCTGTAAATACACTGGCCCGCAAAACTAAGTATCACACTTTTAATACTACTAGTACTAGTACTAGTATTAGTTAGTTTTGCGGGCCAGTATAGTTCAGCAACAGTAATTGTTCTACTAAATTAACACACTATTAGTACTCATAAAAAATTACGTAATAAGTTGTTTCACTTGTCAAAATAACCAGGTTTCCCTTCGATTGGTATTGATTATGAGCACAGATATAACCACACGATTATTCCGTAAATATAACAGATATCAGAAAACTTTAAACTGATATCGAAAGTACGTTACCCATTGAGTGAAACCACATAACTAACTTTTTTTAAATAAAACCAGAAATATCCCAAATGTTAACTTAAACATTTATTTTATTTTATACTTTTTAGTGATCCTATTTATGCTGTTACGTAGCTCCACTTCTAAATATTAATGAGAAACTATAGAACATTTCAAGCTCGCCGCAGACAACGCCGCGGGAATGTCATAGTCATATTTAAACCTAAATGTGCTTCGTCATAGTCGCTCAACTACCTTAATCGAAATATCTTATCGCCACCCTTGAAATAGGTACCGTTAAGGAGTTCCGGTGGCCATCTGTGGTCTTCATCATCAATTCCACTTCACCATATAGTACTTTTCAAAAGCAAATGCACGAGTTACATTGAAAAATACCAAAATCGCTATAGGTGTGCCTATAATATTTGAGGAGTTCTCTTGATTTCTCCAAGATTCCATCATCAGATCCTGACCTGTTGACAATGGGACCAACCAGAAAGTATACCCATTCAAACAACGAAAAAATTTTTCAAATCGGTCCAGTGGTCCTCGAGTAATCGATAAACATACATAAAAAAAAAACCTCCTTTTTTGAAGTCGGTTAAAAAGCCTAGTTATTTCCCCTATCATATGATTCATGTTTTTAGGGTTCCGTACCAAAATGGTAAAAAAGGAACCCTTATGGTGAGACTCCGTTGTCTGTCTGTCTGTATGTCACAGCAGTTTTTCTCAGAAACTATAGAAGCTATCAATTTGAAATTTGGCATCTAGTAGTATAACTTGCTTGCCCGCATCTGTCCTTAGTAAAAAAAAGTATGAGATTATTTTTCTAAGTATTTATTAAGGGGTCTAGAATGGGGGGTTGAAAAATGAAAGTTATTTGATTATAGCAAACGGGGGTCATATGAAAGGGCTCAGTCTGCACATTTTGAAACTATTTTTTTTATAATTTTTCGGGACGTACTTTTTGATTTATAGGCAAAAATGTACAAAAAATTACCGTTCCCCCCCTTATCTCCGAAGTTTATGGACCAAAAAATCTGAAGAAATCCTGATTTAAAGATAATTACTTATATTTAACAGGAAAAATAAAATGAAGTTGTCAATCTTTACAGTTTTGGAAAAAATATCAAAAAACTTTAAAAATCTGTATTAAAATTTAGGCTAGTTAAAATGGGCCTTAATGCATAGATAATAAAGTTCATAACAAAGTAAGTATTTTCTTTTGCTTTTTCCTACCATATTATCTTAAATACGAAAACCTCGGTGCGCGAGTCCGACTCGCACTTGACCGGTTTTATTTATTTATCACAGTTTATTATATTCGTATTAGTGTATTCGTGTAATCTTAAACAGTTTTATCTACAGAGATGGGCAAAATTTATTCGAATGACGCGTAACTAATATAATAAGAATAACCAAATTTTTCGGGAATAACGAATTAAATTCTCGAATGATTACTCTTATTCGAATAATTATTTATTCGAGTAATATTTTTATTCGAGCATAATTTATTCGTCGAATAATTTATTAGCGAATGATTTATTCGCGAATAAACTATCCACGACTGAATCATTCGACTACTTTTCGAATAACGAATAATTTATTAATTTATTAGAGAAAAATGGAGCAGGTATTTCAGTACGTAATAATTATCGTGGCAATTCATTCAACGAATAAATTATTCGACGAATAACATATTACTCTTATTCGAATAATTATTTATTCGAGTAATATTTTTATTCGAGCATAATTTATTCGTCGAATAATTTATTTGCGAATGATTTATTCGCGAATAAATTATCCACGACTGAATCATTCGACTACTTTTCGAATAACGAATAATTTATTAATTTATTAGAGAAAAATGGAGCAGGTATTTCATTACGTAATAATTATTCGTGGCAATTCATTCAACGAATAATTTATTCGAATAAGAATAATCATTCGAGAATTTCATTCGTTATTCGTGAATAATTTGGTTATTCTTATTCGTTATTCGTCATACGAATAATTTTTGCCCATCTCTACTGATAAAATTGTTTAAGATTCATAACTTACACGAATAAACTGTGACAAATAAATAAAAAACATGAATTGATAATGGTGAAATAAATAGGCCTTTTATTTGATTTGATTTGATTTTATTTATATTCGGAAAACTAACAGCCTTCTTTGGTGACAACCAAATAAATTTTACAGTGTATAATAAACTAGGCCATTTACACGTTTTCACCTTATCAAACTAAAGCCTCAACGAACGGCGTACTAAATGTATGGGAGGGGTTTAAGTTAATAATTGGAATATTTCTGGAATTATTTAAAAAAGTTAGTGATGTGATTTTACTCATTGGGTAACGTTCTTTCGATATCAGTTTAATTTTTTCTGATATCTGTTATATTTACGGAATAATCGCCTGGACACACTTAACGATTACACCCTGTAGGTACGCCGTAAGACATGTTAATTATTATTATCTAAATAACGAAAACATATGAAATTTATTTTCGTTCTTACTTATATATAATTATCTGTAATTGTGACATTTAACTTTAAAGGAGAAGACAGAACATACTCGATCACCATCAACTATCAATAGAGGACTTGCGCAAGCGGCGTTCCGCGTTGTGTTCCCGGCTACATCGATTCTCCGACTTAACAAAGAAATGTGTTCACGTAGTATCTAATCTACTTGCATTGCAGCTATTTACTCTTTGTAAGTAACAACTAAAGAAAGTTGATATTCTCATGGTATCCTGCCTTTTGGCCGAAAAACGTTTGTCGAATGTATGAAATATTTACAGTTACAGAAATAAAAGTGGGTTGGCAAATGAAACGGTTGGGAAACGATACATTCGACCAAACGTTTTTCGGCCAAAAGGCAGAGAATCTATTCTCATATATGCATATACGAGTATGGGTCTAATTTAAGTGTGGGTAGGTTACTTGGGTTGTTTTAGTTTCGGTAATAAATAAATAAACAACAGGTTTTCTAATTTACCTGGATCTTTAAGTAGATTCACTAAAGCTGGCACGAATGGAATGAACAAAAGTAATGTCACCTACGAGTATCATTGTGTGAGCGCCGTCCTTTGTACCGATGTTCAAAATTTCAAACCGAAAACTCGTTATTATTGAACACAATTGTATACTTTCGTTCACTCATTCAGTCCATTCTTGCCAGCTCTTGTGAATCGACCTGTACTCGACTTTGACTTTTTGGAATTCGGCGTACTGGTCAAATAGATTTGTCCAAGTTACGTCCAGGAAGCTCATTCCTGAGAATTGGATTAATCATCTCATTCCGTTTTGAGTTTTGTATTTTAACATTTTTCGATTTAGTTACAATAAATTATGTAATTTTCTTTAATTGTCAGCATATTTATCGAATACACTTAATTTTCGGTCAATTTGGTACATAACCATAGGTACCACTTTAAATTTTAGCTGCCACAAGGGAATGAAATTTTTAGTAGTAATGTACTTAATATGTAACATTTTAGTCCTGCTATGTGCAATGCGAATCAAAGGAAAGATTCACTAAACACTGTATGCTAGGGCATGCATTATTAGATAATTTTCAATTCCGGATCTGATATCTTTTTGAGATATTAAATAGATTCCATAAAAAAAGTAAAGAACTGTTTCAGATTGTAGTAGGATGTGTATTAAGTAGTCAGTATTGTCTCTAGTAGAGTATAAAATAACAGTCTTTAATCATTACTCAAATAAATAAACGAATAAATAAATAAACATTATTGGTATAAAATTACAGCATTCAAAAAGTCAAAAATTGAATTACAATCACAATCAGCGGTAACTATCCTGCGCTCCTGTAATGGAGTTGTGGCAACTGGCAATATGTCCCATGAGTATTATTAATACGAGTATTTTTTTCGACGAGTTGCCAGAAAACACAACTTTCGTTGGGTTTACGTCGTCTTCGAAGACCCAAGCTGCCAGCTGGTGTTTTCTTCCCGGTTCTTAGGGATAAATCCAAGATTTATCGCAGAAAACGATGTTATATCCAGTATTTCACTTTCCTCCATTTAAATGTTGTGGAGTAGACCTATACCAATTTACACGAGCGGTCTTTTGTTCTTCAGAATAATAGAGAATGTCAGCCAGTTTCGATTTTTGGCTTACCGTATTATTCATTAAAAACTAAAAATAGCTGTAAAAAAATCATTTCGATACGTCAAATAGTTTTCGAGATATTAAATTTTAAACTTCGTATGCGGCGCTCGAAACCCGGCGGCTAGCGCTCACGGATGATGACGTCATCGCTTAACAGCGGTACGCGCCCTTATATGAAAAAGTAAGTTTACAGGGCTATAATTTTTTAACCGGTATAAGTAGCCAGTTGAATTTTTCACAGAATACGTGTTATTATAAAATCTATCGTTTAAAATTATACGATGAACAATAAATCAAATCCCAAGAGGGGTCCCCATACAAGAAACATGAAAATAAATCATTTTTTTAGCATTTTTATACGGATTGGTTTTTATAATGGCTTCTTATTTTGATGCTATTTTAAGCTTCCAAAGTCTTCCAAAGTTAAGCAACTACACGCGTAGTCTAAAACAGGATGGGTGACCGCTTAAAATATCGTGTTAATAAAATCAGTTTTGTCACATATTTGTAGGAGTTTTACTTGACATTGCTATTTAGTCGTAAACTAAAAAAACTAGACTACAATTTAAGCTTAAAATAGCATCAAAATAAGAAGCCATTATAAAAATACAATCCGTAAAAAATGCTAAAAAAATTGATTTAATTTCATGTTTCTTGTGTGGGGATTTGATTTATTGTTCATTCTACAATTTTAAACGCTAGATTTTATAATAACACATATTCTATGAAAAAATCAACTGGCTACTTATAACGGTTAAAAAGTTATAGCCCTGTAAACTTACTTTTTCATATAAGGGTGCGTACCGCTGTTAAGCGATGACGTCACCCCAGCAAGATGGCGCCCGCGCGCTTTAATATTATTGATGTTTGTTTATTTATAAACTTTACTGCTACAAAGTTTCAAGCGATTTGGCTTACCTACTGACATTCTTCATTATGAAGTACCCACAGATCACAGAAACAAGGGAGATATGTCATGATCGCAAATTCGTACGAGACGCGGTGTCGCCACTTTTAAACATGTGTTACGCTTACGCTCTATTGACTACTACAAAAACAACCTCCTCATGATTGGTTAGAGCTTACGTACTAAAAATGCTGAGAGATCGTTTTTTTTCCTTCGTAGTTCAGTGATTGAACGTAAGGTAGCGCTTACAAGTCACTTAGCTGCCATCTAGCGACGAGTAATTAATTTATTTCCTCAGCGCCAGATGGCGCCTAGATAGTAGTATTTATGTAACAGATTAAGGACTACTCTTTATTTTGCAAATGGTGTAAATAACTTAAAACAGAAAGATAGACTTAATACTTTGGGGCATTTTCTACCAGTCAACCTTTTCTCAGTTAGCCTTGAACCTTTTTTAACAATGATCTCTTAGTATTATCCCAGTGAGTCGGCGCGGGCTGACAATCAGCGCTGTGTGCAAGCGCAGCTCACTACCGAGCCTTTGTCTTTGGTAAATTTATTTTATATTATTTGTAATTTTATCTAACTTCCAATCAATGGATTAATACAGTTGAACCGAATCCAGATTTTAGTAATTATTTACGTACGTCATTCAGTATATGTTCTTACAGTGTAATATTATAACGGAAATTTAATTTTATATAACGTGAAAAATAGTTAAATTATTTTCCTTGTGTTTTAAGCGTGTGATAGTGATGATAAATAAAAAAAAAAAGATAAAAAGATAAAAGATGTTTATTCAGTAAGTAGGCCGCACGGGCACTTTTACACGTCAAAAATCTACCAGCGCTTCGCAAGAGACCACTGCTGAGAAGAAACGCCGCAAGAAACTCAACAGTCAGTCGTTTTTTTTAAAAATTACTTATACAATTATAGAACTTAACCTAGCATTATATAAAACAATGAATTTAACATTAAAATATATATATCATGCGTAGTTGAGCAGGAAAATGTGTCAAAACTCAGTATGTTCAGATGAACTCTTAAATTGTAATAATAATAGTATACATATACTTACCCATGACGGTGCAAAACAACCACATAGTTTTGATACATTCTCCTACAGAAACCGTGTCCCCTAGACAATAATTATACCTACAATGTTTAGATATTTTCCTGACTAAGCTATTACTAAGTTATTTAGGTGTTTAATTTAGGCCAAGCATTTTTATCTGTTAGATAGTCCTCGACCCTATAATAAGCTTTCGACATCAACGACTTTTTCAAGTAATTTTTAAGTGCTGGAAATGATAACTTTAAAACTTCGTCAGGTAATTTATTATAGAAATGAATGCATTGACCAACAAATGATTTATATACCTTACGGACACGAAATTTTTTAATAGCAATTTTATTTTTATTTCTTGTATTCAAATTATGTATATCACAATTCTTAACAAAAGAGTCTTGATTTTTAATGACATAAATAATATTCTCATAAATAAATTGTGACGCTACTGTCAAAATACTAATTTCTTTAAATAGTAATCTTAAGGAATCACGGGAGTTTAGGTTATATATGGAACGAATGGCTCTTTTTTGTAACACGAATATAGTCTGTATGTCAGCAGCTTTTCCCCAAACCAGAATACCGTACGACATAACACTATGAAAATAACTATAATAAACTAAGCGAGCTGTCTCAACATTGGTAAGTTGCCTGATTTTCCTAACAGCATAAGCTGCCGAACTTAATTTACCTGCTAGTACTGCTATATGGGGACTCCATTGCAAGTTTTTGTCTATAGTTATCCCTAAGAAAAGCGCCTTGTCCACCATCTCCAAACACTCATCATTTAGAAATATACTAGATTTTACCGGTCTAACATTAGGCAAAACGAACCTAACACATTTAGTTTTCTTAGCGTTAAGTAGCAAATTGTTAATAGTAAACCAATTAAGTACTTTAACCAGCGTGGCGTTTATCCTACTGTAATCGACGGATTTTCGGTCCACCTTGAAAATTAATGAAGTATCATCAGCAAATAGCACAATATCACAAAGGTTATCTACCGTGGGTGGTAAGTCATTTATATAGACCAGAAATAAGAAAGGACCTAATATAGAGCCCTGAGGCACACCTAATTTAACAGTTGCTCCAATGGACTGTGTTTGGTTTACAACAACCGTTTGTGTTCTATCGCTAAGATATGAAGACATAAGATTTAGAGAATTATTTGACAGACCATAATGTTCTAATTTTAATATAAGAGTCGCATGATCTACGCAATCGAAAGCTTTGGAAAGGTCACAAAAAATTCCTATTGCATCACAGGATTTCTCCCAAATATTGTATATATATTTAATGAGTACAGATGCTGCATCAGTTGTGGATCGTCCTCTGGTGAAGCCGAACTGATTACTGTTAAGCAGTTTATTTCTATTGAAGTGACCTAACATATCTTTTAACATTAACTTCTCAAAAACTTTACTTAAAACCGGTAGAATAGAAATGGGACGGAAATTCGTTAAATCACACATGTCGCCCGATTTAAAAAGTGGTATGACTTTACTATATTTCATAAGATTTGGAAAAACCCCCTCTGAAATGCAATTATTGTAGATTAAAGCTAAGTGAGGTGCAATTATATCTATGACATGATGGATCACTTTAACTGACGCTCCCCATAAATCCTCAGTTTTTTTTAAACTAAGCGATTTAAATACCTTAACAATAGAAATTGAATCTACATGGCTAAAATCAAAGGTTACATTACATTTAGTAACATTAGCACAAAGTAGTTTTTGAGCTACAATCGCAGATGATTGAAGACATTTCGTTGTATTAATAGCTATAGTGGAGAAATAATCTTCGAACGCTAAGGCCACGTCTTTGTTTGACGTGATTTGTTTGTCACCCTTGTTTAGGGTGACTTGATTATCACGAGTTTTAGATTTACCCGTTTCTCTATTTATAATTTTCCACACCGTTTTTACCTTATTATCAGAAGCTTTGAGTTTAAGACTTAAAAAGTTTGACTTAGCAGTTAAGCAAACTCGCTTGAAGGTCCTCGAATAATTCTTAACGTAAACTAAGAAGTCAGCATTCTTGTTCTCCTCCCTCTCTCTATATAGTTCATAAAGCCTATTTCTACTTCTATGGATGCCTACAGTAGCCCATTCACTAAACTTAGTTTTTGACCCAGAAACAGTTTTCATCTTAAAATTGTTGTTAAATTGATGAAGAATTACATCAAACAAATCTTTATAAATACTATTTGAATCATTATTTGAAAAGGATAACCCACAGAGATTGCTCTCAACTTTATTTTTGAATAATTCTAAACGATTGCTAGTTATGGGTCTGTATGTTATTGCCTGCGGTTCCTGATGAAAATCATTTAAAAAAGAAGCCTTCTGGCCACTATGATCAGAATTAAAGCAATTAAATATTTCCTTATCCAAACACTCGCAATTACAATAAATATTGTCTAAACAGGTAGCACTTGAAACTCCTATCCGTGTAGGTTCAAAGAACAAATTACCTAAGTTAAAAGATTTAAATAAACTTAAGATCCTAATAGTATTATTTGAAGATTCCAGTAAATTAACATTAAAATCTCCACAGACAATAACATGCTTTTGGGTTTTACATACTAATTTTAACACATTTTCCATACTGGATTCAAATGTGCTAAAATCAGCTGACGGTGGTCTGTAAACACAGATAATTATGTAATTTTCTAATTCTATGCATGAGATTTCTACAAGCCTCTCTATGGATAGCCTAACAATATCTTTCCTTTCTTTGGATTTAATGGTACTTTTAACAATTATTAACGAACCACCATGAATGGCGGATTTTCTGGCAAAAAAACTAACTAATTTAAAATTAACGAAATCAAAAATTAATTGATCTGGTCTAAGCCAATGTTCAGTAATACACATAATGTGTACATTCTCAGTATCTAAAAATAATCCTACTTCTAATTCTTTGCTGGAAAACCCTTGAATATTTTGATGAACTATATTTATACTCAAAGGTGTTTCCGCTGTCCTATACTTTAGTTTAAATGATTAGGAATGGAATTTGTACCACTGTTATATCTATTTGGTTCTATATTAAAAGCCAAAAGTTCTACCAAAGTCAAAATATATTTCTTTGGCAAATGAATTTTTTCAGATGTTAGCGTGAGGTGCTTAATAAATTTATTTAAGTCGAAGAAATGATATTTACTATTATGACATATAGCATTATACATTAAAGAATTTAAGTATGCTATTTTATTATTATAATTGTATGGCATATTTTGTGAATATGGTAATGCACAAAGTATAATTTTACCTATGCCTGCCTCTTCAATAAGGTTTAATGTTGACAATAATCTACCTACACTAGACTTATCTATACCAAGACTGTTTCCTACTAGAATCACTAGAGTAGTAGAACTGTCATAACTTCCCTTTGATATTAAATGACATAATTGCATAAGATTTGCATTATGATAACAAAAATTTGTTACATTTTGTGTCAATTTGTTTCTTAACATGGAACCCATTCCAGACCCTATCTGATCCGAATAAATAATAGTTTTATTATTGCTAATTTGTCTAGGGGACTCATCTAAAACTATTTTTGGGGCACTTAGCTTAGAAGAATCAAGAGCCACATCTGGCTGAACCACAGCTGTTGGTACAGTTCCTATACAATTACAATCACCAATGCCATTATTAATTAAAGAATTAAAACGGTCTTCATTATATTTACTACTCTCCAGCAATTGTGTGAATGCCAGCATGTGCTCCTTGATTTCACTTTGAGCCGTTACGTATTTTATTGACATGTCCTCAAGTTTTTTTCTTAATCTACTAATCTCTGCATTTAATTTGTGAACATTTAAATCATGTTCAGTCCTATCTAAATCTAATTTATTATTGCATTTTTGCACCCTATTTTTCATAACCGATAACTCTAATTTCATTTTAGAATAGTTTTTGAGACACCTCTGACTTTTTATTAGCTTCTGAGTACGCCTTATGTATTTGTTTATGTTAACATATTTTTTTAATTTATTGTTACTATTGAACACTTATTGTATATAATAAATAACTTGAATTATTAACACATTTAATTGTATTGATCGCTGTAGAACAAGCCATTTACGGATAGTCGATAGAAATCACGTTCACATCCTTACGCTCAGAAATCCATAAGTACAAACCTTAATTATTCATAAAAAAATAGAAATAATGCTTAAAAACGAAATTTACCGGTGATATGCTATGCCCCTTCACTTAAAATTAAGGTAAGGACTTCGATTTTCGCACACTTTCACGCTACTAACAGTCATTTTACCATTTAAACGGAGCTCGTACAGTGCGACGAAAAAGAGTAGAAATTAAATGAGGGCGCCACTTTCTACGTAACTGTTACATTTTTGACGTAAAATGCTTTAACATGGCAACAATTTAGTATGTTTTTTTTAAAATTCCATTTTATTTAATTTCTACTCTTTTTTGTCGCACTGTATATTGACAGCGATCAGCGGGTGACCAAGGTAACGCTTGACGCGCCTTGTGCCGATATGTCCATTTTGACCATACCGAGGCGTCACGAACCACGCCCCAATAACATATCTCCCTTGTTTCTGTGATATGTGGGAGTACCCAACGGGACACGCTAGTTTACGGATTTCCAATGCTTTAATCAAAATAGTTTAAATTTCAATCATTGCAATGCTCACGGTTTCTTGAATCTGCTCGTATGGTTGTAGGTATGTCATATGGCCGTCATCCTGTATTATTGTCTGCAAAGCATTGACGTTTCTGGTATTACTGCTGATTTAGCCGACTTGAACAAGGCACGGTACTGAGATAGCAACTATCTACAGTCGTTGGGCCAGTTGCTCCGACATTATAAAGATTTATTTTTACCTAGCGACCCGCCCTCGCTTCGCTTCGGTTTATGTGAGTTATCTGTAAAACCGGTTCATAATCCAGAATTATACATAAAAAACCTTTGTCTTGAATCACTCTATCTATTGCTGAAAACTGCACTAAAATCCGTCGAGTAGTTTAAAAGATCTAAGCGAACCGACAGCGGAAGCGACTTCATTTTATACTATGTAAAGATGTAGAAGCAAAAAAACAAGATCAGATACCTAGATATTTTTCTTGACAATCCACGTTAACAAACATACACAAATATTTCTTCAGTCAGGTTTTTTAAATGTTTGTTAAGTGAATGCTACAGCTTCGTGAGTACTGGTCACCTGTAATACTTTATTATTGGTGACTGGTTCCAATAATAAAGTATTACAGGTGACCAGTACTCACGAAACAAAAAAGTTCAAGTATACTACTCAATACCCGATCATTTTGATGCCCCTATACTTAATTATGGTTTTTAAAAGAAATAAAACTAAAATAAATTCGATGCCGGAAATTTCGATATTGACGCCCTCAATTCCGGAATTGTAAAAATAATTGCAGGAAATAAGTTGTACTTATATGAAATACAGAGTAATGATAATCACAGTGAACCAAAGCCCGGGAATGATATATATTTATCTTCACAGCTCTGAGCTCCAGCGAAAAGTTGTGTTGCGTCCCTCCCTGCGGCGTTGGAACTTGGAAGCGTTACCGACAAGCGTTTCAGGCGCGGCGGGAGCAACGCGACGGAAGACCTTTAATTAGGGGTGAGCACGATGTTTATAAAGGGGATAGCTTAGCTCCGGACAAACCTTTTATAATATAGATTAAAAAAAAATACCTATAATAAACACAGAAACCATTTTTTTTGTTTCATCTATAACTTATATTCTAACGATTCTTTCCAATACAATACATCTTGATCTCAATCCATAACTTGCTCTTTTCTGGGTAATTTGTTTACAAAATGGCGAATTGACGAAATAGGGTAATTATAACTACTTCACTTAAACGAGAAATCGTGCCCCTGTTAGATTAAGTAGTAATGTCATGAAAAAAAAACCGGCCAAGTGCGAGTTGAACTCGCGTGGAGACGGTTCCGTACACACGTTTTTTTATAGAATTCTTATAGGGTTTCCTGTAATCTACAAGCAATGAACTATATTTTGTAAATTTTTTCCAAATTTTAGGCTCAGTAGTTTCGGAGATTAGGGGCGGAATGGTCAATTTTCGTCTTCTTTCTTGAATAAAATCAAAACTATTTATTTTAAAATAATAACAAAAAAAAAATTGAGATCCTCATAATGAGCCCTTTTATTTGATATATTTATGACAGTCGGGTTTTCAAAACTTATTTTTAAAAATTCCTAATTTGTCATTTAAAAAGCATTTATTTACTTTGCACATCTGTGTTTGGGTCATAGGATCACACCATCCTACCAAATTTCACCTGATTTGGTCCAGTACATTCGGGTTTTTTTCATTTTTAGTACGGAACCCTAAAAAGGCCTACAAAAGTGTATTTTGAATTTTTTTTAATATTGAGAATTAAAAAAATTACACAATTTCATAACATCTAATTATGTCCAGGTTTATCAATAGTAATCCACTATTTCATTTAAGAGAAAATCATTGTACCTAGACTTAAGAATAAATTATTACCTGAAATCGCTTCCAATTGTCGCCATCACCGGCCAGAGGCCCGTTTCACGAAGCTACAAGTTAGACTGTACAAACAATGATTGGTATTAATTTAGTGTAAAATGAGGTAACATTTAAATGAATTATAGCAAAACGTATAATTTACACGAATATCATCAAGGTGATTCTTAAAAAAAATCACCCGTAGAATCAAAATATTTAGGTATGTTTGTAAACTCTTTATTGCACGTAACATAAACCATTACGAGTACAATTTTTTTTGCATCACTATAGATAATTTACATAGGCGAACATATCCCATATGTAATCTCTTCCAGTTAACCTTGGAGTAGAATAAGCAAGGACAATGCAAAAGGAAATCATTCAATTCAATTCAATTTATTCAATTTATTTTGTTTTTTTTTCTTGTGATCGTCGAATAAATGTTTCTATTTCTATTTCTATTTCTATTTCTATTTATTAATTATGAATTTTTAATAATTTAACTTACCATTTTTAGGCTTCCGTAGTCAAACTAGGAACCCTTATAGTTTCGCCATGTCCGTCCGTCCGTCCATCCGCAGCCTAGCTCAGATACTCTTAGTCCTAGAAAGTTTGAATTTGGCATGAATATTAGTCACGCCAACAAAGAGGTAAAATAAAATCTTGAAAAACTTTCTTTTTTAGTGTACCTCCCCTACACATAGGGCTGCCATCCGTCCGGGTTTCCCCGGATTTGTCCTAGTTTGAAGGGCGTCCGGGGGCCGTCCGGCAGGGGTTTTTATTAAGTTTTATTAAGTTAGTTAGTTATTACTATTAGTAGTATTATACAGGGTGGCCAAATAACGGTATACACTTTAGTTTTGTAATTTTATTCTTTGAATTATTAAACATATTAAGTATTCCTTGTTAAATATAGTATTTAGGGCCGGCAGTTAAACATGGAAAATAATGTCAGACAAATGTCCACCTCTAGCAGCATGGCAGATGTGAACCCTTTTCATTGCGTTTTCATTACATTTTCACACATTTCCTGCGTTATCTCAGTGACTGTGTCACGAATATTTTGTTTTAATACACGTCCCTTTAGATAGTCCCACAGAAAAAAGTCAGGAGCTGTTAAATCAGGCGATCTTGGGGGCCAATCAGCTATTGTTAGCCGCGAAGGTAAGTGATTTCTACCAAAAATTGGCTGCAATTTTCTTAGAGTTTCCGCAATACATGATTGGGTTGCACTTTGGTTGGGATACACGTTGTTCCATCGTAAAACGATCCATAACAAATTTGCTGTATCTACATAAAGTATTTTTTATGCAACAACTGTCATATTTACCGCCAAAACAAATGGGCGGCAAAAAAAAGTTGTATACCTCCAAGTTGGCCACCCTGTATAATAATTTGAATGATGCCAAAAGGAAGAGCTTAATTGTTTTTGTTACCATATTACTTACCTCAGAAAGAGTTTTTAATTTTATTAAAAATGTCTATTGTTTGTTGCTAAGCTATATAAAAGACAAAAAAAAAACGATGTTTTTATTTTTGTTGCAAAAAATATTTTTTCAGAGGTGTCCGGGGAAAAAACCATGTTTCGCCCAAATGTGCGGGATTTTTGCCGTGTTTATCCGGGGTCGGCAATTTAGATGATGGCAGCCTTACCTACACATAACTTACGGATTTTTTTTTCTCGTCTTCCTCATAGTGTGGGGTGTCGTTGGATAAGTCTTTCAAAAATATTGCGGGTTTGTGCGAACAATTTTTCGATTTAGGGATCCGTTTATGAAATATTAAGCTTTAAAGCGCTAATTATTGTTAGAGTCAGCCAAAACTACAAATACTAAAAATCTGTAAAATATCTTAAATGAAAGCACATTTATAACGAATTTTAAAGGAAAACTACGATGACTAAGTAGACTTGATTGGTCCTTGAGACAGGTGACTAAAGTGTTTATACGTACTAAAATGACCTAAGACACCAACAAATAACTTTAAATAGAGAATTACTTCATACTTGTGGTTTTTTGAGATAGTTTTGGTGTAACGGCTTAGGAACCCTACACTGAGCATGTTCAGACATGCTCTTGCCCGGTTTTGTTACTATAGGATGCTGTAGGCTGTAGGTACTAAAGGGCGAAGCGCGGAGGCCCGGCCAAGCGTTTCAATAATACAGATTTAGGTTCCGCGTAATTTTGAAACAGCCATATCTTCCACTGTTTGTTTAATCGCTTTTCGTTCGATCATAAAATCAATTTCAATATTCACCACCAAAATTGACTATTTCGCCAGGACAGTTTTATTTACACTGCTCCCAGTTTCCTTTTATTTGCAAATGCAATAATTACATACATAATCTCACGCCTTCGTTTCCAGAGTGGGGTAGGCAGAGCTACAGAATTACAAACATCTCTAAAAACTTGTTGATAATTCTATAACCACAATTTGCACAAATAGCAAATAAATAATTGTAATAATTGTAATATTTTAAAATACCTTAACTAATAGGGAATACAGATATCTAAAATATAAATCTAGTTGAGGCTTAATAACTTTGTACCACGGCATATCAGTATATACGACAAGTACAGGACACGACACCAAAATTGATTTTGGATTGAAAATATTTATTTACTATACAAAATTATTAATAACTTATCATGTTAATAATAATTTTAACTTTGGCTGAACATGGTACTTGTGTAAGATTATCTAGAAAATAAATAGTTTTCCAACATATGTACTTTACACCCAAATTATCACGTCCGCCGCTCAAAAATGGGTTTGGGATAATTACCCCTCTGGATAAGAATAAATACTGAATTAGAGAAAATAGCTTCGCAAATACCCTAATATTTATTCATCACGGACTGCCATCGCGGACTTTTCTTTAGGTTTTTTGAAGAACTACAATTCTTCAGTACATTATTTTAATATATCTCTTAAAGTTTAGCCAGCGTAAGCTATGCAACCGCCCGAAATTCGATTTTTTGACGACTTGGCAAGAAAACATTGAGTTTTCTCAATTATATTAAAACTTAATTAAAATGAAATATACATATAAACCATCCGGAATAAATTCTCTAAATTACTGTGAAAACCTTATCAAAATCTGTTGCGTACTTTTAAAAAGCTAAGCATACATAGGGACAGACAGCGGGAAGCGACTTTGTTTTTATACTATGTAGTGATGATAGTGATAGTGATAGCAAATTCTGCGCAAACGAGACTTCCCTACTTTTATTTTTGAATTAATTTGCATACATACATTAGATCACGCCTGTTTCCCAGAGGGGTAGGCAGAGACCACTTCTTTCCACCTGCTACGGTCCTGAAAAATCTCTTTCGCATTTATTTAATTCTGCATTTATGGATTTTTGTAAATTCGTCTGCTATAACAGGGACTCGAACTCGTCGACTATGACAACATAATAAGATAGGGTTTTTTACGGTCATCATTTTATTTCAGGTGTATGTGTTTTAGATATAAAAGATCACTATCAATGGCACTTTCGATTTGTATCATAAAACACGACTTTATTGTTTTGTCATATGCGACCAGTTCGATTCCCAGTTAAGGAAGAGAATTAAAAAAAACAATATACCCTGTGTGCCGAATTCCATACAAATCCTTTTAGCCGTGCGAAAGTACCACTGATATTACAGATATTCTTATTTATCGTCGCTGGAAAGGCAAAACTACTAACATCCAAAAGGGTCATTTCGAGAAAAAGCATTTTTAATGTTTTTTTTGTCTTTACAATGTCATAACTTTTTTTCTTTTGAATGAAAATGGAGGCTGTGAAGGGTGACATATCATGTTTTTTTTTTATCTGCACGATTCATTTATCGTATTGTACGTGCGTTCAGTATTTACGGAGTTACGTGTCGCTTTAGCATTAATGCTCTCAATCCTAAAAAAATGCTGGTAAGATAAAATTACTAACCTCCACATTAAAGTTTTAGGTAAGGAGTCAATAAATACTAAGGACTTGTCTCCTTTTACTTACTCTCGAGAAAAAAATACTTACATGTATAAAAAATATGTTAATCATAAGCGGAAATGACTTATTGTCAAAAATACTTTGCAAAGCCATAAAGCAAATAGGAATTTAGCATTTAAGATAAGTTAAATTTCAAATGTATGTTACTTAAAGGGCAGAATGATCAATTAACCATCCTGATGATTTACCTTTTATAGGACTTTTTTCTTGTTTCAGCCTTAACAATATTACTTACGCATGAATGTCAGTTGAAATTAATAGACCAAGAAATAAATAAAACATGAATTACTTTGAAATTCCCTTGAGATAGATTCCTTGCCACCTTTATCTATTAACAACTGGTGTCACCTTTCTGCTCCACAAGTCCCGTAGTACCGCGGATCCAAAGAACTACCTACCGACCCATTACATGCTTGCCTACCATCTACGAGTACAAGCTCCTTACATCCATTTTGAGCACAAAATTAAATGTAAATTTTATTGCAAATAATGTTTTGGCCTCTGCTCAAAACGGATATAAGGTTGGGTCCCGGGGTAGGTACTAAGGAGCTCCTCCTCATAGACATGACGATTTGTCAGCTAGTCAGGCATAGCAAGGCGGCCCTTTTGGCTGCTTGGATTGACTACAAGAAGGCTTACGACTCGGTGCCTCACTCATGGCTCGAAAGGATCTTAGAGTTGTATAAAGTTGATGCAACTTTGAGGTCCTTTTTAGGTGTGTGTATGAGGCAGTGGGTCACAGTCCTTCGTCAACCAAGTGGTCGAGAAGTCCCCTTTGATTCGCCTAAGGATTGAAAGAGGCATCTTCCAGGGTGACAGTGGTCCTTTGTGGTTTTGCCTAGCCTTGAATCCTCTAAGATCTTTCCTGACGGATTCTGGGCTTGGATTGACTTCGTAGAGAAGCTGAAGTCATTTCTCACTGTTTGCATCGAAGCGCCAAGATCTTATCGCATTATTGAAAATCACACAAGAGTTCAGTAATGCGATCAAGATGGAATTCGGTGTAGATAAGTGTGCGGTCGAATTTGCAGCTTTCTGTGACAGTAGTCCTTTGTGGTTTTGCCTAGCCTTGAATCCTCTCAGATCTTTGCTGACGGATTCTGGGCTTGGCTATTGACTTCGTAGAGAAGCTGAAGTAATTTCTCACTGTTTGTATCGAAGCGCCAAGATCTTATCGCATTATTGAAAATCACACAAGAGTTCAGTAATGCGATCAAGATGGAATTCGGTGTAGATAAGTGTGCGGTCGAATTTGCAGCTTTCTGAGACGATGACTCTCAGATCTCTCTCCGAAATTGAAACCTACAAATATCTTGGTATGTCACAGTCTTTGGGTATTGTGGACGGCAATGTCAAGCAGTCAGTGAAAGAGCGCTTCTTCTGCCGCTTGACAAAAGTTCTTAGCAGTCTTTTGTCGGGTGGCAATAAGGTGCGCGCCTTCAATGGCTGGGTGATACCGCTGCTCACATATTTCTCTGGCATACTAAGGTGGACTCAGACTGAGCTGAACGCCCTGGGTAGGAGGGTCCGTCTACTGCTTAAATCAAATCGCATGTTGCACCCACGCTCATCTGTTATGAGATTGTACATCCCGAGAAAATGTGGTGGTCGAGGCATTTTAAATGCTAAGAATCTCCACAACCGCGAGGTGTGCAATCTCAGGGATTATTTCCTTAGCAATGAGTGTGGGATGCATCGAGATGTGGTTGCATTAGACAAGAGCCTCACGCCTCTCTCCTTGGCAAACGAGAACTGGCACAGACCAACGGTGTTGAGCACTGAAGACCGCAAGAACGTGTGGAAGAGCAACGAGCTACACGGACGCTTCTACGGGGCCCTAACAAGACCCGAGGTAGACTTTTTAGCGTCCGTGAACTGGCTGCGATTTGGTGACCTCTTTGGGGAAACCGAAGGTTTTGTCTGTGCAATTGCTGGCATGGTCATAATGACGAATAATTACCGGAAATATATTCTGAGGGATGGCACGGTCGACATTTGTCGAGCATGCCGTTGCCCGGCGAGTCCCTCAGTCATATAATTTCCGGTTGTTCGCATTTGGCCAACGGCGAGTACTTGCACAGATACGAGTATCACCTCGTGGCCAGGATCATCCATCAGCAACTTGCTCTTCAATATGGTCTTGTTGAGTCTGAAGTGCCGTACTATAAGTACACACCGGCGCCAGTTCTCGAAAATGGTCGTGCTACGCTCTATTGGGATCGATCTGTCATCACGGACAGGACTATTGTCGCCAATAAGCCTGATATCGTATTGACAGATCGATCTCAACGACGGGCAGTGCTCGTCGACGTCACCATCCCGCATGACGAGAACCTCGTGAAGGCCGATAAGGACAAGCAAGTACCCTGACTTGTCTCACGAGGTGACCGCCATGTGGGATATTGAGTCGATGATCATTGTCCCGATAGTTGTTTCGGCAAACGGTCATATAGCGAAGAGGCTCGACCAACACCTCAGGAGACTCTCGCTAGATGTCTGGACCAACGGCCAGATCAAGCATACATTATCGTATGAGAAAAAATAAGAAATTGTGTACCTATTTAATTAATTTTAGAATGTTGTACGTTCTTAATAAATAAATATCAGGATTATCTACGGAACTTGGCACCCATTTAAATCTCAATTCTTATGTCGGTGAAGGCGATAACCATGCATCGCATATTCTTAAAATATTGAACTTGGCTCCCATTTTCACATTTATGTTTTTGACGGGACATCATTCTTTTTTATCAAATAAATAGGTATGCGTTTCCATAAATAAATAAATAGTATTAATATTAAATAAATTGGCATTAAATAATATTAATTAAATCCCAACCCATGAAATTATTAAATTATTGAGTAAGTAGGTAGTTCTGGTGAATCTGTGATCTTCATTAATTATCTTCACCAAATGGTGCTTTTCAAGAGCAAATGTACGAGTTACCGTATGCTATTTATACATACAAAATACCCAAATCGCTATAGGTGTACCTAAAATATTTGAAGATTTCCCTCAATTTCTCCAGGACCCCATCATCAGATTCTAACCTGATGACAGTAAGCCTACTCCAGAAGTATGCCCTATCAAACCAAAAACGAATTTTCCAGATCGGTTAATAAATGACGGAGTTCTGAGGTAACTAGCATAAATAATAATTATAAACTGGCGCGCATAATGTCAAAAGATATTGTTTTGACATTGCTTGCGCGTCTAATACGCTTGATGTCACCCGAAAACAATTTGAGGAATAGACTAAAGGTCGAATTTGTTACAAATTTATGAATCGCATAACGCCTTACCTATACTTTTCTAATTTATTTTATAACTTAATAATTACTAATATCTCGTAATATTCTTTAAGTATGTAGTTCAAAGTTTCTTAACAGATGTAACAGATAGAAGTCCCGCATTGAAATATACTAATATCCTTTTTACTTTGTTTATTGAGTAAGGTAAAAATACTAAAGCGCCACAATCGTCGATTCCTGCTATAAGATTATTTACTAACAAACATGACTTCACATGATTTCAAAAGAGAAAAAATACTAAATTACTACAACTGACGGTTATTGCGTAAACGTTATTGACTAAAATACATTTCATTTAGTATGTACTACAAGCGAAATTTACATAATCACCACCGAGTATCCTCAGTTATGTTATCTAAAATTACTAATAAAGCTTGAAACGGCTAGATACAGCAAGCACAATACTTAACCGCCAACTATTCAAAAATATGTCTAAATGAGTCGGATGTTAGTAAAAAATCCTAAGAAATTATTGAAATTTTGACCCAATTTTCACTACTAAAGCGCCAAAAACATGCTCCGATCGCTACGAGACCCAGACCAAACGACGCAGGAAAAAAAAAGCAGTCGTACTGTATATATAACTCATTTTGACCAAAATGGCGCTTTAGTAGTTTTGCCTTTCCAGCGACGTTATAATTATGTATATCATTGGTCAGTACCTAATTATAAGACGAACATTTGACAAACTTTCAGATGTTTACCTTTTATTTTATTTTCATCTGTAGTTTATGGTAAATATTACTCTGATTGAAATTATGCTCCAATCACCACTAAACGTGAGCTATATAACCAACTTCCGCTCCGCCCGACTCACACTATGCCGGTTTTTTTATTTGTTGTTTAACTGTAGGATACGTGTATACACTAATATAATCAATCACACTTGTATCTATATTTTTCCGTTATGACGATAGAACAAAAAAAACATTGTTTTTTATGGGGATATCGGGGATCGGCTTAATATTTACTTTAGGTACTTTTTTTTTAAGTAAGTATTTTTCGAATATTATTGATCTCAGTAGGTTAACGCGCTTTTTACCCGTCAAAACTAAAATTATACTGGTAAAAACCCGATCATGCCGATTATTTATAGATTATGATGATGTCTGTGTGTTATGGCGACCCAACTGAAGAGCTTTGAAATATATTAGATCGCCTTCTCAATGATTGTATGTATACATTTGATCATGTTTCTGCTTCTCGTTTCCTTTTGGGATGGCTCTCTATCCGACAACGGCGCGGCGTGATTTTAGAATACTTAGAATGCTCTGATCCTCTCTCTCCTAGTTAGGTGCCTTAAATCATTATTTCAATATCTTGGCTCTTCCAACGATCGCCAGCAACACCCAGCTCGCAATTTAACTCTTTCTTTCCCTCTAAAGCTCTGGTTTTTTTAGCAACTCTTTCTCCATCTTTCAGCCATCCCAAAAGGAAACGAGAAGCAGAAACATGATCAAATGTATACATACAATCATTGAGAAGGCGATCTAATATATTTCAAAGCTCTTCAGTTGGGTCGCCATAACACACAGACATCATCATAATCTATAAATAATCGGCATGATCGGGTTTTTACCAGTATAATTTTAGTTTTGACGGGTAAAAAGCGCGTTAACCTACTGAGATCAATAATATTCGAAAAATACTTACTTAAAAAAAAAGTACCTAAAGTAAATATTAAGCCGATCCCCAATATCCCCATAAAAAACAATGTTTTTTTTGTTCAATCGTCATAACGGAAAAATATAGATACAAGTGTGATTGATTATATTAGTGTATACACGTATCCTACAGTTAAACAACAAATAAAAAAACCGGCATAGTGTGAGTCGGGCGGAGCGGAAGTTGGTTATATAGCTCACGTTTAGTGGTGATTGGAGCATAATTTCAATCAAAGTAATATTTACCATAAACTACAGATGAAAATAAAATAAAAGGTAAACATCTGAAAGTTTGTCAAATGTTCGTCTTATAATTAGGTACTGACCAATGATATACATAATTATAAATAAGAATATCTGTAATATCAGTGGTACTTTCGCACGGCTAAAAGGATTTGTATGGAATTCGGCACACAGGGTATATTGTTTTTTTAATTCTCTTCCTTAACTGGGAATCGAACTGGTCGCATATGACAAAACAATAAAGTCGTGTTTTATGATACAAATCGAAAGTGCCATTGATAGTGATCTTTTATATCTAAAACACATACACCTGAAATAAAATGATGACCGTAAAAAACCCTATCTTATTATGTTGTCATAGTCGACGAGTTCGAGTCCCTGTTATAGCAGACGAATTTACAAAAATCCATAAATGCAGAATTAAATAAATGCGAAAGAGATTTTTCAGGACCGTAGCAGGTGGAAAGAAGTGGTCTCTGCCTACCCCTCTGGGAAACAGGCGTGATCTAATGTATGTATGCAAATTAATTCAAAAATAAAAGTAGGGAAGTCTCGTTTGCGCAGAATTTGCTATCACTATCACTATCATCACTACATAGTATAAAAACAAAGTCGCTTCCCGCTGTCTGTCCCTATGTATGCTTAGCTTTTTAAAAGTACGCAACAGATTTTGATAAGGTTTTCACAGTAATTTAGAGAATTTATTCCGGATGGTTTATATGTATATTTCATTTTAATTAAGTTTTAATATAATTGAGAAAACTCAATGTTTTCTTGCCAAGTCGTCAAAAAATCGAATTTCGGGCGGTTGCATAGCTTACGCTGGCTAAACTTTAAGAGATATATTAAAATAATGTACTGAAGAATTGTAGTTCTTCAAAAAACCTAAAGAAAAGTCCGCGATGGCAGTCCGTGATGAATAAATATTAGGGTATTTGCGAAGCTATTTTCTCTAATTCAGTATTTATTCTTATCCAGAGGGGTAATTATCCCAAACCCATTTTTGAGCGGCGGACGTGATAATTTGGGTGTAAAGTACATATGTTGGAAAACTATTTATTTTCTAGATAATCTTACACAAGTACCATGTTCAGCCAAAGTTAAAATTATTATTAACATGATAAGTTATTAATAATTTTGTATAGTAAATAAATATTTTCAATCCAAAATCAATTTTGGTGTCGTGTCCTGTACTTGTCGTATATACTGATATGCCGTGGTACAAAGTTATTAAGCCTCAACTAGATTTATATTTTAGATATCTGTATTCCCTATTAGTTAAGGTATTTTAAAATATTACAATTATTACAATTATTTATTTGCTATTTGTGCAAATTGTGGTTATAGAATTATCAACAAGTTTTTAGAGATGTTTGTAATTCTGTAGCTCTGCCTACCCCACTCTGGAAACGAAGGCGTGAGATTATGTATGTAATTATTGCATTTGCAAATAAAAGGAAACTGGGAGCAGTGTAAATAAAACTGTCCTGGCGAAATAGTCAATTTTGGTGGTGAATATTGAAATTGATTTTATGATCGAACGAAAAGCGATTAAACAAACAGTGGAAGATATGGCTGTTTCAAAATTACGCGGAACCTAAATCTGTATTATTGAAACGCTTGGCCGGGCCTCCGCGCTTCGCCCTTTAGTACCTACAGCCTACAGCATCCTATAGTAACAAAACCGGGCAAGAGCATGTCTGAACATGCTCAGTGTAGGGTTCCTAAGCCGTTACACCAAAACTATCTCAAAAAACCACAAGTATGAAGTAATTCTCTATTTAAAGTTATTTGTTGGTGTCTTAGGTCATTTTAGTACGTATAAACACTTTAGTCACCTGTCTCAAGGACCAATCAAGTCTACTTAAATTGCCGACCCCGGATAAACACGGCAAAAATCCCGCACATTTGGGCGAAACATGGTTTTTTCCCCGGACACCTCGGAAAAAATATTTTTTGCAACAAAAATAAAAACATCGTTTTTTTTTTAGTCTTTTATATAGCTTAGCAACAAACAATAGACATTTTTAATAAAATTAAAAACTCTTTCTGAGGTAAGTAATATGGTAACAAAAACAATTAAGCTCTTCCTTTTGGCATCATTCAAATTATTATACAGGGTGGCCAACTTGGAGGTATACAACTTTTTTTTGCCGCCCATTTGTTTTGGCGGTAAATATGACAGTTGTTGCATAAAAAATACTTTATGTAGATACAGCAAATTTGTTATGGATCGTTTTACGATGGAACAACGTGTATCCCAACCAAAGTGCAACCCAATCATGTATTGCGGAAACTCTAAGAAAATTGCAGCCAATTTTTGGTAGAAATCACTTACCTTCGCGGCTAACAATAGCTGATTGGCCCCCAAGATCGCCTGATTTAACAGCTCCTTTTTCTGTGGGGCTATCTAAAGGGACGTGTATTAAAACAAAATATTCGTGACACAGTCACTGAGATAACGCAGGAAATGTGTGAAAATGTAATGAAAACGCAATGAAAAGGGTTCACATCTGCCATGCTGCTAGAGGTGGACATTTGTCTTACATTATTTTCCATGTTTAACTGCCGGCCCTAAATACTATATTTAACAAGGAATACTTAATATTTTTAATAATTCAAAGAATAAAATTACAAAACTAAAGTGTATACCGTTATTTGGCCACCCTGTATAATACTACTAATAGTAATAATTAACTAACTTAATAAAACTTAATAAAAACCCCTGCCGGACGGCCCCCGGACGCCCTTCAAACTAGGACAAATCCGGGGAAACCCGGACGGATGGCAGCCCTATGTGTAGGGGAGGTACACTAAAAAAGAAAGTTTTTCAAGATTTTATTTTACCTCTTTGTTGGCGTGACTAATATTCATGCCAAATTCAAACTTTCTAGGACTAAGAGTATCTGAGCTAGGCTGCGGATGGACGGACGGACGGACATGGCGAAACTATAAGGGTTCCTAGTTTGACTACGGAAGCCTAAAAATGGTAAGTTAAATTATTAAAAATTCATAATTAATGATTTCCTTTTGCATTGTCCTTGCTTATTCTACTCCAAGGTTAACTGGAAGAGATTACATATGGGATATGTTCGCCTATGTAAATTATCTATAGTGATGCAAAAAAAATTGTACTCGTAATGGTTTATGTTACGTGCAATAAAGAGTTTACAAACATACCTAAATATTTTGATTCTACGGGTGATTTTTTTTTAAGAATCACCTTGATGATATTCGTGTAAATTATACGTTTTGCTATAATTCATTTAAATGTTACCTCATTTTACACTAAATTAATACCAATCATTGTTTGTACAGTCTAGTACTTTTGTGCTGTGAGTTTTATTAAATATATTTATTCTAAAACTCGTAGAAGCCTATAGACAGAACTGCGGTCAAGATGTCAACGAAAAAGATGACAAATTTCAGCACTCGTAGCCCATATTCTTAAAACCACACTGAATGAGACAGGAAATTCTACCGACGATAAAAATTCTCAACTCTAAGCTACCTGGGCACTAACACGAATAAAAATATATATAGGTAAGTATATATTTTTTGTTTGTATACATTTAAGAAAAATGTGCAAAAATGTGAATTTACCATTTTAGATGTATAATTATGGCTTCAAATATACATACACTAGGTAAAGAAATGATCATACTTCCACGTTGTTTCGTTAACTGCGAAAATTTAAGGCACTTGTTTTCGAGCGTATGTATGTATGTATGTATGTATGTATGTCTATTTCTGGGCACGCTCTGCAGCCTAAACGGCTTGACGGATTTTAACATGCGAGGTGTCATTCGATTCGTCTTAATTGCCGAAGTGACATAGGGTATATCATATTTCAATATGGCGTCCGCGGAAAAAAATATGGAGGGGTTTTTTTTTTTTATTATAACAATATGGGTATCAAATGAAAGCTATTAAATAGCCCATTCCAAATATATATACATTATAACACTTTGATGCTACTATTTTCCAACAAAGTCAAAAAAATACGTAAATGTTAAGTAATAAACTCCTTTTGCTAGAAAGAGAGTTTCGCTTGTAATTTGTCACTTGTAGCGTCGCGACATTAAATTTTTAAGCTCCATAGCTCATATATTGCTTAGTAATCATTAATTAAACCACTATTTTATTAATAAAAACTAAAAAGAGTTAAACTTGAATATTGGAAAAGGTATTGCAGGCGGGACAAGCAATGAATTTCAAAACCTATTTCTTGAAAATAAAAAACATTTGGACTATCTTGTCCGGCCTGGAACACCTTTTCCAATATTCAAGTTAAATTTAAATTGTTATAAATATCAATAAGTTCATGCTCTTACAATTTTCTATAGATTATAGAGCTTGTCTTTCGCTTTTCAGTTGTTTTTTATTGCAGTCGGGTTTTTTGTTTATTTTTTTCGTAATAATTATTTAAAGAAAGCGTTTAGAGTATCTTTGATCTATACTTTAATAAAGATTACTAAATTGCCTACAATTTAAGCCTAATTACCAGTGATCGGAATAGGTAGAGTATATTTACCTAAAGTTCGCAAAAGGACATAATATATAGTGGTTATCACCGGGTGAAATTTTAATTTATTTTTATTGAATTCCGGATATCCGGTATTTTTTTGGTAGTAGGAAATGTAGTCGCAAGGAAATCTGCAGTTTATGTCTCTTTTCTACGAAGTTTAGGTAAATATGCTCCACCTATTAATTAGATACTTAAAAGAAACAAGTTACATGCCCCTTTCATCACAAACTAACATAAAATATCCCATTACGTGAGTAAATATTACGTATATTTAGCATTAAAAAAACCGGAAATCCGGAATTCAATAAAGATTAATTAATATTTTATCCAGTTGTAACCACTCTGTATTATGTCCTTTTGCAAACTTTAGGTAAATATACTCTACCTATTCCGATCACTGGTAATTACAGTACTGTAAGACTATTAGTTGCGGAGATACAGCTAGTCAAAGACTGATATTTTTTTACAAAAAAATGAAAATTTCGTGTTATGGTCATTTTCCAAGTTACGTACTGGCTAAACTAATAGTCCCAGAATAAAAGTTGATATAAGAATTAGTGTACAATTTGACTAGCTTCAATTTAATACCAAAGTAGTGCCTCTAGCTTTAATAGTTTTCTCAAAAATATAAACTATTAAAATATCTGATTATGGTTAAATGATAAAAACGTTGTTCTGAATAATGTATGAATGTATTTCTTAAAGCAAATCAAAAAGTGTAAATTTGACATTTTAGATGTAATGTTTTTAGATGGTTTTCAGGGTTGCAATCTTGGGTGTTAACTACTCTCAAGGGACCTAACAACATATAAAAAAATCGTAGTTACATGCGCGTTTGAGATCTATGATGTCGTTATAGACTGGGCTAATCTTAGACCTTGGTTATTTTTATAGCTATTCAAAAAATGATTTTTCTCAACAGTTTGTTACGTGAATCAGCTTTTATTGAAACTGTGAAAAAAAGTCATGAATATTCCCTTTAAACAAAAAAAAGATAGTTTTTTTTGCTGATTGTGCTTTTGGATACACAGTTATCACCTGCTTATCGAGACCAAGCTAACGAACCCTAACTTGGTGGGTCTACGTTAAATACCTACAGCGGAGATCTTGTTGCCGCCTTGCGGCCTTAGCCCATTACAATGACCGTATCTGGCTGGTACAAACTTGACATGACTTGACTAACAAACATACCTACTAACACAAATGAAGTAAAATAAAGCTTATAATTGATAGGCGAAATCATCCGATACAGCGGTGACCCCTTCTTTCAGAGCTGATATCTCTTAAACGGCCAAACGATTTTTATGAAATTTCGCTAAAAACTACCGTTAGAAAAGCTGCTCTCAAATAAAAAAACCGCATCCAAATCCGTTCACCCGTTTTAGAGCTACGGAGACACAGACCGGCACACAAGCACACACACATATACTACACACAATAGCGGTCAAACTTATAACACCACCGCATAAAATTCATGATGCTGTTTTGACACGTTGTGTAGGAATTATTTAAAAACCGGGCAAGAGCATGTTGGATCATTCTCAGTGTAGGGTTCCGAAGCCGTCACTACAAACAAATTAGACCTCGCGACAAACATAACTTTACCGTTAGAAAACTGTTATCCCCATACATCATAGGTTGCGGTCAGTTTACCAAGACCGCAAATAAGTTTTCGGTAGGTATAAACATTTAAACCGTTTGTAACTCAAGAACCAATGAAGTCTACTTATTCGTGATAGTTTTCCTATTAAATTCAAATATGTGATTTCATTTAAAATATTTTCCAGATTTTTAGTTTAGGGGATACTATAAGGGTTCCTAGTTTGACTGCGGAACCCTAAAAATGAACCAATTTCGGCACCTTTAATTCAAGCTGGCGGCTAGCCATAACACCCCAAGCATTAACAATACCTATCGATCCAATAATTTCTATGCTCTACACTCGAGCCTATTCTTAATTAGGTAAATGCTCTAGGATTTTTAAGAGAACAGATGAAAGAGCAATAACATTGGTCCATAACTTGAGGGGTCTCTGGGATCTTTACCAGGTTTTACAATGGGAATAATTATTTGATTCCTCCATGAAAAGGGGAGACAACCAGAATTATAAATATTATTTAACAGAGAAAGGAAAAAACGTTTTGAGAGTCAAAGCAACGTCGTCTGATGAATTTCCGTCTATTCCCGGAGAACAATTCACATTCCTGCTTTCTGCTTTAAGAGAAGGGAGCCAAATGAGACCTGACTGACAATATAAATAGTGGCAATACTGAAAACATCAACATTTCTATATCACCAAGGCTCTGAAAAACGCGCCCGTCATTTTGAAAACATACCTACCTGCCTAACCCTGTAAGGCAGAGACTTCCTTATGATGTTAATAAAAAATATGATTGTATCTTATAGATTTATTATACCATAATTTATATGTATTTCCACAATTTTATTAATGAATGTCACCGGAATGGTTATGAAACAACGCAAACGTTACGATACAGATACGAATGTCAAGGATTAAATATGCCCCAATGACATACGTAAACTGTGAACGACCTTTTTCGAATAATAAATGGGTCCTAATTTCCCGTCGTTATGGACTCACAAAATGAAAATGTTGAAAAAAAAACTTTTTCATTATTTTTAGGTTTTTTTAAAATGACGGTTCTTTTTCCGAGCCTTGTATATTACTATTAAATTTCATTTCATTCAAATCTGGCAACACTTTATCTGTACAACTAGTGTCTCGAATTTAAATTTATGTGTAGATAATCACACTTATTTATTCGCTGGTAACTGGATAACTGTTATAAATAGATAAGTATTCTCTAGGTGGGTCGTCGGAAAATACCCGACTACATTTAACGACAAACCCGCGTGTGACGCGGCGCACGCGCAGTACGAGTAATCAATTTGGTTTTCCTCAACAATACGCTGCATTACGAATACAATTCAAGTTTCCTTAATACCTACTAGGCAGTACCTAGGCGTTTATTGCGCAGAATTAGGCAAAGCTGACAAATGTAGGTAAGTAGGTAATAAAATGGAGCTGTGTGGTTGCCGGCTTAGAATAGTACCACTCCATGCCTTCCCGTGGATGTCGTAAGAGTCGACTAAGGGAATAAAGGCTTGTAGTACTGTTAGGCGATGGGCTTGCAACCTGTCACTAATACACTGGTAAACATCTTAGCCTGATTATGCAAAATGTGGTTACAGAATTTTCAACAAGCTTTTAGAGTTGTTGGCAATTCTGCAGCTCTGCCTACCCCAAACTGGGAATAAAGGCGTGAGTTATGTATGTATGTAGGTACTAAAAGTACTGATGGGTGGAGGTGAAGCTAACGCGTGGGGGGTGTCAAGGTCCCTTTTATTAGTTTTTCGTAAATAACTCGTAAGTGGTGGGCCATAGCAAAAACGGTCCTATTACATAATTAATTTACATCAAATTATCTACAAATTATCTACAAAAAAGATCCGATACACTTTTTTGCTGGGATCAATAGGTACGAGTATGTATTGACAATGAGATAGGGAGGGATTAAGATGGAAATTAAAAAATGAACTTGGCTTACATTTCTTTAAGTATGCATATAGCAAAATGCACGTATATTCCTAAAAATAAAATCCCTTATTATCTTCTAAATCTAAAATATCATCATCATCGTTATCAATTAAGTATAATAAATTCTACACATATTGAATGTTATAGTTGTCCATACATTTATACTAACGGGGCAACGCCGGGTCGGAGGGGCTCAGTCGAGCGCGCGCCGCCAGTGAAGTGGCCGGGATGGAGGGCAGAGGCGGGACAGTCTCCTATATTGTGCTAAGGTACATAGACAGTAACGCCATCTTCATTTCTGAACAGTAAAAACACCGATTGTTATCATGAGTCTGCATGCATGTTATCATTATTTATTTATTTATTAAAAATGAACGCAAACATCCTGTAGGGTAGACCGGGGACAATTGAAACGATTTGACTTTAAATGCCTGTTACCGTTTTATTTTTTTAGTTGGAAAGATGTACGCCTAAATTATTTCAAGGTTCGTTATCTGGTTGCTAAATAAAGTATATTTGGTAGGTCTATCATTAATAGTTATTTTACAATAATGTAAAAAAGAGAATGGGGGAATGTGGTTCAGTTGACCCCACACCGTTGTCAATTGAAACACTATATAAGGTCAATTGAAACAGTGTAATATCTTTGATACATTGAAAGTAATGTTATCAGTCCTACAAGTTTTCATCGCAATATTGGTATACAATACGACAGTCAGAAGTTCGCAAGCATAACATTAACATATCGTCATTTATAAGCATCAGAAAATCTCAATCATCAACCGTAGATAAAAAAATATATATGACTTGTAGCTTTCTTTGTAGCTGACTACCTTATACATAAGCCTTAATAGTAAATAGTTTTAATGTAATAAGCTATAATGATACTGAATTGTGTTAAAAATACATAAATACGCTACATACAAAAATACGCTACATACAAAAATACTTGTTTCAATCATAACATTGTTTCAATCATAACATTGTTTCAATCATAACTTAATGAATGAATGAACTCGAAACGTCGAGATTTTAAATAATATACACAAAATAAATAAATGAACTCAGTTACGCATTTAAAATATTAGTAAGGATACGGCAGAATGACACTAGGTAGTAGGTACACATACCAGGGCAATACCAAAAGTGGCACCTATTTTATTTAATAATATGAATGTGGAAGTAACTCTTTCTATTTGTCTATTTATCTAAGTCGCGGGCAAAAGTTAGTGTAGGTATAATAATTATTGACCATGACACAAATCACCATAAAAAAGAAGCCATTTACATTTTCACAATTCACTTTTGTGGCGGTTTTTTTCTTTCTTTTTGTTTTGTTTACGTTAGTTTAGTGTGTGTGTTTGCTATGTGTGTGTAATCTTTTTTCACTCGATAGTTCCAAAGGAAGTTTTTTGAGTATTGTTTGTCTGTTTGTCACGAATAAATGTTTTTCTTTCTGTCTTTCTTTTTCACATTTATCAAAAAAATCATATGCGGCAAATAAAGAACCTCCTCATATTTAAAGTCGGCTACATTTGGGGACGATTAAAATGCAAGGACGATTGAAACGTTTCAATCGTCCACACGCAAATTGTTTATATCGTCCCCAACTTACAGATTTTACTTCAAGGTCAAATATTAAACATAAAAACCACTCGAACGGTGATGATTGGCAATAATAAACATTCGTTAATTTATCACAATTACGCTAAAACAGTTTATGTATTCCATGTTAAGGTGGTGATGCTTAGATGCTTGTTCATGTTTACTATTTGCAGGTTCTGTTCTCTTACCTTTTTTGTATTTATCATGTGCTATAATTAATCTTTATTTTTCATGTACTTGACGACCAACAAGCTGCACAATTGTGCCATGCAGTTTGCTGATGCTGCGATCACCAGGAAGAGACCTCCAGTCTCATCAGGAAGAGAAAGCAGTGCATCATCACTCTGCGAAGATGCTATGTCCGTGTGTCAGGCCGAGATGTGTGACATAGGTACAACATAACTTAATTTTTCTTGTAACCTGTTGTTTACTTTAGGTATTGATGAAAAATAAACATTTATTTTTGTCTGCGTTATACTTGTTAGGTAACTTGGATCCAAAAGTGACTTGACAAAGGTCAAGTCATGGCCGGATCTGTTAAACCTTCTTTTATAATAATGCACACCCTGGCAATTTATATTCTATTATTTGAAATTGTCTTATTGTCATCTGAACGTCTGTCTGATTTTTGCTTTTGCTATCAATGATTATATCTTCTTGCACGCCACGAAACTCTGCATTTTATTAACTTAAAAGGTTATGGTCCTATTTGCAGCAGTGCTATATATATAATATAATAAATGCTTTATATATGTGAAGAATAATTAGAGTGAAAAATTTGTGCTATGGATAACTGTCCATCGACATCAACGTCGGCACTAAGCCTGAATCAGTCTACGACGTCAACAGGCGCTAGCTTCAGTAAACTAACAGGCAAGAATTTCAACACATGGATTTTTAGCCTAGAATGTTACCTAACTGATTTAGACTTATGGAGTGTCTGCATCAATCCTGTTAACATCGCAGACCCTATGGAAGCCAGAAAAGATCAAAAAGCACGGGCTAAAATTTGCTTGACCTGTGAAGAATCAGTTTATCCAGTCATTAGGTCAGCTACTACGGCCCATCAAACATTAAGCAGTCTCAAGAAAGCCTATGCTGACAGTGGTCTGATAAGAAGGCTAGGCCTTATTAAAAAACTCCTAAATAATGAGTTTAAGGGAAACCTTCACGAGTATGTCAATAACTCACTGGCTACGCAGCAAGAACTGCAGGGCATCGGAGCAGGAGTTGATGACGAGTTCCTGGCAATAATAATGCTTGCTGGTCTACCCGATAGATTCAAGCCACTCGTTATGACGCTGGAGCACACTCCACTATGAAGATCACATCGGAAAACGTAGTGACAGCTCTTTTAAAGGAAGAATCGCGAGCTGTACCCGCCACTTCCAGTACCCGGGGGATTACAAACACCGTGCTACATGTCGGCAGTGCACCGAAGAAATTGTTTTGTACTTATTGTAAAAAGTCAGGTCATGTAGTCTCGAAGTGTAGGAGTTTAAAAAACAAAACCACTAAGAATGATTCGGCGATCAAGTCATACAATACATCCGAATTCACTCTGTCGTCTTGTTTCTCTAATATATCTCCCTCAGGTCAACATCATTGGTACATCGATTCCGGCGCAACATCCCATATGAGTAATAGGAGAGATTGGTTTACAAACATTTCATCCCACATCCCTATTACTGTTGCTAACAAGGAACAATTACTGAGCCATGGAAAAGGTACTGTAAATATTGAAATTTCCGACAGTGTAAATAAAATAAGTAACGTCTTGTATATTCCTGGCTTAGCAACTAATCTTTTGTCAGTAAGCAAATTAAATGAAAATGGCTTCGATGTGTTGTTTACGTCAAAAGGCGCAAGCATCGTCCCAAGTGGAGGATGTCACTTGACGGGCTCTGTCATTGCCACAGGTTCTGTACATAAATGTATGTATAAACTAGACGTTTGTTCGACTAGTCAACAGGCCATGTGCTCTGTCAGTAAAGAGTCTGCTATGCTATGGCATAGACGCCTTGGTCATTTAAACCATAAGACTTTGAATATTTTAAAAAATAATAACGTTGGCATAGATTATGCTAATAGAGGTTTGAATGTTAAATGTATTCCATGCTTACAGGGAAAACTAGCAAAGAAACCTTTTCAGAGCTCTACAAGTAAATCGAGTTGCGTTCTTCAACTAATTCATTCGGATCTATGTGGTCCAATGAGCACGCACTCGTGGGGCGGAGCCCTATATTTACTTACTTTTACAGATGACTTTAGTCGAAAATCTTTTGGATATCTCCTAAAATCAAAGGATGAGGTTTTCACTAAATTCGTAGAGTTTAAGCACTTAGTCGAAAACCAAACGGGTCGCCAAATCAAAGTTCTACGCTCTGATAACGGTCGTGAGTACGTTAACCACGGGCTGTCTACCTTCTTGAAGGAAAACGGTATTGTTCATCAAACTACAATTCCTTATACTCCTCAGCAAAACGGAGTCTCTGAGCGTGCCAACCGAAATATTATTAAGGCGAGATCTATGCTTCAAGACTCTAAACTACCAAAAGCATATTGGGGAGAAGCGGTTAATACGGCTATTTATTTGAAGAACCGTACACCTACGCAAGCTTTAAATAATAAGATTCCTGAAGAAATTTGGACAGGGAGAAAAGTGAACCTTTCTCATCTGAAAGTCTTTGGTTGTGAAGCGCATGTTCTCATACCGAAAGAAAAACGAACGAAGCTTGACGCGAAGACCCAAACTTGTATCTTTGTAGGTTATGCGACAGAAAGCAAAGGCTATCGTCTCGTAGATCGCCAAAACCCTCGAGTTTTAATAGTCGCAAGAGATGTTGTTTTTATGGAAGAACAAACACGCTTAGATTCTAATCAATATCTCCCTTACAGTGAGATACCAGAAACTTCGCCTGAATCTCCACAAGTCTTTCTGCCGATTTTAGAAGAAGAACCTATTCAACAAGTTCCAGTGCCGTCACTTAGTCAATCACCACCTGATATTCAACCGGAAGCATTACCATCGGACCAATCCGAATCAGCTACCCCGCAAGTAACATCTGGTATCTTGGAAGCTGAAGTCATTCCTGAGCTCTTACCTGAACGGAGATACCCTAATCGAGAGAGGCGTCCTCCTGAAAGGTATGTCTGTGCAGTTCAAATGACAACAGACCTGGAACCAGAAACTTACAAGGAGGTTACAGATCATCCTCAAAAGGGTCAGTGGCTGGAAGCCAGGCAGGCTGAATATAATTCGTTGATGAAACATGGAACTTGGACTCTAGTCGACAGACCTAAAGATCGCAAAACAACCAAATGTAAATGGGTCTTTAGAATAAAAATGGACACGAGTGGAAATGTAGTCAAGTATAAAGCTAGACTTGTAGCTAAAGGATTCACTCAAATACCAGGAGTGGACTACGGTGAAACTTTTTCACCTGTTGCGAGGCTATCATCAGTTCGACTTTTGATGGCATTTGCCGTCAATCTTAACTGCCAAATTGATCATCTCGATGTGGAAACCGCCTTCTTAAATGGTGATTTAGAAGAAGAAATCTTCATGGAACAACCAGAAGGTTTTTCAACTGATCCAAAACACAAAGTGTGCTTACTTAAGAAGTCACTCTATGGATTGAAGCAAGCTCCACGCCAGTGGAATAAAAAGGTGTGCGAAGCAATGGCTGCCTTATCATTGAAACAAGCTTCAACGGAGCACTGTCTCTATCACAAAAGGAACGGCAACGACATACTAGTCGTAGCAGTTTTCGTCGATGACTTTTTTATAATGTCCAATAGTGACGATTTAAAAACACAGTTCAAAAATGAACTTAAAAAGATCTTTATAATTAAAGATCTGGGTCCTGTCAAGGACTGTCTCGGTATGAGAGTAATACAAAGTCTGAACTCTATAACTCTCGACCAGACGCATTATATCGAAAAACTAATTGACCGATATAATATGAATGAAGCTATATCTGTCACTACACCAATGGAACTTGGACTTAAATTAACTCTACCTGAAAAAGAAAACGAAGTTGAAGTACCGTATCGTGAACTTATCGGCTCGTTAATGTACATTGCTATTGGAACGAGGCCAGATATTTCTCACACCGTGTTGTATCTCTCTCAATTCAACGCACATTACGGGGGGGTACACTGGAAGGCCGCAAAAAGGGTCCTTCGGTATCTTAAAGGTACCAAGGACCTCAAACTTCAATTTCACAAGAGTGAAATTCAACCCATTGGTTACGCAGACGCTGTCTATGGTAATAACATAATGGACAGGCGATCATTTACAGGATATGTTTTCATTATGAGCGGTGCACCTGTCTCGTGGGAGTCTCGAAAGCAGCGCACGGTCGCCCTTTCGACTACCGAAGCAGAGTATATGGCCCTGGCCGAAGCGTGTAAAGAAGCCATATACCTAAAAACCCTCATAATGGAAATCTTCGCTGTCACTCATCCCATGGTTATCCACACAGATAATCAAAGTTCCATTAAATTAGCACACAACAGCACTTATCACGCCCGCACAAAGCACATCGATATCAAACATCATTTCATACGCGAGTCTCTAACACACCATCAACTTTCCCTTCAGTTCATACCTACTTATGACATGATCGCCGATATTCTTACCAAAGCTTTACCGAAGATTAAACATTTTAAATGTGTAAATTCTTTAGGTTTACGGTAGATTAAGGTTTTTCATTGTAAATAGGCAGGTATAGGGTGTGTAATTTAATGATGTAAATATAGGATGTTTTTTTTTTGTGATAGTATTTAGTGTGTACAGTTTACTTGGATATTATGTTATACTTGTATGTACGTATGTACAGGGTGTTTTTATTACGAGGGGGTGTTAAACCTTCTTTTATAATAATGCACACCCTGGCAATTTATATTTTATTATTTGAAATTGTCTTATTGTCATCTGAACGTCTGTCTGATTTTTGCTTTTGCTATCAATGATTATATCTTCTTGCACTCCACGAAACTCTGCATTTTATTAACTTAAAAGGATCAAAGGGACATAGGTCCACTAATATTTTGTTAGGTTTTAAGTAGTCTGAGAGTGACTTGACTAACGTCAAAACACTCACAGATAAGTCGGACACAGGTTTGCATCAAGACACAGTTTCTTTAAGTATATTCAGATTTTTTATTTCTTTAAGGATATTATATTCAGACTCTTTAAATAATGGCGAAACTGGGTCTTATTTAAGGCATTTTAATATCCTCCATGTTTGGACTGTCACAATTTGCTAGCTAGGGTTAGGCAGGTAGATAATTTAGCTTGTCAATCGCGGATCCCACTTTTTGCAGAGTTTTCTGGGAACCGAAACCAACTGTGCTATTTTGTTTATTAACGGGATATCTTATCCCATTGTAACTTTAAAAAAAAAAGAGTTTAGCACAGGAGGTTATCCTATAGTGGGGGACGATTGTTTATTTATTGTAACGCCCCTCTCTGCATAGGTAGTTTTTAAGGATAGGTAGGTTTCATTCCTTGTTCCCAGAGGGACGAGTGATGTAATGAGATAAGGTTCTATTGCTGAAAGTAGACCTTATCGCATTAAACTCTTTGTACAAAATGTCCAATTTAATTTTAAATGTATAAATTTAAAATCAAATTAGTTCGATAGAACAGCGGTGCTTTTTTTTGTTGAAAAGTAGAGAGACTCCATTGAGCCTGCACTGAAGGCACACCTATTGTATTCTTGAATCTAATAAATAAAAGAAGATATTCGATTGAAAGTGTTTATTACTAACCAGCCACCCCTTTTCCACAGTACCTACTAAAACTGGCTGAGAAAGCAAGATAAATATGAACGTTTCCGACCAAAAACGATGACGTATGTTTATTCACTCCATCCGTACATACCATAATCAGTTATGAAATAGGATGCGTAGATAGTGGTTCGAGATAAACCACTATTTATTTATTTAAAAATGTCCTTTGTCAGTCAGGTCAGGATGCTTGTAACTAGACCACTGACTGAGATTGGAGCCAAGGCGACACGCGGGATACAGGACATCAACAGGAAGATAACAATCTTCTCTGAACGTGAAGGTTAGTTGTCAAGCATGGTACCTATCTATTAAATTAACAAGTCTTACGAAAAACTTTTGAACCGACAGCCTGCATGTGTCAGTAAAATTTAAATTCAAAATCATAATTAGAATGGCTGACGTACCTGTACTACGTCAGCGACAAAGGACAGGTTAAGTCTTGGTTTGATTTATTGACATTAAAAACGTTACATTCCTCGGGCTTTGTCTCAAGCTAACTTTTATTGTGTGTTTGAGCCACGGGGTCTTAATTGTTTGGATGGTAAACGGCCAGACGGCTTGACGCTGGGTGGGCTAGGGGCAGTAGTCTCCTGTGGGATGCAGCGTGCTTCAGTACTTTGCTTCCTCGCACCTCAGCCACACGATACGGAGCGCAGGTGCCACTGCTGATGATGATGCAATTCTCAAGCACTCCAAATACGTTCAAATTCCGCCGCTTACCATCCGAGCGATGAAGAGGCCGTATACGAAATTTTGCCGATTTTGCTGATTTACGTGATTTTACTGACGTAATTTTTCAGTTGAAATACCTACTGAATTTCTACAAGTTTTAATGCACAACACAAAAGATAATTTCTAATTTTAACGAATGTATGAGCTACTTTTTTGTTTTTATCATTTTATTTTGATTAATCGACCTGACACCGGCGACTGTTATGTAAATTTTGCTGGAAGAGGTTTAGAATGTCACATATTCCTAAATCGTTTTGACGTCTTAACGGTATGAAAAATTTACAATGTATTGCTGTGAAAGTCGTCTAAAAAATGTATGAATTACTTTTTACCACATTCATATAATTTTTTCGAGTAAAAAAAATAATAAACTTGGTAAATTTTTATAGAAAACGGGCAAAAAATATTTTTGATTTCGGCTACTCAGAACTCTCGTTCATAAAATTTAAAAAAAATATCCAAAGTGTTCAAAAGAATTGGCAATAAATAATGTTTTAAAACAACCTAAATCTTGCATTATAATACTCGACAAAAATTAAAAAGTGGCTCATTTATTCGTAGCTTATTTTATTCGATCATAACTAAAATGACATTTAATGTTGAGCATTAAAACTTATAGAAAATCAGTATTTTAAGTGTAAAATCACAAAAATAAGCATCACCAGCAAAATTTCGTATACGGCCTCTTAAGACCCCGTGGCAAATGGCACAAATGAAAAGATTTTAATGTCAATAAACCATAGTTCTGTGAATAAACCAAACCAAAAGTATTCCGAATTAAATTCATATCGCGCCTTCTGCTCGTTTAATCAGCTTATTTTTTCAAACCTGTACAAAAGTGGACAACATTTGCGCCTTTATAGAAAACTTATGAATTGGGGAAGTTATTTCCTTATTTTGTACGCCAAGTGTGATACATTTTTTTGGAGTAATGCACCTCGAGAGAATCGAAATTTTCAAAAAAAAAAACTGTTTTAAGAACCTTTTGTTTCTGAGGGTTTTGGAATTTTTGCCAAGTGTTTTAGGTAAAAGCATTTGCTCATTCATCAGCGTTCAGCATGCATTTTTAGTTCCCAGAGGCTAGTATTTTTTTCACAATTGCCAGTTTTAGATCAAATCTTAAAGGTTTATATTTGTTCTCCTTCTCTCTCATCACTGCCATGAATAAAATACCCGCGTCCCGTGACGACGATATTCAGCCCATTTATATTCGTAAGTTTGGAAATTAGTCCTACATTTTCAGAAATAATTTGTAACAATTCTTAAAAAATCTTAGCTTATCATCAGTGATCGGAATAGGTAGAGTATACTTACCTAAAGTTCGCAAAAGGACATAGTATAGAGTGGTTACAACCGGGTGAAATAGTAATTTATTTTTATTGATTTCGAGATTTCCGGTATTTTTAATGCTTATTATACGTAATATTTACTTACGGTATGGGATATTTTATGTTAGTTAGTGATAAAAAAAATTATCCAGGTCAGGGAAATTTACAAAAATGGTCAGGGAAAGTCAGGGAAGTTTTTTTAGGATGTAGAGTGGACACCCTGCCTAACTTAACCTAACCTAACCTAACCTACCCTAGATTGTTATGTTAACACACTAGTATTTTTTTTCTTTTTATCAAACGGTGCACTCCACGACGGATGAGTCGATAATCCTTGTCAATCGATAATAATTTGTTAAATCATGCGCATTTAACATGATTCTCCTACCTAGCAGTTGAAAAAACCAACGTAACTAACAACTAACTATCCACTTTTAACATTGAAATATAAAATTTTACTCAAAGAAAATATTTCTTTATTTTTAATATTTTAGAGGTAGACAAGTCTATTGGCAAGATTTTATCCTCATCAATGTATTTGTTAAATAAATATTGTTTCTTTTTTTTAATTTTCTATATTTATATTTAGGGTAATTTCTCACTTCGTTAACCTTCTATCTATCCTCGTAAGGGCCACGCAAATTTCGTTAGGTTGGAAATAATCTTGCTAAAAGTCACTTTGACCAACCTCTTAATTATAGACCGTCAGGCGTTACAAGGGTATATACAAGTTAGTTTTTTTTTGTTACTACTTCACGCTGCAACGGCTGGATGGAATTTGCTCTTCCACCCTACCCTTACCCTAAATATAAATACCCTTATACCCTTGATTAACACAAAGGCTACTTTTAATCCGGGAAAATTAAAAAATTGCCGATGGAACTTGACAATTATTTTTTTGAAAATGATATCTTTCAGTGTAAGTTTATAAAATCTGTGATTATCGATTGACGTAACTTAAGAAACTAGAGATAGTCTTGTTAGATCATTTCGCGTGGCGGCAAGGATTCCAGTAGGTGCTCTTACTGACAGATCTCAACCGAACTTTTCACCTCGTATGTAATGTATTATTATTATAAGGAATGGTAGTCAATCCCTAACCGAAATAAAACAATTTAAATTTGTCTGGCCATAATAAATCATATATATTAACATCACTTAGTATATTCATTCATCAATTTATAAGATATCAATATAAACAAGTATGGCGTCGTCCGCCAAGTATCCTTTTTACAAAATAAAAATACTTACTGTATACCCAGGTTCTTAATAGCTTTCGGCTAGCTATCGCTATCGCGCTTGCACTCGCAATTGACAGTTTATTTGTCACTCGTATGTCTTAGAAAAACAAAGATTGCCGATCGCTATTAAGAAAATGGTATAGGTGAAAAACTTAAGTAAATGACCTGTATGTAGTTGTAACACATCTGTATAGGCCGTTCGACATTCTATATTTAAAATTTGACGTGAATTCCATATAAGTTTTGTACACAACTACATGCAACAGGGGATCTATTCAAGACGGTAAAACAATATCGTATTTGATCTGTTATCGAATGGTCAACGTTTTGATAGCTCTTATTTTCTTGACAGTAATGGCGGCTGACGTCATAACAATACCATAACAGGCAAACTAAGACATCGTTTTTAGCGCCTAGAATAGAGGCGCAGGTCATTTACTCAATTTTTTCACCTATACCACTATACATATATATTATAAAAGTTACAAATGCCCTCGAACAGTTTCCACTGTCGAATTATTGGAAGAATATCTCACTTTTAATCGCTCGTTATAAATGGAATAATACACACATAGGCACTTTGCCTAGGGATATTTTTTATCCCTACACAGTTTTGAACATTTCAATATAGTGTTCTAATTAATGAACAAGCCCTGAAAGTTCACGTCAAGTACCTCCTACTAACATTTAGAAAGTCCAACAATCATTTACAAATAAAGAAAATAGCTAGCTTTATTAATCGTGACAATGTGGCTCCTACCATTTTTACAGCTTATCAATATTTGTACAAAAATACCATCATCGATATAGATATTTAGTTAAAAAATAGGACAGGCATAAATTTCGCCATGAAAATTCCCATTATTTAATATCTGGAAGTCCGAACTTACTAGATTTTTTTTATTACAAATTTAAAGCGAATTATATGTTCTGTTGGAGCCACATTATTAAACTGATCTTGACTAAAACACGTCAAGGTGAATGTCGTCATAAAAAACTGGCATTTCAGACGTCAGTCTTATACGAATAGACGTTAAGTTGGACGTGTCTGAGAGGGGATCTCAGCCAATATCAATTTGTTAATACGGCCGCTAGAGGGGTCAATCACGGATTGAAGATTCGGCAATACCTTAAGTTGGCCAAATCCCAGAAAAAGTTAAGCGAATATGGCGCCGGCTTCTTAAAAGTGTTATTTTAATAATATGACTTCCAGGATTCCAGGATTCAACAAAACGTTTATATTAATTATTTTACATGTAGGATAAAACGATCCGTCAACTCGCTCCTCAAACTTCGCAAGGTTAGGTTAGGTTAGATGAATTACCGGTGAATTAAATAGCATTTAATAAATCTATAGGTACATGGAAAATATCTTCCAATAGTTAATGTAAATATTGGTCCATACGTATGAAATTGGCGTTTTGTTGAACTGGCCCCTTTGGTTAAAAATATCTGGTGTTTGGCTAAGAATTCTAAATTTAAATTTATTAAAAAAATTAGCTAATGTATTTGTGCTTCGAATTTAGCGATTCATTTGTTATCACGTCATTTGTTTGACATCATTCTGTTCACAATAAGGAGAAATTAAAATATCGCGTTATTTAAGAATACGAGTGCCACCGTGGCACCCGTGCTGCAGAAACGGCTCGAAGGATTAATGATGTGTATGAGGCAGCTACTGCAAAAGAAACCACGGTACGTTTTTGGTTCCAACGTTTTCGTTCTGGAAATGTTGACCTACAAAACAAGCCCCATGGACGGCCGGAGACCCAAGTCAATAACGAAGAATTAAAAGTGATTGTGGAAGCGGATCCATCGCAAACTACGTCAGAGTTAGCGACAGGCTTTGGTGTGAGTGATAAAACAGTTTTAATTCACCTGAAACCAATTGGAAATGGGTATATTTTTGCCATATAAAATGCCAATTTCACATGGAAGGACCTAATACTTAATTATGAATTTATGATTCAAAATCATAAATTCATAATTGATGATGAATTTTATTAATAAATTTAAATTGAGTCCGCCTCCATACCAATGAACAACTACGCCGCCGCCATAGATTAGGTAAATATGTTATCGAATTTCCGATCCCTGGTAATAATAGCTAATTTATACGATCCCCTTATGGACATCTGTACCATGGTCTAATAAAACAAGGTCTTCTCTTCCGAAAAGGGACACTTTCTACGTCATCACAAACTTGCCACTTGATTAAACACACTACACAAGAATAAGGAAAATAATTGATTTTAGGTTAGTGTTCGATTTTATTTCAAAATATAAATATCACAAATAATATATGTCACGAGCATAATTTACATGTTTGCTTTCATTGAATGTTTTATTTTTAACATTTATGCATGAAAATAACTAACAGGATTTTTTTTTAAACATAAAGGTTACATTACAATATGGAATTACAACCTGATACTATACTCGAAAATCTAATTTAAGACCAAAAAAACTACGACAGATACGTCACTGTGATAAGTATGAAAGTCACTTATGCAGTGTCAATCGAACATTTCAGAGTTAGCCAACCTTTTTGCATTGATAATCAAATTGTTGTAAATATTTGTATTTACAACAATTTGATTATCAATTCAGATAATTTTAACACTTTCAATATCAAAAGTTATATTTAACAATAGGGAATATGCATTCAATGTTTTATCTACCCGATATTTAAAACATTTAAATATCCCAAAACAAATATTTTCTCATATAGTGTGTTAAGTCATTAAATGGCGGGTGTGTGTGTTCAATGGCGATTTTTTTATCACCTAAAACAAAATGACAAGCTAAATTCGGATGCCTTACACTTATGCTTGATTTAAACTTGACAGTTACCCATGGACCCCATGGTGTCATGGCTGGTAAAATGCCCGATGATTGTTATTATAAAGTGAGCTACACACTTTTGGCCTGTTATTTTGTCGAATAGCTAAACGTATGTAATATTTAAATTGCATCTAACGTTGTTTACAACTATTGTTTATTTACATACATTAAATCACGCCTGTTTCCCAGAGGGGTAGGCAGAGACCACTTCTTTCCACCTGCTACGAAAATATAATGTTGTTGTTAAATCTATTGTTTATTTATCGTACCAAATGTTATTAATACCTGAAGTATTACAAGTGCAATAACAGTTTTGCTACCAAAAATCTTCTATGGTTAAATATTTAATAGGCCATCTTGTATTTGTGTAAGTAACTTGAATTAACTTGTTTATTTAAATCGAAGGTTTAAAACTACCTACAAATAAATATTCTTAGTGCGGTCTTTTAAAAAGTGGAAATATACTAAGGCATTTTTTTTGTGGCAACCCACGTTGGTCTTTAATTACATTTTCGAGTATACAGGCATCACCGGATTCACCAGATCAAACTGGCCGGTTACAAATTTGTCAACTTGATGTTTCTCGTCATACTATTCGAACCTATGGGAATATCATATTCCGCTCTCGCTCGGCATCATTACTCTAATGAGACGCCAATGATTTTCAAACTGTCGCGGTAAAAGTTGTCGATGTAATTTTTTTTGTAAATGTAAAATGGTTAAATGCTCTATTAAAAGCTGTAAGAGCAAAAAGGGTAGGGCACAGTAGGTTTCTATACTTTTCCACCAAAAGGATCGCTTGCTGAGGAGTGGTTGCGATATTGCGGGCCAAAAACCACGGTTTAATATTATGGTGAGTAGTATTTTAAGCCCTGTGTTACCTACATTAGAGGAAGTACCTAATAAAAACGCGCTTATCAATATTCAAGTTCTCATAATCCATAGCCCTAATATTTAGAACTTATTTTTAATTTTTTTATGAGTATAGTCGTATATTTTCCATTAAACGTTCAACATTTAAATGCCGGTGGTCACAGCAAATTGCTCGTAGAACTTATACCCTTACCTACGTCAAAATGCAGCAACACGTCTATACGTTTTTTTATAGAGAACAGTAAATGGTCAAAACGTAAAGCCTATACAATGATAGTATTAAGTTAATATATAGGGTGTTAGGTAATGAGTGGATAATCCTTGAATTATGGATAGAGGGCACTGAGGACGTTATGAAAAAGCTAAAATAGGTTAAATAAAAGTTGCACGGTTTTCGAGATATTTGGACTTATAGATTTTTTTCGAAAATGACAACCCTTGTTCAATGTTTTGATTACCATTCTAAGCTAATCTTTTTGAAAATTATTATTAGCTCTTTCATAACGTCCTAAGTGCCCTCTATCCATAATTCAAGGATTATCCACTCATTACCTAACACCTTGTATACGAGCAAATATTTTAAAATTACACCGATTTTAAAGTTTGGAAATCTTCGGTTGACGTATATGACGTAGTACGTGTCCACTCACGTGACCACTGCTTCTCGGAAGAGAATACCAGGCGAAGTATATTATTTTACCATGATCTGGGGCTCTATTCAAGACGGTAAAAACAATATCGTATTTGATCTGTTATCGAATTGTCAACGTTTTGATAGCTCTTATTTTCTTGACAGTAATGGCGGCTGACGTCATAACAATACCATAACAGGCAAACTACGATATCTTTTTTACCGCCTAGAATAGAGGCGCTGTACCTACTCGTAACATCGTTCAAACGGGTTGGTCTCGGACTGTCTAGATTCCAATTTGACTGCATTTGATATTTGCCTAAAGCTTAAAGTACATAATGGGTCGAGCACTCAAATCTCCTAAAACACAAATTGACTAGTGCATATTTTTCCTATATAGCATAGTGACATGTATCCGAAGTGTCGGTTTAGTACCGTTTGATAACCAACATTTCGTAACCAGGTACAGAATTACATTAAATTTAAAGGTGGTTACGAAATTTTGGTTACCAAACGGTACTAAACCAAACTGTCTGGACATTCTGGTATAAAATTCATTTCCTATTTTGTAATGTTTATCTGTTTGTTTACGTAGGTTACTACACATAGGTAGGTTACTATACATACAGGGTGTTTTTCTGGTCAGCAACTTCCACAACAGGGGTAATGAAATCAATTATTTTTTTTCGTGATATGTCGAAAGAATATCCTCGCTATTTTATAAATCATGGTCTCTCGTTTTCTGTAGCTACGAAGGGGGTAGGCCGCTTATCGTCACGATCAGTCTATGTTATCGTTTGATACTACCCTCACAAAACTATGCGTAAGCGATGTCAGTTTCGTGTTTGGCTTGAAAAAATGGCTTGGCAAGAAAATTTACTTCTGGAAAATCGGGAAATGTTTGATGTTGTAAACATTTACTTTGTGAGTGATCAAAATATTGCCGACACCGATAAAATTTGGACTGATCGATTTCCTAATCGGCAGGCCATTACGCGCTACACAGTAAGGTCTATCGCTAGCAACCTTTACGAGTGGGGCACTTTTGAAACGCTACGCCTTGCTCAAGGTTTGTACATTTTTAACAATCGTTGTACAAAGCTTATTCACCTTTTTAAATACGCCAAAGACAAATCTTGCGGTTTTGTAATCCGTACCGTTATTCTGTATTTAAATGCCATTTCAGAACGATTGTTAACAACAATAATCTATTTTTTTTTAACCTAAACCGTGTTTGACGTTTTCGAATCTTTGACGGTCCTAAGCCCATAACAAGTATGAAGGGAAAGATGAATCATAACATTGTGCACGGTGATTACGTCATTAAAGCTTTTGGTAAATACGGCATATGGTAACCACAATTTAATGAAATAATGGGAAAAATTGAAAATGCAATTTCTCTGACATCCTAAGGTTTTTTAATTTTTTAATGTGATATTCGGATTCCGCATTAATTAAACTACCTCTCCTGTTTTGGAATTTATCGACCAAAAAAACACCCTGTATATTATTATATATCCATATGGTGATGTGATGAACTATTGAAATATCACTTCAAATATAAGCAAATTAGTAAATTATAGCAAAACTCTGGGTAAACCAAACCTCTTTGTGTTAATTTTTTTATATTCCGGAGAGACTTATTTTTTTAAATCAGCTGTCCAGTTTAATTTTGTATAAACATATCTACATTCTATGGCATAGTTATGCCTTTTTATTTTTCACATCGCCTGTAAATTCAAAAACAAAAACCAACAGTAGGCGAAATGTGTTCTAGGTCTTTTCGGCACTTGGCAATTTGTGTTTTAGGGAGATTTGAGTGCTCGACCCATTATGTAGTAGTCACTTTAAGCTCTAGGCAAATATCAAATGCAGTCAAATTGGGTTCTAGACAGTCCGAGACCAATCCGTTCAAACCCGTAAATAAAGTTTTAGCAAATTACGTAACTTATTACTATCAATATACGGACGTAGTTAAACGAAAAAGCGTCAATCCACCGTGACTTGCACTCGAGTAATTGCAGTTTGAAGTTCAAGGAGTATTTAAACAATGATAGATTGATTTTACACAAAATTATACTAAGGAGAAAATGAGCGAAAAATGTTCATCTTTATGTATTTATAAAAATAATTCGTAGTTTTTCATTACTTTTCGAGATATTATCTTATTGGGACTTTACTTTACTTATTGGGACTTAAATGGATTGGATCCGCATTACACGCAACCAATCTATGTAAATATAATTGGTTAAAAACGATCCAAACTGCTAGAGGCTTTTTTTTTGCTTTGTAAAATATATGCAAGGTTCTATGAAAAGACAATTATTTCTAACGATCCGAGAGGATTGAATCTTTTTTCCGATTCAAAATATATCCCTGCCATAGATGTGGGTTGGTCTCCTGTGTGATTTTAAATAACTTGCCGCAATAATTTTCCGGGTAATTTTTCCTGATTGATATTCTAGACCCTAAAGACCAGGGAGCGTACATTTCATGCCGATGACAGGCGTATGACGTCAAGCTACATACAGGATGGAAAAAACGAATTGTTGGTTTATATAAAAAATAATTACTTATTTAATGGGTTGGAAACAAAATGTTTCATTGTGTAATATCACATTAAGTACTATCACTCAGTTTCGTCTTCTCCGTAGTCAACAAGTTTGAAAAGAGCAACGGAATAACGAACGTTTATTTATCCGTACCTAATAATGAAAAATATGATTAATCATTAATCACTGTTATCTAATCAACCTCTTCCGTTTAAGTAGATATATATTGACACCTGAGACGGACATTGAAAGAACATTATCTGACATTGTCACATCTAAGTTTACTCTTTGTCAAAATAGGAGACGTGCGGAAACAACATTTCAGTTAAATTTAATAAGATCGGGAAACTTAATGTTTTGCTAGTGGCCAAAGTCGCCATGTAGGCTATAAAGTTATTGTGCCAAATAATTCCATGTTTAGTTATAAATGATGAACAAATTTATTGTTCCTGATGTCAGCAAAGTATGCCACCAAAAGAAAGCAACATCAAATTACATTTGCAAACAATAAAACACATAATAGGTATACATTAGGTATGAATTACGTATTTCAATGGACGATGAAGTCGATGTGGATGGTGAAGATATGGTGTTACCTTCGTTTAAATTGTATGGCATAGTGTGCTTTGAATTGAACCGATATTGCGTTTTTTTTTTCCAACTTGTTGACTACAGAGAAGACGAAACTGAGTGATAGTACTTAATATCATATTACACAATAAAGCATTTTGTTTCCAACCCATTAAATACTTATTTTTTATATTTCAGAAACTATTATGTTAGTTATAATCAAACATTGATAGACTATCTCTGACACTACGTTTTTTGAAACATCCTGTGTGTTTATATGAATACGTCATTATGACGAAACCGGCATGAAATGTACGCTCCCTGCTAAGGACCATCGTAGCATACCTATCTCGACTTCCAATTGTTTCGTGGATTGAGTCCTTTTCCTTTAACTACCCTGCCTAACAACTGCTTTGATAAAGTAGTGTGTTAGCCGGCACAATGGAGCCTTTTATTGAAAGTCAGACAATGTATTTCTTAACCAGTTTTATTGCGATGTGCATTTAATGGCGTTTCAATGACAAGTGAGTTGCAAATCCAAATTAGATTATACAAGACTAAACGCCTGACAATATTTTCTTAGCAGCGGTGATTTGATCGGCTGCAGTCTAAAGTTTTGTGTACGCGCGTCCTGTAATATGTGCCGGAACAAGTCGATATATTTTATACGACTTAAATAGGTCAGTGAAGTTAGTTAAACTACACTGTACGACTTATTTCTGCGTAATATTGAAATTGGTCTTATTTGCGCACATCCCTGTCGTCACATTAAGAGTCAAAAGGGGAGAATTAGATTTCAGGCACTAATGTAAAAAAGTGCAAAAGGCACATTTGCTTTGGCACTAGTCCAATGGCATAAGGTTTTAAGCCATTTTTTATTTGAAGATGGCGTTTGGTGAAAATATCCAAAACAAGATTAACATTTGAAAATTACAATAAAACTGCTTAATTATCACAAAATTATGCAAATTACAAAACGCATTTTACATAGTGTTTCTCTACGATCGGGTTGACACCATCTATCAAAACCAAAGGAATTTAACACCACGACAATTATACAGGGTGGAAAGTTCGAATGGAAGGCATCTACCTTAAATATTGGGAACAGCACATTCTGTGTAAAAGAGACTTTCTTTTATTTTTAAAAACTATAAACTCTGCATTTATGGATTTTTGAAAAATCGTCCGTCTCAACCGGGACTCGAACAGGTCGGTCAAATGCGGTAAAATAACATGCCGTGTTTTATGATACAGATCGAAAGGGTTACCGATATGCTTCATTTATCTCTAAATAACAAACACAATCAAAATAGCGGAAGGCCATGATACTAGCAATTACCATTTAACTTTGTTTCACCCGTCACGGGAAATGTACCGCAGCTACCATAAATATTGGAAATAGCAAATTTTACGCAATGGAGACTTACTTTTATTTTAGAAAATAATAAATACTGCATTTATGGATTTTTGAAAAATAGACCTTGAAAATTAAGAATTAGGTACTTTTATTGTGATGTGTCATTACCTAAACATTTAACGAATACTGAAAAAACAAGATACTGTAATCTCTGGCATGCAAGGAAAGTAAAGATGTTTAAATGAGCTACACTTATGTTTGACCTATCAGTTAAGTTGCGATACTAATGCCACTTCTTTAGTACATTACGATTGACTTCCTAGATAAAAAAATCGCATCAATTATTATCTTTACTCATTGTAACTAGTTATCATATTTGCTTGCATAGGTAGGTAATTTGAAAATTGAACATTTTAATGAGCTGTATTTGTTTTTGAGTAGATTAGAGTATCTTGTTTTTTCAGTATTCGTTAAATGTTTAGGTAATGACAATTCACAATGCAAGTAATTCTTAATTTTCAAGGTGTTTATTTAATGCATGGTATGTATTGTGAACTATCACTATGAAAGACCCTTTCGAATTTCATCTTAAAATATGGCATGTAATGTCTATCATATTTGACCTGTTCAATTCCCGGTTAAGTAAGGCGATTTTTCAAAAATCCATAAATGAAGTATTTATCATTTTCTAAAATAAAAGTAAGTTTCCATTGCGTAAAATTTGCTATTTCCAATATTTAAGGTAGCTGCGGTACATTGCCCGTGACGGGTGAAACAAAGTTAAATGGTAATTGCTAGGATTCATGGCCTTCCGTTATTTTGATTTTGTTTGTTATTTAGAGATAAATGAACCATATCGTTAATCATTTCGATCTGCATCATAAATAAAATACGGCATGTTATTTTAGCGCATTTGACCGACCGGTTCGAGTCCCGGTTGAGACAACCGATTTTTCAAAAATCCATAAATGCAGATTTTATAGTTTTTAAAAATAAAGGAAAGTGTCCTTTACACAGAATGTGCTATTTGCAATATTTAAGGTAGTTGCCTTCCATGTGGCATTCGAACTTTCCACCCTGTATATCCGTAATAATACTGTAAGTAACGTCTCGCCTGCACCAACGCACGTTCAATGTGAAAGTACGAACGAGTGGAAGTATTTGCACTTTGCAAGTCTAGAGCAGGTGGTGGTGCGTGTCGGCGTTGTTGTGGACGGCTGCGCAGAGCGCGGCGTGCAGAGCGGCGGCGTGGCGCGGCGGCGGCAGCAGCGTCAGCACGCGCGCCTCGCCCGCCGCCGCTGCCGCGCCATCCGCGCCCGTATACCGCGCCACGCGCGCCATGGCTGCCGCGTTCACCTGCACACACCACGCACTAATCTGACTAACTGACAGAGATTAAAGCAGACTAAATACACACAACAAGAACACTACTTAAGTAATAAATAAATAATCATATGTATTCGTCTTTCTCAATTAACTTATCAACCGAGTTCTTAAAGTGACTGAGAAAGTAAACGAACCCGTGACTATCTAAATAATTACCTAACAATTACTTGCCACTGACAGCCATCTGAGTCATCTGACGGCTGACAGTATACTTTAACGGCCGAACCCTATATTCAAGCCCCGGACAGATAAGGCATACAAAATGTGTCAAATTTTAATCCGAAGTAAGCCTATCTATCCGCGGTATTGAATATAGAGTTCGGCCATAAATCAATCCAGTAATGGTGCGTTCCTATATTCAAAACCGTGGATTTGAAAAATTTCAATCATGTTGTACATAGCAAATACCAAATTTTAACGAGACGTCACCAATATATCCACGGTTTTGAATATAGGAACGCACCATAAGCCAGGTACGCGCACCTACCACTGCGCCGTTAATAATCACCACTTTTCCATTCTACATATGACGTTCTTTGGTGTTTTATATACACTGTAACACTAACACTAATATATGTATACACTGAAACGTTTACTCCTTTCGTTGCCTTAGTTATCTCACTCTATCTAGTTTTTTGTTTACCAACGAAAGTTTTAATAACACACCACTGTAACATGACGTCGATAGATATGTTTCATTCTACGGTCACCTCCAGTACCTAGTTACTAATAGGGATTGCTTATGATACCAAAACCGGTAGGCAATTTGAAAAAATCTGCGTAAGACGGGACTCAACTAGACGCTTGTTTATAATAGAAACGACAGGTTAGCTGCATGTTGGTAGACAGGGTATGACATAAAAAAATACGACTTTTGTAAAATAGTAATTTCAATGTCATCGGTGTCAATTTTATTACTAATGATTTCAATATCATCATTGAGATTCAAAAATAGATCGATCATACTTTTTGAAAATTAACACGTTTATTGCCACATAACGCGACGTCGCGTTAAGTGGCTTTATACGCTGTGGCCAATCACTCGACGTCGCGTGATGGTCCCATACAAAATTGTTCGAGCCACAAAATTACGGCCGTAGCGTATTGGCTTCTGGTTTTAGTTTGGCCACTAATGAAGGGAATTAAACGTTTTTTTTATTTTGGCCATCTGGTAAAGTTCTGCATTTTGACCTTGGCAATGAACGTGTTAAAACGGAAAAATTGTATAAGTAACACAAGATATTATGAAAAAATGTATACCTGGTATTCCTCATCTTCGTCCACCGCCTTTGCTTCAGATACCTTCTGTTTAGGTGGACTCTGAGCCACGATTAACTGTAAGACATAAATAATAAGTTTGATCAATAATTTAAATGTATCTGCTTTTATTTAAGTTATGAAACAAAGTCATGAATAATCCCCTATTGTCGTTTTATATCTAACCAGGCCAACTCTATGGGGTTTAAATCTGGTTGGTATAGAGGCAAACGCACCACTTAATGTCCGTTTTTCTTCAGAAATTGTCAATTTTGTAAATATCTTCTGTGAAATGGCTTTAATTTATTTGTATTAAAACACATTTTCTATGTTTATCAAATCAAATGTCAAACGACAGGTTATGACGTCGTAACCATGCTTGCGTAGATGGCTTGGTAGAAGCCATAGTTGGCTTTTTATCTTCTCGAACCGAATGGTAAGCTGCGTTATCCATTATTATGACAGAATTTGGTGGTATATTAGGCAAGAGCTGGTAGGTGGTTAGGTGGTATATTAGGTTGTATATGAGTAAGTGGACAACTTACTAAAGTTTCCGAAATTCATATCGTTGTGATAATCACCAGTTTTACCTCTGGATTAGAAGATCAAAAGTGCTCCGTTTACAAATCTAGTTTGACCTCCACAATGTAAGATTATCAAACGTGGTCCTTTACGGATATGGGATAGCACGCCACGTTCATCCTTTGATTGCCAACATTTTGAAACGTTATGAGACGCATTATATTTTTACGTACCTAAAGTTTGAAGACGGTTAACAACCGGAAAGAAAGTATTTTAATGAAATCCTAGATCGAAAGATTTTTAATTTTAATCGGTAGTTCTCATCATCATCATCATCTGACGAAAATCTAGTATCCTCTAAATTAACCCGTGACGCGTCCCGCAACTCACAGGCAACTGTGCACGAAATGTCCCCCACACAAAACGTAAATACCGTTAAAATACCTGATTTCTCGCAGAAACTTGAAATTCAACCTACCTTTACTCTAACGTAACGTAATATGAAGGTAGATACATTTTATATCTGAATAGATATTTTGTAATGATGTCACTTACTTGTCATTAGAAATATGTTTATTTCCAAAAAAAAAAAATTACGCCACTCTCATTTCACATAATTATACAAATAGCACTAATTTTATAGCCAAAAGCCACTTTGCACAGACACTAAATTAAAGCTACCACAACACATATTAAATATATAATTCCTTCACAGTAATCAATTATTTACGCAACTGATAAAAACGCGTCCCGTCCCTCTGCGGAACTTTGTTTTTTTACTATGAAATTTTATAGTGCACCTAAAATAAACATATGATATGGGAGTCAAGTCTCCTTGAAGGAACCCAGTCCGTCAAGCTGTTCTAATTTGACAATCATTCAGATGAGGGTGTATAGTCATCCTATTACCAGGAGTTCAGAACCGGTAAGGGTCTGCTCCGAACTGGATGGCCTTAGGGACAAACAGATGTTAATTGAACATATGATATGAAACACATTTTCTATTTGACACCTACCTCGTAATTCGTATTTTGATGTATAAATGGTATAATAACTTTGCCGTTATGAGGATTGTGAACCTAAAAATATCCTTACAAAATGCGATAACGTTTCTCTCCCCTTAAATCGAGTCCTATTTTTACGATTTTTGAATGTGTTGTACATATCATAAAAAAACTATGTCTGTACGTTTTCCTTTCCAAGAAAATATTTCTTAGAATTAAACAAATTAAAAAAAACAGAAACGTACATCATCATCATCATCATGTCAGCCGAAAGACGTCGACTGCTGGATATAGGCCTCCCCCAAGGCTCTCCACTCAGACCGGTCTTGTGCTTTTCGCATCCACCGCGTTCCCGCGCTCTTTACAAGGTCGTCACTCCATCTTTTTGGAGGCCTAGCTACAGCTCGCCTCCCGGTCCGCGGACGCCACTCAAGAACCTTCTGACTCCATCGGCCATCAGTCCTGTGAGCAATGTGTCCCGCCCACTGCCACTTAAGTTTGGCTATTCTTCGGGCTATGTCGGTAACCTTAATTCTACTGCGGATATCATCATTTTTGATTCTATCACGCAGAGAAACCCCGAGCATAGCCCTCTGAGTGACTTTGGGCTTCCTTATAAGGCCCATTGTTAGCGCCCACCACGTCTCAGATCCGTAAGTCATCACTGGCAACACATATTATAATTTGGACGAAAAGGTGCTGCGAAGCTTCCCGAACGCTGCCCAGCCGAGTCGGATTCGACGAGTGACCTCTTTCTCAAAGTTGGACCTACCTAACTGGACCGTTTGTCCCAGGTAAATATAGTCGTCAACAAATTCGAGCGCAGAGCCTCCCACTATCTCGGGAGTTGGCTCGACATGGACATTGGACATGACTTTCGTCTTGTCCATATTCATTCTCAAGCCAACACGGTCGGAAACTCCACTGAGGTCAGCGAGCATTGCACTGAGGTCCTCCATGGTCTCAGCCATGACTACGATATCGTCAGGGAATCGAAGGTGAGAGATGTACTCGCCATTTATGTTGATGCCTCGTCCTTTCCAGTCCAGAACCTTAAAAGCATCCTCCAATGCAGCGGTAAACAGCTTCGGAGAGATCACATCTCCTTGTCTGACTCCCCGCTGCAGAGGAATAGGCTTCGTGCTCTGGTCCTGTAGTCAGACGGACATAGTGGCATTTTCGTACAGACACTTCAACACTTCGATATATCGGTAGTCAACTTGGCACCACTGGAAACACTGCAGCACAGCCCAGGTCTCGATCGAATCGAAGGCTTTCTCGTAGTCCACAAATGCAAGGCAAAGGGGTAGGTCATACTCTTCGGTCTTCTGTATAACCTGCCGCAACGCATGTATGTGGTCTGCGGTACTATAGCCTTTTCGGAAACCGGCTTGTTCGGGAGGCTGGAAATCGTCAAACCTGCGCGCGAGACGATTTGTGATGACCCTCGAAGACAGCGTGTAAACATGGCTCAGAAGTGAGATGGGTCTATAATTCTTCAGCAAAGTTTTATAACCTTTCTTGAAGAAGAGAACCACCACACTTCTGTTCCATGCTTTCGGCGTTCTCCCTTCGCAGAGGACGGAGCTGAACAGCGTCTGAAGGCCCCTAAGGGTGGGTTTACCAACCGCCTTCAGGAGTTCGACTGTAATTCCATCCTCACCTTAGGCTTTGGCATTCTTAAGCTGTTTGAGGGTCATACTAATCTCGTACAGGCTGACGTCGGGGAGATCTTCGGTATAAGCTCGGGTTAATCTAGCCCTCGGGTCTTTAGCTCGATTTTCGACGGGTGTTCGGGTTGTCGTGTACAGCTGTCCATAAAACTTCTCAACTTCCGCCAATAGCTATGAAATGAGTCAGCTATCGTCGGTCTTCAGCTTCATCAATTGGCCTTGTCCAACAGACAGATCCGTGGCAAACACCTTAGTGCCCCTGTTACGCTCAATAGCCTCTTCAATACTTTTAGTGTTGAATCGGCGTATATCACGCTTCAGAGACTTTGAGATCTGTCTGTTGAGCTGCCGATAGCGACAAGCGTCACCAGAGGAGTGCAGAATCATTTCGCGCCTCACCTCCATAAGCCTAAGGGTGGAGTCCGAGAGCTTCCTGGTCTTTGTACGGCGGATCTTGAAGAACTTAGACCTCTCGGTCCCCCATAACAACCGTGAAGTGAGTTTTGGAGCTATGCATGGCTCTGGAAACATCCTCATACATAGCCTCCACCTCATCGTCGGAGTGTGACGAGATCGGCGCATATACCTGTATGACCTTAAACGAATATCGTTGGGTCATTCTGAGTACAAGGCACGCTACCCTGCTCGACACGCTCTCGATCTTCACCACGTTGTTAACGAGGGACTTGTGGACGATAAACCCGACACCTCCCTGGTACTAGTGGTCGCCCTCCCGGAAATAGAGCAAGTTACCGGACTTCAGGGTAATCATCCTCCCCCTCTCTACGGACTTCTGACAACCCTATGATTCCCCATCGTAACCTGCTCAATTCCTCCTCCAGTTCCAGCAACTTTTCGTCGGTCCGCAATGTTCGGCAGTTATATGTTGCCAGGGCCAAAGGTCGTCGTTTCTGGTAGCCGGGTCTCTGCCGGAGATTACCTAAAGCACACCCAAAAACGTACAGACCTTGTTATTTATAATAACTACAACATATTCAATAATCGTGGAAATCAGATTTGAATTAGGGGGTGAGAAACGTTATCCCGCGGAGCTAATTGGACTCGGAATGTTTTTGACAGCTGCGCGATTCTAGCGGCGGGCGCTTCACAATCCTCTTAGAGAGGAGCCGCGGGCCGGCCGAAATATCAAGCCGTGACATTACAGATTACAATACTAAGATGATGGCTAAGTTCGAAACGCACTTCGTTTGTACATATTTTTGTATACAGCAATAGTTGTGATAGGCTAACAAAATATTTATTAAGGAAAGAATACCAAAGATTACTGAATGTCTTTTAGACCACCGTCGGTCCGCGGGGCCTTGCCGGTACAAACTTCTAATGGACCACCGTAGGTTCACAGGACGCGTCACTAGTTAAGTCTTGTGCAGAATATTAGAATATAATAGAATAGAATAAAAAAAATGGAATAAAATTTATTTTCAGATGTTACAATCCATAGTTTCAAACAATAAAAAAAACGATACAAATTCAAAATAGAAAAAAAAACTGGTGACGGCACCAATGATGGACACTTTTAGCTGACAGGCACCAGTAATGGACACTACACTCTTAATTTAAATTTCATAAGCTCATAAATTGATTGTTGCAAAACAAATGAATAACCCTTATCTTCAGTAAAATAAGAATAAAGTTTCCATTATTGATGCCTTGTCCATTACTGGTTCCATCACCCTAATAAAATAGATATAAAAATAAATTAAATTAAAGTAGCAGCACTATTCTGGATTTGGAGATGGTTCCAATAGGCCACAACAGGTGAGTCCCACCTGCCTGCTGCCGCGTCCAGGAGGGTGTTGGGGCTGCCGCACGCGCGGCGGAGCATGGACGCGCTGCGCTCGCGCATGATAGCGTTGAAGCCATCGACGCGCGCCTCAGCGAACATGCGCGAGGCGCTGCAGTGGCGCGGTAGCCCCACCATTGCCCGGAACGCGTCATTATATCGAACTCGCAAGGCATTGTATGCCCGCTGCGTGCACTTCACCCATAGGCTGCATGTGTAGAAAGACTGACAAAGGCTTTAAACAGCGTCACCTTGAGCTTTATGCTACACTTAGCGAACCTACGGACCAGCATATTGCATCGAACAGACAAGGCCCTACGCTCCCTCTCCATATCCATGCTGTCACTTAAGTCCTCAGTGACCCAATGACCCAGATATTTAAATTTAGTGACTCTGTTAAGAGGCACTCCATCAAGAATAACGGGCAGTACTGGCGTGTAACATTTGGTCACAGTATAGAAAACAGTAGATCGTCTTCAAACAAAGGTACATCGCGCGGCTTGCGGCTTTGGGCGGGGCCTGTGGCGGGGCAAACCAATACGAAACGAAATCTCAAGATAGTACAAGGTAACTTAGTCGGGGCCGCGGCGTCATTGCGTTCGGTTACGTTTTTTTTTAGCGCGCGTACTTAGCTATCGAGCGACAATGTCGCTGCCGAAAACGCTTAAATATTGTTTTGTATAAGGATGTCTAAACCTAGCTTAGGTAGGTACAACTATATCCAGATTTAATAAAAGGTATTTCGTACCGGCCTGCCTACGAGTATAATATACCTAGGTGAAATAAATACGTATTAAGTAGGTAATTTAAGTTATTGAGTGTGACGTGACAGGTAACATGTGACGACGTGGATGGCCTAGGTAGTTGGTAGTGACTAAGTAAGTAGTGACCTTGCTTACGAAGCTAGCGGTCCTGGGTTTTATTCCCGGTCAGGGCAAATATTCGTGTGATGAGTGCGAGTAGGTATTTTTTGTCTCTGAGTCTTGGGCGTTTTATATGTACCTATGTAGTCATATTAAGTATGTATTTTTCACTACATAAGTATGCTTATCGTTGCCTAGTACCCAAAGCACAAGCCTAGAACCAAAGCGAGCGGCCAATGCTCTAAAGAAGCCGCGCGGCGGCGGCGCGCGCCGCCAATAATAGGTACCTAAGTCAATGATATTTTATACAAAGATACGTCATCTGCGCGCAAAAACGTTCCTCAAAAAGGAAGGCAAATTGCCCTACTTTTTATCTATTTATCTTTCTTTCGCTATGGATTGTAGTCTTTGTCTCTGTCAGTAATAGGTCACGGGTTTTGAATGCGTTTAGTGTGAGCATAACGTATCTTAATATAAAATATCATTGACCTAAGTAGTCAAAGGAAGTCGCCTTGCGCGAAAGCGGCATTATCAAAAGGTCGAAAAGGAATTTACATATCACATCACATACCTATAAACATAATTATTATTTAGTGTCAACAGATAAAAAGTATGTAAGTAAAATAATTTAAATTTTGTACTTAGGTACCTAACAATATTTATACTTACTTTAGGTTTGTGTAATTTATGAAAATTACCATGATTATAAATCACAGTATGGCCAAGTAGGTGACTAAAATTGAAAAACAAGTTTGGACAACCCTGACGCCCGAGCGTCAATCAGAGGTATCAGAATCTCCTAAAGGGCCGGAGTCGAGCTACTTTTCTATTTATACTATGATTTGGTGCCGGTCTTAAAGACTAACACCTCACTCTTGTTCTCATTATATCTGAGCCCGTGGGCCCGAGCATAGGCCTCACAAACGTGCAGCAGGTCTCTCAATGCACTTATCGATGGGCTCAGCAAAACCATATCATCCGCATAGCTTATATTATTCATACAGACAAAACTTATGTGGCAACCGACCTTGGATTGACTGACCTCACCTATTAACCGGTTAATATACAAATTGAAGAGCCTTAGTGAGGTTAGTCCACTCTATTAAGTTTAACATTTTGAAATTAGATATTGATTTTTATGACCCGTTTGCTGTTGTGGTTTTTTGATACTGTCATTAATTCGACAAATACGAGGCTTCTTCAGTATTAAATGGCAGCCTCGGTGATGGCTCAAGTATATTGTACTCATTCGCTATCTTCCAGATTGCACAGAAATGAACTATTACTGACCTCAATTATAACTCCTTGGTACGGGCCCAAAGAACAGAAGCGTAAGTCTATCATTTCCACAATGCGCTCAGAATCTGCGTCGGCCACCACAAGGTACTGAAACAATATAATTTTCTTAAAACTCTTATTAAAAGGATCGACGAAACATTACCGGCTCGGAAGACTCTGAAACAATGTTGTATTTTATTTGTGGTCTACTTCATAGTAAGTAACCTTTAAAAAAGTGGAAACAGTTTTTTAAAAGAATGAATAGTCCGAGGGTGGTTCAATATATTTATAAGCAGTTATAGGCAGAAACGTCGTTAACCTTGTTCAAATTACCGTTAATTAATTTATAAGCAATGCTGTACCTGTTTATAATAATTGATCTACATTTAATTTAGGTTGGTGACATTTATAAACTTGTAGTTGACGGCAATAATTACGTTGCAAAGGTATAATCCATACCTCCTCTTTCCGCATCTGTTTGATATTATGGGCATCCAGAGTTTTATGCTTTCTTCTACACCTGTTTCACGAAGCTACAAGTTACAAATTACAAGCGGAACTCTCTTTCTAGCAAAAGGAGTTAGAAAGAGACTTCCGCTTGTAATTTGTAACTTGTAGGTTCGTGAAACGGGCCTCTGACATTAGATTATTCTGGACTAACACTCGACCGTTTAGTAAGGTAATAGGTGGTATGGATCTTACGAGGATATGGGCGGTTTTAGGATAGCGATAAAGAGATAAATTGTATAACTATAATAAAATACCTAACAAAAAACAAACAAACGGATATAAATAAAATAAAATTTATTTATTCCAAGTTATGAGTAACAAATCGAACAGATTATCCGTTGGTCCCACACTAGGCAATGCCTGTCACGTGGTAACCGGATTCGGATTAACACTTTAAAATAGAGTACAGTTTGCTGTCTACATATGGCAATTTGAAACTTACAGACTAACTTAAACTAATCTAACAATTCTAAGCCCGGTAATGGCACAAATATAATTGTTTTAAATTACTAAAATACTAAAATTATAATTAATATATAACATTATTTCCTTAAAAACACAGAGAAGTAGATACATCATTCCAGACCCGTGAGTGCAGAACATCGCGATTGTTAAAAGAACGAGGTAGCAAGGCGTAGAACATACCAGCAACGAGTACTCCCGGTCGCCCTCGGCGGGTCGAAGTACATCGATCATTCCAGAAGGTATTCTGGAATGATCGGACACGGGGACTATAAAAAGGCGGACAATGGTTGCAAGTGATTCAGTCTTTACTTGGAAAGCGAACAGTGCGAACAAGAGCGACCCGAGCGATCATCCGAGTCTTCGAAGTTTATTGTGCGATATTTGTTTGTAACGGTTTGAGTGAGTGCGTATTAAAGTCTACTTTTGATTATCGGTGTATTCGCGCATTTCTATCAGTTACCTACCCGCACATACATAAAAATATGAATATACCGGAATATATATAATATATCACATTATAGCAAAAGACACATTACCTAAGATACGAAAATATTTATCCATCCTATTTTATAAGGGAAGGAGTTAATTATATCTTATAGCAAGGTATTTTACGATATCTTGAGGTATCTTAAGATACAATGCTATAATATATATTTTGGCAATATATATTATAGGTTTATGTGAGAGGCGCGTTAGGCAATCGGGCAAAAACGACAACAATCGTTCGTTACGTAAACTGTCTTTGTCAAGTGCAACATGACATGCAATCTTAGTAAGTTAACCTTTGATATTAAGTAGTATTTATTCCAGATTATCCGATTATATGGTAGCGGCTATAGAGAAGTTAAATAAATATTTCATAGTTGGAAAGGCCATTGCAATTCTAACTTTCAAAAACAACTCTGACAATGATTTTGTCAAAAAAACACTTGTTGCTTTCAGAAATGGTACTTCTCGCCTGTCAAACACGATGACAAATATGAAATACTTTCTCGAGACTTTCCTTGTCTGGATATGCGAGTAAAACTGACTAAACCCGATTTGTATTACACGGCCAAAATACGTACAGTGGCTCAACAATCCCGTGTTGTGAGTTAACATGCTTTCCACTTGTCTGCAGTCATTTTGGTCAACGCTTTTTGAACCAATTCTTGTATGGAATTTTAAACTGTTTAAATATTTATCCCAAAGAAAAACACCGGTTCCGTCATAAACATTTATATTTCTTTTTTTTAGCATTACAAATTCGGTAAACAAAGAAGCAGCTATGTCGTTAACCTTTGTCTTCAGAAGATAGTAATGTATTCAATAATAACAATAACAACAAAACTTAACAGAAAATTAAACTCAAGAACTCAACACAATAAAAGATACTGGGTAAAATAGGTACCTAGAACGTATCGCACTCGCAAGACATACGACATGAGAGTGACGTTTAAGAAGAAAGATGAACAAACAAGGTAATGGCGGACATTTTATGCGACCATTGAAATTTCAAAATGCCCAATCCGTATTGTTACGGGGGGGAGGACTTTTTTCACAAACCTTTTTTGTTTATACCTTTTAGTTTTGTTTTCATGAAATTGTTATTTATCGTTTTTATTATCGCTGGAACCGTAAACCGTAAACGTGTAGATAAGGCTAGGTTAGTAAGGTTTGATTTATAAAAATCCTGAAAAAGTAACAGTTACTGAAAAAAATACGTGATGAATTCCGATGATTATGACATTTATGACTTAAAACACTTTATGAGTAAAAAGAAGTATGAGAATCAATATGACCAGAAAAATTAAAAACCTTGCCATATTGCGGAAATTATATTATGAACTAACATTTCTATTGCAATTGGGTTATCCCATAATTTTGTAATGTATAGTGATTCAAAAACCATTTCGAGAAAAAGGGTTGTAGAACCATTCCCTGTTATCAGATTATTTTACAAAATTAGTATTAAACAGTTATTTCTAATTTATTATTTGACATTATTTGACCTGTAATGTAGTGACGTCACGATATTCATTGGTAAGTTGTGTCTAATCTGTGATCAACCATAGTACTGCATATAATATGAGTCCGAAATGCAGTAATATATAAATAATGTATATCGAATTTTGTCTTAATTATTTCTGTTTTATTTTAACGCTTATTAAAATTAAGACAATTTTTAACTGTATATAAACATGACATTGTAAGATCTTTAAAAAAATGGAATGATTAAAATACAAGTCCGTTTTGGAACCTCCGCCCGTAGGCTAGTCTGTGGGTGAAATTGTCAAACGCAACAAACGGCCGAGGGAAATTACATGACTTGACATTGACATTTTACGTGATCTGACAGAAACGCGTACTCTCAAACGAATTCATTAGTTTTAAAGCATGTCTCAAACAAACCAACTTGTAGTGACTTCATAAAGTCATTTTCTTTAAAAAAAAAAAAAAAAATATATTGATTTAAATGCAAAAACCGTGAAATTAGTGTTTTCAATTAGACTATTTTATCAAAAATAAAATAAAAACTAGGGGTATTTTTTTAAAATAAATTCCTGCATTGCTACTTCTGTGTATCCCGACGAACTTAAAATTGGAATAATACGACCTATCTACAAAAAAGGAACTTACACAGATTATAACAACTATAGACCAATTACTATACTATCGTGTATTGACAAGGTCGCTGAGAGATACCTCGGTAACGAAATTAGTAATTTCTTGACTCGACATAAAATAATCAACACTAAACAGTTCGGTTTTCAAAAAAAACGAAGTACCTCGCAGCTACTTTGCCAATTTAGTAATGAAATCAACGAGCACATGCATGAAAAAAGGCATGTGCTCGTTGTTTTCATTGATTTCAGTAAAGCCTTCGATATGCTAAAATACGAAACGCTGTTCAGCAAATTAGAGCAGAGCGGCATTCAGGGCCCACTAGTTAAATACTCGAGTTAAGGTAAATAACACATACAGTGAGGCTATAAAAACGGATAAAGGCACGGCACAGGGATCTATTATTGGCCCAACCGAGTACTTGCTATACGTCAATGAAATGTGTAACATTATAACCGAGGGCTCTGTCTACCAGTTCGCGGACGACACATGCATTATTACAGCCGACCGAAATATAGTTAAGGCCGAGAGCGTAATGCAAATGAACTTTGACACTATCTGTAAATGGGCGCATGATGTCGGGCTTGTTATTAACGCACAAAAAACAAAAATAATGCATGTTCGTTCGGCTCATAACAAAATAGCACATGAAGTTTCTGTAGTTGCCCATGAACACAATTGCCTACACCAACACAGCACCGTTACGTGTAACTGTGAAAAAATTGAATTGGTAAAGGAACAAATGTACCTTGGACTTATAATAGATCACAGACTCAACTGGGGACCTCATGTTAACTACGTGTGCGACAAGCTGAGAGCTATCTTAAGTAGACTATCAATTCTTAAGCATGAAGTACCATACAGAACCCTACGTCTGCTATACTTAGTCCTCGCTGACTCTGTGATCGGCTACGCCCTGGGTACCTATGGTAGAACCTTTAAGACCTATATGGAAAAAATATACAACCTACAAATTAGAATTCTAAAAACCATTGTACCAAATAATATTAAAAAGCTTTATGTAACCGACTATTCACAACTATTTAAATACAGTAATCTACTACCTGTACAAAAAAAGATGAAACTAGCTGTCTTAATTGAAGAATATCACAATGTTACAAAACTCAAAGTTAAGAAAAGATGTATGAGATTAAGAAAGTTAGCATCCCAACGCCAATTTTGTTTACCTAAATATAATAACATATATGGTGCTCGAAAACACTCATACTTACTGCCTAAAATAATAAACCAATTGCCGAAATATGTACAAAACTTATATGTAAAAGGTTGTAAAATAAGAAAAATCTTGAAATGGCACTTTTTAAAATGTACAAATTTATCTTATATTCTGTAATTTTGTATGTCTACCTATATAAAATACTTACTTTATTTATCTATAAATTAGATCAGTAGTTAAGAACTCCTCATCGGCAAACAAACCTCTTCATGGTTTTGCTTAGATGGGCATTGTACCTACTATGTACTATCTTTATATTAATCAATAAATTAAAAAAATTAAAAAAAATACGAAACACAGATAAAAAAAAGGATTAGTGGCGACCCCATTAGGGGCTTCTGTATTTTTCTGGTCAGGATATAATTAAGTCGCATTATAAGCTTATAACGTTCGTTTGTGACATCTGCTTCTTTGGGTTTTTTATCAAGCAATAATTTTGCGATATTAAAATTAGCAAAAAAAACATTATTATTGAATAATCTTTATACGTAAAAGCAAACCACATATTTTGCAGTTTTCTATTGTAATGTTCCGACATGTGTTTTTAATAATTTTCCAGTTATTCCGTCATACTACCGTAAAACATTCCCAATAAAAAAACTTACATTTACTTCCTGAAAGATCATTCTAATGTTAGGTACAACTAGGTACTTAATATCTACGAGAAGTTGCTGAAAAGTTATCTACCTGACTATGAAAGAAAAGACGTAGCTGGCTATCGAAATGCACTTGTTACACTTGTCAAATAATGACATTAAACATGCATTAAACCGTTAAAAAAAATCTTTCGGTTCACGGTCATCAACGACTTTTTCAAGTCATTTTTAATTACTGGAAATGGTAACTTTAAAACTACGTCAGGCATTTTATTATAGAAATGAATGCATTGACCTACAAATCATTCATATAAATAAATTACCTTGTGTAAATAAAAGAGTTTTGATTTTTAATGTCATAAATAACATTCTCATAAATAAATTGTGACGCAACTGTCAAAATACTAATTTCTTTAAATAGTAATCTTAAGGAATCACGGGAGTTTAGGTTATAATATAGAACGAATGGCTCTTTTTTGTAACACGAATATAGTCTGTATGTCAGCAGCTTTTCCCCAAACCAGAATACAGTACGACATATCACATAAATTAACACTATGAAAAAAACTATAATAAACTAAGCGAGCTGTCTCAACATTGATAAGTTGCCTGATTTTCCTAACAGCATAAGCTGCCGAACTTAATTTACCTGCTAGTACTGCTATATGGGGACTCCATTGCAAGTTTTTGTCTATAGCTATCCCTAAGAAAAGCGCCTTTGTCCCCTTATATTTATTCATCCTCCATTTCCAAACACTCATCATTTAGAAATATACTAGACACAGGTGCATTGTCGTACAAAATCAAAATTCCGTTGGCGAGTTTGCCTCTCCTTTTTTCTTTTATAGCGTGCTTCAGCTGGCGAAGTAAATCTGCGTAATAATTGGCATTCACTGTCGTTTTTTTGGGCAAATAATCGATGAGCAATATCCTTCTGAAACCCAAAAAAATGTCGCCATGAGTTTTTAGCCGAACGACGAACCTTAAACTTTGGAAGAGGCTTTTCGTCTTTGAATTTCCATTGTAGGGACTCTTGTTTACTTTCTGGGTCTCATTGTCTAATCCAAGCCTCATCACACTTCACAATACTATGAAATAATTTCTTCCTCTTTCCCGCGATTCATGTCTAAAAACTGCTGACAACATCTGACACGTCTGTCTTTGTCTAACGGAGTCAGCATTTTGGGGACCCAGCGTGCACTAGCCTTAGACATTTTAAATGACCGTGAATTAGATCGTTTATCCGTTCCTTAGTTTTGCTTATATCTCTGGCTATCTCCCACCGTTTCACCCTTCGGTCTCCTAGAGTAACTTTTTTCACTTTGGCCACATTTTCTTCAGTAACGGCAGAAATTGGTCGTCCGCTACGAGGATAATCTTCTAAGGTGCTTCTAGGCTCTCACGACCCGATTTAAATTGTTTACACCAGAACGTTATGGTAAAATCGGAAGGGTACAAATCACCAAATACAGGTAACATACGCTGTTTGATCTGCGATGGCGTATTACCTTCCTTATAAAGAAATTTTATTACTGGACGCTGCTCAATTTTAATCAAATTAGTTTTTTCAAGCGACATGTTTTAAACAAACAAATGAAAAGCAACGAACAAATGAGTGTTCAAAATTTTGAAAAAAGGACATTCAATAAAGATGACACTCATGGTGGCCAGTATTTTTTTTAAATTAAACATTGGCTAGGTAGATTACTTATGCATTTTGAATATTAGATTAACCCCTCGTATGCATTTTGAAGCTAAGATTTTAAAGGTGTTGCTTACAGAAAGTAAGACTTTTATATCAAACAACTATTTTTTTAAATGTTTTAATATGTTTCATAAATGGAGAGAGAGATTGTAAAATAAGAATAAAAATCATCTCGACGGTTGAAAGGAGAAATGGAATAAGCGACACCAAGATAACTTTACAGGAGAGCCAAAAAACAGAGAGTTTTTTGGAAAAATATCGTCATAATTTTTCTATGAGACCAATTTTGGAAGTGACCTTTTTTGTACGAATATGGTGTTATTTTCGAAGAGGTGTTTTTTATTGCCTTAAAATGTATTATTTTAGAAGATAGCGTCGCTTCCGCAATTTGGTCATAAGATTGGTTTTAGGTTAAATGATCTAACCAAATGATTTCGGTAAAAAAGCTTTACCGTAAAATGATACTAAAAATTATTTGAGTTAAATTATCCAACTGCAAATAATGCAATTGGAATGTTAAAAAAGTATACATTTATATTCAGTGTGTAATAAATTTAGGATAAATCATCTAACTGCTTCTTGAGTGGCAACTTTAAAACGTAAAAAATGGTTTAAGCTAAGAGTAAACCCGCTCGCTTTTAGTAAAAATTAGTGAACGGAATAATTTCAAGGGTTTGAATACAATAAATGCTGAAAAAGAAATCTGTTTAAAAATAAATTTGCTAATAAACAAAACAACAATTTTATAAACTGCAATTAAGTAAATAGGGATAAGCGACAATAGTTTAGATACGGTAGATCAGGTAATTTGATCTAAGATTATTTACATAAATCTGTAGAATTGGGTAAAAAGTATCAATGAAAATTAAAAGAAAATATACGTTTAGGTAAAAAAGATAAACCGGCAAGTCACAAATTAGTCGCGACAAAGAAGAAGTATCATAACGTAGTAAAATTGGTCTTGTAATATTGTACCTGCGTTCCTGGGTTTCTTGTCCCGTTCCTCTTGAATATCTTGCGAGCGCGGTTCACATGTCGGTTGGACCGACTAACTTTAGAGACGTATAATTCTTGATTTTTTGAAGCTGTACGGTGTATTGGTTTTCCATGGCTCTTGCGTACCTTTTTCCTTTGAATGATTGCTATTCTTTTTAACGATATTACTTTTGTAGCCGAAAATATTCACTTTTTGTTTATATTTTTTCATCTGACAGTGCTTGTTATTTTCGTTGTCTAGACAACGGGCAGAGACGATACGAGTATCTTAGGTTTATACTGAAGTTAAAACGACGGTTTTACCATGGAATTAATATCTATATTCTAATTTTATGAATTTAGAATTTGAAATTAAAAAGCTAGATCACCAGGGTATATAAACGGTGGCTCGGACTAGAGCGATCAGTTCTTCTTCACCCTCAAAAGTGGAAACTTGAAACTCTGAAGTTAGAGTCAAGTCGGACCCCTAGAAGCGTCTATCTTCCTCATACTAATAGTCGACTTTGAGTCAGCAGTTGAGCCAAGTCGGGCCCTACGCCTCAAGAATCCTCCTCCATCTACGAGGTTACTGTTTTCCTCGGGGACCGCTACTCTCTCTTACGGGTCCCACCTCGGGCCCACCTACCTTCGTGTGCCACCAGGGCCGCTGCCTCTAGCGCCCCTCATTACAGCGCCAGCAGTGTTCCTGGTCCGACGACTCCGGGACGCGAACTAAAGGAAGTCCCGGAGGAACCTTCACTCTCACCACCAAATCTTTAACTTTACCCTGGTGATATAAGGAACTCGTTTTATTTTTTTTACTTTGTGTATAATAATTATTTTATTCGTGATTTTATTCTGTGTGAAGAAAGCCTTTAAGTGTTAAATAAATACCCAGACCCTGATTTACTATGTCTGTCCTTTTCTCTCGAATCTACCTCTTTTTTTCTCTCATCTTACGTTTAACGTCTGGTACCTGGTCGTCCGAATTATCGGAAGACCAGGTAACACGACAGTCTTAAAAAATAAGTAAAAAAGTCTAAGCTCCCTTTTGTGGAGTAACATTTTATCTAACCTCCATTATCTACAAAGTGCTCAATTTTTTGTCGTTTAGTAAGAAAAAAACGACCGTTTTTCTTATAAAGACTGATGGGATAAGCGACAGCGAAGTCGTCAGATGGACACGAAACCTAGCTCATTCGATGGAGAAAAATCAGCCGATTCCAACGATGTATAATTCAATAACACCAAGAATATCGCTTAGATCATTTCTCCTTTCAAGCGTCGTCTGAATTGTTATTTCATAGTACTTATCCCAAATTATTGTTTTGAGTATATAGGGATAATCATTATAAATACGGGTGTACCCAACTACCCACCTTGTGCGAGAGCAGCAGGCGCAGCGGCGCGCCATCGAGCAGCACGTCGAAGCCGGCGAGCGCCGTTAGCTCGACCAGCCGGAAGGCCCAGCGCACGCTGTCGCGCCGCCAGCTCGCGCCGGCGCCCGCGCTCGCCTCCGATGCCTCCACCGCCGCGCGCGGCTGCACCGACCGACAACCACAATGTCATAACACAACCGTCCAATATCACATTGTTAACCAACAAATTAATCATTATATATACATAGGTACAGTCGCCATTAGATTCATTACACTATATAGAAATAGCTAATAATATTTGAACATCCAATTAAAGGTCTAACGCATAACTGAGTCTGTTCAGACTAATCTTTGGTAGCAAATCCCGTGTGTTTACGGTACGTCAAACGACGTAGTAACGAAGTCAGTCGGGCGTCAGCCTTGCTGTCGTCAATACGTGTCAATTGAACAGGTCTCTTCAAATAAAACACACACAGGATTTGCTACCAAAGATTAGTCTGAACAGACTCAGTTATGCGTTAGACCTTTAGTCGTATATATATGAGCAGCTGATTTTCAATAAATGTTGAAAACACAACGAGAAACAAATATCTGAACGCACAGAACGCCAAAGGTTTTTACGCAGTCGGGGTGGTCATAGATATCTGAGCATTTAAGGAAAACGTACATTAAGCCGGTGCCATACACTTTAAAATTCGATAAATCTGCAGGTGTCAGTCTTACATTTTGGGTTTTATGTAATTGGGATTCGTTTTATTTCGAATTAGAATATACAGTATGTAAATGAACGAAAGGCAAACCTTAAAACCGGTGGATGTTAAAAACAGGTATAATACAATGAACCACTTTTTGTTTTAATCCAATCACTTTTTTTGTTTATAATTTTACTAAATGTAATAACTTAACCTCTTTCTCATCAGTCGGTTAACAAGCTTAATAACATCCTGTGATGCAAGTTTGACATCAGTTATCAGTTATCACTTCTTAACTAAAGTAAACAAAGTAGGTATTTACAAATAATCTAATTCTGCATATCAGGCTATTACAGTTTCAACTATGACCACATTACCGTATCAAGTTTACATTAGAATACACTCTAAACCGCACTGCACAATGAATTTTAAGCAAGCCAGTCCAATTTTTGTAGTGCCAACCGGTTACTATGATTGAGCGACCATTACCTAACTGCCAATGACTTATTCTGGCTGTTGCAGCAGCTGCAAAGCTGTTGCTCGGCGTAGAAACTGATTGACCAATAGAACAAATTGATCTAAAATGTGTAAATAAATAACAAAGACTAATTAATAAACACCGTCTCTGACATTTTTGCTCTGTCATGATTGTCTCCAACCATAGAACGATAGAACTTTTTTTTCAAACAAAAAGGTTAAGCTACCAATAAATTGTATTTTCTTTCAATTTGATATTTGACATCCTTCACTTTCGTCATATAAATTTAAATCGTAATTGCAATAACAATGCCTTTAAATTTTACTGCGGTTGAGATAATGGATATGATCCTTGCGTACGGAGAGTGCAGGGGCAATGGGAATGCAGCCCTCCGTTTATACTCCGAGAGGTATCCCACAAGAAGGCAACCAAGTAATGCTCGTGTCATCGTTAATGCCATTACACGACTGCTAAATAACTATCGGCCGGTGCTTGCGAACTCAGGTGGTCCTCAACGTGTTCATGTTACGCAGCAAGAACAGGTATTGGATCATTTTCAAAACCAACAGGGTTCTAGTACAAGGCGGGCAGGACGCAATTTAGGCTTGAGTCACACCCTCGTACACAGAATACGAGGGTCATGCCAAAATAAATTAGATACTCCATGCTCATTTGTTTGATACTGGCCAGTTATACACCATAGTGAAGGCTGATTATATAGCTATAAATTTAAAAATGGAATTCTCCGGAAATCTGCGTAATTAATTTTTAAATATTTTTTTTCTGATTGAATCTGACGGGAATTTGCGGTTACAATGGAACTTAGTCGACGAGATTTTCGTGTTATGATATATTATGACTTTAAAAAAGGTTTAAAGCCCCAAGAATGTTTTGAACTTTTAACCATGACTTTTGGTGAGTCTGCTTGTTCTCGTGCAACTGTTTTTAACTGGTTTGCTGAATTCAAAAGAGGGCGGGAGAGCCAAGAGACCGCCAACCGCAGTTATTCAAGAAAATGTGCAAGCCGTGGAAAAAATATCCGTGAGAACCGACGAATTACATACGTAGAGCTTGAACGAGATCTAGGCATTGGATCAGCAGCACTGCAAACCATAATTCATGGACAACTGTCCCTCCATAAGCGTTGTTCGAGATGGGTGCCGCATAAACTCAACGATTTGCAGAATGAACGCCGCGTGGATTGGTGTAAATTTATGATAAATAAATTCGACGCTGGCGAGAAGAAAACTGTGTATGATATACTGACAGGTGACGAAACATGGCTGTATAACTACGATCCCGAAACAAAGTGGCAGTCAACGGTATGGTGCTTCGAAGATGAACCGACTCCAACAAAATGTCGCCGAGCACGAAGCACACAGAAACAAATGGTTGCCTCATTTTTCTGCAAGACAGGGCATATTGCGACTGTGGTGCTAGAGGATCAAAAAACTGTCAACTCAGAATGGTATGTGACAGTTTGTGCTCCACAAGTGTTGTCAGCTTGGTGTGACAAGCGGCCAAAGTCAAGAACCCAGCACTTGCTCTGGCACCACTACAACGCCGCCCCGCACACTTCTGCACGAACACTCGACTATTTTAGTTCGAAAAATGTCACTATACTCCCTCACCCGCCATATTCTCCTGACCTGGCACCCTGTGACTTTTACCTGTTTCCGAAAATTAAAGAAAAATTAAAAGGAAGGCGATTTGAAACCAAAGAAGATGCCCTGGCTGCCTATAATTATGAAATTTCTGAGGTACCCAAAGAAGAATGGTCATTAACATTTTCCAAGTGGTTTAGCCGAATGAAAAAGTGTATACGTGCTCACGGTGAATATTTCAAAAAAATTGATAGCAATAATAAAGAATAAACTTTGTAGTTTTTGAATATCTAATTTTTTTTGGCATGACCCTCGTACTAAAACGCGATCGGCAACATCCTTTCTCCGTAACTAAAGTTCAAGCGTTGAAACCTGATGATTATCCCAGACGGGTTGAGTATGATAATTGGGCGTAAGAAAAAAAAAGAGAAGATCCTCACTTTTTAAGAAATTTTATTTGGAGTGATGAGAGCCTGTTTACATGGAATACTATGTGGAATCGACGGGTTGTCCATCATTGGGCTCCAAAAGTACGAAATCCACACGTGGGTCGCGAACTGTCTCATCAAACCAGGTGGTCAATAAATGTATGGGCCGGTATAAGAGACAACGATATCATTGGGCCACTGTTCATAAATGGCACAACAAACGCTGAGCGGTATCTCCAAGTGCTTAACGGACCTCTCAGTCGCTATGTTGATAGCTTACCTCTCAGTCACAACGTACAGACATGGTTCCAACATGACGGTGCTCCTCCTCATATCGCGATTTGAGTACGGAACAGGTTAAACGACATGTTTGGAAACCAATGGATCGGGCGGTTCGCACCAATCCCTTGGGCTCCGCGTTCGCCGGATCTCACTCCGCTTGATTATTTCTTTTGGGGTTGGGTGAAACAGTTGGTGTTCAAAAAAGAATCAAGTACTCGCGAAGAAATGGAATTCCGAATAGTTCAAGCTTTCGACAAAATTAAACGACGTATACGAGAAAATCCTAGTTTGACGAGAAGGGTGCATGAAAATTATTATCGTCGCTTGCAGAGATGTGTCTATAACGGCGGACGACACATAGAACTGCGTGGCATTTAGTACGTGAGTGTGCACACACCTTTATACTATAACTAACATTATGACGTTTACGTTGTTGTCACTGATAAGATTGTAAACAAATGAGACAGGGAGTTACATTTTTATTATTATTTTACACTATCCGTAAAAAGTTTCCTGATTTCATTAAATTAGGTACCACATCCATTTTTCTCGCCTAAACATTGACGGGATTAATTCTTTGCCTTTCGTTCATTTAAATACTGTATTATGTCTTCAACTTTTAAAGCGACTTTAGTAAAAGATAAAAAGGGTAAAAGATGTTTATTCAGTAAGTAGGCCGCACGGGCACTTTTACACGTCAAAAATCTACCAGCGCTTTGCAAGAGACCACTGCTGAGAAGAAGCGCCGCAAGAAACTCAACAGTCAGTCGTTTTTAGTTTACATATTACTTATACAATTATAAAACTTAACCTAGCATTATATAAAACAATGAATTTAACATTAAAGTATATATATATATATATCATGCGTAGTTGAGCAGGAAAATGTGTCAAAACTCAGTATGTTCAGATGAACTCATAAATAGTAATAATAATAATAATAATAATATATATATTAAAATATATATACATATACTTACCCATGACGGTGCAAAACAACCACATAGTTTTGATACATTCTCCTACAGAAACCGTGTCCCCTAGACAATAATTATTATACCTACAATGTTTACATATTTTTCAGACTAAGCTATTATTAATCTGAAGTCTATATATATATATATACAGGGTGTCTGGAAAACCTTTGGAGATATTTGGCGCGGCAATAGTTCGCACGATTCTGATCACGGGGGTATGGTTCATTTTTGTTTCTGTGAATGTAAAAAAAAAGATTTAATTATATTAATTTTGTGACTTCATATATCGCAGCCGATATCTTGACCTTGACATTTTGATGTTGATACTATACTACTCCAAACGTTCTTAGTAACTAACGTCAAAACTCCAAGTTCAATGTCAATGACCTGAGACCATACCTACGTTATGTAAACAAACAGTTCGCCCCATGTAAACAAAAATCAAATTGACATTTTAAAAAATAATGATTAATTTTAGTGAAACTTACTTTATTTTCATTTTTGCAATTGGAACACTAGCTGGTTTCAAACGTAAATTCACTAAATCGTTCATGCTTTGCCAAGAGTTATCATATCGTCCGTCTTGTCGAGATCTAACCATTTACCAATGTTTTCCGCTCTAAAGTGGCCCATATAACTGGTTTACAGCAAAAATAATTACGACTTGAATATTTGAAAATAACATAATTTAACAATGACATCTTATGACAGCCATAAATTCATAGACTTCTAAAAGTTCGGATAGACGATGGATATAAAGGTTGTCGCATAATTGATTATAATTTATAATGATGTCACACTTACCATAGAGAAACAAAATTACCAACCTTTCGCAGGCCATGGAATCGATAAACTTACGTAGTACAGCGCGATGGCTCTTAGTAGGTGCTTCGGGTTTGTACTTCTCTCTCACTCGCTCAAGCAGTAGGTATGGGAGCGAGAGACAAGTTCAAACACGAAACACCGTCTAAGTTGCTCACACAAAACAGGTTATATCAACATCCTTAGTACCCGCGGCCTTTTTTTTAAGTGTTTTTAGCCAGGATCTGGCATTGTTCTTTGGTAACATGATTAAATTTTTGCCCGAAACCTTCTGATTTATAAACTATTACTTCCAACTAAATAACCAACATAAACTGCCGCACTCAGAAACGTCAATTAAATTTAATGCTTGTTTAGTGAAGTGTTGTCTTACTGCCGGACTCAGAGACGTCAATTAAGTTTAATGCTTGTTTAGTAACGTGTTGTCTTATTCTATTGCTGTAGCAAACAAAATGACAGACGCAACTTTAATCAAGCATTAAATTTAATTGACGTCTCTTGAGTGCCGCAGTTATTATTATTGCCATAGCAAAAAAAGTGTTAGCAGCAATTTTAATCAAGCATTAAATTTTATTGACGTCTCTGAGTAAATGATGGTTGCTATTTAAGAATACTATAGTGTCACCACAGAGTGTCACCACGTTGATCTCTTCTTACGAAGCTATCCTAAAAGGGGTGATAGACGGGCGAGTAAGTACGCCGTACTCCACGACATTTGGGCATTTTCACGAAAAAGTGTACCCAATTAAGGACTGAAATTAAGGAACTTTAACTTTGTCAGTTTTGTGACGAAAATTAGCTATACATTGACGGCCGCCAAAACTGACAAAGTTAAACTTCCTCAATTTCAGTCCTTAATTGGGTCCTTAGTCCTTTTTCGTAAAAATGCCCAAGTACGGCGTACGTACTCGCCCGTCTATCACCCCTTTATGTTTCTCTCTTTCTTCTAGGATACGAATATCTTTCAACAAGTTCAACAACGCGTATGATGCCAGCTTTAAATATAATTCTGATAAAAAGTAACGTGTACCTAGGGACGATTTTATTTTTACAAAAGAAACCTAAACCTCTTTTCATAAAGAGTTTTCAATGGTACAAGATTTCTTTTTTTTCCTTAATTAATGGCTTTCACTCCTTGTGTTTAACAAGGTGTATTTCGCCAGTATCGAGTTTTAGACAATCACCATGGACTTATTAGAGAAACAAGTCCATGGATATCACACGCGAGGACAATTGTTCGGTTAAAGAGATTTACTCTGGTGGACTAAACAGAAGCACATGGGGTTAGCTCCACGCGCTTCTGTCAAGTCCGGTACAAGATTTAAAAAATTACTATGTCAAACTGTCAAAGCACAATCACAGAGTACTTAATCACAAATTAATGTTCGTTTGTAGTAGGTAATCCCTGATAGTCGTACAAATCAATAAAATAAATTCATGATTCATGATCGTTAAAGAAGTTTGATGTACGTGTAAAAGTGCTATTTTAGCTGTGTAAGTCTTAGAAGAGTGCGAGTAAAAATCGTAATCGTAAGTTTCTTTTTTAAATTATTTCACATAATAGCCCTTATCAGAGACCGTCTTATCATTCACATTACAGAATAATGTGTCAGTTTTGTAAACACCACGGAGCTTTTGTTTGATTGAAAACATCGTTGATAAGGAACAACTTGTTTATTTACATTACGTTGTGACACATGTTATGAATGAAGTAGTTAAGATGGGGCACACTGAGAGTATCGTCAGGAAAGTCGATGATAACTCGGTCAAATATTAACTTTAAAAAAAGTTACCAATATAGGGATGATCCAAATCATCCACCCTATCTACTGTTAAAATTTCTCCAAAGGTTTTCTAGACAACCTGTATATATATATATATATGAATAGTCTAGTCTCTGCCCGCGACTCTGCCTGTGTAAAACGAGTTACGCGTGATTAAATAACAAACATCCAAGCTTAATATAGGTTAACTAACATTTCCGGGAATACGTATATTAATGTGTATCCGTAGAAACGGAACATGCACCTTAATTTTAACACAATCAAATCAGCGGGTTAAGCGTATACAAATAAATAGGGTGTAAAGTAAAAGCTAGTTTATAATATTACTAGCGATCCGCCCCGATCGTAGCAGGAGTTTCATTAATACAATCTATTAATGGAATATACACTACATAAATTACACATTTAAGTAGTTTACATACCTGGAGACCTTAAAAAAAGAAAAAAGCTGTCAATAGCTGGGGTTTGAACTCGCAGCCTTCGGCGTAGTAGGCCGACGAATTAACCTCTGTGCCATGCCATAATTTAAAACCATTAGGCTAATCGGACGACGGCGGATGCGACGAAATTACGAACCATATTGCGCGGGCATATCTTTTTGCGTGATAACACGGAGAAAACGAATTTTCACGATGACAACTTGACAGATCGATTTCTAGACCCGAAAAGCCCCTAAGCCACAATACATTTTCATCAAAATCATTAGAGCCGTTTTAGAGAACGTGATTACAAAGAAACAAAAAGGTGTATAATATAATATGTACAATTATTGCTCGTTTGAGAATATAGGATTAAAACAACCTTCAAGAATCTAGCTACACCTATCATTATTATTATTACTGAGACGAATCTAGTTAAAGAACATCTCACATGATAAAATCCATCAAGCCGTTTTGTTTTGGTTGCAGAGCGTGGCAAAGACATAGGTACATACATACCTACATACTTACATAAATACATACACACTTTCATATATTAATTACTGTATGTTATAATACATACTTACATACATACACTAATTACAAATATGTTGTACTCGCTCTCAAACGCTCGCTATCAGATTCTGGTTCGAACGCGCGTCGCGCGGGTATGAGTCGCGCGCTTTAAGATACATGCGCTGCCAATTTGTTGTACACTTGATCGCGCTCTGTCGTGTAGAGTTCTGATTATACCTCTAAAATAGAGTAATAAAGAAACGTAATTGGGGATGGTAGATTTTTTTTGTGATTGTGATGATCATTTGGAAAAGGTTTCTGAACTGAGCATTGCAACGCTGATCGCCTTATGTGTAAAATATAATGATTGTCATTGAGAAAATTTTCCAGGGTAGTAAAACATCGAATTTTAAACTGTATGGTACCGGCTTAAGTTACATTTTCCTTAAATGCTCAGATATCTATGACCACCCCGACCGTGTAAATACCTTTCGGCGTTCTGTGCGTTCAGATATTTGTTGCTCGTTGTGTGTTACCACCCGCTACGATATTAATCTGATGGCGACTGTACCCATACCTAACTGATTTTTGCAACCTAAATCTATGGGTGAAAAATGTTTTAATATAATGTACAGTCAGCTGCAGAGAAATTTAACCCCCTTTGCTAGGAAACTTGTATGCAGGGGGGTATACTTATCTCTGCAGCTGACTGTACATCGTAAGTTTCAATGGTGGAATGGTTATTGATGCGAGAATATTTCTAAGTGTGTAAAAGGAATTAATTAAATAAATTATTTTCTACTTATACGTACCTGGGTGAATATTTGAAACGGCGAAAAAGAGTGTCTATTTACTTTGTGATCCAATAATAACAGAAAGTCTCAATTAATTAATGTGATTTGATTCTACATTAAGTATTCTTGTGGGTGCACTTACTTAAAAGTTTCATTGCGTATATTTAAAAAATACAAAAATTAAAAACTACCCATAATTGCAATATTTCTCGTGTCACGACATAAATTTTAATGAAAAGGATTACACGCTAGTTTATGAACTTAAAAAAGATAATTCTGTTTATATTTATAGTTTAATACTTGGTTTTAAAAATCAAAGTAAAAAAAAAGAATTATTAATCACTGTTTCATTCAAAACATGAAGCTAAAAAATTGTCACAAATAATTCGTCATTCTTCTCAGCGATGCTTATTTGGCATATTTTGTTAACAAAAATACTTGTAACCGAACGAATGTCGTTCCAATCCCCCCCCGCACACTTCTCCTCATTCGCCCGCGAACGCTCAACCAAACTACATTTGTTGAGTTTTGGATATATTTTAACGTTTGTTCCTCGTTGCTCGAACGTGTCATAGTTTTCGTCATAGGTCTTTTCTATCTTTACTTCATAAGTATACACTTCAATTGTAAGAAAATTATTTCATTTTGTGACAAATTTGTTACGATTTACTTATATCTGAGTCGAGATTTTATTTGAACGTAAACTTGCAGGTTACGATAAGTTTTGTCCTAAAAGTCATTCTCCTCAATAACGCTGTTTGATGCCTACCTAAAATCAAAAATGTTTGTTGCCTACCTATATTAGTTACTCGTAATAAATAATAAGTTTATTTTGTTAAAAGTGAGATTTTTAAAGAGTTACAATTGACAATTCAGAAGTGTTTTCTTTGTTATAATTATAAATGATATTAATCTAATTTATTAAATATAGCGGCGCACAGAAAGAGGAACACTTTCCTGTGTTTAATATACATAAAATAAAAATTAATGTTACCTATTGTACATAGAGAATAATATTTAGTAAGGTTGAAATGTTTAAACAAGTTTAATTACAAAACAAATAGGTACCGAAATAGGGGAGTTTCTATTTATCACTGAAGTTTTATATATAAGACTTACTATTTAATCATTAGACTATGGATATTCATAATATACCCAGTTAGTTTACGTAAATCAAAAAAGTCGCTCTTGTTATAGCTACAAACCTATTTTTGTAATAAAAAATACCAAAAATAAATATTTAATGTTCATTGATAAATAAGCTACACCTTAACTAACATGTATGTTTTATAGGTTTATTAAAACAGTGTAATTTTTAAAAGCTGAAAGTGAGATTTAGTTAAGTTAACCTTTAATTGACGAGGTGGTTTCAGAGCATCCTCAAAGTAACACTTAAGCTATGGCAACATAAAGTTCAAAATAATAGTCATGACGTCTGTGAGACGTAAACCACGTTAGTTAAAGGTTAAATAAAAAAGAAATTTGAGTATATTTTCTATATTACTATTATGCGAAGAATTAGTTCATGTTTAATTTGTTACAGACTACGGTGTAGAGAAAGGGCAACGCTTTTCTATATTATGTGCAATTCAATAAATAAATAAATTTTATTATTATAATGTTACAAAATAATTATATTTTCGCAGGTACACTATGTACTTAGTCAGACTTCAATGAACACGTAAAAAATAGTTCCCTTTTTTTGCATGATTGATTTGATTAACATTAAGATAATTTTGTCAAGCTTAGCCTTACACTAAGCCTCTAAATAATGTTACTACAGTTACCAATAAGCAAAATCATTTCGCTACGTCTGTTCCTTTAATTTATGCCAAAAAAATTGACTGTGTCATTCTTCTCATCAAAGCATCATAGAAATCTAAACAATTGTCATTCTCCTCACACTTTGTCATTATAATCAACACCTCTGTTTACATTTTTTTCGATTTTGGACAAAATAAGCTTTAGCGACACGTGCCTCTTTTACAATTCGTTATTTTAGTCTCTAGTCTAGATAATATGATTATCATAAAGACAAATGTTTCTGACGAAATAAATCATTCTCAAATATTCACCCACCTAAGTAAGTAAGTTTCTTCTAAAATTATGTTTTATCTTTTTAAAAATAATTTATTTTAGGTTTGTCGTGTTTTTACTATGAAAAATAAGACTTTGTGGGATTACTTCATATTCATGATACATTGCCTACTTTAGTTGCAAAGTTGTAGCGCCTGCCTATATTAAACGCGCAATGGAAATAAAACGATCGAAATTTAGCTTATGTCGCTCGGCTTCTTAGTCCCTAAGAAGAAGAAGATAGCACCCTGTACTATTATCATTTTTAAGTCTAAAGGCCCAGATAGACTGGTGAGTAAGTACGCCGTACTTATGGCTGGGCGACCTTACTCGCCGGTGTGTCACCCTAAGTATCTACGTGAACTTCTAAAGGTAAACACGGGCGAAAAAGGTCGTCGAGCTTTAAGTACGCGTACTTACTCGCCCGTGAATGCTAACGCCCGCTAATGAAGCCAATCGTGATTGACAGCTTGTACGCTGTTGATTCTTCATGATTCTAATCGCGTCTTAGGTAAATTATTTTTGTTGGAATAATATTTCTGTCTGAATAACATAATTACAAAGTATAAATTACAGATTTCCAAGTAATCCAAACTTAAAAGAGAAATGGATGGAAGCGACCGGGCAAAGGAATTGGTTTCCAACAAAAAATAGTAGATTTTTTTATCAGCTATTACAAAATTATATTGATAGGCCATATTCAGATTCCTTACACTGGATTTCAATTAACCCAAATGGCATCTAACGTTGTTCACAACTATTGTTTATGTATCGTACTAAATGTTATTAGGACCTGAATTATTACAAGTGCAATAACAGTTATGCTACCAACAATCTTCTATGGTTGAATATTTAACAGGGCATCTTGTATTTGTGTAAGTAACTTGGACTAACTTGTTTATTTAAATCGAAGGTTTAAAACAATAACGAAGTGGAAATATACTAATGCAAAAGTATTTTGTTTTAGTGACAACCCATGTTGGTCTTGAATTAGATTTTCGAGTTTACAAAGACTGACCGCGTAGGTAACTACCTAATGACTGGCTGACAAGAGCCGCGCGGCGCGGGCGGCGGCGTCTTTGAATAGATTTCGCGCAGACAACAGGCGACCCACATCACTAATTCGCTCTTGTGACGTCACAGTACGTAGGAAAAAGTGACACGGCGGGTTTTCATACAGATTGAGGTGTTTACGTTATGTATTTAGATTAAGGTCTGTGATGTTATCCAATTCACCTTCTTTTTAAATTTCGAGCTCAACATAATTATGTTTAAAATATCACCCCAGGCCAAGGAGTACGTCAAACTATAACATTAATTAAAACTATTAATTTACTTAACTGCGATAAACGAGTTCTACGCGGACGAAGTCGCGGGCAAAAGTTAGATATTAGTGTATACCTAGTACCTATAAAGAAGCTCCCTATTTGACCTTGTCCCAAACTCAGCTCTTGGCTTATACTATGCGTACTATAAAGATATTCTTATTATAATTACGGCCTCAGGAAAAAAATATCGCAAACATCATTACATCACAAATATTTTTTATTCTTTAACCGACTTCAAAAAAAGGAGGAGGCTTTCAATTCGTCTGTATTTTTTATTTTTCTATTTATTTTTAATGTTTGTTACCTCAGAACTTTCGACTGGGTGAAACGATTTTGATGATTCTTTTTTTATTTGAAATCTGGTGCTTCCCGATTGGTCCCATTCTTATCAAAATGAAGATCTGATGGTGGAATCCATGAGGAATCGACGGAACTCTTCAAAATTTATAGGCACACCTATAGCGATTTTGGTATTTTTCATTGTGACTCGTGTATTTGGTCTTGGAAAGCACTATTTGGTGAAGTGGAACTGATGATGAAGACCACAGATGGCCACCGGAACTCCTAAACGGTATATATTTCGTGGGTGGCGACAAGATATTTCGATTAAGATAGTTGAGCGACTATGACGAAGCATATTTAGGTTTAAATATATGACTATGACTTTCCCACGGCGTTGCTTGCAGCGAGATTAAAATGTTCTATTGTTTCTTATTAATTGAGAAGTGGGAGAGTAACAGCATAATTATGATCACTAAAAAGCATAAAATAAAGAAAAGTAAAAAAAAACAAAAACCCGCCTTCAAAAAGCAAAAAATAACTTCTTTAAAATGGTAGGTAAATAGGTCAGTCCAACTGAAGTCGGCGTCCAACAATATTTTAACCAAAAGCAGACTTCAGTTGGACTTACCTATTTACCTACCATTTTTTGCTTTTTGAAGGCGGGTTTTTGTTTTTTTATAGTTTTTAAACGTGTTAGACGTGGCGCCTGTGCGTGGATTGAAAACATTATAAATGTGTTTGTAAACTAGGTGAGTTTCACCTGCGGCACGGGGTCCCAGCCGGTCTGGTGCAGCAGGCCGGTGCCGGCGAAGGCGACGAGGTCGGCGGTGGCGCTGAGCGGCTTGGCCAGCGCGCCGAGCAGGCAGCGCCGCAGCGCCGCCGCGCCGCTCGGCGACTCGCCCACCGCCACGCCCACCAGCGGGTGGTGTGCCAGCCCGCCAACTGCTCCTGAAAGGTTACCGCCGTTTGAATAGTTGTATTTTAGATACATGTAAATACAAACGATCTCAGTTGGAAATCACTATTGAATTTGGAACGTATTGTTTTAATTTATTTAGTTATAAAGCCTTCTATTACATGAATACACTTCTCCTCCTATCTTAATTTGTATTTCATATTATATATTTAATCTAAGTTTATATATTCTTAACATTCTATTCTAATTACTAAACATGCATTATGTTATGTTATAATATAATTATTTATTTATTTATTTAGTCCGTGGTTTGCCGACCGTTCTCGTGATGTATCGCGGACACCACACGGTTGTGTCCTGAGTCCATCGATTATCTGCTAGTCTAATGACGTGGCCGGCCCATACCCAGTTGAATTTTCTCGCTTGTCGTATTACGTCTAAGATACTTGTTTTCAGTCTTAAATATTTGTTGAAAAGCTCTACCTTTGTTCCCGGTTATAATACTTCTTTCCATTTTTCGCGTTGTGATTTTAACCATTTTTGTGAGATTTGATGTTATTGCCCAGGCTTGTGCACCATACGTTAGTATTGGTAGAATAAAGCTGTTAAAAGCTTTCCTTTTAGTATATATGGATAGTTTTTTATTCTTAAATATGAATTTAAGGGAGCAGAATCTTTTAAATTACTGAATCTAATTAAATATATTAATGTCGATGACACCGCACTACAATAAAACATTACATCATTTTGTGATATGTAACGCTTTGATTATATGGATATGGTAACAATGAGTATTAATTTAAAAATTGATCTTATACCATACATGTAATGTTGATTTAATAGTAAATCTTTAAGATATTGTTTGAGTTTGGTTGCAAACATAATTTGCTCGAAATTATTTGAAATATTATGATGACCCTAGAGTCTGTCTGTATTCTATCCGAACATAAAATTTAAACAGTCTTAATAAATTAATGGCACAAACAGAGTAATAGTCCGATAAAATCGATAAAAAGCGGTGCTCTCCCCCTAATAGCTGTCAAACACGGCCCGCTATTATCCAACCCCCAATTCTAGGGTCCTAGTGAAAAAGGGTATAAGTCGACTTAACTCGTAATAAAAAAGGTTATGTATAAACATGAACGGCCTATGCTATATTACGTTTTTTTAGCATTAGAAAGAGAGAAACAAAGAAGCAGGTGTCGTTAAGCTTTTTCTTTGGAAGATAATAATGTATTAATAGTAAGTATAGTAACAGTAACAACAAACTTTGACGGAAAATTAAACTCAACAACTCAAAACAGTAAAATATTCTGGGACAACTAGGTACTTAGAACGTATCGCACTCGCAAGACATATCTATCTATATTTATAAAAGGCAAAACTGACTGACTGACTTAGATATCAACGCACAGCCGAAACCGCTGTACCTAGAAACTTGAAATTTGGTACAGGGGTTCGTTTCAGGATGTAAGTGAGCACTAAGAAAAGATTTTCCGAAAATCGACCTCCAACGGGAAGAAATAGGGGGAGTAGCGGGAAACTAATTCTACGCGTACGAAGTAGCGGGCGTCCTCTAGTACGACATATTATGCGACCAATGGAAATTTCAAATTGTTACATTTTCACATAACTTTTTTGGTTCATAATCAATTTGTTTTCATAAAATTGTTATTCATCATTTTTATTATCGCTGGTACCGTAAACAGTAAACGTGTAGATAAGGCTAGGCTGGTAAGGTTTGATTTATAAAATTCCCGAAAAAGTAACAGTTACTGAAAAAAATAATACGTTATGAATTCCGATGTTTATGACGTAACATTTTATGAGAAAAAATAATTGTGAGAGTCAAAATGGACCCTGGTACGGGACATAGACCTAGTTGTTACGGTTCAAAAGCTGCGTTTTGTGATGGAAGCAAGCCGCTTTTCACAGTGTTAGAAGGGGACAAAATAAGTGATTTCATCCGCAGCAGCAAAACATTCACCCCTTAGGAACACAGATGGCGCCACTTCAATTATTCAATTTTCAAAAAATTCTACAAGTTAAACGGCTGCACCGATTTCAATAATTAGGGTGTCAATCGAAAGAAAATTAAACAATGTATTATAAAAGAAATGTACCATATAATAAAAAAACATAATTGCTACCGAAAAACCCGTTTTTTTTAGCTATTCACCAGATTTTTTAAGAAAAGGGTATTGTATTAACTCTGGTACGGGTTATTTTATTAACTCACTTGATTACGCTGTTAATAACACGTTTAATAAAAAAGCATGTCAATTCCTTTAATATTTAGAGAGATATTTACGATTATATGCGACGGGGCGACGGGGTCATTGACCTCGAATCCGCGCGCCACAACAATTTTGGCCAGTAATTGAAAAAAATTGATACCTTGACAAAATCAAAAGCTTGAAAATTGACGTCCGAGGATACTTTCAATCATTGTGCATGCTAGTTACTGATCATATTTACTTATTGATGAAATAGGTAAATTTATAGTTATTTTTTTGTTAGATCCCGTCAAAGAATGTGTATCACACAGGAAAATAATTTTTTTTCTTTATTTTGCCAAATAAATTCCTACTCCAATAATGAATACGGCATTGAAATCGGAATTAGTAGATTTAAAAAAAATATTGGCTTTTAAAAATGTCTTTTTAATATGCTGATTTTGGTAAGAAAACTGAAATGGCAACTTATTCTAAATAAAGAACTTGAGTTATACGAGTATATGTTAATTAAAAGCGGATTTTGGAATTGAAAAATTTATTCATAAAAACCATAAAAGTTTTCCTCTGTTTCAAACGTACTGGTTGAACTGAAAAAAGGAACAAAATATCGTCATGATCATGATGTACCAAAAACTTAAAATACCAAATTGCTTTTAATATTGCATTTGAAAGTAAATCTTACGTTTGACTACCACAGGTGGCTTTACAGAATTAACACTGCGCAGTGCATGGTAGACCAACGCGTCGGCAACCACAACGCATTGTGTCGCAGCCTGATTAGCAATCGCATTGGTCGAGGAGCGTCAATTCTGACCAAATCACTGTAACATCTTACCATCCTGGTGTCCATCTATCTTGTGAGGTCTCGCTCCATCCCCAACGTGATGGAAATGGCATTGGCACAGCCAAATTTAAAGCATTGCCCCATATATGGCCCGCTTGGTAAGCTCCACGGAGGGCATATGTTTCTGGAGGGCCTTCCTTAAATTCCTTCAGCCCTTCTTTTTTTAAATACAGAAGTATGAAGTGAGCAATACTAATTCATCTGTGTCCGATGTTCGCACTAGAATGTGACTTGCTTCATGCATAGCCATATCATTTGCGTGCCAACAAGACGGCCATCAGCTTCTTCGTGTTTTGACAATGTGACGTTTTGTATGCAGTTAATTTGAGTTTTAGAAATTTTGAGAAATCGTATAATTGAAAATTTATCAAAACACGATAAAGTCAAGTTTTAGACATGTTGGGAAATGGTAGAATAGAAAATTTATCAAAACGCGATAGAGTCTATATGAATTAAGGTCATATTAAGAATACTGTAATTTAAGATATAGGCGTAAGTCATTTCGAGCTTTAGACATTATGAGAATAATCTGTTTTGGCATTGCGACATTCCAGGAATATGGTATTATGATTTTTGGTTGTGACGAACCGGAATCCTCGATGGACCCTTTAAAAATGAATTACACTAAATTTAATGGAGCTATTAACTTAATTCTTTCTTTAAACGGTTCACAACACTTAAAGCTATCGTTACTTGAAAGGGGTTTGGGTAAAAGTGTTGTCATTTGTAAAATTCATACATTTTCAAGGTGAGCGGCCATTCTTAAAAGTGGTAAATTATGATAGAATTATTAAAAATAAACATATTTTGTTATGTATTGAAATACTCTTAAGTGCATCGTGGCATTTCGTGGCAGCTTCCAGTATACAGCCACGAAATGCTGGAACAATCTCCCTCCTCCTATTATAAGTTCATAATCATTATTTTCCTTTAAGCGACTTTTAAAAGCGCATTTACTATCTGTTCAAGTTTAATGCAAACAGTTTCGTGTTGAGGCACAAACACAAATATAAATACAGGTATGAAAATATTGGCAGGTTAAGTTAATTATTGTATCATACTTCTAAAAAACAGGATTAATTCGATATAAGCACTTATTGTGTAGGTACTGAGTTGATTTATGTATAGTGACTTTTCGTATTTAACTTGAGGGGAGAAGCGAATGCAATGTATGCTGTCTAGCAAAACCATTCCGTGGGTCCACAGAAAACCAGCGTCGCATTGCCAATAGGTGGTACGACATATAGCTGAGTGGATACCATTTTCGCAGCAATACTTATCACACACTGTAATGTTATAATTTTTAAGCGAAATAAATAATTTTCTATTTCTATTTCTATTTCATCGGAGCCGAGAAATTTAAATATGATACTTAAATCTTTAAAATCTCCGCTCCGATATTATTTAACGCCATAAATTATATATATCTATGTGTAATTAGAGGTCCTCTAAATAACTATGTAAAAATCATCAGTGGCCGCTGAAAAAAATAATGACAATATTCTTCAAACAAATTTACCCAATGCCTTTTATGTTCTTGTGGATGTCACACACTGTATAATAATTTAAACCGTTCCACAAGGAGTCCCTTAAAAAAATATTACTCACGTTTTTTATGGTTTTATTTTACCACTTTATAGGTTTGGCTACGAGTAATATGTATGTAAAAAACAGCTTTCTAGAACTAAAAGTGTCTGAGTTAAGCTGCAGACGGACGGACGGACATGGCGAAACTATAAGGGCTCCTAGTTTGGCTACGGAATCCTTAACATTGCACTAGATCTTATTACATCTTACCTTGCTCACAGAACTCAGCGGGTAGACATTAACAAAACACAATCTTCTGGGTCATCTGTTGCTATGGGAGTGCCTCAAGGCTCTATTCTGGGTCCGTTCTTGTTTTTAATCTATATTAACGATCTCCCATATGTAGTGCGCGATAAACATGAAATAGTCTTGTTTGCTGACGATACTTCACTTATATTTAAAGCGGATAGGAAACAGGATAATTTTAATGACATTAATGATGCATTATCCACAATTGTTGACTGGTTTACGGCCAATAACTTACTTTTAAATGCCAAAAAAACCAAGTGCATTAAATTTTCATTGTCCAATGTGAAGCGAGTGAATGCGGCTAGAATAAGACTGAAGGATGAGACACTGGAATTCGAGGATAGAACAGTATTTCTAGGTGTCACTCTGGACTCAAAACTGCAATGGAGTGCGCATATATCCACACTTGCAGGTAAACTAAGTTCAGCGGCTTATGCGGTAAAGCGAATCCGACATCTTACTGACGTCGAGACGGCGAGACTTGTGTACTATAGTTATTTTCATAGTGTTATGAGTTATGGAATTTTACTGTGGGGAAGAGCGGCTGACATCCAGACCATCTTTGTATTACAGAAGCGGGCTGTACGTGCTATATATCAATTGGGGTCTCGTGTTTCGCTTAGGGATAAATTTAAAGAAATCAATATTCTTACAGTCGCGTCGCAGTATATCTTTGAGAATATCATGTATGTACGTAAACACATACACGAGTTTAGGCATAACCGCGACGTTCATAATTTAAATACTAGAAATAGGGATAAGCTCGCTCTTCCAGGTTACCGTCTCCGTAAGGTAAGCACTTCGTTTGCAGGGAACTGTATACGTTTCTACAATAAGATACCATCTGATATCGTCAATATGCCGTTCAATAAATTTAAGTCTCACATCAAGCGCTGCTTGTTGGGTAGGGCATACTATACTATAAATGACTTCATTGGTGACCAAGATGTATTTAAATAGTGTCTAGGCTATTACTTATTTAAGGTAATTTCTTAAGTCTAGGTTATTTCTGATATATCTATCTTGATAAAAATGCCTTTAAGCAAACTGTGTATTCAAACACGAAATTGTATGTTTACTTTTGTACTTTATCTTTATTAGTTCTTGTGTGTACAAGACGCTTTTAAATGAGAGCACACTGTGATGTTTCTCGCCGGACAGCTATATCACACAATATTACTTTTATGTTGTCCGGCAGCATGAGCACGTCATGCTCGCTCAAAGGTCTTTGCTTACGGTGGCGTCGTTGATCGGGTCGCCACCTTCCCGAAGACATGGTTGAGGGAGGCGATGGCTGAGATATGCGTCATACTCTCACGGGTGCTGTTTGTGGGGTCCGGTCTGTTCACGTCTGCAAGGACTTGTTGCTCAGTTAATGATTCCAGTTATGGCTTTTGACGTAGAGACCTCGTCGTGTTGTTCACCTAGTCATTATTTTTAGTTTCATGTATTTGACATGTATTCTTGTTAATTTTTACATTTATTCGTAATGTTTTTAATTTTGAATTTGTATTTTTTTTTAATATGTGATAGTTCTAATAATTTATATTTGTTGCTTTATTACCTTGTAATGTAACTTACTTTTAAGTATTATTGTATTTTATGTTTGAAAAAATGACCTTCTGCTGGAGTTTCTTGCGGCGCTTCTTCTCCGCAATGATGGTCTTGTCCGAAGCGCTAGTAGATTCACTGTATATTACCGACGTGTAAAAGAGCCCGTATGTGGCCAATTTACTGAATAAATATTTTGATTTTGATTTTGATTTTTAAAAAACAACAAATTTACCTATTTCTTCAATTAATATGATCAGTACCTAACTATGATTGCATGTATCCTGGACGTAAATTTTCATGATTTTGATTTTGTCAAGGTATGATTTTTATTCAATTACTGGGTGCCGATTTTTGACTTTCGAGAGCTCGAAAGTTTGGTTCGACAGTTAGCAAAATCGGTGAAACCGTATTTTTGAAATTACGAGCGATAGAAAATTTAAAGACGAGTGGTCCGCACCATTCGTTTTCAATCCTACCGCTCGTATTTCAAAAAACGGTTTCACTGATTTTACTCACTTTCGAGTGAAATTTTCGAGCGCTCGAAAGTCAAAAATCGGCCTCCTGGCCAAAATTGGGGTGGCGCGCGGATTCGAGGTCAATGACCCCGTCGCCCCGTCGCATATAATCGCAAATATCTCACTCAATATTAAAGGTATTGACATGCAGTTTTTTTTATTAAATGTGTTATTAACGGGTTACCTACGTTTTATCAAATTATGTTTGACAAATTATCACTTCCCAATATATTTTTCGTAAAATTTAATTTGCCAAATAATCGTTTGCCAATTTAACTATTCACAAATAAGTATTACGCAAACCTAACGTTTGGCACATGAATGTTTAGGCATTGACTCGCTTACCAACTGGGGCCTGTTTTATAAAGCTACAAATTACAATTTACAGGTTACAAGGTTCCATTTGACACAACCTCGACCAATGACGATCGGCCATTTGAGCAGTGTTGCCAGTTTAGACTTGTAAAATTGTAACTTGTAGTTTTATAAAACGTACCCCTGGTAGTTTTACCAAATTTCATTTAGTCAAATGTTTTAGTTGGCATAACATATTTTACGCAAAACAAAATAAGGCAAATGATTTGTATCGTCAATATGCAATTTACCATTTCTATTCAGTCGGTGTTGGAATTTTTTTTAGGGGTCTCAGTTCTAACCTAACTTAACCTACTTTACCGATAGAATTTCTAACCTATAACCTGGCAGCAGTTCGGTTCTGGCGCTTCGCCGGCCGCTGCCGCGGCACGCTCGCTCGCTTGGCTCGCGCGCTGTTATTGTCGCAGTTCTAACCGAACCGAACCTACTGTTCTAGTAGCGGTTCGTTTTTTTAGGGGATCATGCCGTTTACCAATATTATTTTGGTCCAATTGTATTGCTCGAAAAAACTCAGATTTTTGTCTTTATATGTTTTGTCATATCAATTCATTTGACAAAATATTTATTAAGAAAAGAACAAATACCTAAATGTCAGTTTCCGTAGTAAAACTCTGCTGAATGAAAATTTGACCAAATGATAATGTGCGTATTATAATTATGCCAAAGATTGCATTGGCAAAAAAAACAGTTGCTAAAATTTGTTTGGGTAATGAAAGGAGATTGACCGGCAAAACTTGGGAACAATGTTCGTCATCTGTAACGGACGGCATGACAATGGTGTCACGGTGGCTGGCTAACAATTTGCTTACTCTTAATTCAACTAAAACTAAATACGTGGGTTTCCATAACACCGCGGCATCATCATCCAAATTTCGTTCGGACATAATCTTTCACTCCCAAGGATGTCTCAGCGAAACTAAAAGGCGGAATTCTGGTTCACTTTGTAAGTGAGCCGGTTTTTGCAATTGTTCCACTATCAAATATTTAGATGTAGTCTTAGTCGAAAACCTCCGTTTTGGAAAACAGGTAGATATGATCTCTGAGAGGGATAGAAAACTCGTATACTTGATGAAGCAACTAAGAAATGGCGCGGATTGGCTGCTCCTCAAGTTGGTTTATATAATATGTTTTTTAAACTACCAAGAAACGGAAATCTTTTAAGGGTAACCAGATGATTCCCTGTATTTTATACACAGTCACAAACACGCACACTCACACGTACACACGCACTCACACACATACACACACCCCCACTCTCTGACATACACACATTTACATGCGCACTAGTAATTATGTAAAAGTAAATGTAAAATTTTCCTTTTTGTTTTGTTGTGAACTAAAACTTACTTAACTCATAATCATAAATTGATATTAAAGGTTGAACACGCCAAAACTGGAGCATGTAAAATCGGCTATTGTTACGCAAAAAACTGAGTTATAAAAAAAATTTAGAAGTCTTTTTGATCACAAGGAACTGTCTAATATGTCCATAGATTTTTTTTTCTAGTATTTATTCATTGTCAAAATGTTAGGCAAACAACATCAACAACGCGAACTTATTTTGCACGAATATGTAGAAAATTCAATGCTGAGCTACAGAGATATCGCGAAAAGACTGAAATGACCTCAATCTACGGTTTTATGCGTATTAAAATGAACGCTTAACAATAGATCGAAAGCCAGGACGTGGTGGGTTGCAGGGAGTCAAGAATAAAAAAAAGGACGAGAGTGTTGTAAGGATTTTTGCCTCGAAACCTAAGATTTCATCTCGTGATGTTGCCAAAAAAGTTAAAATGTCTCAGTCCTATTTTCAAAAAGTAAAACGTATGGCAGGACTAAGAAGTTATAAAGCCCAGGCCACACCAGATCGAGACTCGAAACAGAACTTATCCGCAAAGAAACGGTCACGAAAACTTTATGAAAATTTCATTACGAAATTTGAATGCGTGGTCTATACCCCGTAAGTCGAACAGACGCTCCTGAGGAAAGTAAATCAAAAAAACGGTCCAAATTCCCAAATAAATACCTGCTTTGGCAGACAATAATGTAGCTACGGAAAAAGAAGTCGCTCATTTATTACCCCGGGACAATAAACGGCGATATTTATCAAAAAGAGTGTTTACAGAAACATTTGCTTTCACAAGGAAGCACGACTCACCACCGCTGTTTTGGCCAGATTTAGCCTGTTGCCATTACGCAAAACCAGTGATGGAATGGTACGACGCAAAAGGGATCTTGGTAGTACCCAAAGTATGCAACCCACCAAATAGTACAGAACTCCGACCTGTTGAAGAGTGCTGGAGTATTATGGAGGGAATTTTAAAAACGAAACTAAACTAAAATAGGAAATATTATTTTTAGCCCAGTCTATAACAATACAAAAAGGCAAACATCGCAAACCCGCATGTAACTATGATTTACTTATATGTTTTTAGGTCCGTTGTGAGTATTTTACATCCAAGTTTGCAACCCCGAAAACCCTGTGCTACCCCCATGGTGCTCGAAAAACTGCGAATTTTTGGCACTTGTTTCAGTTCTTTCGAATAACTTCTGTAAGGAACTATTTTGCAAATATCTTAGTTTATACTTTTATAAAGATAACTAAATTTTCTACAATTTGAGCGTAATTTGAGTACATTATGTTTATTGGTTGCGGAGAAACAGCAAGTCAAAGATGGGCAATTTTCTTCAAAAAGTGAAAATGTGTTGATAGGGTTATTTCGAAGATACATACCGGCTGAAATGATGCTCTTAGGTAAAAGTCATGTGCAAAGAATTCGTAGAGAATTGAATTATCCTCGTTTTAATACCAAAATGGTGCCTCTAGGCCTCATAGCTTCATCCAAAATAAAAATAAATAGTAAAATATCGGATTTTGGCTAAATAATAAAAACATTGTACGGAATCAAATCGGGACGATTTTCTTTAAAAAAAAATGTGAATTGACCATTTTAGATTTATAATTATGACTTTCGAGTATCTTTGTTCAGTACTTTAATAAAGCGTACTAAATTAGCTACAATTTAAGCCTAAGTTGAGTATTGTAAGACTATTAATTGCGGAGATACAGCTACTGTCATTTTTTTTCAACAAAATGAAAATTTCGTGTTATGGTCATTTTCCAAGTTATGTACTGGCTAAACTAATAGTCCTAGAGTAAAAGTTGAGATAAGAATTAGTGTACAATTTAATTAGCTTCAATTTTATACCAAAGTAGTGCCTCTAGCTTTCATAGTTTTCTCAAAAATATAAAAACTATTAAAATATCTAATTTCGGTTAAATGATAAAAAAATTGTTCTGAATAATTTATGAATGTATTTCTTAAAGAAAACCAAAAAGTGTAAATTTGACATTTTAGATGTAACACATGGTTTCAAAATAAATAAACGAAAACATAAAAAAAACAAAGCAAACATATATTTAAACTATAAAATAATACTATTTACACGGTCAAGCAAAAACAGTTGACTTTCGTCCTTTTGGAAGGACCAGGTCTCATCCAGTCTAGATCAGTGGGGAGGAGTGGGGGAAGAGGTATAATGTTTTCTGTAGTGGAGGCGGGCCGGCTCATGGTGTTGGGTCGTCCACATCCTCGTCCTCCTCGTCCAGGACGATAGGGATGGCGTTCTTGCAATTTTACCCGCGCCAAAAGGAACATAGGATAGAGCTCCTGAGCCCAGCCTGTCCGCAAGTGCAGGACCCTAAGCAACCTCTTTTTGCATTTGCAAGTCACCATTTTAAGCAGGGTCTGAGGAGGGGGCTCTGCCCACATTGCCCATCTTCGACTTGCTGTATCTCCGCAACCAATGGACATAGTGAGCTCAGATTACGCTCAAATTATAGCAAATTTAGTTATCTTTATTAAACCAAAGATTCTTGAAAAAACGCTTCCTTAGGGTAGTTTTTTCCATAAAACTGAAAAACGAGCTAAAATTTCGCAGCTTTTCGAGCACCATAGGGGTAGCACAGGATGTTCAGGGTTGCAAACTTGGGTGTTAAATACTCTCAAGGGTCCTAACAAAATATAAAAAAATCGTAGTTACATGCGCGTTTGCGATGTATGATGTCGTTATGGACTGGGCTATTTAAACTTCAATAAATTTGTCATTAAATGTGGAAAATATAATGTAGTTATTTATTGGTAACATTATTTAGTATTAATCTTTGTGTGCCCCAGTTGTGGCGTGTTCAACCTTTATATAATACGTTCTTTGGTTGTGTAAAGATTAGAATTTTACGGAGGTATATCGCGAATTTCTATAAAAGATACTTGTAAATTTATGACATAGGCCCCACAAGACAGGCCCAGCCTAGTGTGAAGGTCACAGTTAATGCACCCTGTAACATTGTAAATTCTTTTTGTAAATAAAGTATTTTATTCTCATTATTTTAGATATGTATTTAATTTTCTGTAAATTAGGTTTTTTATAACAAATCTTCAAATATAAAATGCTAGCGGTACGCCAAAAAAAGCTGAAAATGGTGTTAAAAGCATGAAAATCGGAACGATTGACCTTTAGGCCATACGAATCAATTTGACCCATACCACGAAAATAATAAACAAATCTTGGGGTTGGATATGAGGCTATCACATATCATTTTAGGTATATTTTACAAATAATTATTCAACCGTATCATATATGGAGGAGCCCAAACTTGGTTTGTTTTTAAAATGATTTTAATTTTAATTTAATACAAGTGACTAAAATATGTATGTATGTGTATAATGATGCGATAATTTTTAGAATCGGCTTAATAAGCCCTTTCATTAGATACCACACACGATAGGTTTCAGAACAAATTTTTTTCCCGTACAATAAAAAGATGACGTCATAACTCCTCTCCTTTTTTGTTTTTTTTTTGATCCATATCCTAATTGATCCATATGGCCTAAGAGCAATCGTTTCCATTTTCATGTTTCTAACACCATTTGCAGCTTTTTACTGAATTTCGGGGTGTACCGCAAGCACTACAGTATAATGTGTATAATGTGATGCAATAGGAATTTTTTGTGACCTTTCCAAAGCTTTCGATTGCGTAGATCATGCGACTCTTATATTAAAATTAGAACATTATGGTCTGTCAAATAATTCTCTAAATCTTATGTCTTCATATCTTAGTGATAGAACACAAACGGTTGTTGTAAACCAAACACAGTCCATTGGAGCAACTGTTAAATTAGGTGTGCCTCAGGGCTCTATATTAGGTCCTTTCTTATTTCTGGTCTATATAAATGACTTACCACCCACGGTAGATAACCTTTGTGATATTGTGCTATTTGCTGATGATACTTCATTAATTTTCAAGGTGGACCGAAAATCCGTCGATTACAGTAGGATAAACGCCACGCTGGTTAAAGTACTTAATTGGTTTACTATTAACAATTTGCTACTTAACGCTAAGAAAACTAAATGTGTTAGGTTCGTTTTGCCTAATGTTAGACCGGTAGAATCTAGTATATTTCTAAATGATGAGTGTTTGGAGATGGTGGACAAAGCGCTTTTCTTAGGGATAACTATAGACAAAAACTTGCAATGGAGTCCCCATATAGCAGTACTAGCAGGTAAATTAAGTTCGGCAGCTTATGCTGTTAGGAAAATCAGGCAACTTACCAATGTTGAGACAGCTCGCTTAGTTTATTATAGTTATTTTCATAGTGTTATGTCGTACGGTATTCTGGTTTGGGGAAAAGCTGCTGACATACAGACTATATTCGTGTTACAAAAAAGAGCCATTCGTTCCATATATAACCTAAACTCCCGTGATTCCTTAAGATTACTATTTAAAGAAATTAGTATTTTGACAGTAGCGTCACAATTTATTTATGAGAATATTATTTATGTCATTAAAAATCAAGACTCTTTTGTTAAGAATTGTGATATACATAATTTGAATACAAGAAATAAAAATAAAATTGCTATTAAAAAATTTCGTGTCCGTAAGGTATATAAATCATTTGTTGGTCAATGCATTCATTTCTATAATAAATTACCTGACGAAGTTTTAAAGTTATCATTTCCAGCACTTAAAAATTACTTGAAAAAGTCGTTGATGTCGAAAGCTTATTATAGGGTCGAGGACTATCTAACAGATAAAAATGCTTGGCCTAAATTAAACACCTAAATAACTTAGTAATAGCTTAGTCGGGAAAATATCTAAACATTGTAGGTATAATTATTGTCTAGGGGACACGGTTTCTGTAGGAGAATGTATCAAAACTATGTGGTTGTTTTGCACCGTCATGGGTAAGTATATGTATATATATATATATATATATATATATATATATATATATATATATATATATAATTATATATATAATTATTATTATTACTATTTAAGAGTTCATCTGAACATACTGAGTTTTGACACATTTTCCTGCTCAACTACGCATGATATATATATTTTAATGTTAAATTCATTGTTTTATATAATGCTAGGTTAAGTTCTATAATTGTATAAGTAATTTTAAAAAAAAACGACTGACTGTTGAGTTTCTTGCGGCGTTTCTTCTCAGCAGTGGTCTCTTGCGAAGCGCTGGTAGATTTTTGACGTGTAAAAGTGCCCGTGCGGCCTACTTACTGAATAAACATCTTTTATCTTTTTTTATCTTTTTATAAGCTCCTATTGCATTATACCTTATCTCACACGGTGGCAGATTCGACATATACTACACAAATAGATAATACTTAGGAACACTGGATTATAGTGGGTTGCGGTCGCATAGCCTGGAACTTCGATCAACAATATTCAACTAGATAACCAGTCCCATTCAAAATCAAAGCTAAATTCTGTCCGCGTGAATCTTTACGTCAGATGCATTTGTTCAATAACAAACCGAGACAAACGTTTTAAAACAGTTTTAAGTTCAACCTAATAACAACCATGGTACTTAGTAATAAAGTTACAAATCTTCAAAATTTGATCTACCTACGACTATTCGTATCATAACATGAACACGTCAATTAATGACATCTGCTACTTACAAACGAAAAAACATATGTTTAATAAAATCTATTGTATAATCAATCTTATCGTGCAAAAAATAAAGTACTTTTCCCCGTTGTTGCCCTGCGAGTTACATCGTTTTTTATCTATTCACTTGGCTTCTTCGAATTTGACTAACAGAGGTATGGAGTCGCATTGAATTTAAAATTAATGTTAATAGGTAAGTGCGTAAAAGTTTTGCCCCCTCACTTATAAACGTGGAATAACCATGGAGTAGCTAAACCATGTTTTGTCCTTATTTGTTATTGTGACATCTGAATTTGACAGATAAGGACAAAACATGGTTTAGCTAATCCAATGTTATTCTACGTTTATAAGTAAGGGGGATAGTGTTTAGTTAAGATTACTTATGTTCAACTATAGCTAAGAATCATCCAGGTGACAAGTACTTATACAAAAAAAAAGGTAATGTAAATCGGTCAAGCCGTGTTGGAGAAGAACAACGGACAAAAGAATAAAATAAGTAAAATTCTGAATACGAAAAGAAACTGGGCAGAAGCATGTCAGATCATGCGCTGTGTAGGGTTCCGTCGCCGTTACTAAATACACAAATAACAATTTGGCAGAACAAAAAGAGACATCGCACAGTGTTGTTTAGTAAAAAAAATACTTATACCCTCGCTTTACATAATACCGGACCGTTTTTGTATATTTATTCCATAATTGATCTTAGACCGCGGTATAAATATCTATATGTATACAGAATTTCGATTTTGTAACTTTGATAGTTTCTGAGGAAAAGTGGTGTGACTTAGGTACAAACAGACAGACAAATTGACATAGCGGAACTATAAGGGTTCCTAGTTTGACTTCGGAACTTAAAAAGGCCGCTGATGGAAAACGCTCGCTGTTCTGATAACAAAATACCTACCTACCAGGGCCTCTCTTCAACATCAAAACCAAATCATCTTGGACCTGTTATCGTATTGTCAACGTTTTGATAGCTCTTATTTACTTGACAATAATGGCAGCCGAGTTGAAAACAATACCATAACAGGTCAAATACGTTTTGGCCTTTACTGCCTAGAATAGAGGCGTAGTAGTGGTAAAATAATAAATTAGAAAAACAAAAACCCGCCTTCAAAAAGCAAAAAATAACTTCTTTAAAATGGTAGGTAAATAGGTCAGTCCAACTGAAGTCTGCTTTTGGTTAAAATATTGTTGGACGCCGACTTCAGTTGGACTGACCTATTTACCTACCATTTTAAAGAAGTTATTTTTTGCTTTTTGAAGGCGGGTTTTTGTTTTTCTAAACTTTTTTTTTATTTTATACTTTTTAGTGATCATAATTATGCTGTTATTCTCCCACTTCTCAAGAAACAATACAACATTTCAATCTCGCGGCAAGCAACGCCGTGGGAAAGTCATAGCCATATATTTAAACCTAAATATGCTTCGTCATAGTCGCTCAATTATCTTAATCGAAATATCTTGTCGCCACCCTCGAAATATATACCATTTAGGAGTTCCGGTGGCCATCTATGGTCTTCATCATCAGTTCCACTTCACCAAATAGTGCTTTCCAAGACCAAATACACGAGTTACAATGAAAAATACCAAAATCGCTATAGGTGTGCCTATACATTTTGAAGAGTTCCGTCGATTCCTCATGGATTCCACCATCAGATCTTCATTTAAAAAAAATGGGACCAATCGGGAAGCACCAGCTTTCAAATAAAAAAAGAGTCATCAAAATCGGTTCACCCAGTCGAAAGTTCTGAGGTAACAAACATTTAAAAAAAAAAGACGAATTGAGAACCTCCACCTTTTTTTGAAGTCGGTTAAAAACCACTCCATGCATCAAATTTTCCGTTAAGCAAGTTTGCGCGTATATTGGCCGACCTTGGTCACACATTCTTTGCTGAGGTTTCAATATTGTTATTTTGTTGGAATTATGCCATTAATTGTTAGTGTAAAGTTTGAAAATAAAATATTCTACATGTACTTACCGAAAGTAAGACTCCGACCAATACATTTCGTTTTCGATTATAATTTTTAAAACATTGTGGCATTTTGATGCGTGTTGACATTGGCTGTCTGTCAACAGAGGGCCCTACAAAGATGCACTACGCTAACTAACATTTCTATTCGATTCGTTTTTAAACCAATCGTGTCACTGGTAGACCACGTGACTTTTCGTATCACGTCATCTCCCAGTGACGCGATTGGTTTAAAAACGAATCGAATAGAAACGTTAGTTAGCGTAGTGCATCTTTGCAGGGCCCTCTGAACTATTCGAAATTAAGACCTCACGCCGCAAATGAGTCGTTAGTATCGAAGAAGTATGTTTTGCGCTGACCCGTTATCTAGTTGCTAATTGTTGATCGAAGGCCTGGAAGAACATTATTTTTTGTTCATACTCATACCGCTATTTTAACTGAAAATTACATCATAAGGTGGCAGAACGAAACGTTTACCCAACGAAAGTGACGCCTTTGGTGATCACAACCCGCATAGGTTTCCAGCCCCAACCCTGGCAGGTTTCAAAGTCAGCCATGATTCACGAGGCCAAAAAATGGGGTCAATTACCTCATCTGGTGGCTCGACGAAACCGATGCAGATCGATAGCCCTACGCGAGCTATTCATGAATACTCGTATATAGGGTTGCGTGCCATCAGCCTGGCAGTTTTTCTGGTCAATCACCGCAATCAATCAAGGTTAATATCTTGGAACGACGAGAAGTTCATGTATATATGCAATATTCAAGGAATATTTTAATGCAAACCGTGATATTTAATTAAAATCTACGTTGAAAGTTTTGCGCTTCATATGTGTTAAAATAATAGGGTAAATGAGCCAGTTGTGGTAATTTGTCACTGGTATCTTAAAATATGGGAAAAGTAATGTTACCGTTTTGAATCAAGGTTTTATGAAAAATATAGTAGATTTTTTTGTTTTCTTTTGAAGGAGCATATTACATAACGCATGCATATTTTGTTTTATAAGAACTAAACTAAGTACAGAAGGTCTTATAATAAATTATTTTAAATATGGCGGTATGTGAGGAAAATAAGGCTCATAGTGTCGCTTCACGTCACTTGGTACAAAGGAGCGAATGGATATGCATGACATACCGTGTCACTCTCACATCATCGACAGTCCCCGCTCAAGGCCACTGCGCGTACAAAGAATAGCTTTACGGGTAGGGTAGGTAACAACAAGCAAAGCGCATCAGTCTGTCTTCCTAAAATTTTCGTTTGCTTTGTTGTTTCGTGCATTGAGGTATGTTAACCAGAGGCGCAGTAACCATGCCAAATCCATGTCACATCACAAGAGCCTACAAGCCCTTATCGGTCATATTATGTCTAGTTAGTTATCAGACAGACGTTAACCGTAAAACAAGTTGCGAAAATTGGGGAAATTCGCGATGAAAGAGTTCTTGTCAAAGTCTGAAATACACACTAAGGCACAAGGAATTAGTTTTTACAGGGTTATGTATTGTTTTGTGTTAAAATTAATGTAACACGAAAATAAATGATCAGTGTTGCAAGTAAAATATCGTTCTATTTCGCAGAGGTTTCAGGGGAATTCAATTTTTTCGTCCTTAAATGCATAAAATAAACAAAATTAGGTATTGTAATTAATGTTAGAAACCTTAATTATAACGTTTACTCTTGTGGGCGCTTAACTTATTGCTAATTTATTATTATCATTCTTGTAAGTGAGAACGATTCCTATTATCAAAGAATTTACATTTTTTTTTGAGGGAAATTCGCATGATGCGGCAATACCGAACTTTTCACTTCAGGCCAGCTCGCCATCTTTCTCTATTCTATATATGACTGCGTATTAGTGTAAGACAGATAGATAACATAGTTATTATGTTCAAATATTTTCGTTTGAATGCGGATGGGTTTTATATAAATAATAACCAATATAATATTTTGTGGTATGAAGGGGATCCCACTCCGTTGCATGATAGTGATATTATTTGCGTATCCAAAAACGAATCAGATGTTAGTTTAGATTCGTCTTCTGATGAGGAATAACTTACACATGCTATTAATGCGCCGAGCCGATGGGATAACTCGGCGCTGCGTTTTTATAAATCGTGGCACATGCTGAGCCTGAGCCTTTCGCCACCTCAATGTTCTGTCTCTACAGAGTGTATTATTTTTGTTTTGTATTGTTTTTATTTTTAATCTTTGGTTTACGATTGTGAGATAGGTGGATTATGAAATGCCTGTATGGTATAATTTAGTTTATTTTGGTGAATTTCTTAAATGTAATGTACCTGTTATGTGTTTATGTAGGTGGCAATAAATGTTTTTTTGAAAATGAAATAAAAAATACGGGAGCCCTTCGACTCCCATAATTTTATTGTTTCGATTTTCGAAAGTCAGAAATTGGTATCCATATTATTTTTAGTCATAATAATCAATAGAATAGATAATCGTTGTTAGGTATAACGCGAAATATATATATAATGATAAAGTACTATTATGTTGCATATCATACAAGACAAAAGTCATAAAATTGATCAGCATACTATCAAAAGGCATACGGTTTATTTTTCATAAATATCGTAGGTCATATTTTTATATTTAATATTTATTATTTTTATTCATATCATTTTACTCTCTAATGTTTTAAAGGACTAATTTTAAAATTCAGAAAGAATACATGTCGTACATAAACATAAAACACCGGCTTACAAAAAACCCCCGGCTGTCAGAAAAGTAGGTTAGGTTAGGTTAAGTTAGAACTGTGACCCCTGCTTAGTAGTGCCGTGGGGAAGGAGGGGAATATAGCTTATCTTATCGGTGGAAAGACGACTGCCCCACGGCACTACTAAACCGCACTACTGACCAAAACTAGTATCATAAATATGAGGTAGGTTTAGGTTATGTCAGTTATTCAGCAGGCCCGAAGGGCCAAACCACCCAGAAAAAGGAGCTCCGCGATAGCGGAGCTCCGTCGACGCCGTTAAATTTTAATTAGAAATAGAAATACTAATTGGTTAATAGTGCGCCTTAGTAGTGCACTAAAATTTATTATTATTACTTAAATAAATTTATAATTATTACTTAAATAATTTTCAATCTTGTAAGCGTTATTTAAAATAATAATATTCCTTTTGAAATTCTACCATTCAATACAAACAGCAAATTGAATGTTATGACCAATAACGGTATGGCATTCGATAGTTATGACCAGAGGTCGGAATAGGTAGTGCTTATTAACCTAAACTTGACGCATGTTCATTCATGCGTGAGTGAGGTGGGAATACATTACTGAATGAAGATGCATCAAGTTTAGGTTAATAAGCACTACCTATTCCGACCTCTGGTTATGACTAATGAAAAAGGGGTTAAGGAAATTATGACCAAAGACAAAATGACGAGCAACGATTATGAAAAACAACGGTATGGATAAAACAAATCGAAAGATTAATGTTATGGGAGTCAATATAGACCCAAAAAATACAATAGGAGTGTTTTTTTCTCTCTACCATTTTGATATGAAAATGGAGATCTAAGAGGCTTAATACATTTTCCTGTTTTTAAAAGCAGAAAAAGCCAATAAGTATGTCAATTTTAACCTAAAATTACACATAGCTAAATAATTGTTACAATATTTGAATACAAAACAGCCAGACTAGTGAGAATAGACCACAGTTACCATGAATCAAAACACCTGCATGAATTTTCGCATATTTCAAGGCATAAAGGAAGATACTTAGGGATGAATGATTTCACATTATTTCTTCATAATATTTTTATAATATGTAGCATGACTGTACGTAGATCTTAACTATTTATCGCGTTTAGCATTAGGTGAGCCTTGAACCTAAACAGCAACATTACCTTTCCCATATTTTAAGATACCAATGAGAAATGACCACAACTGGTTCATTTATCCTGTTATTTCAATAAATACAACGCGCAAGATTTGCAATCCGTAGATTTTAATGAAATACGGTTTTCATTAAAATATTCCTTGAATATTGCATATGTATACATGGACTTCTCGTCGTTCCAAGATATTAACCTCGATTGATTGAGATGACTGACCCGCAAAACTGCCAGGCTGATGGCACGCAACCCTATATACGAGTATTCATGAATGGCTCGCGTAGGGCTATCGATCTGCATCGGTTTCGTCGAGCCACCAGATGAGGTGATCGACCCTATTTTTTGGCCTTATGAATCATGGCTGACCTAGAAACCTGCCAGGGTTGGGGCTGGAAACCTATGCGGGTTGTGATCACAAAAGGCGTCTCTTTCGATGGGTAAACTTTTCGTTCTGCGACCTCATGATGTAATTTTCAGTTAAAATAGCGGTATGAGGATGAACAAAAAATAATGTTCTTCCAGGCTATGCGACCGCAACCCACTATAATCCAGTGTTCCTAAGTATTACCTATTGCTATAGTATAATTTCGGATCTGCCACCGTGTGAGATAAGGTTTAATGCAATAGGACCTTAGACTACTAGTAGGTATAAAATAAGAGTACCTGGAAGACCGAGCGTCGCTCGGGTTGAAAACGAACTTTCCCGAAGATGACTACTCGTCACATCGATTTTTCGGCCCCGTAAGCCCTTATATTTCAAATTTCATCGAAATCGTTGGAGCTGTTTCCGAGATTCAGATTATATATATATACATATATATATATATACAGTGGTGGCCACATAATTAGGGACGCTTGTTTGTTTCCCATACTATTGCCTACAAATATGACTTTTCAATTTTGACCACTAATCAAAAAGTTCTCGACCAATTTTATTGCTAAATACATTTTACTTTACATAATTAACTAAGGTTTAAACTGATGTACAGTGAACTACTATTAAAAACGGACCTTATATTTTACAAGGATTTAAAAACTAAGTGCTGACGCGTCCATACAAAATCCTACAACTTTGTACGAGCGTCGAATATTTATTTTTTCAAATCCTTATAAAATGAAAGATCCGATCTCAACAGAGATAAATTGTACATACATTATAACTTTACTTTATTAGTTAACGATAAGTGTAACTAAAAATATAATTGGTTAAGAACTTTTTGAATGGTTGTCAAAATTGAAAAGCCATATTTGTAGGCAATTATATGGGAAAAAAACAAATGTCCCTAATTATGTGACCACCACTGTATATACAAGAATTGCTCGTTTAAAGGTATTAGATTAGATAAAACCGAAAACAATAAACTATTTTTGTTCTTGCCGTGATATGCGAACTATTTAATCATGCATGTAGTAAGTAACGACCTTCTTGGTTGCATCTTCTACGAAATGTTTGTACTCATACTCATACTCATAGTCATTTATTTATAATATTATAAAATATTACATGTCAAAATAATGACAAAACGTTGGTTATGTTATAGTGTAACTCTATCTTGTCGCGAAGATGACATTTGTAATGTCTCCGTATTTTCTCTCCTAAAATTACGTACAATTTTATGTTAATTAAAACCTATCTCCAGGTTTTGTCTTGGTTTTAGAGGGCTTAGGTATTATGGCCGTGTTTATCATGTGACAAAACGCGGATAAAACATTCGTCACTCTCGCACTTATATATTTGTCAGAAAGTGACAAATGTTTTATCCACGTTTTGTCACGTGATAAACACGGATAGGCCCACAGTTGTAAAAAAATAACAATTCTTATTTTATCGTACTTCAAAATAAAAATACGTTATATCGCTGTGAATAACTTTGCGTTTTTTCCGGAGATTAGACATGCTGACGGTACTTCGTGGCAGTTTTCGTCGTGGAAATAATATACACAAGTGACTTGAGAGACGGCGCGCTCGCGACTGATCGCTCTGCTCTCGCTCTATGATAAGGACATGATATGCCAAACTACACTGGGTCTAGAATACGTCTTTGCAGTACTATTTCATTGCCCCTGGACAATGGGCAGGTTAGCGCGACTTACCGAGTATGTTAATGGCGAAGTTAGTGATGCCGGCGGCAAGCCCCTCCACAAGGCTGTGCGGCGCACGGCGCCGCGCGGCGGCGGCGCGGCGCGCGTGCTCCTCGTCGCCGGCCAGCAGATCGAGGTTGCGCGCCAGCGAGCCGGCCCAGGCGCTGAGCGAGCGCAGCAGCGCCGCCGCCGTCGCCGTGGCAACGCCGCGCACGCCGCCCGTCGCGCCACCAACACGCGCCGCCAGCGCGCCAGGCGCGCCTAGCAACTCCAACCCGCCCACCACCCAACCTGTTTAATGTATCGACCGACGTTAGCCCTACTAATTTTATAAATGCCTTACTATATAAGGACTGAGTTCACCAACAATTAAACGGACGGTTAAGTCTTAATCAGCTGTTAATCAATACATTTGACACCCGTAAAACCGCTAACCGTCCGTTTAATTGTTGGTGAACTCAGCCCTAAATAAGTTAACCTTTAAGCACTCGGCGGTTACTACATGCCAAATACGCGCATTGCGATAAGTAGGTACTTTTATCTACACAAATATTATACGTCCTCTATTATGCGTTTAAAACTCGTTGACAATGATCAGCATTACTGTGGTAGTAGGGAACAGCAATGACAGCTGTAACATAATTTTGTAAAAAGTTAATAACATTAGACGGGGAAGTCTCTCAAAAAAAATTTTTTCATGACTGAAACATAAACAGCTGACGGCTGATAGATTCGGGATTTCAATTCATGAAAATTTGTATACACCTTGTCCAATAAGTTCGAATACGCATTTGTCCCGGCTATAAAGACATGCCAAACTATGGCGTTTTATTTTTAGAAAATTAAAGTGCTATTTGGTCCAAGAGCCCGTGACGATCAGGCGTTCCTTATTTTATAAAGCCTGAAAGTTTATGTGTGTCCGTCCCTAAAACAGGTAAAAACGATCCCCGACTTTCAAGTTTGGATCACGGTGGCTTTGAAAGGTAACGGATAGCGAAGGTGTATAAAATTGCACCTCATTTTCGTTAAAGTATAAAGCTCCGTTTTCACATATTATATTTGGGATTATATTAGAAATCGCGTCGTCTATTGTCAGACACTTAGTACAGTTGCAACCCCCTGTCAGACACCGTTAAATTATAATGAATTATAATTATTCTTATAGTTAAAAGCTGAATTTTATATATATTACTTGAGGAACTATCAAAAGATGTTTTCTCAGTTATCGTAATCGTAATCAGACAGTTTCGATAGTTCTTACACTTTGTCGGACACTTTAAAAGTAGGTGCGAGCGCAAGGTATATATACAACATGCAAGCGCTTCAGCGGGTGCAAGTGAAATAGTGCGTTCGGTCTATTGCGATCTTTCACTACTCATGTTTCATTTATGCGATATTGTGTGTTTTTTGTATTTACCGTAAATTTTAAATACAAAAATCATATAATTCAAAATTTTCATATCAATAAAGAAATAAAACAAAAATCGAATAAATTAATCAATAATATCTTGGAGTTTTAGTTTAAAAATTTAATTTAATTATTTCTATTATTTATTTCGATAAAGAAATATTCAATTATTTTCATAATCTTCATCCTTGTCATCGATATCTTCAAGATATTCGTCACTGCTACTCCAGTCCGAGAATTGAATAGTCAAGCTCAAGCACCTTGCGTAAAGCACGCAGGGCAACCAAGAACTAATTTAATTTTCACTGGCAGTGTAATAGCAAAGAAGCCGGACTATAAGATGAACTTTGCACCAGCTATCTTTCTCTACTTTTTAGATTACTTATTACTTAAGAGAAAATGAAGCAAAAAGTAGGTTGCTTTTTATTTTTTATTTGTCATTTTTACCATGGTCTAATAAAACAAGGTCTTCTCTTCCGAAAAGGGACACTTTCTACGTCATCACAAAGTTGCCACTTGATTAACCACTACCCAAGAATAAGGAAAAAAAATGTTTTTAGGTTAGTGTTCGATTTTATTTCAAAATATATATATCACGAATATTATAAGTCACGAGCATAATTTACATATTTACTTTCATGGAAGGTTTTATTTTAATATTATATATACATTTATGCATGAAAATAACTAACAGGGATTTTTTAACATAAAGGTTACATTACAATGTGGAATTACAACCTGATACTACAGGCATCACCGGATTCACCAGATCAAACTGGCCGGTTACAAATTTGTCAACTTGATGTTTCTCATCATACTATTCGAATCTATGGGAATATCATATTCCGCTCTCATGCGGTATCATTACTCTAATGACACGCCAATGATTTTCAAACTGTCGCGGTAAAAGTTGTCGATGACATTTTTTTGTAAAATGTAAAATGGTTAAATGCTGTAATAAAAGCTGTAAGGGCAAAAAGGTTAGGGGCACAGTCGGTTTCTATACTTTTCCACCAAAAGAATCGCTTGCCGAGGAGTGCTTGCGATATTGCGGGCCTAAAACCACGGTTTAATATTATGGCGAGTAGTATCCCATCAAAAACATAAATGGGGAAATGGGAGCCAAGCTCAATATTTTAAGACATGCGATGCATGGTTATTGACTTCACTGACAAAAGAATTGAGATCTAAATGGGTGCCAAGTTTCGTATTAAAAACACAATTTCTTATTTTTCTGCTACAACAATGTTTGCTATTTAAAAGTAAATATCACTTCTTAAATTTGAACACTCCAATTATTTACACAAAGCAGATAACTTAGGATATACTGAAGCTCAAAATTTGACTCCGCTAGTTTTACCAGCAAGACAATTATTTAGAAGATTAAGATATGACCACACAATATAAATACAGTAACTTGCGTAAAACATAAAGTAGATAAGTTGATTAGCCAAATGTAACATAACTTATAAGTGAAAACTAGCCAAGTCAAATTTTAAACTTCACCTAAGTTATCTGCTTAGGTGAAGTTATCTGCTTTGTGTAAATGATTACAGTGTTCAAATTTAAGAAGTTACACTTTTAAATAGCAAACATTGTTGTAGCAGAGAAAATAAGAAATTGTTTTTAATTTATTTAAGAATGCCATATGTTCTTAATAAATAAATACCAGGATTATCTACGGAACTTGGCACCTATTTAGATCTCAATTATTTTGTCGGTGAAGTCGATAACCATGCATCGCATAGTCTTAAAATATTGAACTTGGCTCCCATTTTCACATTTATGTTTTTGATGGGGTATCATTCTTTTTTCTCAAATAAGTAGGTATGCGTTTCCTTAAATAGGAATAATATTAAATAAATTAACATTTAATAATATTCATTAGATCGCATACTAATAATTATTGAATAGGTAGTTCCGGTGAATTTGTGATCTTCATTCATCATCATCAGTTCTACTTCACCAAATGGTGCTATTCAAGAGCAAATGCAAGGTGTACCTTAAATGTTTGAAGATTTCCCTACATTTCTCCAGGAACCCATCATCAGATTCTGTCCTGATGACAGTGGGACCACTCCAGAAGTATGCCCTATCAAAGCAAAAAAGAATTTTGCAAATCGGTTAATAAATGACGGAGTTCTGAGGTACCATAAATAATAATAGTAAAAATAAAACTTAAAAAAATCACTGTTTTCTGATTTATTTATTTGTATACACACAATTACCCATCTTAATTCCAAATTTCGTCTTTCTAGGTCACCTGGAAGTGGGTTAGGTAATCAGTCAGTCAGTCAGTGGTAAAAATGCCGATGTTTAGACGTTAATATCTCAATAACCGTTTCACATTTTTTTATGAAATTTAGGGTTCTAGTTGATCTAAAGGGTTTTAATAAATAAACCAAAATTCATGTTTTTATGATTAATATATTTAGAGTTATTGAGGCGTCAAAAGTGGCTCCAAATGGTTCGTGTAAATAACACACGGCTGCGCTCGCCAGTTCCTTTTGCGTGAAATTGGCTGGACACGCTGCTGCGTGTCTAGATTTTATATCCTGTTGTACCTAAATGACAGACAGCGCCTAATAAAAAGCGCTTGTCAATATTTAAGTATAGTATAGTCGTATATTGTAGCAACACGTCTATAAGTTTTTATTATAGAGAGCAGTAAATGGTCAAAACGTAAAACATATATACAATGATAGTCTTAAGTTAATATATACGAGCAAATATTTTAAAATTACCCCGATTTTAAAGTTTGGAAATCTTCGGTTGACGGATATGACGTAGTACGTGTCCACTCACGTGACCACTGCTTCTCGGAAGAGAATACCAGGCGAAGTATATTATTGTACCATGATTTTTACAAGGTTTTATGACGTAAAATTTGAATTAACCTACATAAAGTCTGTTCCTATTCAGACTGCCAATGACAATAACAAGTATACCTGACTGTAATTGTCTTTAGATAGAGGATGAAATAGTAATGAGAATAATGTTACCTCTAATCAGTTTATTAAAAAGATTGAATATATATTCATAATCATCATCGTATTATTATGCTGGGTGCGACAGAGACGAAGAACCTCACTTATCAATCTAATCTATCAAACCTCACCACATTTTCAATGTCAGAAATAGTTCGAAAAAAACATCTTTATTACAAGACTCTGTCAGTGTAATGGTGTTTTCAGCTAATGTTCTTTTCATCAAAAAATTAAAAATTAAATAGAGATTATTACCTTAAAATGGACATGAAGACAATGATAAAGTGTATAAATAAATAATATGACTAGGCTCAACCTTCAAAAGTACGCGAATATGGAGCTATAATGGTACATTGATTTGTTTATAAGAGTGACGAAACGAATAGGAACAGACTTTACGAGTATGTCCGCGAACTTGTGTACTTTATTGTACAAAACACAGAAATGCAAACACAAAATTTACAGAATAGGAATGTACAAATGCGGACTTATCCCTTTAAGGGATTTCTTCCAGTTAACCTTTGGGTGATTATAATCGTAACCATAATAGGCTAAGGGCCGATTTTTTCATTTGCCAAACAAAATTATCTGTCAGTTAAAGTTAGCTTCATGGCGAGCGGTTTCCAGAATCGCTTGCGGTCGAGTGCCAACATCTCTCTTGCCTTCTCAGCTCATACGTCTAAGACCTACTTCAAACCCTTCTCGGTGCACTCAGTCAGACTGTGGAATCGGCTGCCATCTGATATTAGGAAATCGCAATCGATCGCATCTCTACAAAGAAGATTGAGGACTTATTGGCTTGACTCCTTATAATTGTGTACCGTCCTTTGTTTTATTATATGTATATACAGTGCTGGACAGCTTGCGTTTTTCCCGTACAAATACAAAACACAAATATGACTTGAAATTTGACAACCAATCAAAAATTTGATTTTAATTTAAAGTTTCATATCAACTAAAAAGTGGGACTACATAACACCTTATTATGATCACTTGAGTACACTATGAGTGTCAAATAATTATTATTTAAAAACGTAAAAAATAACTTCTTTTAAAATCCAACCAAGGTCAGTCCAACTGAAATCGGCGACAATATTTTTAGGGTGCACCATCGATAGTTTTGGGGGCGGTTTGTAAGCGCGGGGTAAAATTCCTTTAGAATAGAGAACGTCAGCCAGTTTAGGTCTTTGGCTTACCGTATTCTTCATTAAAAACAAAAAATAGTTGTGAAAAATATATTTCGATACGTCAAATCGTTTCTGAGATATTGAATCTTAAACTTCGTTTGCGGCGTTCGAAACCCGGCGGCGAGCGCTTACGGATGATGATGTCATCGCTTAACAGCGGTGAGCGCCCTTATATGATTGAGTAAGTTCATAGGGCTATAACCTTTTTAACCGTAATAAGTAACCAATAGAAATTTTCTCAGAATACGTCTTATTATAAACTCTATCGCTTAAAACTATAAAATGATCTATAAATCAAATCCCAAGAGGGGTCCCCATACGTGAAACATGAAATATACCATTTTTTTTGCATTTTTATACGGTTTTTATTTTTATAATGACTTCTTATTTTGATGCTATTTTAAGCTTAAATAGTAGTCAAATGTTGATGGAGATACTGTCATAGCGACCTGCAGACCTGCAGACCTGCGACTCGTCGTCTGTGCCTAGTAATAACGGCAGCAAGGTGAACAGGTTTCCGCAGTTTTATTTTCTGGTTTGATTTGTTCACGTTCGTCAGAGGAAGTTCTTGAAATATACTTGCCACGTGGGAAGATATTTTAATGTAAAATGCATTTTACAACTGCTACTACTGATAAAAAGGTTTCTTGAATAGCGTCCATAAGCGATCACCTATCAATAAGTTTAGAGTATGGGCCAGATATTCTACCCACGTGGTGTTCTGATATTGGTCAGTCAGCATTTTGTCGCATTTTTACATATTAGCGGCATTGTCAGTGATGATCCCGAGAAACTTCTCAGGTCTGATTTCTTCCATGGTGTGGCTTATTTTTTCAGATAAGTATTCTGTAGTGTGTTTGTTATATTGGCTATCAATGTACGAATGAAGACATGGTTTAGGCGTATAAAGATGATGTTGAGAATGGAACCTTCCCTAATGTTGTCCAGATATCAACAGCAAAATGTTAAACATTGGCCTCTTATATTTTTCTGTGATATCTTCATTCTTTTCCTCTAGAAGAATTGTTGACAGTATTTTACGTGATGGTGGGCTGTTGTAGTCCGGCTTTAAAATTGAAGGGCCTGTTTCCTTAATGGATGCTCGAATATTGTGAATATTCCAGCCACTTTCAATATTATATTGAAAGTGGCTGGCTAGTGACGTAAACTGCTCCAGCTAAGGCTTTGTGAACTTTTTTCTGTAAAAAGGAATAATCATGTTTTCAAAAGTTCACTAATAGGATGTTGCATAAACGTGTTCGAATAAAAGTTGTGAGCCTTTATAGTTTAGTCATACTCACTTATTTATTTAATCAGTTAATAATATCACGAGGCATAAAACTGTAAATCAAAATCGTTACGTTTTCCGGGCCAAAGTTTTATCAAAATAAAATAATAGGGTTACCTCATTAAATGTGTCGCTGCTTCCATTGTGTGCAGTTATGGGCTCATTAGAAATATCTGAATTAATGTAGCTGGTTTTTTCGGGTGTCCTTTTTTCCAGATTACGTTTCACTTCAACTGGACTGTTTTTATCAATTCAAATATACTATATGCCTTAAGAATCTTGAAGCATTTTTACACTTATACACTGCATCACGAAATAATCACACGTATTCTTTCGCTGTCTGTTAAAGTTCTAAAATACTCAAACGATTTACTTTTCGTTATTTAATTTTGTCAAAAAAAACATGAGTAGCGCGTCACAATTGCAATCACAACTGATCAGTGTAAAAAAGCTTTGAATAGTGCGAACAAAATATGAATGCGCCTGGAGCCCTTCAGCAACACTCTCTTTCTTAATTGCTCTTCCCTCACATAATAAGATAGAGACAATTGCAGGGTTGATGTGCATAATATGCGCGATAAAATGTTACCTGCAAGGCCTGCGCCGCAAATAACCACGTGGTTTACTATCCTATCTTAATTTATATTGTTTGTCACTTGTAACAGTTGTAACCCTTTGTCCTGATGAACACTTTATACCGTCATAATAAATAAATAAATAAATAATAAATAAATAAATATCAAGGGACGATCTCACACAAACTGACCTAGTCCCAAACTAAGCTCTAGGCTTTTACTATGGGTACTAGACAACGATATAAATACTTATATAGAGAAATATATACTTAAATACATAGAAAACATCCAAGACTCAGGAACAAATACTCGGGCTCATCACACAAATATCTGCCCTTACCGGGATTTGAACCCAGGACCGCTAGCTTCGTAGGCAATAATACTTAATGAGTGCAGATTTCTACTTTATTATTCTCACAAATAAAGAATAAGAATTGTTTTATAAATAAGTTACACCTTGAGTACGTGTTTGAATAAATTTAAGTACTTATTAGAAAACAAGCGTTATTTACCAATACATTGATTAGGTACGATTTAACGCTTAGTCATAGTTAGGATTTATCATCGAAGATTCTACTTCTTTTGCATAAGCATAAACATTTCCCAAAGTTTAAAGAATTTATGTCGAAGAATTCGGAGTAAAAGGCTTAAATCCAAACCACCATGATAACTAAAGACAAAAACAAGCATATTCCAATTATAAATTACACTATTGGAACTACTTTATCCGGAAAAGTTACTAGAAGGTTCTCATCGAGAATACTTTCGAGAAGCTTCTCGGGAATTTCTCGAGAGCATAGAGAATTTTGCTCTTAGAATATTTTGTTCGTTCAAAGTACCTTGCGGATATCTATAAGTGACTTATAGAAACACATTCAAATTGGAAAATATGTAATTTAATGAAAATATTATTGACTTTCTCGGAAATTTCAGTTGATAAGAACTTTCTCGAGAAACTACGAGAATTCTCTGGAGAAGGAATTCTCGAGAGCGAGAACGTTCTCGTCGGCATCTGTGCCTAAATTAACTTTGATTTGTTTTGACATGACATGTAATATTATCACCTATCTTTGGTAGAAAAAAATAAAAAATAATTACATAGTGTTAGCTGTTGTTTTCTTTTCATCTTCTTTAATAATTAAAATAAACGCACAAAGTGGTCCAATCGAACCGAATAGTTATAAACATTGAACTTAGTGACTATTTATAAAGAACTTGAGTGAGTGTAGTGTAAGTAGTGAACAAAACAACAATAAAACTTTGGCGATACGAACTCTTATAACGATACCTTTAGTCTCACTTGGCGTAAACGCCAAAACTCTACTTTTCAGGAGAGCAAAAAAAACTTTTTTTTCAAAATTATTTTTGTCATAACATTTTTGTTTTTTGAGTTATAAAGCTCAATTTTGGACATAATAAATATAGTTTCGGGATAAAGAATATGATTAAGTAATATTTAAAGTAAACCCAGTATTTAAGAAAATGGAAGGCTTATACGCCCTAGAAAAATACTAAAAATGTTACTTACGCCCCAAAAAAATACTGTTTCTGTGATAGGTTTGGGGTGTAAAAGCCAGTAGGACTATTTTTTAACTGTAATAGGGTGTATAAGAGAAATATTATGTAATTCCGCGAACGCTCAGTTGTGGAATGAGCTCCCAGCGGTTGTTTTTCGAAGAGTTTACAATATGGGGTTCTTCAAAAAGGAATAAGTAAAAGGTTTCTGCAGGGTCGGCGACCTAGAAATGATGGTTCAATGAAGTAAACTTTCGTAGGCTACGGTGGCCATCTTCTTTCTAGCGGGCCATAATACTAATATTTTGTACAAAGTAACACATACTTTACATTTCACTTAAGTTTTTATAAATACATATATTATAATCTTTTCGGAATATAATTATTCATTTAAATGAATAGGATGGTGAAATAAACACACGAAATATGGGTAAGGTACCAAAAATCTTTATTCCAATGACATTATAGTCAGCTAATCTTCATTTATTTAATAATTAGTTAAGCACTTGTATTTATAATCACATGTATGCCTCTCTTACTATCGTATAACTTGTATTTATTCGCACGCGGCACGTGTATTGCTAGGGTTGTCACAAGCCTAGAATACATCAATGAGGGCTAAAATGTTTTAGCTCACCAGATGTCGCTCGCTCGCTTGCGGCGGTCGTAATAAGGTCGTATCGACGTGTTTTTAACAGACTTCAACAAAAAGGAGGTTCTCCATTCGTCGGATTATTTCTATATGTATATTCCCTTAACAACGTGTTTAATATAATAGCAGTACCTATATATAAATATAGTATATACGATTGTAACATCGTCGAAATATCGGGCGGGACATCAAAAACCCAAATCTTGGTTATACTAAGTATTGCAATTTCATAGTCAACGTAAAAAAACTTTTAAGTCCTTTTGTTTATTCAAACAACCATTTACCTACACAACAGTAAAATGTAACCGCTTTTCGGAGTGCGTTTCATTTCATCGTGTGTTTTACTATCAATCAACACCACATAACAAGTACAAGTACAGATCGTGGCGCACGCGTGCTCGCTCGGTCGGTGCCGGCCCCGGACGGATATCCATTCTCAGAATGGACGAGCGGGAAGGTTACTAAGGCGGCGCGACACGCCCAGTGCAATCCCTCTGATAAGGGTCCCAGTGTTTGATAGTGCTACAACAGTTGTTGGCACCTTCAACATTATATCATAAGAATAAATAATACCTAGACGTAGAAGCAAAACTCCTGGCGGCTCCGGAAGCGCACTCGGCGCGTTAGATACCTATCGCCTGGCGGCACCTGAGGTGTTTAGTTAATATTTTAAAGGTTGTTTATAGACTCGTTTCCGTGTTTTATAGATGATTAATAGCTACATAAGCCATGTAATTTTCTGGAGATTATCTTAATATCATCAAAAAGTATTATTACCTAATTTAAGGTAAATTTAAAAAACATATTTTGCAACAATGTTTCCACGTTGAAGTAAAACATAAATAACCTTTCGTGACTAAACTTATATACCACATTCATAAACCGATTAAAATGTTTCGCAAGTGACAGCCCTAACTTTGGGCGCGGAAGACAGACGGGCGTAGCGGGGTGAAGGGAGAACTAGGTATTTAAAGCACGGTATTTGGGGCCTGGTCTAAGGAGATTCGCACCTACGTGTAGTTATTATTTATTCTTATGCTTATATCGACAGAGGTAACAGATGAGTGCCTCTCTTATACACCCTATTATAGTTAAAAAATATTTAGTCCACCTGGCTTTAACACCCCAAACCTATCACAGAAACAGTATTTTTTTGGGGCGTAAGTAACATTTTTTGTATTTTTCCACGGCGTATAAGCCTTCCGTTTTCTTAAATACTGGGTTTACTTTAAATAATACTTAATCATATTCTTTATCCCGATTTACTATATTTATAATGTCGAAAACTGAACTTAATATCCAAACAATAAAAATGTTTCGACATTTTTTTTTAATTGTTAGCTCTCCTGAAAAGTTGAGTTTTGGCGTTTACGCCAATTGAGTCTAAAGGTTTTGATTTCTGATCAGGTTATAAGAGGCCAAAAGGTATTCACTTTATACGACTGTTATAAAGTACGACCTTCAATTTAATTATTTGAGGCTCTTTTATGTTGGGTCGTAAAAGCCACCTATTATTTTTTGCAGAAACAATAGGGTCGTATAAGCCACGTTAGACTTACATATATCATCATACATCCTTTCACTAAAAAAACAATATCATTTACGACCTTGAAATGTAGAAAATAAAAAAATACAGCAAATACGCCCAAACAATTACAAAAATCATGTTTTTTGGGCCAAATATTCTGGGTCGTATTCGACTTTTTTTTGGGAATTTCTCAACTTTAACTACACCGATCGATAGAGAATGAAAAATTGAGTATAACTGCATTAAAACCTCATTTTGGCCAAAATGGCGTTTACGCCAATTGAGTCTAAAGGTATCGATAAATAATTGGTGATCGAACGTTGTATAATGTGCAATAGTAAATAAAGAGTTTAAATAAGTGCTTGAACAAAAACTTTAGTTTGCATTACATGCCGGCATAAAGCATAATCTACTTTCGTCAAAAGAAAACAGTGAATAATTTGTTGTTATGGACAGTAGATTGAAACAACATATTAATAAAGTGAACTTACACGATTTAAGTGCTGAATTGATGAACTATAGTGTCTATACTACTGTGAATGACGAAAATAATTACGCGTGCATTTTAACCTACATGAACAGTGGAGAGTTTAATTTCGGTGAACCGAAATTAAACTCTCGAAAAGCGACTCTTCTTGTAAGAAGTTTAGTTATTAATAAAGAGTGTTGGAGTAAACTTTAAAAAATCACGTAAAACACGCATTACAACAGGTTATGTACAAACGAAAATAGATACATTAGACGAATATTGGAAAAAAAATTGAGTAAATCATTTTGAAATGTTAAAATTAGTCACATCAGAGGAAAAACAAAAATACGATTACTTTGCTGAAGACACATTTATTCCCATCGACATTAAAGCAGACTTAGGGGACATATTAGAGAGATTTAGTGGCAATGTTACCCAAGAGCTGCGACCTGCAGCAGAGATGAGTTATACCGATGAGTTACCTAAGTCAATTTACCACAATCTGATGGAAATTACCATGAGTGGACTTTATTTAGAGATCTTTATACAACGCTAATACACAATAAAGCCACACTGAGCAATGTACAAAAACTACATTACTTGAAGAGCAGCATAAGTGGAGAGGCTGAACACCTGCTGAGGCACCTGCAAATTACCTACACAATTTATGAAGTGGTTTGGAAAACACTGAACAAAAGATATAATAATAAGCGTATGATAGTGAACACAATTTTATACAGATTATTCAATCAAAAGAAAATTGTTCATGGAACATCTAAATCTATCAAAGAGCTGCTAGACACCACACAAGAATGCTTAAACGACATAACTTTGGACAACTTGGATATAATTATTATTTACATTCTACTAAATAAATTAGATGATGAGACACACAAACAGTTCCCACTGTTTGTGTGTCTCGAAGAGATCGGTACATTACCTGTGCAAGAGCTACCTAAGTTACAGAAGTTTCAAGAATTTTTGAGACACGGTTTCGAGTATTCGAAATGGTTCCACAACCACAACAATCGAAGGACAGAGTTTTAGTAAGACAGAAATCATTTCTAACTAGCCGAGCTTCCGAATAAACTTCTACAAATGTACAGTGTACTTACTGCAAACAACCTTACCTTGTGTTTCTATGCAAAGAGTTTGCAAATTTAGATGTGAACTCAATGGTAAAACATGTTCCAAAAGAGAGATTATGATTCAACTGTTTATCACCTAAACACAATTTACTTCACTACAAAAGTAAAGTATACTGTCATCGTTGCCACAAGAGACATCATTCAATGCTACACAATGTAAATTCAACTAATCAAGCAAGAGTGCTACCGCAGACTTCAAACTCAGTGACAGCTACAGAAACTTGCAACGGAGAGACATCAAAACGTGAAACATCTGCCAATAATAAGAAATTACCTAGTAACTCAAGGTCATACTGCACTGATGGCCACCGCACTAGTGAACATACAAACTGGAAAAGGTTTACAATTGGTACGAGCTCTACTTGATCCATGCTCACAAGAGTCTTTTAACAGCGAGGCTACTGCTTGAAAACCAGCGGATGGACTAGTAACAGGAGTTGGTTAGATGTCTACTAGAATCAAATATGCGACTGACACACAGGTTTATTCGAGATTCAACAACGACTTTAAGAGAGAGTGTACAGCATTCGTTGTCCCTGATATGATGCCTACAGCAGAAGTCAACCGAGAGAAGTAGGCACATTTACAACATTTGTCATTAGTAGACACAACTTATCATACACGTGGCAATATTGATATGCTGTTGGGAGTAAACATCTACACAGACGTGTTGATGAGTGGAGTTGTTAAAGGAGAATCTGGTTCACCTACAGCACAACAAACACGCTTGGGATGGATTTTATCAGGGGGTTCCACGAATAATGGCAAAAGAAAGAACAAGACTATGCATCTAAATGTTACATTAGAGTGGAGAGATTTTGGGAGGCAGAGAGTTTAGAGTCAGAGATGAGCAGGACTTTCACACCATATGAAATAAAAACTGAGAAAATCTACGAGAAAACTTTATCCAGATAACCAAATGGGAGATATAATGTGACACTTCCATTCACAAGTGAAATACCTATTTTACCAGAGAATTCACGAGAAATCGCTTTGAGAAGACATATGAGTACAGAGAGAAGACTGTCAGCGCATCGAGAGTTGAGAGAACCATACAATGAGGTCATGGGAGGGTACCTTATGTTACATCACATGGAGCTAGTCGATGACAAGAGAGCGAGCGAGCATGAGAGAGCCGTCTATTTACCACACCACGCAGTGGTACGTGAAGACAAAGACACGACTAAAGTGAGAGTAGTTCCTGTAAAGGAACAAATGGAGTTGCCTTAAATGATCAACTGTTAGTCGGACCATCACTGCAAGAGGAGCTAAGAGACATTTTGATGAGGTGGAGAATGTACAAAGTCTGTTTTGTAGCAGATGTGATCAAAATGTACCTACAGATAAATGTAAAGAAGGAAGATGCCGACTACCAAAGAATATTTTGGCGGTTTAGTCCATGAAGAGATTAAAGAGTACAGGTTACTTACTGTAACTTTCGGAACAGCGTGTGCACCATACTTAGCAATCAACACAGTAAGACAAATAGCAATTGATGGAGCCAACACCGAAGAGTATGCACATGCACCAGAAATTATCAACAATTCTTTCTATATGGATGATGTATTGTCCGGGGGAGATACAGAAGAAATTGCTCTAGAAACAAAGAGACAACTAATACATATATCGAGAAAAGGAGGCTTTCAGCTACAAAAATGGCCTTCTAATAACAAACAGTTTTTGGATACAGTACAGATAGAGAAGAGAGCCAAGAGCACAACACACAACACTTGGTATCACCTGGAATGCAAATGAAGACACACTCTTAGTAGCAAACAAAATTGATTCTTTACTCGACAAGATAAGAGAAATATTGTAACTGTTATAGCATCATTGTTTTATCCAATGGGGTGCTTGGCTCCAACTATAGTTAAAGGGAAGATTTTCATGCAAAAATTGTGGGCAAAAGGGTTATCTTGGGATGAAGACTTACCAGAAGACCTGAAAAAGGAGTGGATGACATTCTGTAATGGAATAAAGAGTTTGACAGAAGTGAAACTAGAGAAATGGATTGGAACAGCAAAAACGAACCAACTTGTAGAGGTACATGGATTTGCGGATGCCTCTATGGCCGCATATGCCGCGGTGGTGTATAGCAGAATAATCCAATCCGATGGACAAGTACATGTAGCTATGATCATGGCAAAAAACGAAGGTTGCACCATTGAAACAACTTATCTTGCCTCGTCTTGAGCTTAGTGCTGAAGAGTTGTTAAGTAAACTATTGAAACACGTCGCTACAGCCATGAGAATTGAGAAAGAGAATACTCGTGGACTGATTTCAAAGTGACATTAGCTTGGATACTTGGAGATTCGTTAAAGTGGACACCATTTGTAAAGAACAGAGTTATAACAATAAATAACACCTTGAAGACGACTTGGTCATAATTATGTGAACACCAAAGAGAACCCGGCAGACCCAGCATCGAGAGGAGTAGCACCTGAAAAACTAAAAGAAAATACTTTATGGTTAAAAGGTCCAACATTTTTACACCAAAGTGAATTGAACCAGAAGCACCTGTGAAGCAGAAGATATTGAGCTGGAAAAGAAAAAAACATTAAATGTTGTAACATTACAGCAAAAGATGACGAAGAAAAATTTATAGTGAGCTTGACAAAGAGATTTTCATCATTGAGAGACTTACCGCAGTGGTTGGCTACTGTAGGAGATAGCTGCACCTGAAAAGAAAAGGAATCAATAAAGACAATTTATCTACATATTTGACACATGATGAACGTGAAGAAGCACTTACCATTTGTATTAAGTTGTCGCAGCAACTGGAACATCCAGATGAATTTGAGGCTATGAGAAATAACAGACCATTAAAAAAAGGGAGTCAGTGCAAGCAAACTTGCACTTAACCCCTTTCTTGACGATAAAGGAGTATTAAGAGTTGGAGGTAGACTGAGACGTGCAGACTTAAGAGTTCCTGAAAAGCATCCTATAATTATGACTAAACATAATGTACTTACACAACTTTTATTAAACGATGCACACAAGAAAACGTTACATGGAGGACCACAATTAATGACAACCTACTTGAGAGGGAAGTACGTACTGGTTAATCAATGCTGGAAACACCATCAAGACCTTCGTAAAAAATTGTGTTCCCTGTTTCAAACAAAAAGCCATGGGGAGAACGCAACTTATGGGTGACTTACCTGAGATACGAGTGAAACCTTCAAGACCATTTCTCGTGAGTGGAGTGGACTTCGCAGGCCCTATAAATGTACGTATGAGTTCAGGCCGAGGATCAAAATCCACCAAAGCATACATTAGCACATTCATATGCATGGTGACGAAAGCCATCCACATTGAGTGTGTGATATGACTATGGAGGCATTTATGGCAGCATTTAGACGATTTGTGTTGCGAAGAGGATTCGTCAAGATGTGGAGCGATCACGGAACGACGTTCGTCGCAGCTAGTAAAGAACTGCTTAACTTATGGAAAATTGGTAAAGCTAGCATACCCGATGAACTAGCCGAATTTCTTGATTCTGAAAGCACCAAATGGCGCTTCATTCCGCCAAGATCACCAAATTTCGGAAGATATGCGAAGCGGGCGTAAAGAGTATTGAATTTCACCTGAAACGGACCATTGGAGATGCAACACCTACCTTTGAAGAGCTGAGTACCCTCCTTGTCTAAATTGAATAAGTGATCACCATAATGATTTAGAACCTTTGACCCCTGCCCATTTTTTAGTAAGCGAACCGTTGATCACAATACCAGAGGGAGATTTAACATTACATAAAACAAATTCATTGTCACGTTGGCAAAATATACAGAAAATCTTGCAAGTGTTCTGGAGAAAATAGCAAATAGAATATCTGACAAGATTACAAGAGACACCTAAGTGGAAGACCAGGAAATTAGAATTTGATATTGGAGACCTTGTACTGATCAAAGACCAGAGATTCCCACCAAACAAATGGTTATTGGGACGGATTTTGCATAAGTATCCTGGATCAGACAACTTGACTCGTACATATGACGTACGCACTGTATCAGGAGTATTTACCCGTACCACGTCGAAACTCTGCCCCTTACCTGATGTGAAATAGGACAGTCCTGTCCTTTTGGGGGGAGTATGTTGAAGGAGATACTGTCATAGCGACCTGCAGAGGGCGCCACTCGTCGTCTGTGCCTTAATTAACTTTGATTTGTTTTGACATGACATGTAATATCACCTATCTGTGGTAGTAAAAAATAAAAAAGAATTAAATAGTGTTAGCCGTTGTTTTGTTTTCATCTTCTTTAACAATAGTCCTAGCGGTACGCCAAAAAATGCTGCAAATGGTGTTAAAAGCATGAAAATCGGAACGATTGATCTTTAGGCCATACGAATGAATTTGACCCATATCACGAAAAAAAACCCAAAAGGAAACGAGTTATGACGTCATCTTTATTTCGCACATGAATTTTTTTTTGTGTCCTGAAATCTATCGTGTGTGGTATCTAATGAAATGGCTTACTAAGCCGATTCTAAAAATATATCACATCATTATGTTTCAGTCACTTGTTGTAAATTAAAATTAAAATCATTTTCAAAACATACCAAGTTTGGGCTCCTCCAGATATGATACGGTTGAATCATCATTTGTTAAATATACCTAAAGTGATACGTAATAGCCTCATATCCAACCCCAAGAAAGCAATTTTGAAAATATTTACATTTAGTATATTTAAAAAAAAAAATATTACAAAATGTGATAAAACCACAAGTAGTTGAAACATGTATAAAAAGTGCAATGTTAGACATTGCGGATGATAAATACTAATACGAGAGGAGTTTTAAATCATATTTATACTATTTACTAGCTTTCCCCCGCGACTACTTCTAGTTTTTATCCCGGAAAATTGGACAGTTCCCGAGGGAGCAGCGATAAACGACTTTACGCGGACGGAGTCGCGGGCGAAAGCTAGTAAATAATATAAATTTGATTGAAAACGATTACGTATCATTTTAGGTTTATTTAACAAATAATGATTCAACCGTATCATATCTGGAGGAGCCCAAACTTGGTATGTTTTGAAAATGATTTTTATTTTAATTTAAAACAAGTGACTGAAATATAATGATGTGAATATTAGATTTGATTTTAAGCAGTCCATACCTTTAGTATATATTACACACCAAGTATTGTATCTATCTCCCTAATGCTGACTTAACGATGCCTGAATTCGGGTTGGCTCCACCTTCCGACTCTCCCATCATATCGACTGCAAACCCTACACTCCTATCCTATCTACTTGACTCTCCGGTGTGTCGGGCAGGTGCCCTGCTGCCTGCGGCGGGCGGAGATGGGTGGTACAGCAAAGGCGACGAGCTCGCGTGCCCTGATCGGTTTAGTATTAGTGGCTGGTCGGTGCGGGTTAAGGTTCTGTTGCTCTGCCGGCTCTTCGCTACTCTTACCGGACCGGGTGGAGCGGGCGTGCTTTTCTTTGCTAGCGTAATCTAACATCTCCTCTCCGTCGCAGTCAGCGCGTACGAGTCCTTGCAGCGGAACTGCTGGCTGGAGGTGTCACCAGAACAGAACACAACAGAACAGAACCGTGACTGAAATATAATGTGATATATTTTTAGAATCGGCTTAGTAAGCCCTTTCATTAGATACCACACACGATAGGTTTCAGAACAATTTTTTTTTTCCTATACAAAAAAAAGATGACGTCATAACTCGTCTCCTTTTTTTTCCGTGCTGCGGGTCAAATTGATTCTTATGGCCTAAAGATCAATCGTTCCGATTTTGATGCCTTTAGCACCATTTGCAGCATTTTACAGAATTTCGGGGTGTACCGCTAGCACTATAATTAAAATAACTATATGAAAAGCAAGCTTTAAAAACCCGACTGCATTTTTTATACTGTCGCCGATATACCTACATATATTAATAATTGTCATTTTGCCATTGTTGTTATTTCAATTTTAACAGTTTAGGTATCCTATGTGGTCACCCGGGATGACGTAAGGATTCTAACGATACCTCACACATCTAAATCGGTCAAGGGATTTAGAAGTTATAGTGGAATAAAGAAACTCACATGCATACATACATACATTCAAACATGAACCCTGAAAACATTACACTCCTTTTTTGGGGCCGTCGTGTAATAAACGCACATCAATGACATCAATCTTTCATAGTAAACTATGAAAGTTAGACTACTATTTAAGCCTAAAATAGCATCAAAATAAAAAGCCATTATAAAAATACAATCCATATAAAAATACAAAAAAAATATATTTTTTCAGGTGTTTTGTATGGGGACCGCTCTTGGGATTTGATTTATTGTTCAATTTATAATTTTAATCGATATGGTTAATAATGAGACGTATTCTGTGAACATTTCAATTGGTTATTTATTACGGTTAAAAAGTTATAGCCCTGTGAACTTACTCAATCATATAAGGGTGCGCAATGCTGATAAGCGATGACGTCACTGCAGGAAGATGGCGCCCGCGCCCTTTAATATTATTAACCAAGATTTTAAACGTACGTAGAATCAAAACTACTGGGTCTGTTTGAATGAAACAAAAAGTAGTACGTTTGTTTATTTATAAGCTTTACTGTAACATAGTTTCAAGCGATTTGGCGTACCTACTGACATTCTTCATTCATCGATAAAGGTGTAAAAAATTATGCTGAATACTGTAAATCAGAAATGCTGAAAAAATTCAATAAGGATGTTTGGAAATGATTACTATATTTCCCAACAATACGGAGCCCCACCCCTCACAGCAAACGCGGCTCAAGATTGGTGCAAGGCTAATTTGACAGGATTCTTACCAAAAAATGAATGACTTCCTAGTTCTCCGAATCTTAATATATTGGATGGTCCTACATGCTTACAAAACTGAATAATTATATTTTTTGAAATATGGACGGTTTCAAAAAAGTTATCGAGCATATTTTGACCGAAATGCCAATGGAAGCAGTGCGTGCCGCGCGGATTCGAGACGCGCTTGAAGCTGCTGAAGAAGGTTAAAAGGTGGCGTCATTCCGAAACATGTATTTAAAATATTGTATATACCTGTACCTTTAGTAAACTGAACTACTTATTACGTTTAGTATGACTGAATTATTTTAAACTGTAGCCGAACTCATTGGACACGGTGTAGAATAGGTAATTATCGAGAGGGTGAGTCGTCGGTACGTACCGGCACCAAGGATGGCGGCGGAGAGGTAGTGAACGGTGAGCGCGTGAGTGAGTCGCTCGGCCGACGTCATCATGTCCCGCAGCTGGAAAGCGCTCAACCTTAGCGGGCTTTGGTCCAGCGCGATGTACATCCGAACCTGGAATGTACGTGTTTCAAATGTGTACGTATACACAACTATTCATTCGATTAACAACTAAAATTGGAATTGGAAAATAAACCCTGGAATCATTCGCCAAGTAAGGTCTTTCGCTCGCCATATTTCGAGTAACTCACAGCGGTGTGCAGGGTGAGCGTGAGGTCGAGTGGGTGCACGTTGAGCAGGCGCAGGCGTAGCGGGCACTGCAGCGCTCGCGTGTCGGCTAGGGCGAGCGCAGCGGGCGCGGGCGGCGTAGCGGCCGGTTGAGCGGCGCGTGCCAGCTGCGTGAGCGCCGCCACGTAAGAGTCCTCCACGTACAGCGCCAGCGGGCCCACCGACAACTCCACTTCTGTCAATTCTGCGACGCAACGGATGCGAATAAAGCTGTGAGTGGCCTTCATGCTTAAGTAGATTATTAAGTCACACGTTGTGGTATACGAGGGTAGACGTGAGCGGAGCATTAGGAGGGTACTTAGAGATTGTGTGTGACATTATAGTTTCCGTACAAGTAACTTGGTTTTATTTCAGCTCATCTCTAGAAAATATATAACACACGTAACGATACAATATTCAAACGGAAGGTCGGATTTAAAAAAAATGCCCATGAAAAGATATAAACCAAATCTGTGTCAAATTTTATTACTGCGACTGCTCAAGAAGAATGTAGTTTTAAGATATTTAATTATTTATTTTTAACTCTATACTTGGCTTAAATGCAAACTGCCATGACGTCACAAATATATACCTAATATAAATGTGTAGGTATGTATGTATCCCAGGAGACACACACACCAAGCTCCGTGTTACCAAAAATATCTTGAATATAATTTATCAAAAATAAATGAGAAATTAAAATAAGCCTCTTTAAATAAAAATAAATAATTAACTGATTGGCTCAGTACTAAGCATAACAAATATTTGGACTTAATATATTTTTAATAGCTTGAGCTTAATTTTTTAACCTACCTGCAGCCGTAAAGTAAGTTAAAATAAATGTTCATGTAATTATTATTTTTAAGGTTATATTAGTTAACAAATCAGATTTAATATCCCTTCGAGCGGCAAGAAAATTATACTTAGTTTAAATTTGTATTTTCAGTTAATGTCATAAAGTATTAATTGTTTTTTGACAGCAGCCGTATTACGGCTGCTTGCCACTCGAAAGGATAAACAATAAGGTAATACTACTTTAAAGTGCTTCAACTTCATTAGATCATGCTATTTCTGATTCCCGAGTCGCAGTACGTAGGTCAATATACACGTTGTGCCAGAAAAAGAAAAAACTAGTAAAAATCGCTGAACATACATAGGGGATAAATCGATAGCTTTTTAGCTGCTCTATCAGCCCTAGGCGGGTTGGCGTCGGTTTCTGGGACACTCTGTATAAGTTGTGATATGCGAAAAAATTAAACGCCTAAGTACGTAAGTTTTTTGGAAGTTATTCGTAATAAGTAGATATGTTTCAGAATCTATCGCGAGACTCAACTTTCCGTTACATTCCGTCCGCCTTTTCTTAAAAACACTTACGTAGATGATCTGTCAATGCTTAGTAATTTGTGTTTCTAAAATTTTAAGAAAATCAACAAAGGGCATTCTAAGAGATAAAAAATAGCCTGTACAATTGTTTGTGGATGTATTTTCCACCTCACTCGTTTTGTCAAGAAAAGCGTTTTATGACAATGGATACTGAAACGGAAAAAGAGACAAATAAATAGCATGACTAAGAGTTTCTATGAATTAAAATAGGATTTTAATGAGTTTATTTTAATACGTAAATTAGCTTTGTATCTATAAAAATACATAGTACAAGTACACACAATGCGTAAAAAATGCGTGTGCTAGATATTGCTTTAGTATTCCTAGTAGAAGCCATGGAGGCGTCATTTTCATCTTGCTACGCTTCTATTTGGAGTAGTAAAAAGCCAAATACCACCATATCGCTACGACAAATTGACCTGGTCTAGTCGGTTGCGTCTCTGTCGTTTACTCGTACCGCCGTATAGCTCTGCCGCTTTTAGGGGAAGTTTCACGTATGCCGCCACCAAAATTTGGAACAACATTTCGCCACCTTTGCGTGAATGTAAGTAAATCAATTAATAGATTTCTGGTAAAATTAAAAAAATGACATCTTTTTGCTTAAGTGTGACGGCACTAAAGTACTAAAACGTGCGCTGCTACATAATATTTGTAACTGTCACCGTCTACCTTGCCTTTTGTTTATATGTATTTCCATATCGCGTTAAACTATACAGAAAGATTCCCATTACTTTATATCGAATTTGACCTTATCGAATATTATATATGTATGTTAGACACGGGTCTGCTCGTCAAGTAAACTTATTGGTCCAGATAAAAATCAGCGCTGTGACTACACTCGCAGGCCGCAGTATGTTGCTGAGGTGGTCGCCTTTTAAGTGCTTGCATGTTCTGTTTGTTGTTATGCTATCAGTAAGTAGGTAAGTAGTAAGTTTTTTTTTGTCTTGCACTTAATAAACGTTTTTTTCTTTCTTTCTTTCAAGTGCAGCGTAGCGTGTGCGTTTTTATGCCCTTTACTCTAGAGTGAAAAAAAGAAAATTCTAGAGAGTAAATTAAGTACTTATTACGTATTTTTAATGCGCATTATTTTAACATAATTACATTCCACTTAGTTAAAGTAATATGATTTTGAATTACTGGGAACCGAAAAATGTGTAAAAATCAAGCGAAATAGATGTTTTCTATTCTATTCGATCCCAAAAATACGTTAGCGAATCTTTCTCCAAAAAAACGTGTATTATTATCGTTGATACAGTATACGTTAATATTTTTCCAATAGACAAAATTAAACCTTGTATACCAAAAGCACATAACAGTGACCGGTACCTAACGTGAAATTTAGGCATATGTATCTACAAATGCACACCTTCGGCGCTGTAGTATAAGGTAACGGTCATCCTGATATGTAACTTTAAAGATACATTACCAGCTACGCTGCACTTGAAAGAAAGAAAGAAAAAAAACGTTTATTAAGTGCAAGACAAAAAAAAACTTACTACTTACCTACTTACTGATAGCATAACAACAAACAGAACATGCAAGCACTTAAAAGGCGACCACCTCAGCAACATGCTGCGGCCTGCGAGTGTAGTCACAGCGCTGATTTTCATCTGGACCAATAAGTTTACTCGACGAGCAGACCCGTGTCTAACATACATATAAAATATTCGATAAGGTCAAATTCGATATAAAGTAATGGGAATCTTTCTGTATAGTTGAACGCGATATGGAAATACATATAAACAAAAGGCAAGGTAGACGGTGACAGTTACAAATATTATGTAGCAGCGCACGTTTTAGTACTTTAGTGCCGTCACACTTAAGCAAAAAGATGTCATTTTTTTAATTTTACCAGAAATCTATTAATTGATTTACTTACATTCACGCAAAGGTGGCGAAATGTTGTTCCAAATTTTGGTGGCGGCATACGTGAAACTTCCCCTAAAAGCGGCAGAGCTATACGGCGGTACGAGTAAACGACAGAGACGCAACCGACTAGACCAGGTCAATTTGTCGTAGCGATATGGTGGTATTTGGCTTTTTACTACTCCAAATAGAAGCGTAGCAAGATGAAAATGACGCCTCCATGGCTTCTACTAGGAATACTAAAGCAATATCTAGCACACGCATTTTTTACGCATTGTGTGTACTTGTACTATGTATTTTTATAGATACAAAGCTAATTTACGTATTAAAATAAACTCATTAAAATCTTATTTTAATTCATAGAAACTCTTAGTCATGCTATTTATTTGTCTCTTTTTCCGTTTCAGTATCCATTGTCATAAAACGCTTTTCTTGACAAAACGAGTGAGGTGGAAAATACATCCACAAACAATTGTACAGGCTATTTTTTATCTCTTAGAATGCCATTTGTTGATTTTCTTAAAATTTTAGAAACACAAATTACTAAGCATTGACAGATCATCTACGTAAGTGTTTTTAAGAAAAGGCGGACGGAATGTAACGGAAAGTTGAGTCTCGCGATAGATTCTGAAACATATCTACTTATTACGAATAACTTCCAAAAAACTTACGTACTTAGGCGTTTAATTTTTTCGCATATCACAACTTATACAGAGTGTCCCAGAAACCGACGCCAACCCGCCTAGGGCTGATAGAGCAGCTAAAAAGCTATCGATTTATCTCCTATGTATGTTCAGCGATTTTTACTAGTTTCGGAGATACTTGATCATTGTAATCTTAATTTTTGTAATTTTTCCTTATTTCCATGTCACGAAAAATCATTAATTTCATGTTTTGTTTCATAAGTTTTTCAGTGGTAGGTTTCTTCATACTATGTGTCCCAGTGTTTACTTTTCACTTAGTATGAGGAAACCAACTTTATGTGATGACTTTTTAAAAAAACGGGCAAATAGGCTTAAAAACTTCGCTGATTCGTAATGATTCTAATTATGTAAGGTACCACTGAAAAAGTTATGAAATAAAACATAAAATTAATGATTAGCTATTCGTGACAGTCCATTTCACAAAAAAATTTAAAATCACAAAAATCAAGATTAAAATGAACAATACCTCCGAAACTAGTAAAAATCGCTGAACATACATAGGGGTTAAATCGATAGCTTTTTAGCTGCTCTATCAGCCCTAGGCGGGTTAACGTCGTTTTCTGGCACAACGTGTATATTGACCTACGTACTGCGACTCGGGAATCAGAAATAGCATGATCTAATGAAGTTGAAGCACTTTAAAGTAGTATTACCTTATTGTTTATCCTTTCGAGTGGCAAGCAGCCGTAATACGGCTGCTGTCAAAAAACAATTAATACTTTATGACATTAACTGAAAATACAAATTTAAACTAAGTATAATTTTCTTGCCGCTTGAAGGGATATTAAATCTGATTTGGTAACTAATAATAATTTAGCGCTTCAAAGCGATGCACAATCGATTTAATCATATTTTAACGATTGTAAAATAGGGACTAAAAAAACCTAACGTTTTGAGAAATGAATTCTGTTACCTGATTGGTCGATTTTAATATAGCTGTATTCTGGTTGGTTGATACCAAATACAAAGTTTTTTTTAAAACAGTTAAATTAGTTAAAGAGTATACATACCAAAAAGAACCTAATGTTCCGATTGACAGTCGATGTGTATTGTGATTGGTGGATTTAATTTGGTGAAGTATTAAGTATTCTCTAGGGTTTACATGTACTACTTTAGTCTCGCTTGATAAGTCTAATATGACACACTTGAGCATGAAAAGTGAAAAAGTTTTTTTTTTTCAAGTCCCAGCAGGTTCAAAAAACCGTAAACGATGGTGTAACATTATAAGAAGAAGTGAAGTATCTTCAAGCACTACTTTACATTGTTATGGTAGATCATTTTAATGTAAGTAAGTAGGCATGGCATATTTAGATACTACCTGTGGCCCGTTTCACGAAGCTACAAGTTACAAATTACAAGCGCGACTCACTTTCTAGCAAAAGGAGTTAGAAAGAGACTTCCGCTTGTAATTTGTAACTTGTTGCTTTGTGAAACGGGCCTCTGATATGATTTCAGTGAATTAGAAGTTTTTTTTTTAGGTATTGTATCCTATATTAGTCATTTCTAATTTTATCAAGATACTAAAATTACAATAAGAATACACAACACACACAATATTACTATTTCATCTGATTAATGCTCCGATTTCCATACAAATATAGGCAACACGAACTTGTTGTCATAGTATTTGACGTCACGTTCCGTTTTAACCAATGGCGTTGCGTTTCACGCATTTGAAATTCGCTCGCTAAATTTGCACTCTTATTTATTAATTTTAAGTAATTAAAAATACTAAAATTAATGAAACAATCGTTAGATCAAGTTTGTTGCTAATGAAAATACAGATATTCTTTTTTCAGTCAGGTTATATTTTTTAGCATATTCCCTATTATCTTCAGATATATACGATGGGGCCTGTAGCAGGGGCACATCGTTAAAATACGTCATAAACTGCATCAATTTGTTTGTTAAAAGTTCTTCGTACCATAAGTTCACGCAGTTTATTTTTCAAAGAAGTAATTGACAACATTTAAAAAAAAAAAGTATTTCTGTTTTTTCGCGTTTATAATAGCTCGTTAAAAATTAGACTACCCGTGTTTCTCGGTTTTTATTCATTAAACTTAAATTCGTCGTTAATAATTTATTAAAGATATAGTCATATACAAAGTTAGGAATACTGATGCCTCGTGTGGTTGCCGAGTTAGAATAGTGCCACTCCATGTCTTCCCGTGGATGTCGTAAGAGACGACTAAGGGAATAAAGGCTTGTAGTACTGTTAGGCGATGGGCTTGCAACCTGTCACTAATACGCTGGTAAACATCTTAGCCTAATTGTGCAAATTGTGGTTATAGAATTATCAAGAAGTTTTTAGAGATGTTTGTAATTCTGTAGCTCTGCCTACCCCACTCTGGGAACGAAGGCGTGAGATTATGTATGTATGTATGTAGGGTACTGGCGAACGAGAGATCCTGCCAATTAGGTAGCCTAATGGTAGGCTCGAACGAACTAACAGACCCCAAAAAAGTACTACAGCACATGGTAAGCATACATTTCCCCGACTGCAGGGAATACTGCATACATGAGACTGCAAAGGATAACAGCAATGAGACAATAGGAGCAGGTGAAGCACGAAACCTAAGAATCAGCAAAGACGTAGGGGAATGGGCCATAAATTCCTTCGCCCCCTACAAAGCGGCAGGCCCAGATGGAGTGATACCCATACTACTACAAAAGGGACTGAAACACATCTGGAATAGCCTAAAAGAAATCTACGAAAAGAGTCTGGAACTAGGTCACATCCCGACCATCTGGAATGAGGTAAAGGTAATATTCCTACCTAAACCAGGAAAGAAAAACTACAAAGACGCAAAATCGTTCAGAAGCATCAGTCTTTCATCATTTGCACTGAAGGCACTGGAGAAGATCATAGATGTGCAGATAAGGACAAGCATGCAAGTAGGCAGATTGCCCCTGCACGGGCATCAGCACGCTTACATAGAAGGGAAATCAACAGAAACAGCCCTTCACAACCTGACCACAAGAATAGAAAGAGCAATAGAAGATAAAGAGCTGGCATTAGGCTGCTTCTTCGATGTGGAGGGCGCATTCGATAGAGCTACCTTTGCTGCCATAGAGAAATGCTTAGGGAGAGACGACATAGACCCAGCAGTTAGAAAGTGTATAATGGCCATGTTAACAGGAAGAGCGATCACGGCACAACTAGGGGGAGACTCGATAAGGATAAAGACGAGCAGGGGCTTCCCGCAAGGGGGCTGTCTCTCACCACTCCTGTGGTGTCTCCTACTAGACTCGCTCATTAGAGAAACAAACAGAGGGGGTATACATATGCAATCGTACTCGGATGATGGGGTACTCCTAGTAAGGGGTAAAACCCTCAGCGTAATGAGAGAAGTCATGATTAGAGGGATAAAGCAGGTACTAAACTGGTGTCAAAGCAGAGGGCTAGACCTGAACCCGACCAAGACGAAAATAGTACTCTTCACCAATAAAAGGAAGCTGCCGACTCTGACACCCATCAAAATCAAAGGTGAAGAGATAGAAACACTCAAGGAAATAAAATACCTGGGTGTAGTACTAGACAGCAAACTGCTATACAAGACACATGTAAAGGAGCAATGCAGAAAAGCCATAATAGCCCTATGGCAATGCAGGAAAGCCATAGGAAGAAGATGGCGTCTAAAACCACTGATAACACAATGGATCTACAAAGCAGTGGTCTTACCCAGACTGCTGTATGGAGCCATAGTGTGGTGGCATAGAGCGAAAATAAAAGACATAGACAAGAGCTGACGAAGGTCCAGAGACTAGCATGCCTAATGACAACCGGGGCAATGAGGACAGCTCCCACACAAGCCCTGGAGATAATGCTAGGACTGAACCCTGTACACCTCGAAGTGGAGAAGAGAGCCACAGAACAGTGGTATAGAATAAAAATGAGCAGAGAGTGGATCGGATCCGAGATGGACAAGAGACACGCAAGCATACAAAGGGAGTCAATGGTGGGCATGAATATGCTCATGATTAACAACGACCTAATAAAGAAAAGGAAGATTTTCGACAAGAAATATAGAATCCATATAGGAGAGAGAGATAGTTGGGAGACAGAGATACCGGAACCCAGAGTGACATGCTTCACGGACGGTTCATGGAAGTCCTCAACAAAAAGAGCGGGGGCAGGCATTTATTACCAAGAAGCGAATGAGCACACAAACGATACCACTAGGAGGCTTCACCAGTGTATTCCAGGCAGAAGTGTATGCCATCATGAAGTGTGCACAGAGACTCAAGGAAAGAAGTAATATAACGGGGAGCCACGTTATAATCTACTCAGACAGCCAAGCAGCACTAAAAGCGTTAGATAATCCAGTAATCAAATCCTCCCTGGTGCAGGAATGCAGAGATGAACTGAATAATCTAGGCATAGCATCCAAAGTGACACTGGCTTGGGTACCAGGACACAGTGGAGCAATAGGAAACGAGAAGGCTGATGAGCTGGCCAGAGCAGGGGCGGACCGACAATATCTGGACCCGGAACCAGCACTTCCGATATCTGCAACGGTAACGAAAGGAGTCATCGCCAGAAGAATAGAGACAAAGACAAATGAGGCGTGGATAACAACACAAGGGTGCAGACAATCCAAACTCATGATAGGAAGGGTAAATAGGAACAGAACAAGGTATCTACTAAACCTTGGTAAGTACAATCTAAGTATACTGACAGGGATCTTGACTGGACACTGTCCACTCAATAGACATTTGACGGTAATAGGAGCCAAACAGGATCCTCGATGCCCACATTGTGGCAAAGAGGAAACTAGTCAACACGTTCTGGCCGAGTTTGTGATGTACTCGTCACTGAGATATCGCACATTCGGGGAGGACGCACTGACAGCAGAGACACTTAAAAGCATTAACCTTCAGGACGCACTATTGTTCTGTAGGAAAACAAGAAGATGGGATCAGTGCTGGATGGGAGCGCCGCAGAGCCAGTAACCTGAGACTGGATCAAGGGGAACAGGGCGGAATGAATGGAGAGCCACTCGACCGCCCGCCTGCCTCGGCGGCGTCCCCACTCATCATCATCATCATCATCATGTAGGAATACTGATGTCGTGATCTTAGCATGATATAAAATAAAAAGAAGTTACTTTAAACAGAAACAGAACTGACTGTCATGTCATGTCACTTGTCAAACATAACAACTGTAACAACATGAATTCGTCGACTTTGGGCAGATTGCGGCTATCCGCTTTTACAAATCCGTTAGTCACTTTCATTTTAAATAGCGTATATCAAACAATAGTATTACGAGAATTGAAAGCGTGTCGTTAGAAACAAGTAATCCGTCAGACAGATGAAAAATGGACATGACAGTTGTATATTTTTTCAATTCCTATGGTAATAAATGGACTAAGGGCACTATAAGTGTATTCCTAACATTCTCAATCCAACTTTTTTTACTGTTTTTCCTAAATATAAAAATAAACTACTGCATAAAAAAATCCAAAAATATTTTTACTGTAATCAGCAGAGTAAAATCTACAAACGGTATTTTTATTTTACTACCTTAGCACATATGAATTGTTGTCAATTTAGGTAAATATTTGCTTTCTCCCTTAACTTAAAGAAGTAACCGACTATTTACAGTCTGCACTAACATATATGTATACGGCCAACGCGCCAAATATATGTAAACATAGACGTTATTATCAGAAACATAGGGGCGTGTAGATATTATTCACGCCTTAGGAACGTATATTGATGACTTTGCCTGTACTAAAATCAGCAGATTGAATATTTGTGACCGCTTTGACCATTTTTCTCGTCGTCGCTATTAGACCGGCGCGTCGTATCTGTAGAGCCGTAACTCAATTTAGCCATACAAGGCCTCTAGACATAAATAAAACAACAAAACTAATCTGCGCTCAATCGTGATGGTACTACAGTAAGTAACCAAGGCGCTTTACCGTTGAAAGTGTCGTCGACAACGCGCCAGGAGTCGTGTCGCAGGCGCAGGAGCAGGCGCGCGGTGGCGTGGCGTGTGCCGAAGGCGGCGCGCGCGGCAAACGCGCTCCATATCGGCGGCGGCGCCTCGCGCGCCAACGGCGCCGCGCGCGTCGACGCTACCACCCCGAAGTCGAACTGCCCGCTTGAGAACTGCAGATTGTCCATTTGGACGTCGGCTATTGACAAGACTGTCTTTGTACCCTGCAAACAAACAGGCTTTCGTTGTAAGAGTGACCACTTTCCTGTGGTAAGTAGGTAAAAGAACGTGTAACAAAAAGTATCGATTACTTACAACATACTTATAAGTAGACCCCGTTATCAAGCGGTCAGTTTGGTGGCAAACTAACATTAGTGATGTGTAGACCCGGACTTTAGTCGCAATGACGTCACAATAGGGTAGTTTGGGGAGTAAATGGAACGGTTTTAATTAACACGACAACCCAGTCTATTGGTGTTCAACGGAATTATTTTTTTATAATCAGGCATTCGCGATATAAATTACCTATAAGTCAATTGTCAATTGATTAATTTATCGACTTTGTTCTTTCATTAACTGACTTTCGGTAACAGATCAGAAGTTGTTCTAAATGTCTTGCGGTTAGGCTACGTCATTTAGCAGAATATATCCACTTCATCACTATCATACGTAATAAGGAAAAAAGAAAGCTTATTACTCATTAGATGAGTTTTTCAATGATATGAGTGGGGAGTGGAGATAATTAAATATTGTGAACACTGCTGTTGTTTTCCTGTGCTTTTCAGACTCTGTTTTGATTGTGTATAATATACAGGGCGAGCTATCAAAATTACTTCTGCAAAAAAGAGGACGAAAAATATATGAAAAGTTGAGATTTGTATTGAAAAAAAAAACACGGGTTTGCCACATTGCATAACATTAACGATCTAATACAGGTCAAGAAATACAAATAAATCCAAGCAACCCTTACAAATCAAAAATATGCGCCGATAACAACTGTCGAAGAGGAAAAAAGTATTTTTATAGTGGATATATTCTGCTAGAAGACGTAGCCTAACCGCAAGTCATTTAAAACACCTTTTGACCTGTTACGGAGAGTTAGTCAACGAAAGAACGTCGATAAATTAATCAATTGACAATTGACTTATAGGTAATTTATATCGTGAATGCCCGATGATTATAAAAATCTCATTCCAAACACCAATAGACTAGGTCTAGGTTGTCGTGTTAATTAACACCGTTCCATTTACTCCCCGAACTACCCTATTCTGACGTCATTGCGAATAAAGTCCGGGGTCTACAAATTACTAATGTTAGTTTGCCACCAAACTGCCTGCTTGATAACGGGGTATACTTATAAGGCCACTTTACTATTTCATTTGGTGTACATATAAATAAATCCAAATGAAACATTACTGACTAGTTTTTGAGTTAAATAAACTACCAAAAAATTACTCATCCAACCACAACTTTTCTTTAAGTGAACTCGCTGAGACTGCCTTAAGTCCAGCGGTAGCCCATCCCATAGTTTGACAGAGTGTACCGTGAAAGATTTAGCATAAGTGTATGTCTTGTTGGGAGGGATTGCGAGAGAAAAATAGGTGCTTGACCCCAAGCGGTGTCCGCTACCAGAAGCGAAATAACTAAACCTTTTAGAAAGATACCTATGAAGGAAAAGAAGGAAGGAAAAGGATATTGAAAAGTAATGACAGGACTTGCACATCTCGGCGACGACGAATGGGCAACCAGTTTAGCAGCGCACGGAACTGTGATACGTGGTCATATTTTTGTAAACCATAAACGTACCTGATGCAGACATTCTGCAAACGCTCGAGCTTGTCATGTAGCTCCTCCTTCAGATCAATGAACGCAACGTCACCGTAATCCAGAAGTGAAAGCAGGAGAGAGCGGCCAAGGTTGAGTTTCGTTTTTAAGGGTAAGAAATTTTGCAGCCTTCTCAAAGAATGTAGTGATGCGAAAAGTTAAGTTGGTATTACATTTAGTTGGTATAATGAACGAAACTTATAACAACAAATTATATATTTTTACAACGTATAATTATATACGTAACGACCCCTAATCTATTTGACCGATCAAGAGATAAACTCCTTAATCCGCATTACTTAAGGCAAAGGAACAAGCTTTTAGGCACATTTACTAACATGAAAATGGTTAGTTCTGGGCCTCATTACATGGCGGTAAAAATATAGGTACAATAGAATACCACCGACCAGTAGACTAATAGAGGAAGATAAAATATTTTATAAAAATTTAAAGGATTTTTAGATTTAAGTGTTTGTGTAAATTAATAAACTTGTAAATTGCTGTGCCCTTACTGGGTTTACATTGGACTATTATAATAATTGTAACACCATTGTAACACATAAATGCAATAAACATAAAAGGGCTCAATTTGCTGCTCAGTTTGCTACAATCAAACCACTTTTATTTTTCAACCCTCATTCTACACCCCTTTTAAAATATTTAGAAAGATAATTTCATATTTTGTTTACTAAAAACTGATGAAGGCAAGCTTATACAACGGCACCAAATTTCAAGTTGATAGCTTCTAAAGTTTCAGAGAAAACTTGTTGTGACATACAGACAGACACCAATGTGTCACCATGTGGGTTTCTATATTATAATTTTGATACGGAATCCTAAACCATATACAGGGTGTAAATCGTTAAGTGTGTCCAGGCGTTTATTCCGTAAATATAACAGATATCAGAAAACTTTCAAGATGCACTTGCAGAGATGGGCAAAATTTATTCGAATGACGAATAACGAATATATATATATATATATATATATATATATATATATATATATATCACTGAAAGGGTCTTTGACGCTACGTGACACGCAAAACCACCTATTTAATTTATCTTTCATATTTATTTGTAAGTTACCTACCTAATGGTAACGTATTTGTTTTAAATCTATAATAATTATTAAGAATAAAATTTGTGAATCGCCAAGTAGATTCCAACATTAAAAATAGAAGCATTTTTCCAGTGTGGGGTAACATTATAGAAATGGTACCTACCTGTAAATAATAAGTAGTGAAACTTACTTTACTGTCATGTTGAATTAAAACAGCGGCGCGGTCGACATGTAAAGCGAACAGAGGGCTTGTATCTGACGTGATCCCCATTTCTATGGCAATTACGCCGAACACGCACCGCAGGCGCTCCGTCAATAACCGAGCGTCGTTGCTAGCCCATTCTATCAACAAACAATCAGTTGAACATTGGTTTTATGTTAAAGAATTTTCATAATTTTAATTCTTACCTACCAGAATCAACAACATCTAGAAATGAACACGTCGGCAAGCCCCGGTCTGGAGCTATCATAGGATTTGATAAGCGACCCGCAATCTTTTCCTCGCTCTTCGCTTTAGCCTCAACTATATGAACTGAAAATTGAAGGTGTTGTTTATTTAACGTTGTCAAAATATTCCAAGAGGACTATTTACTATTTGTTATTATAACCTTGACCGGACTGCATTGATGGACTTCCGCGGAAAACTAATACTTTAGAAGGCGCTTCAACAGTGCTTTCTGGTGCTGCAGTAGGTTCCGGTTCTATAGCAGGTTCCGGCTCTACAGTTTGTTTTTCTTTCGGCAAATTTGCATCCTCTTTGCTTTGTTCGGGCTCGCTGGGCTTCGGCGCCGTTTCGACGCCCTGAGACATGGCTTCTGCAATCGGCGCTTCGGTAACCATCACTTCGTCCTGACACAAGGCTTCTGCAATCGGCGCTTCGGTAACTATCACTTTGTCAATATTTCAGTATCGACGCAAGTACAGTTATGTACAGATCTAGTAAATAATCCTTTCACATCGTGAAATTTCGGAACTCACGTCTACTTCCGAATGATGCCGACGTGTCTATTGAATTATGAAGTGACATGTTTGTATAAACTAAATAGAGTACTTTAGTTATCAGTGTCAAATGTCGAACCACGGGTTTGAAGTATATCACACCACGATCAAATATATAGAAATAAGGTGTAGGTAAACAAGAAGAAATATAAATAAATGTTGAAAATAATTTCATAGGCTTTTCGATCTAAACGTTTTCCAGGTCTTATTCGGCATGACTATTAAAAAGAACTGAAAACAAACTTAATCTAATTAACAAAAAAATACTCTGGTATTAACCACTCTATATCGATTATAACTCTCGCGATGCGATGTTCCCCCACGTTGTCTTGATGGGTACTGAGTCAGACTGAAGTAGCATGACAAATACGAACATTTCCGAGAAAATACGATGTGAAAGGATATTTCACTACATCTGAACTTGCGTCGAAACTGAAATATTTATAAATATTTTAAAGCCGTGCGAGTGGCTATTTGTGTTATACAAGAAGCCAGTCACACACCAGTAATAGCTGAATAGTAGGTAGAAGGAATTTCAACGTAATGCGACATAATACTAAATTACATATTAAGTTTCAATTACTTTTAGAAAAGACAAGTAAAATTAAATATCAGGATGATTCCACGGGCGTTTCAACCGCCGTCAGTCCGCTTTCCTAAGTATTTAAGAAATAGGCGATAATAACTATACTTAAAATTCGATCAATTGTGGCAAGAATTACCATAACAATATAGCTCTGTGTAAATGTTAGCTGCTTGGTGTAGCTCATTCTTTCAATATTTATGACACGGGCCTTAAGGCGGTTGAAACGCCCGTGGAATCACCCATCACAGAATAATAGTTATGAAACCAACTACAGGGTATATGGAAAATAATGTTAACTTAAGGTTAGGTCAAGGTTATGACTGTTATAACAATTAGTCGTGATATTTTACACAAACATAAATTCGGAGGGTAAACTTTATATAGCGGTCGATAAACTAGTCAGTCAGCAACGAAGCAAACAGATCATGTGTATCAGTAGCAGGACATTATTGGATTTTAAATGTTTCATTCAAACAAGATGTGGCGGGGGGACTCAGTTAAAATCTTAACATTTAGAAACATAATTAACATAAATCAAATTAACGTTTAAGTTCTTTTTTACATTAGTCATCAATTTTTATTATATTTAAATCTTGTCTACTAATGTAATCCTTTATTTTTTATTCAATCTCACAAGTATTTCATACAAACGCTATAAACTGAACTTCTTCTGATGGAAAAAGTATTTAATTTATCATTATTTTATATGATGGTATAGTGACTTCAAAAGTATAAGTACGTTTTTTAACGAATAAAATTAAGAAATTATTAGCATAAGTGGATTTTTTTAAAGCAAGTTCTATGGTAGGAACTTTGTATCTTATCCTTATCATATAATATAGTTAAGCTAACGTTATTATAATCATGCTTTGATATATTAAGCCTACGTATTAGTCGACCAAAAAATTCCTTTACTTACCACTTTTAAACCTTAATACACATAGATTTGAAAATTAGTGGTGACGAACCTTCGTGGTCGACTAAAGGTCTCAGCTCATTAGAACCACCCGGCACCCGACCGGCACCGCCTCGCCTCGAGCGGTTAGTAATCTTTATATGGATTTGTATGGGCATGCGGTCACTACATCAACTACGTATCATAGAACCACCCGGCGTAGCGTAGTTGATGTAGTGAGCGCATGCCCATACAAATCCATAAAGAATACTAACCGCTCGAGGTGAGGCGGTACGGGTCGGGTGCCGGGTCGTTCTATTGAGTTGTGACCTAAATACTTAGGGCTCGTTGTTTGATCAGTAGTTAACTCAACCAATTGTTAAAATTCGAAAAAGGAATCGAAAATTTGACGCATTTCCTTGACATTTTAAAAATTAGTAACGTTTTTTGACCATTAGCTAGTTTAACTAACGATCAAACAACAGACCATTAGGCTTAGTAGGTATATAATTAATTAAATTTCTTATTTTGGTACTTACTCGTATTATCTGTCCCAATTATTTTTTGTGTTGGCTCATCAAATAATACGTCATCACAATTTATTATCCTTGGATCATATACACCAGCTTTTGATTGAGACCAAACATCCGTAAGCTCAGCGAATCCATCTACTATAGTTAAATCTGAACCAGCCTAAAAATAAATTAATCAGTTACAAACAATATTAAATTGGTATTATATATAGTGATTTATTTTTATCTTGAAAAAAAAACCGGGCATATCTGACCATCATCAGTGTATGGTTCCGAAGCCGTTAATACACAAACACTATCTCAAAGAACAACAAGTATCAACTAATTCTCTATTTAAAGTTATTTGGTGCTGTCTTAGATGATTTTAGTATTAACTTATTTGTTTTAGCTTGAATTTACAATAATCAGATAAAAATATCAGTTAAAGTGAGCCCTTCCCTTTTGTAAGGGAAAGAAAAGGGCGAGCAAAAATTAACCATGAGATAATGTTTTGTTTACATTACATTGGAAAAAAAAAGGAAAAAATTGTAATTAAACTTATTTCAAGGAAATTACGTTTGTCTCTACGTTTAGCTAGTTAGGATAAGACCTTGTTTGGTACATAATACAATTACGGCATTTATAAAATATCTCATAAGTTTTATTATAAAGCTAGAGGACGCTCGCGACTTCGTACGCGTAGAATTAGTTTCCCGCTACTCCCCCTATTTTAACCCCTTAGGGGATGAATTTTCAAAAATCGTATCTTAGTGCTCACTTACATCATGAAAGGAACCCCTGTACCAAATTTCAAGTTTCTAGGTACAGTAGTTTTGTCTGTGCTTTGATATCTAAGTCAGTCAGTCAGGTTTGCCTTTTATATATATATATATAGATATCATTTCGTTAAAATTAATATAATATAAAAATGAGAAATGCGACTCCATTCGTCCGATGTTCACTTTTGTCGCAAATATTATGATAATGGCCATTTCACTAAAAAGTTTTCAATATTTTGAAACGTTAGTTTGTAAATTTGACACTTGACGGGTAGTATATTGAGTTCTTTTTGCATGAATGTTTAAGGTTAAAATTAGCGACGTTTGCATGTATCTGAATACAGCTGTCAATGTCATTTAGGACAGTTTATAACAACATTTTTGTGCGGGATTGTGTATCTAGTATAATATTAAATCAATGTTCGGAAACTATGAAGTTTAGATTATTGTTTTAGCTTAATGTGATACGGAAATAAAAAGTTATCATGCAAATAAAACCCGTATAACAACAGCATAAATAAGTTTGTGTTTGTTTCTTGTATCGGGACCCCTCTTGGGATTTGATGTATTGTTCATATTTTAATATTAAACGATAGAGTTTATAATAAGACGTATTCTGTGAAAATTTCAACTGGTTATAAATAAATTACCGAGACCACGGAATTGCATTAATGGTGGTTGTACCATTCGCATGAAAAGCAAAATAATTCAAGTGTTTTCTTAATTTAATGAGATTACATACCCTAAACAAGTGGAATAAGTATGTCCATTTTTCGCTTTTAGTCGTTATCATTAATTCTTCATCTGAGCTGTCACAAGTATTAAAAATAATATGATCCGAAATTCGATCCATTTCCTTTTCTTGACATCTTAATTTATTTTCTTCACTTTCGACACCGAGACAAATATATTCCCAGTCCTCCGCAGTAATTGTATTAATTCGTTCAGTTGCTAAACTCATAATGCTTTGCATGTTTAATGAAATGTTTCGTTTAGCTACATACTTATCCTTTAATCGTAGACCAAATATTTTCAATCGTATTGAATGTTGGGTGATACGGTGACAATCGTGGAACTGAATGACCATGCTCTTTTAATATTACATCAATGTGGTACTCAATAAATCGTTATATATTTTTTTCTAATTAATTCACACAAACTTGTTTTGTACATCAACAAACTATAAGAAATGTTACGTTCTGTCAACCAATGCATAATTTCTTGTTTACAAGCATTTGACGTATAAAATTATTCTGAGAATTGCGAGAATACAATAAAATAAGATCTATATTTTAGTGCAACGTAAATAGTAAGTATTTAGAATTTGACACCGACATTATTTTTGTATTTACTTCTTTAATTATAGAATGCCTGTAAACACACATTACCACTACATATGCATTTCCGCGCTCTCGATAATTTATCTATACCTACTTATTACCTACGGTTAAAAACGTCACTCTAACAGGATGGCGCTTTTGTATAAAATTTACCAAAATTTTAAACGTACGTAGAATCAAAGCTACTGGGTCTATTTCAATGCAACAAAAAGAAGTATGTTTGTTTATTTATAAGCTTAACCGTAACAAAGTTTCCAGCGAGTTGGCGTACCTACTGACATTCTTCATTACAGATGGCTGTCTCGAGCGGCTATCCCTTTTCTTATATATCCGTCATGCAAAAAAGAAACAACCCAACGTAGTGTATGTACCTTTTATACATTGTAATTTTAGTATGAAAGCACGTACCTTGGGCTTGAAGAACGATTCTTGAGATGAGAAATTTCCTTGCAATCGTCGCCTTATGTCACTCGCTGAAATGTCGTTCTGAAAGCACGAGAAATTACTTGTATGTTAGAGAACATTTTATGAACACGATGAAAAAAGGGTAAAACGCGTAAAGTACCTTTCCGATCTCAAGAGTTTATAGATTCTATAAATATAAACAAAAGAATAAAAAAATACTAAGACGTATAAAAATTAAACACTGATCCGAGTCTAAACCTACGACGATGGGTTAAGAAAGACACTAAATAATTGTCAAATAAAATTATCTTGCGTAAGTGCTTGCAATCACACTTTATTGATGAAAGGATATAAAATCTGTTCAAAAATGGTGTTGAGTAGACTAAAAAAACGGGCAAGAGCATGCATGCATGAACTGCTTAGGAACCTTAAAGTACATTTTAAAAGAACTGTCGAAATATCTGCAACACGATGATTTAAGCTGTTTTTTTCATCTTTTGGATGTATAGAAAGCGCCCCATAGAAATATTTATTTTTGATATTTAACTACCAAACTAACTAGCGGCTTCTAGAAGACACCTATACTTACATGACATACGGACGGACGGACATGACGAAACTATAAGGGTTCCGTTTTTGCCATTTTGGCTACGGAACCCTAAAAACGGTCAAATGCGAGTCGCTCATTCCAATCAAGATGGTATTATGTAAAACTCACGACACAATCGGGATCGGAGCTCATAATTTTTAATCAGCTTTTCATCAAACAAAGCAAGATGTGCGATTGTTGATCGGGTCGCCACATTCCCGAACGCATGGCTGACATACGTACGCGTCATACTCGTGAACGGGTGCTGTCTGTGGGGTCCGGCCTGTTCACGCTTGCAAGGACAGGTTTTTCAGTTATTTATTTTAATCCCGGTGACAGTTCCGGTATATATATATATATATATATATATATATATAATATCTGAATCTCGGAAACGGCTCCAACGATTTCGATGAAATTTGAAATATTAGGGTTTACGGGGGCGAAAAATCGATCTGTCAAGTTGTCATCTTCGGAAAATTTCGTTATCACCCCGAGTGACGCTCGATTTTCCAGGTACTTTTAATTATCGTTCCTGGCGTAGAGACCTCGTCATGTTCTCCTCCTAGTCATTATTGTTAATTTATTGTTATTGACCTTAGTAAAGCAAGGCCAATGAGACAAGATAAAGAATGTAAACAAGCTTTCAGGAACTCAAAACATTTTTATTTGAAATCGTGTCACTTCGAACGCAATCCAAACAGGAATGAACTTCACAAAATGGCGGCCTTAATTTTGAGAACTTCTGTACTGACAGCTTTCCCGTTCCACGAATCACGCAACGACAGCCGTCATTGACCAACTGAAGATATTATTGCGTAGGGGAACTAAGGACAGACATAATAATCGCTCGCTATCGCAATATAGCCGAGTAACAGTCAGTTTGTTTACATTCTTTATCTCTTCTCATTGGCCGTACATTCGTAATGATTTTATTTGTTACTTTCAAAAATACCTACTTTTAAGTATTACTGTATTTAATTATTGGAAAAATGACCTTCTGCTGGAGTTTCTTGCGGCGCTTCATCTCCGCAATGATGGTCTTGTCCTAAGCGCTAGTAGATTCACTCCATATTACCGATTTGTAATGTGTGTCCCCATGTGGCCAATTTAATCAATACATAATTTCTTTTTTTAAGTTAGAACACTCTCAATTTAGCACCTCTATAACAATAATAAAATAGGTTCATCCGTTCAGGAGCTACAATTCCACAGAAAGATACACACGTCAGACTTAAACACCCCTCTTTTTTGCGTCTGTAGATTTTTGTGTTTGTAGTAACGGCTTCGATCGGACGGAACACTACAATGAGCATGGTCCATCATGCTCTTGTCCGGTTTATGATATAGTTTTCTGTGTTTGTAGTAATGATTTCGGGACTTTACACTGAGCATGGTCCGACATGCTCTTGCTCAGTTTTTGAGATAGTTATTTGTGTTTTCATCACACTCGCTGGTAAATAATGTCCTAATATGCTAGAAAAATCGACCGTAAATCCCAAATAATTCCCGCAGGCCTTTTATTACCATTACGCCCTATCGTGTGTAATAGCTTTTTTTTAAAATATAATACCTGGACTAAAACTAACATAATACGTCAGGACCCAGTTCTTGTGCCATTCGATATGAAGTTTCTTTCGAGATTAAATGTCAGTTGCATACAATTTTCTAAAAATCTCGAATATAAACTATTGATCTCGACTGTCACTAGAATCGGACTCCTGAACACGTTTGATATTATCTGTGGTAAGTCATAGACAATGATGTAGTCTGCCGCTAATTTATAAATACTGATTATAAACTGTGTGATTCCAAAATAATAATTAAAAGGGTGTCTTTGTGCACATATTAAAATTTATATATCAATAAAAAACGTGTCGTCGTCAGAAGAAATGGATAATGCGACTCCGCCGGACATCGCAAACGCGGCTAAAATTATTAGTGAGAATCGTAAGTTAAAGATACGATCATGTGTCTGATTTTATTTCATTTCCTCGCAATTGTGATGAAAAACATTGTATGTTACACGGGTGGTAAAGGAAGTACAAAGCTCGAGTTATTAAAGCTTCTCGTTATTCTAACAGACTCTCGTTTGTAATTCGGTCTTTACAACCCTTAATACACAATGTACTATTGTACGAGGGTTGATCAATAAGTTTTTAGAATCGGTATAAAAAATGGGAGATATGTAAATCGTTATATTTAAATTGGAATATGCACACATTCTATATTTACAAACATTTATTAACGTCATTTAAATGTTTTATTTTACCCCTATAAAAATATTTTTATTTTTGGAGGTCAAATTTTGTACCGTAACTAAGTCATCATCAGCTTGTGATTTTTATGTAGTTGTTTTTGAACATTGGTGAATGAGAAGTAGTAGTCAAAAGTTAGGGCTAAATAACACGGGGAGCGGTTATCAGTTCTGAACTTAGGTCGGAGAGCAGCATCCTTGTGAATTAGATTGCTCTGAAGAATAATTCCTGCCGAAAAAACGTAAATTTTTTTCAGCACTTTTTTTATTTATTTTTCCTTAACTATACGGCAGAATAATGTTATATAACTCTCCCAGGTTATTTGATAATTGCTAAAAGCTAATATCACAGTATTTATTTGTAGGCCTTAATAATCCCGGAAAAGGCCGAAAAAGCCACCCTAAATGTTGGTGACCGAGCTGGAAATAAAAAAGTCCACTGCAAAGATAACTTGTTTATCTTTAAAATCATAATGATAAACCAACGTTTCATTTTCAATAACATTTTTTTTTATTAGGGCATCAGGACTTTCTCCACACCGCTCCAAATAATTACAAAACTAACTCTTATTTTTGCCGTCTTGTAAAATTGTTTATACAGATGTTTTTTGTTTAGCTATCACAGAAAAACAAATGAATAATGTTAAAAAAAATATCTCTAATTTAACGTTGATTAGTGCCATGGTATAGTCCACATTAAAATAATATCATTACGAGGATGGTTCACACCGATTCTAAAAACTTATTGATCACCCCTCGTAGTCCTCACTAGAACCTTGTAAGACTTGTGTCGTTTTTTCACGATTTAAAACGACAGTGTTTTCCTATATTAAATTCTATTGTGTCGATTATGGCTAATAAAAGAAGAAGAGGAGAATGTCCATCTTTGTATGGGAGTTGGACCAAGTGCTGCCCAGAACTCATAGTGCATTAAAGATAAAGATAAAGATAAAGATATTTATTCAGTAAGTAGGCCGCACGGGCACTTTTACACGTCAAGAATCTACCAGCGCTTCCCAAGAGGAGACCACTGCTGAGAAGAAACGCCGCAAGAAACTCAGCAGTCAGTAATTTTTTTAAACATATTACAATGGTTACTACTTAGTCTAGCATTATATAAAGCAATAAATATTAAATTACTTATTATAATTATAAAAAAAAACATGCGTAGTTCAGCAGGAAAACATGTCAAAAATCTTACGAGAGAGACAGAGGGAGAAAAGGAAAAAAAAACACCTATTTATGTTTATATAAGACGATACAAGATGACCACATAAAAGTTTCGAAATGTTTTCCTACATCAACGGTGTCCCCTAGACAAGATAAAGCTTTTGCATTTGAATAAATTATTATTGACTAAGTTTCGGGTTTAGGCCATGCATTTTTGTCTGTTAGATAATCCTCGACCCTATAATATGCTTTAGAAATTAACGACTTTTTCAAGTAATTTTTAAGTGCTGGAAAGGGTAACTTTAAAACTACGTCAGGTAGTTTATTATAGAAATGAATGCATTGACCAACAAATGATTTATATACTTTACGGACGCGGAATTTTCGAATAGCGATTTTATTATTATTTCTTGTATTTAAATTATGTATATCAGAATTTTTGGTGAAAGACTCTAAATTCTTAATAACATAAATAATATTCTCATAAATAAATTGAGACGCTACAGTTAAGATATTAATTTCTTTAAAAAGTTATCTTAATGAGTAACGGGAATTTAAATTGTAAGTAGAACGAATGGCCCTTTTTTGAACACAAATATAGTTTGTATGTCAGCTGCCTTACCCCAAACCAGAATACCGTAGGACATAACACTATGGAAATAACTATAATAAACTTAGCGAGCTGTCTCAACATTGGTAAGTTGTCTGATTTTTCTAACGGCGTAAGCTGCCGAACTTAGTTTACCTGCCAGTACAGCTATATGGGGACTCCATTGCAAATTTTTATCTATTGTTATACCTAGGAAAACTGCCTTATCTACCATTTGCAAACACTCGTCATTTAGAAAAATACTAGAATCTACCGGTTTAACATTAGGCAAAGCGAACCTAACACATTTAGTTTTCTTAGCATTTAGTAGCAAATTGTTGCTAGTAAACCAATTAAGTACTTCAAATAATATGGCGTTTATCCTACTGTAGTCTACGGATTTTCTATGTGCCTTGAAAATTAGTGAACTATCATCAGCAAAAAGTACAATATCACAAAGTTTATCTATTGTTGGTGGCAAGTCATTTATGTAAACTAAAAATAAAAAAGGACCTAAAATAGAACCTTGAGGCACACCTATTTTCACTGTAGCTCCAACATATTGCGTTTTGTTTATAACAACTGTTTGAGTTCTATCACTTAGATAAGAAGACATAAGACTTAAAGCTTTATCGAACAATCCATAATGTTCTAATTTTAAAATAAGGGTCGTATGATCTACGCAATCAAAAGCTTTAGAAAGATCACAAAAGATTCCTATTATGTTAACACTCGACTGTCACAAGACTGCTTCCAGATATATCCCGGGAATCATGAAAAAAATCCATTTGTTGACAACTAAATCATCGTCATTGATAATAATTCCTATCGAGAAATAGAGCAGGGCGCCCAACAATTGGTGCCTAGCCCACCCTAAAACTAAATTAGGCACATAATGAAAGCATCAACAACAACATCTATTAGTCGTCAGAGAGCCGTTGTGGGCACGAAAACTTGTGATTACATAAGACGTCGTTGGCGCTCAAACGGTCCATTTGATTATCGCTTTCAGAAAAACCTTAGAAAATCAAAATCAAAAAGGAAAAACGACAAAATAAAAGCTTTTTCTCAAACAAGCTCGGAAATAACGGTTTTCCGATTAAAACATATGGACGGAAAATGCCTCTTTTTAATCCTAGGAGTAGAAAAACCATATGAAAACACTTTCCGTCCATGTCCATATTGTTTTTTCAAAAGTGCTCTTTATTGCGTATAAAATCGAAAGGACCATGAAAAAAATCCCGTACACCCAACTTGTGGGGGCGCAGCGAGGGGCGGCGGCGCGGCGGGGCTCTGCGGAGCGGCGGCGGCGGGCGCCGGCTCGTTGTGCGTGAAACTATCTTAACTAATACTCGTATGACGCAAATAAACATTCTCTCCGAATTTGTCAAAGATTTTTAAAAATACTTAGTACCATGTATTTATATAATTTCCTCGCATTGTTTGAGAAAAGCATTATGTATGCCTCGGCGGAAACGAGGATTTCCTGACTCGTATTTTAGCAGGCCTCGCTGTTGCTCGGCCTGCTAACCACCTCGTCAGGAAATCCCTTACTTTCCGCGCCTAGGGTACAATGTACTATTTTCTCTGGAAGTAGTTTTGAAACTTTGTGTTTTTCTAATAGATAGTAACGTAAGGAACTCGATAGAGGTACTTTCATTTCTGGGCAGCATTTGGTCCAACCTTGTCATTCTACTTTGCCTAAAAAAACTATCACGGCCCAGTATTTTTTTTGTTACGTGTGTAATACACATAGTACATGATAATACTATGTATAAAATGAATGTTACGCTCGAAGTAGTTGTTGTGAATGGATGTATAGGTTGCGTGAACTGGTGCAAGGAGAACCTGCGCAACTTTCTGCAGTTCGAGCAGCGATGAATGCGGGTGCACGCGCACGCGCAGCTTTATAGTGTCCCCGCTCGGAAGCTGCAGCAGCTGCTCCCCGCTCTGCGCTGCCACACCCGCGCTCCACTCCGGCTCGACGTCCAAGCCTGCGTACAGTACATCGCTTACTACAACTAAAACGCAACAACCATGCATAATGCGTATTTGCATACATCCATTGCAACACGTAGGTACATACCAAATATACAAAAAATATCTTTATCATTTTAGGATGGGCGTTGACTAGTCAGATAGTTAGTCAGTCAGTCAACCGGGACATTGCCTTTTATATACTCAATCATTACAATGCCCTAGTTCTTGACTGACTTACACCGTACAAAATATCGTAATACACTTAAGTAACTAGTTTCTTTCCGATTGTTTTAAGTCATCCCTGGGCGTATAAAGATAGAGGATGGATATATACATAATCACGACTGACTAGAACCACCACAGATCACAGAAACAAGGGAGATATGTAATGAGCGCAAATTCGTACAAGACCCGGTGTCGCCACTTTTAAACATGTGTGCCTCTTACGCTTATAGATGAATTACCGAGAGCGTGGAATTGCGTATGTAGTGGTAATAAGTATGTGTTTACAGACATTCTATATTTAAATTTCCTCAACTTCTCATACCATCAGCATAAAAAGAGTATTGTTGTACCTAAGTATATTAAATAAGTAAGTACAAAAATAATGTAAGCGTCAAATTCTAAATAACTTTTACAATGCACTAAAATATACGTCTTATTTTATTGTAGCAATTTTCAGAATTATTTTGACTGGGCACGTACGACTGTAAGTTACACAGTTTGCAAAAATTATGGTAGAAAGTAGCAGTAATTTTGGTCCGATTGAGAGTCAAAGTAAACAAATAATTTTAACTATACTTTGAACTCGAACTAATGAAATTTTTAATTCACCTTACACTGCTGCCCAATTAGTGGAAAAGGCTACAGGTGTTTCTCTCTCGACTATTTATAAAATTATGAATGAGAGTAAGAGTGACAAATTCAAAGCAACCAAAAAATTCTCCTCTCCGAGTAAGAAAAACTTACGTACCTACTCGTCCGTCGGCAGTAGGTGTTTTTGATCAAGAAGTCATAAGGAGAACTATATTTATATAATTTTCATCTGTCCCATACCTAAGCAATTTCTTGCCTTAAAGATGAAAATTTAAATAAATGATAGCGACTAAAAGCAAAAAAAGGACATACTTATTCCACTCGTTTAGGGTAATCTCATTAAATTTAGAATACAACTTAAATGGTTTTCCTTTTCATGCGAACGGTACAACCACTACACATGCAATTCCACGCTCTCGCTAATTCATCTATACGCTCTATTGACTACTACAAAAACAAACTCCTCATAATTGGTTACAGCTTACGAACTAAAAACGCCGTAACATAGCTTTGATATCAGCACAAAATTATGCTTTATGTTAAAGTTTCAAAGTTGAAAAATGCTGATTGATAGTTTTTTTTCCATCGTAGTTCAGCTATTGAACGTAAGGTAGTGCTTACTAGTCACTTCGCTGCCATCTAGCGACGAGTAATTAATTAATTACTAATTAAATAGATGGCGCCAAGATAGTATTCCTTATGTTTAGCGGATTAAGGACTACTCTTACAACGACATGTAGTGATCCTTTTTTCAAGAGGTGTGCTTCTTTTTCCTGCAGTCCACTTAGGAATGTCACCAGGAATGTTTCAAAATATATCGATAACCATATAAAACTTGTTTGCACCGTTAATATAGGTACTATTCAATTTTCAGGCAATAGGTACTATATTTTTTATTATACTACTAGGTTAATACAATTACATCGTTTAAAATTAATACATAATGTTTGAATAGAATAATATTTTATTAGCAAGACGTTACATAAAGTTGATACATAATTTTTTGAAATTGGAAATCAAACCTATATTAAAACGTAACAAAAATGCCTGCATTTCTGAGGTAATTTTGCTGGAGCTGTTAAAGATTTTTATGTGTTGATTTTACTTGATTACTTAGTACATAAAAGTGTAAACTTGGATATTACGATGTTGATACAAATACACTTATAAAATGTGGCATTATCTATGTAAAGTGACCTTATTGTCGATGGCGCTTACGCCGCACTGCGTCACGCGACGTTGTATTTAATCGGAGCAATTTTAATAATGGCGGAAGCGCCATCGAAGATAAGGTCCCTTTTCATAGATAACGTCACAAATGGGTTTGGTTGAGTATCACGTCACCAGATCTCGGTTTGGGACGAACCAGTAGTTTGTCTTAAGTACTTGTTTATGTAAACTTTATTTTATAAATGGTACAAATAACTTAAAACAGAAATATAGACTTGATACTTTGGGGCATTCTCTACCAGTTAATATTTAGCCTTGAACCTTTTTTAAAACAAATATCTTAGTTATTATCCCAGCTGTGTGCAAGCACAGCTCACTACCGAGCCCTTTGTTTTTGTCGTTGGTAAATTTATTTTTATCTTATTTGTATATTTTATCTAAAATTCAATCAATGGATTACATAACGTTCGTTATATTATAACGAAAATTTGATTTTATATAACGTGAAAATTAATTATATTATTTTCTTTGTGTTTTAAGAGTGTGATAGTGATGATAAATAACTTAAACTATTAACACGTGTAATTCTTCTGATCGCTGTAGAACAAGCCATTTATCGATAGTCGATAGAAATCACGTCCACATCCTTACGCTCAGAAATCCAACGCAACGAAATTTCCCGGTGGTATGCTATGCCCCTTGACTTTTACTATTTAAACGGAGCTCGTATATTGACAGCGATCAGCGGGTGACCAAGGCAACGCTTGACGCGACTTGTGCCGATATGACCATTTTGACCATACCGAGGCGTCACGAACCACGCCCCCAAAACATATCTCCCTTGTTTCTGTGATCTGTGAGAACCAACTACCTATAGTCTGTTCGTTTTAATAGTTTGCATGCTTTGATGTGCCGCTACAATTGGTAGCAGCTGTGTCGGCGACTTCAAAGAGTTGCTATGTACACTATTTGAACGAACGAACTAGGTATATGTTTATTTAATTCCTTTCATTTTTATAATTATACTTTAAAACTTAAACATATTCCTATATTCTTAGCATATCTAATTTGATCAATTAAGAGCGGTCAGCGCAGTACGTCGGGGTCAACGTAGTGCCACTTCGATTACCACCAGCTAGTTGGCGTAGGTACCTGTGGCCTCTCCGAAGGTGAGCACGGGCGCGCCGATCAGTGGCTGCGAGGCGCCGACGGGCGGGAAGCGCGCGCAGTACGACGGCGTCGAGTAGTGACCCACCGCGCCCGCATCCACCTCGTACCACCAGTGTGCGCCCAGGCATTCTTCTGCGGTCTACACAACCAAACAAATGAAAACTGTCAATTTGTAGTAATCTTAAGTAGATTTTTTTATTATGCGTTAAGCCCGTTGCCAATGACAAGCATTACTGTGGTAGTAGCATGGAAATATAATACCTAAGTATGGAAGGGTAACCTCAAACAAAAACGGCTGACAAATCCGCTCCAAAACGCCCACTTTTTGAAATGAAAAGATCTTATGTATCGAGTGGTTTCGATCATCAACTAAATATTACACTGCCCGGCGATAAGTATTGCCCATCGACCTTTGGAAAGAGAGAATCGGCTAATTTCGGCCTCGTAGAGCGTTATCTCTGTCGCACACTACTTTTATAACGTTTGCTAGTCGTGGTTCAGATGCAATAGAGTGCGGTCGCGTCTAGTCCAAAATATATATTATAGAGTTGTTAAAACTCCAAACATTAAATGACTTAAAGTTGTACGATGGCATCTATAGGAAAAAAGGGAAACCTTTACGAGGCCAGTAACGCGATATTATCTAAGGACAATGTTTATAAATATTCTTTAACCGAAGCCGACAGATTAAAAAAAAATGAGGATGATAATGTAAGTAATAATCAAATTACCGGAAAAAACAGGACACTTACAAAATACGAACAAATAAGCTAAAAAATATTAGAACTATAATTTTCGGACGACTTCTAAACGCAGCCATTTCGGCGCGCTTGTTGTGTGACATCACATCACCGTTGACAGAGCGCAATATCAACAACGAAGTGTTTGATTCACAGAGTAAATAAAAGTCCTGCGCACAAAAGTTGTGCGTAGACAATTTAGGCCGGTCATGTCCTACGCACAACAGTTGTGCGCAGGATGTGATTGGAGAATTTAAATTTCATAAAAGAAGACCCTGCTAGTGTTAAAAAAATAATCCTATTGATTTATCACTTATTTTGCAATATATTGTTTTTTTTTTCCCAAAAACCAAGCATCAGAACAGTCGAAAAAATAATAAAAATGAAATTATTGCCCAATAGGATGTGCTCGGCCGCAATGGCTGCCGCCATTGCGGCCGAATATTTTTCTCAAAAATGATTCGTAAAGTCGCATCATTAAAAAGTCACCAGAAAGTTAAGAATACCGGACAGTGATCAAAAGTCTCCGGTAAGTAGAGAGGTTTTGAATTCGGAATGAAAAAGTGTCCAGTAAGTAAGTATGAAATTCCATAACATATCATGTTATTTGAATTTGGAACTATCGGTACAGACCTGTGACAGCCTTCAAAAGACTACAGAGGTAAGCAAGAAAAGGTAACATGGCACAACAAAATATATGAAAGTGAAAACTATTTTGACTCCATTAGGATTTCTGCAAAGAGTACCATTATAATAAAAAAACAATTTGTATTGCTTTTTATTTTTCATCACACTTGCTCGTAAATAGTATCCTAATATGCTAGAAAAATCGACCGTAAATCCGAAATAATACCCGCGGGCCTTTTTTTACCATTACGCTCTATCGTGCGTAATAGCTTTTTATTAAATATAATACTAAAAAAAAAAATATGATAAAAAATATACCAGCCAGTAAACTGAGGTTCGGATTGTGTTCAATTTCATCATTAAATAAAATGTTTATTTGTATTATTTTAGTACCTAATATTTTAGTTCATAAATTTAGAACCATCGCCAACCCTAACTGGTTGTCATACGTCATTTCAATAGATTTTGCTCGCATTTTACGATCCCTGCTTATTATAAACTCTATCGTATAAAATGATCGATAAATCAAATCTCAAGAGGGGTCCCCAGTCCCCATACAAGATACATGAAAAAATACATCTTTTTTTAGCATTTTTATACGGTTTGTATTTTTATAATTGCTTCTTATTTTGATGCTATTTTAAGCCTTAATTGTGGTCTAATTTTCACAGTTTACGAATAAAAAGCAATCTCAAGTAAAACTGCTACAAACATGTGACAACACTGATTTTATGAACACGATGTTTTAAGCGGTCACCCATCCTGTTCTAGACTACGCTTGTGGTTTTGCTTAACTTTGGAAGTCGTAACGATTTTACGAATTCGTTTTGATGATACTATGGTAGTTATGGTTATCTTTTGTTTTGTATTACATACAGTTTAACTAAACTAACTGTCTGTTGCTGACCGGCTTTTCTGTTTGTTACGTTTGTCGAATAAGTTGGTTAAATAAAATTAGAATAATAATTAAGCACTTTTAATTTTATTTTACATAACAATATCAAAACATCAATAAAAAAATATTGTGATAGCTAAAGTGAATCATCCCAAAACTTAAAAACCAAGCTCGAGACGCCCGCAGCGGTAGGTATTCAAAACAATATTAGGTATCTATGATTCACGGAGTTCACTTCGCGGTCTCGTACTACAGCGTACCCATAACAGGTTTAAAATGTCGGAGCCGCGGAAGTCAAAGTCCTGTATTGTACCAAAGTGTATAAACACTACCACCAACGCCAAAAATTGTTTTTTATTTGCCCCAGAATGCCCCAGTACCACAGTAAATAAAAAAAAACAGAGTAATAATGCTCAAAAACTGTTCAACACTACCTACTTGTTACCTACTGGCAGTGCCTAGACCTAGCTATGCGGTGTTGTATGTAGGTACCTACTTACTTATACTAATCGCGAGTGAGCGACTAGCGCACGACCGTGAAATTAAAAGCATTGGAAAAAAATATACAGGATATACATAAGCTTAAAATATCTTTATTTTTAAATCTTTTGGAGAAAGCGTATTACAGTGCAGACCCATTTTTTATTAGATAAATAGTTAAGTATATATTCAAATATTGTGAACTTTATTTAATTGGAAACTTACTTCTTAAACGTAATTTAATGTTAGGAAAACCTGTAAGTAAAATAAAATATTATAATTAATTAATGTTAGGCTATTAGTTTTAGGTAAGTTAATGATGCCCTTGCAGGGTTCACGTTTTAACTGTGCAAATGTTATGAGAACTTTTATCACTACGTGACTGCAATAAACATTTTGAATTTGAATTTGAATACACGAAATATCGGATCTACTAGAGCAATCAAATTCATGTTTTATAGTTTTATCTTTTATACGGTAGCGATATTAATTCTACATTAACACGAAATTTGTAAAGGAAGGCCTACCACCAAAGTCAAGCAACCACAGCTTAAAAATCGTGTAGGTACCTAACAATTATTTACCCGACTGCGTCAAGAGGAGGTCGTAAACTATAAAGTTTAAATTATTATTTAAGCTTAATGTGACATCGATATAAAAAGCTTTCATGAAAATGCAACGCGTACTTCGGCTTCCAAACTTAAGTAACTTCAAGCGTACTCTAAAATAGAATGGGTGACCGCTTAAAACATCGTGTTGATAAAATCAGTTTTTTCCACATATTTGTAGCAGTTTTCCTTGAGATTGCTATCTAGACTACTATTTAAGCTTAAAATAGCATCAACATAAGAAGCCATTATAAAAATACAATCCATATAAAAATGCGAAAAAAAGTGGCATTTTTTTATGTTTGTTGTGTGTACCCCCCTCTTGAGATTTGATTTATTGTTCAATTTATTATTTTATACGATAGAGTTTATAATAAGACGTATTCTGTGAAAGTTTCAATTGGTAAATTATTACGTTTAAAAAGATATAGCCCTGTGAACTTACTCAATCATATAAGGGCGCGCACCGCTGTTAAACGATGACGTCACTCCAGGAACATGGCACCCGCGCCCTTTAATATTATTGACCAAGATTTTAAACGTACGTAGAATCAAACCTACTGGGTCTATTTGAATGAAACAACAAGTAGTACGTTTGTTTATTTATAAGCTTTATTGTAACAAAGTTTCAATTTCAATTTGGCGCACCTACTGACATTTTTCATTAGATATAAGAAATCAGTAACAGGCCCCTTCTATAACAAACTAACTTAAAACATCCCGTACCGTGAGTACATATTACGAATATTTAGCATTACGACTAGTAGTAAACTACCGGAAATCCGGAATTCAATAAAAATAAATAAATATTTGACCCGGTTGTAACAACTCTATATTATGTCCTTTTGCGAACTTTCGGTAAATGTACTCTACATATTCCGATCACTGACTCTGAGTCACATCGGCACTCGCGTATGGTGCTAGCGGTACACCCCGAAATTCAGTAAAAAGCTGCAAATGGTGTTAAAAGTATGAAAATCGGAACGATTGATCTTAAGGCCACACAAAAAAAAGGAGAGGACTTATGACGTCATCTTTTTTTTTGTATGTGAAAAAAAATATGTTGTGAAACCTATCTTGTGTGGTATCTAATGAAAGGGCTTAATAAGCCAATTCTAAAAATATATCATATCATTATATTCCAGTCACTTGTTCTAAATTTAAACAAATATCAAAACTTACCGAGTTTGGGCTCCTTCAAATATGATAAGGTTGAATCATTATTTGTTAAATAAAATAAAATAAAATGATACGTAATAGCCTCATATCCAACTCCAAGAAAGCAATTTTGAAAATATTTACATTTAGTATTTTTTTATAATTTTTTAATATTACAAAATGTGATAATATCACAAGTAGTTGAAACATGTATAAAAAGTTCAATTTTCGACACTGAGGATGATAAATACTAATGCGAGAGGAGTTTTCAATCATATTTATATTATTATTAATACTTATTTTTATTAAAAAAAAACTTTTAAAATTTCTGTAATGGTGTCTAACTTTTTTTTTTGCTGGTTCGACACAACTGTTTTCCATTTTGGTGCGGGGTTTGAGTTTCATCTGTCATTTAGATTAAAACAGTGCTGTTTTTTTGGATCATCTCTAGTGTGTGTTGCGTATTTCATAATCAGGGATCGGACAAATGGGTGTCATTACTTGCAATAGTGTGGACATGACTCCGAAGATGTTAATTAAACAAATTACATTTTATTAATTGATTTCTTACCTGAACTTTATTTTTTATCCTTTGCAAGGTAGTAATAAATAAATAATACAAAGACGTGAGCAGTGGCCATTAATAATAATCTACTTAAGTTTGCTCCATTAACATCCGTGGATTTCGAAAGGAGCCTTTAACCTCATTAGTTTATTTTAGCCGTGAAAAGGAATAAACTAACCACGGAAAAATTATAAAAAATAATGTTTATTTGCTTTAATAAATCTACACAATTACAAGTATTTGTATTATTTATTTATTTCTGCCTTGCAAAGGATAAAAAATTAAGTTCAAATAAGAAATCAATTAATAAAATTTAATTTGTTTAATTAAAATCTTTGGAGTCATGTCCACACTATTGCGAGTAATGACACCCATTTGTCCGATCTCTGTTCATAATGGAGAAAAACTTCGATCAAAGAGTTTGTCTGAAATTTTGTATGGCAAATGGAATTTCGTGTTCGGAGTCGCTGAAAATGTTACAGAAGGCTTGTTACCTATTTGGTATATTTTATTTTTTGAATGCTAAATGAGTATTAAGGTTCTATGACATTATTTAGAATTATAAACTTTAAGAATATGCACAGTATAAATATAGGTGCAGTTAGCTGCAGCATAATATAAATAAAAAATAACACAGAAAATAAAAGTTATTATTCATTAAATATTCGAATGCATTTCTTTTTTTGCAGCCCTTACCGGGTGCCATGAAAGTTGAACGTATGATACCGATGTTTAATTATGAGTGGTACAGATCTAGTAAATAATCCTTTCACATCGTGAAAACTCGGAACTCATGTCTACTTCCGAATGATGCCGACGTGTCTATGAATTATTGAATTATTAAGTGACATGTTTGTATTAAATAAATGGAGTACTTTAGTTATCAGTGTCAAGTGTCAAACCACGAGTTTGAAGTATATCAAACCGAGATATTAAAACCACCACGTTCAAATATATAGAAATTAGGTGTAGGTAAACAAGAAGAAATATAAATAAATGTTGAAAATAATTTCACAGGCTTTTCGATCTAAACGTTTCCCAGATATTAATTAATGCTTTCGGCATGACTTAAAAATAACTGAAAACAAACTTAATCTCAATTAACAGAAAAATACTCTGGTATTAACCACTGTATATCGATTATCACTCTCTCGATGCCACGTTCCCCCACGTTGTCTTGATGGGTACTGAGTCAGACTGAAGTAGCATGACAAATACGAACATTTCCGAGAAAATACGATGTGAAAGGATATTTCACTACTTCTGTACATTCAAAAGCGGTCGAGATGTGATGGAAGATTTGCCTCGCTCTGGTAGGCCATCAACATCGTCTACAGAAGTTAACATCGCAAAAGTGAAGAAAATAGTGACCGAAAATTCAAGTTTGAGAGAGATAGCCGCTGAACTTACTGAGTCTCACGAGTCAATCCGTACCATTTTAAACAATTACCTGGGTATGAAACATGTTGCCGCTCGACTAGTCCCAAAAGACTTGAATTTTATTCAAAAACTCAATCACATAAGAGTCGCTGAGGACATGCTAGAACGATTAAATTCCGACCCAACATTCATGAAACGCATTGCTACTGTTGACGAGACGTGGGTTTATGAGTTTGACATGTAAAACAGTCAACGAGCTTCGGAGTGGCGCCTTCCAACTGAACCGAAATCGAAAAAAACCACGCCAAAGTCGATCAAAGGTCAAAGTCATGTTGACTGTTTTCAACGACTATCGCGATGTTGTGCACTCGGATTTTTTGCAGGAAGGTCTAAGGGTAAATAAAGAATATTATTTGAGCGTTATGCATCCTTATAAAGAGCAAATTCGACGAAAAAGGCAAGATTTGTGGAAAGAAAATTCTTGGATTTTGCACCACGATAATGCGCCTTCGCACATGGCCATCATTATGAATGAATTTTTGACCAAAAACTCAAGAAATACCATCGATCAACCACCTTATAAACCAGATATGGCTCCAGCCAACTTCTTTCTTTTTCCTTAACTCACATTACCACTTCATGACAACCGTTTTCATTCGGTATAAGACATAAAAGAGAATTCGCGCCGACAACTGAACGCAATTCCGGAAATAGCGCTTAAAAAATGTTTCGATGATTGGATTATTCGTTGGTGTAAGTGTATCATTTCTCAAGAGTGAAGGAGCATACTTTGAAGGCGATAAAATAAATTTGGAAGAATAACTAACATTTTCTGTATTATTAGCTTTTCCCGGTACTTTCTTGACAGAGTAGTATTGCAATTATACTGAATAAATTCCTTTTTAGTAAAAATGTAATTTTCACTATCATTATTTTTTGGAAATTTTAATTTTTACTTTTCCTTTACAGAATATCCACAATGTGAATCAAGTATCAAAACCTTTTAACCCGCTGTGCTGTTTGAGGAACGAGGGAGTTTTACGATTCGCTTTTGTTTGATATTAACAAAAACATCTTAGTGAAGATTAATTCGGCCAATTCATATTTCCTGAACTATTTCAGGTTTTTCACCGTGAAAAATGATAATTTATCAATTATCTATAACTTATTTACCTTGCGGTTTGTCCTCCTCGAGTTCAGCGGACGTAAAATCCGAATTAGATGCGAAATACATATGTCGTCATGATAAACACATCTACTAGTATTTTAGGGTCATACACAGATTTAGGTTTCCGTCTTTCCTGTGGACATACCCGAAGTTAACGTTTGTAAGGCCTAATTTTCTGGCTGAACCCACATGTTCAGAAGCGCCGTCAGGTCTACTTTAGTCCTAGCAAATAAAAACATAACTTATATGCACACAAGCCTTTAACTATTGACCACAGGAGAGACGACTTTTGTTTTTGCGAATGTGTATGACCCTTTAGGCAGATTACTTTGATATTATTACTTTGACAAAACCGCTTTCAGTCATTAGTGGCCTTTACAAGTAAAGTTCGGACCGCGGGAAACGCCACGCGCCAGTCCGAACCGTACATGTTTTACTATTTTTAACCGACTTCAAAAAAAGGAGGAGGTTCTCAATTATTCTGTTTTTTTTTTATTGTTTGTTACCTCAAAACTTTCGACTGGGTAAACCGATTTTGATGATTATTTTTTTATTTGAAAGCTGGTGCTTCCCAATTGGTCGTATTCTTATCAAAATGAAGATCTGATGGTGGAATCCATGAGCAATCGACGGAACTCTTCAAAATTTATAGGCACACCTATAGCGATTTCGGTATTTATCATTGTAACTCGTGTATTTGGTCTTGGAAAGCACTATTTGGTGAAGTGGAACTGATGATGAAGACCACAGATGGCCACCGGAACTCCTAAACGGTATATATTTCGAGGGTGGCGACAAGATATTTCGATTAAGATAGTTGAGCGATTATGACGAAGCATATGTAGGTTTAAATATATGACTATGACTTTCCCACGGCGTTGCTTGCGGCGAGATTGAAATGTTCTATTGTTTCTTATTAATTGAGAAGTGGGAGAATACCAGCATAATTTTGGATTTTTGTTTCTTTAAACTTTTTTTTTATACTATTACAGTTGCATTTACACGTACAGTTCGGAGCGAAGATTGGAATGGCGCGAGGCGTTTCCCGCGGTCCGAAATTTACGTGTGCAGGCCACTATTGTATAGGTGGATGTAGTTGTAACACATCTCTATAGACCATTCGACATCCTATATTTGAAATTTGGCGTGCAAGAGGTCATTTACTTAAGTTTTTCACCTATTAAGTCTGTCTTCACAGGGAGTTAATACTTTAAGGTAATAATTCACATAGAACACTATTTAGTAATTTAACAAAAACAACAGCGAAACAATGCAAATAACCACCAGCAACCATACAAACGACTAGTTGACATAAACGCTGCACGCACTCTGCACGGTGACATCACGTTACGTTCCAGCAATAGCGTTAAGTTTTGAAAACTTGCGAGGGAATTTTACGTTCACAAGGTTTTATGAATAGCATATCACATTCAGAATATCGTTGGAACTATTTCTGACGCGCCCTATATGTCAGGAGTATTTTTCTTCATTACCTATATATAGCCTAAAAACTGTCTGTGCGAGCATCAGCACGCTGTCGGTGGTTTAAACAACATTCTGAAGGCGTTGTTATATAGAACCCGGAGGGCGTTATAAGTTCGATTCGTATAATGAACCCACAGGCTGCTCGAGTAAAATGATTGAGAACGGCAAGGAAGTCATTCAAGAACCAGTTAAATAACGTCATTGTTCTTTGCCTGACTCCACACTCCCTGTATACTGCATCGGCCCACCTTACCTGTTTATAGTGGTTAAGTACTGTACCAAAACTTAAATACCTAATAAATCTAAATTATTCATACTAATCTATACTAATATTACGAGTATACATGTGTGTGTAACTTTATCGGTTTTTTACGCTTTCACGGCTAAATTGTTGAACCGATCTTCATAAAATTTGATGTGGAGGTAGCTTGAACCTCGACGAAGGACACGGGGTACTTTTTACCGCGAGTAGCGATATACGACTATTACGCGGACGGAGTCACGCGCAACATGATTTTCAGCTTGAACTACAAAAGTCTTGAAGTGAAACGGCCATCTCGAGGTGAGAATCAAAGACTTGGCATAACCATAGTTTTCTTGAACTATTGCATGCGTAACTCAGGACAAAGTATATTCTCAGTAATAAGTTCATATTCAAATAATGGCGTAGTATTGGGTTCGTAGTCTATACCTGCACGTGCGAGGGCAGCGCGGAGGGGAGCGAGGCGGCGGGTTCGTTGCGCACGCGCACCTCGGCCACTGCAAGCCGTAGCCCCGTGTGGTTGTGCACCACAAACTGTGGACACGGGTCCGGCGCCACTGTCACTAGCCAGCGACTCTCGTACTTCTGCTGCAGTACCACCACCGGCATCTGCAACGACAATACCACTCATCGATCCGTACTAAATATACGATAAAATGGATCACACGAATAGACCCAAAAGATACAATTAGGTATTAAAAGTAGTTTATGTAACTGATACATAATGAGAGTCCAAAACACGATTGTGGTCTTATGAAACGAGCCGCCTACGTTTTTTAGTAACATCATTTACGAAAAAATGTAAATGAAAGAAAAATAAAACAGTAGGAAAGAATAAGACAATTTTGGAAAGAAACTTCCACATGCCGCATGCCACATGTTTATTTAAGTTATTTAATAACAGTTAAACATCAAAAAACATTAAAGACTATTTGATTTAAATGTAAATTTATTTATTATTTAGTGTACGAAAGCCAACGGTCGTTCCGGCCGGGCGTCCCCACTCATCAACATCATCATCATCGGCATGTTTGTGTTTATGTATCATTGAATCAACTGAATCATGACCCAATTCATTTTGTCAAGTCATTTAAATGCAAGAAGGTTGAAATTCGCAGATACATTTCCTTGGTAACGATCTTGTTATCATTTTATTAGACACTGACATTTACTGACTAGACGATGTTAAATAGATCGGACAATCTCGACTATACCTAGTATCAAGTAGTGCGTGCTACGCTTTATTGGTATTTTAAGACCAGTTTTTCGTCGTATCCCGGTTTGGACATATTCTTGTGTCGGCACATTCCTGTTTGGACGTATTCCGTTTTCGGCATACTCTTGTTTCGGCACATTCCGTTTTTGGCATAAATCATTATATACAACAAATGAAATCAATCCTAGGTATCGCTATTTTTTATTTTCATGACATACATACATAGTAGTTACTTATACAATACATAGCATAGTGTAGGTTCCTACTGATTGATTTTTGTCTTTTATTTTAATTGATTAAATAAAATATTGTACTAAAAATATCATTTTATTTTATTACGCAAGCAAAGTCACAAGTGTTTCATAGTATAATTTATTTACTAAAATGTGTCGAAACAAGAAAATGCCGAAAACGGAATGTGCCGATACAAGAATATGTTCAATCAGGAATACGACGAAAAACGCAAGGACGACGTAACGCGACACAACGCACTAATGGGCCCGGGCTCTTAGGGTAAGCGTCATAGTCCTAGCGGTACGCCAAAAAATGCTGCAAATGGTTTTAAAAGCATGAATGATAAAAGTATGTGATAGCCTTCCTCACTGAGCACTACAATCCGAGCTCTTTGTTCTGCCAAATGTGCCATTATACGAAATGCTTAATTATTTAATTTTTAATTCTTTCACATTAACTGACAACTCGATGTCTGACAAACTTTTAGAATATTTGATTTTTTAAATAAAAAAATTTCATGATGAAAAAAGTAAACGTAATCCTAAGGCATGGCGATAAATCTCTTGAGATGAAATTTAATATCTTTTGAGATACAAATAAATTCTTTAGTCAGAGAAAGTTATGATTATAAGCAAGAGCTTATTCGAGATTCAAAACATGACTATTTTATCTGAAATATATCTATATATCTATATCTATTGCAATGATAGCAAAGGTTGAATTGCATAGATATCTGATCCGTAATGACGCAATTTTGTTAGTAAGTACCTAACCTCAAAAGGCCCACCATACTACCGACAGGGAGTTTTTTGTGAGTGGGACTTTGAATCTACCAGCACGGCAATAAAGTTCAATTGCGTTTGTTCGATAATGTCATTTGCAGTTTATAAAGAAGCTCAGATTAAATTGCCTTAATTATGTACATCCTATTGTACACTGGGCCTTGCGAGGTTAAAACGTCTTAAGTGCATCATACATGATAGACCTTACAACCTTGACAGTTTTAATAGAATTATCAGCAAAGTGTGTTATGATTCAGTTGGTTCGATTGTAAATATGTTTGTAATTTTAAATTATATTACCTTTATGTATAGTTTTAATCCTTATTTACGTGTGTATACAATAAAACAATAAATTAAGTGGTGAGCAACTGTATTAAAAATGAAATGACGTAATGACGTACCGATGTGCCTTCGTAAATGAGGTTGAGACTGCGGCGCGCAGGCGCGGCGCCGAGGCGCACAGGGGTGGGCGCATGCGGCGCGCTGCCCTCCTCTGCTGGCAGCGCTAGGCACAGGAACGCACCCAGCTCGCAAGGTTCACCGCTGTGCCACCGCCCCGCCAGCACGAATCGACACAGAGGCTCGCCCGCTAAACTGTAACGCTTCTTCCGTTACGAAATTTAAGAACTCAAAGCGGAACCTTTTATATAGTTACTTATTTTTCTCAAAAATGCTATGCAATCTTGCCATAACACCAGTAAAAAGGTGCCATTAGGTTGAAGTTCCTGGACAACTATCGAAAGTGTCCAGTAAATTCGAGTGATTATGAATTAGGAATCAATAAGTGTTCAACTAAGTGAGTATTGTAATTCCATAAAATACTCGTATCATATTATTTGAAGTTGGAACAGTACAGACCTGTGACGGCGTTCAAAAAGGCCAAAGAGGTAAGCAAAAAAAGGTCACATGAAACTAGTAGTGTTAAGTTTGAAAATTAACACAATTTTTCTCAATGAGGATTTTAGCAAAAAACCATCATTATTTAAAAAAAACATTTTATTATGTTTATAATTGAAATACTCATATTTAATAACTGAACATTCTGCTCTACAGAGGTTGGCAATTTGGTACTACAACGAGATCCTTTGATTATCCGACTGCCGAAGGAGGAGGGTAATATGTTTTATAAACTTAGTTATGTGAACTTATGTGTTTATCAGCCTATAGGTACATACAGGGTGTCCCATAAATCGACGTCAACCCGCCTAGGGCTGTTAGAGCAGCTAAACAGCTATCGATTTAACCCCTTATGTATGTTTACCGATTTTTACTAGTTTCGAAGATCTTGAGCATTACAATCTGATTTTTTGTAATTTTCCCTTATGTCATTGTCACGAACAATCCTTAATGTCATGTTTTATTTCAGAAGCTTTTCACTGTAAGTATCAATTAGGCCAGTCTATAAGGACATCATAGATCGCAAACGCGCATGTACAGTACCATAACGAAAATGTTAAGCACTTTAGTGCGCTGTCATAATAATATTCAAACTGAACATCAAATGACAAGTATGACAATAACAATGGCAGACACAATGAAAAGTTTCTAAGTATGCTCTACATTTTTATTGGGTGACTGTAACTACGATTTTTAATATGTTGTTAGGTCCCTTGAGAGTAGTTAACACCCAAGTTTGCAACCCTGAATACCCAGTGCTACCCCCATGGTGCTCATACTTGAAAAATGCTTCCTTAGAGAAGTTTTTTCGAAAAAACTGAAACAAGTCCCAAAAATGCGCAGTTTTACGAGCACCATGGGGATAGCACAGGGTTTTCTGGGTTGCAATCTTGGGTGCTAAGTTTGCAACCCTGTTTTGGGCCGAAATTTCGTGTCACTTTTCAATAACGCTAATGAGTTCTAATTTGTAGACTTCCGATTCATATACAGTGTGTAAGCGGAATACGAGCAAATATTTTAAAGACGGTTAATATGCATCCTTATTAACGTAAAAACATGTGTATCGTTAACATATTTAAGTTGTATTTCTTTTTTTCACTCTAATTAATTCACCACGCAATACTGCAATTAACTTAGACTTAAATCTTCGTTTCATCTGACAATGTTTCAAGTGGTTCGGGGAAGGTCGGTTAGACTCCGGACACAGTCGTGATTGTGTGTATTTAAAACTTGTTCAGAATAAAAACAGTGGCATATTTTTATTTTTTTGTAAATTTAATAAAAGAAACACTTAACTCATGTATTACTGATTCCTTTACACTTCCAGAAAATTTAAAAATATCTTCATTTGATCCTTAGTTGATCCACAATGTTCCAAAATCAGCGATGTAAATCAGGGAAAACCATTGTCAAATCACAACACAATGTAGGTAGGTACTTATTATTCATAATAATGCAAAATTACGAGCGGTGATCAATAAGTTTTTATAATCGGTATCGGAACCATCCTTGTTATGATATTATTTTAATGTGGACTATACCATGGCACTAATCAACGTTAAATTAGAGAAAAGAAAAATTAACATTATTCATTTGTTTTTCTGTGATAGCTAAACAAAAAACATCTGTATGAACACTTTTACAAGACGGCAAAAATAAGAGTTTGTTTTGTAATTATTTGGAGCGATGTGGAGAAAGTCCTGATGCCCTAAAAAAAAAAAAAGGTTATTGAAAATGAAACCTTGGTTTATGATTATGATTTTAAAGATAAACAAGTTATCTTTGCAGTGGAATTTTTGATTTCCAGCTCGGTCACCAACATTTAGGGTGGCTTTTTCGGCCTTTTCCGGTATTATTGAGGCCTACAAATAAATACTGTGATTTTAGCTTTTAGCAATTATCAAATAACCTAGGAGAGTTATATAACATTATTCTACCGTATAGTTAAGGAAAAAAAATAAAAAAAGTGCTGAAATCTTGTTACGTATTTTCGGCAGGAATTAGTCTTCAGAGCCATCTAATTCACAAGGATGCTGCTCTCCGACCTAAGTTCAGAACTGATAACCACTCCCCCGCTCCCCCTGTTATTTAGCCCTAACTTTTGACTACTGCTTTTCCTTCACCAATGTTCAAAAACAACTACATAAAAATCACAATTTGATGATGACTTAGTTAAGGTACAAAATTTTACCTCCAAAAGTATAAATATTTTTAAAGGGGTAAAATAAAACATTTAAATGACGTTAATAAATGTTTGTAAATATAGAGAGTGTGCATATTCCTATTAAAATATAACAATTTACATATCTCCCATTTTTTATACCGATTCTAAAAACTTATTGATCAACCCTCGTATAACGTTTTTTTTAAATATTCTGATTTAAAATCTATCAACAAATAACATTGATATGATACTTTAGATTCATTGACTGACGGCCACTCGTAATGACATTAGGTCAACATTGGGTACATACCCACCTACCCAAAGAAAAGCTTTCTACCTTATTGGCACTATGCCCTATTGCACTAATTATTTTCGTTTCAAGCAGTATTTTTACTAGCTTTTTCCCGCAACTCTGTCCGCGTACAAGTCGTTTATCGCTTATATCGGGATAAAAACTGTCCTATGTGTCATAATCATAAGTCATAATATTTAAGTCGATCCGTAATAAGGAATATCTGGGTGTCAAACTTCATAAAAATCCGTTTAAGTGTTTTTGCGTGATTGAAACACAAGCATCCACAGAAATGTTCACATTTATTAGAGATTAAGTTACTACAATTTTATTATTGTAGGATGCTAAACTTGGAATTAAGTAAGTATCTAATCAATCTTCCTATATCAATCTTCCTCAGGTGAAATTATTGTGTAAAGTAAAGAATAGATTGCATGAAAAGAAAGAAGTTACAAAGTTATAGTAGTTTACGTGACGGTTTCGTAATGCTAATTACGCAGAGTCTCGAACAATACTTAATCTACAAACATATCGGACCTTCAGAACAATAGTGACCTAGTTCAGAAATTTTAAATCTCGTGTTAGGTCTCTATAAAGGGGTTTGGGTAAAAGTGTTGTCATTTGCAAAATTCATATATTTTCAAGGTGAGCGGCCATTCGTAAAAGTGGCAAATTATGGTAGAATTATTAAAAATAAACATATTTAATACTCTTAAGTGCATCGGAGCTGAGATATTTAAATATTCATGCTTGGGCGTACTTTTGTACTAAAACCTGAACACTTAAATCTTTAAAATCTCCGCTCCGATATTACTTAACGCCATAAATTATATATATCTATACGTATTTAGAGGTCCTCTAAATAACTACGTAAGAATCATCAGTGGCCGCTGAAAAAAAAAAAGACAATTTTCTTCAAACTAATTTACCCAATGCCCTTTATGACTTGAAGTTTGAAAGCTGAAATTGTGAATTAGGTCACTATTGTTCTGAAGGTGCGATATTATAAGTACTCTAAGATGGGTTCAGAAGCCGAAAGGCAAATGACCAGCATTACCTTACCTGTACCACAGGTAATGCTGGTCAGTGCCTACGGGTTTTGAACGCATAATAGAGGACTTATGATATGAGTGCAGCTAAAGAATCTTACATTGCAATAATACCTAAAGAAATCGCACATGGCGACTTTTTTAGCGATGAATGAATAAATCGCGACGATGCTGTATTGCGTTATTTAGCGATACACAAGTGTCGTTACCGTGACCGCGACAGCATCGCCACTGTATCGCGGCCGTTTTGAAACTGTATAGCGATTACATCGGTGTAAAAAGATGCTATGGGTCATCTTCCTAGGGGAAGTCAACATTAACCGATACGTTGCGTCTTCCATTTTCGAAAACTTTTGGCTGTGGCGGCGAACAATTATTTCATAACACGCCAGGCGTACCATACGCCATAGGCATCGTCCTAATAGAACGCGATTGCGCGATCATCGCACGTTCGCGCGACTGTTTGTATGTAAACAGTCATATAAACAGTCGCGCGAACTTTCGATGATCGCGCAATCGCGTTCTATTAGGACGATGCCATAGAATATGATGACACGCCAAGCGTGTCATCCGCCACACGTTAAAAACATTTGATGAAACGCCAGGCGTGTCATCCGCACTGAATCGGATAAAAACTTCAATTGAAAGTCTTGAAAATTTCACTGCCGCCGGTGTATATGCTTGATATAGCTGTTCTCCACGTGTCGAGCGTGTACTTGATACAGGCTTCACAGCATCGTTTAATGGACTCTATGACGCGGCTGAAACCGTTCGTTTGTCTGTTTTTCAAAAACTTCCAGCTGAAGCCATGTTAAAGCGTCGCCTAGCATTCCTGGTACTACTCTCTGGGTTTGGTGAAAAATGGACCAGTATTCTATCTTATGTTTGAACGGGAAGCTCTTGATTCACTGCTGCACCCTCAGTTCTTCTGGTCTTAGGCAAATCCTCTCGAACTAGCTGTAATGCGTTCACAATCACTCGAGCGCTACTCGGAACTCTGCGATTCGGGAACCGCATCTGTACAAAGTTAAAGCTCTGTTTCCATTTTATTGAGCTTCTGAGCACTAAAATTAGATGAACGCGGCATTTTTGTAACGAGCTTAGTAGGTATCCTTTATATACCACATGCTGGGTTTCCTGAATGAAGTGCTAGTCCTCATATCTAAACTGTTTTGATAATAAAGAAGTAGGTACAATACAACTTCTTCGTCTATTATCATCTGATATCACGATTGATTAGGAAACTGTCACAACTATTTTGACAGTTCTAGTACTTTGTCGATAAATACCACAAAAAATCTGCAAAATTAATACGTTTTGTGTAAATGCAGTATTATCCAATAATAAAACCAAGCCCGTAAAAATATCATGTCAATAATGTGTGAATGATGTATGTGTGTGATAGATGACGAACTGGATACCTAGTAAAGATAAGTAACTAGTCAAAGATATGTTTACACTTTAGTACCTTGTCACTTTATCCGCTATAACATTTTCATACGGCAGTTAAAACATGACGTTGAATAGACAAGGTACTAAAGTGTAAACATATTTATGACGTCGACTGTACGTGCATGAATGCATTTATATTGATCGTTAAAAGTTATAATCAATAATAATACTAAATAAAACAGTTCTAATTTTTCACGATAAATGCCACAATTACACTAGTTTGGCTGCCGATATACGAAAGGTCTGAAAAAACTGTGCATTAAACATTGCTGCTCGATGGGATCTTTAAAAATTAATTGCACTCTAAGAGTTATTAACGAAATTACACATTTACGTAACCTACGAGTACGTCTAGTTAAAATGTTTGCTCGTATTCCGTGTACACACTGTATATCGATACAATTCAATACAGAACACAAAATTCAAAAGAAGATTATAGGTAGGTAGAACGAATCATAGGTGGTCTTTTCGGTAAAGAGCGAGCTCTTCGGCCGCACGGGCACTTTTACACGTCAAAAATATAAGTTACTTGGAAATAATATTCTCATATTAAATTAGTTCCCAAATACGGCTAACAATACCTAATCCATTGCTGCCCTTTCAATTTCATGTTAAAATAATTGCTAGTGCTAACAAGAGTTTCTTTACTTTCTTCATAAATAAATAGATTGTCCTATTCTTCCATATTATCTGGTTACTCATATGAAGTTGCTAACAATCTGTTAAAAATTTAGTAGGTCGATATTATATACATTGAAAGTCGATAAATGAGAAGTCAGTAGGTACGGGAGCCTAAAACTGACACGAAAATTCCGGACTCTGCTTGTAAGGTTACTGTCTAAAACTTTCCTGTAGAAATCTTAATTATGTAAGTACTTACCTTCCTCCTTTAGTTGGTCTGACCAGTTTAAAAGATTTTGGTCGAAGCATTGTAGGTATGTTTATCTCCAATGGAACCGCTATAGTTGAGGCCTGTCAATACACATAATAAGTTTAACATATCATACCAAAATAACTAACAAAGTTAAAATCAGGTAAGCAATTTTAGTAAAATTAAACAAATTACCAGTAAATTTGTGTTCAGTCGATTAATGAGAACATATGTTGACGTCACTCCAAGTATGTTAATTTCTTCTTTAATCTCATAATACAAAGTTAAAAACGCCACCTGATTAAAAATAAAATATGTAAAAGATCAAAATACAGAGTGTTAGGCAGAAGGTTGGACAAACTTCAGGGACTAACTCTGTAGGTCATACTCATCAACTTTTGTTATGGGACCAACATCCAAATCGCGAAAAAAAAACAGCTGTTCCATATATTTCGGCTGTTTAGCTCTGAAAGTATGTATGGAACAGCTGTTTTTTTTTTCGCGATTTTGATGTTGGTCCCGTAATAAAAGTTGATGAGTATGACCTACAGAGTTAGTCCCTGAAGTTTGTCCAACCTTCTGCCTAACACCCTGTATAATACGGATACACATCAAAAAAGTTAAATGTCAATATATAAGTTTACAATCTACTAGCAGGTTTATGGGCCATTCTACTTTTCGATGCCTAAAATAGACGACTGACACCAAACCGTTCCGACACATAACATTGAGTACAGCCTTCCTTAAGTAGTCACTATATTACCAGCAATTATTGTCCTGTCTTCCATATTATGGTATAAAGTCTGTTCCTATTCATTCCGTCACTCTTATAAACAAATCAATATACTATTATAAATCCATATTCACATACTTTTGAACGTTGAGCCTAGTCATATTATTTATTTATACACTTAATCATTCTCTTCATATTTATGTTGACGTAGTAATCTCTATTTAAACTTTTTTTTTATGAAAAGCACTTTCAGTAAAATACGATGACACTGACTGGTGCACTTGACATACCTATACATTTCGTTTAATCGAAGTATAATTTGTTTTAATAACACAAGCTTATTACCAGACCTAGGAATATACGGGGTAAAATTAAATGACAGATAGGGATTGCCTATATCGATAAACTCAATTATCGATGCTTTTCCCATATACTAGTAATCGCTCCAAGTTTTGTTAATAAAAGGTATTTGGAGTATAGGTGTTTTAGGAGTAACCCACCTGGGTCACCTGTGTGACGCTTATTAAAGCGTGACGCCTACTCAGGGTTCGTGGGGCGCGGAATTTTGCGCTGCGCTGGCATCGCGCCACGTGGATGTTGCACCCTCTGAGTGCCCACCCTTTAGTTTAGAACTTTTTGGTAGAAAAATAATGTGACGTCTAATTCACCATAGGCATAGTAGACCAACTCAACGAATTGTCTGGTCCGTAAATCGCCTTAGCAACGCGATTTACGGACTGTATTTTCTGATAAAAAATAATTGACTTGAATCTAATAGGTACGAGTTCAGTAAAGTAAAAAGAGCGTCCACTAGGGTCCTATTACGGGGTTTATTGGTTTGCTAGTTTAAAGGAAACCATTTGTTCATGCATGAGATTCGCTTATTATCATACATCGGGGTTTTCGGTGCGGGAATTATTTAAGAAAGAATAGAGATAAACAGATAGGTTAATATGAGAAAATATATATTATGCCTAGTGAATAACTACCTCTCTGCGAATTGTATACTCACTATGATATAATTTTATTTTAACTCACGTAGTACTTTGGCTTTACTACCAAGGCTATGAGATAATAATTAAAATAACTTTAATTAATTACTTGCAGTAAATTTAGTAGTTGATACGATTTTCAGAATAAATTATTAATATTTTTCATTTCATCATTTCATTTCATCTTTCTACGTCGGCAGTTGTAATAGGTGCATATAAATGTCATATATCAATCTTTACGCGTCCGATATCTGTGACCTATTTGCTTATAAATGAGTTGGGACTTAACTGAAGAGGTTGATAATGATTGACCATTTTATTTATAAAATACTTTTTTTTTCAATTCCTTATTCATTAGGTAGAAACCTTAGGTATATTCTGTTTTTTAAGTCAATACCTACTCTTTGGCTAATGTCAAACATTCCCGCACCGAAAACCCCGATGTATGCTTATTATGTAGGTATACGGTATAAATTAGACTGAACTTAGCGTGCGACGCCAGGATGGAGTTTCGACTCAAGGTACAGGTAGGTACAGACGAAACGCGTCAGCGCAAAAAATCACTTGCAAACTAAGCAAAATCAAATGATGAATTGGAAAAAAGAATGCTTAATTATATTAGGTAAATTATTATAATTTGAATCCGCTTGATTCGGCAAGCCTAGTGGACGCCAGCCTTTGATCGACTTGCCGCCAGCGTTTGTGATGAGTTTACTTTCTCTAATTATTATAATTTTATTACGGTTAATGATGAGTGAGCGGAATAGTCGTCACCTGATAAAAAAAGAATTATTTTAAATTTATATTAATATTTAAAGAGAACCTCACCTTCGTATCCATCCAAGATGGAGTTGTATAAAACAACAGCGGAAATTATGGATATCTCAGAGAGAGTTGTACGCGGAGTTGTAACAGCTAGTGAAAAGTCTGAAGATACAAGTAATTCGAGTAAAAAGTTCATAAAACTGTTACCAAGAATACCGGATTGTCGGAACAAAGCGTACGACATCATAAGATATTTTTTTTATACAGGCAGTTCAAAATGTTAGGTTTATATTGTCATACGCAACTATACCAATTCAATTTAGGTACAAACTTGTAAATATCGTAAGAGATATTTAGATACTATTTATCACGTGTATATAGCGAGACGCATCACATGTATCCCCTCCCGTGCCGTTTCATTACCTCAAGAACCTACTCAGTATGAGCTATATTTATACAGTTACTATGAATTAAATACTTATATTATATCAAACATATTTGTTATTTGATCTCGTAACGTAACCCAGAGAATTACCACCACGGATTTGTAAAAAAATAATTGCAATTCATTTTTTTTTATCAATAATGGGTTTGTGTTTGTACTCAGTTTCACCTGATGTTAAGTGATGACGAGGACAACTATTTTAATCGATATATCTTATCGCCACCCTTGAAATAGGTACCGTTGAGGAATTCCGGTAGCCGTCTGTGGTCTTCATCATCAGTTCCACCTCACCAAATGATACTTTCTGAATGCAAATGCTGAACTTGTTACTAAAAATACTAAAATCGCTGTATGTATGCCTATAATATTTGATTAGTCCCCCCAATTTTGTGACAATGGGACCACCTCGGAAGTATCTAACAAACCAAAAATTACTAATAAAGTGTAACAAATACTTTTCTGAACACCGCATCAAAATCGGTTCAGCCAAACGCGAGATAACCGCGGACAAACATACATACTAACATACATACATACTGAGAACCTCCCTTTTTTGGAGGCCGGTTAAAAAATGCTAAATACTCAAATCCAATTCTCTGTTCGTGTCTCCGGTGGAGAAGCACCTTCAAAATTATTATTCGGACATATAATAAGATAATGATGATGAATAAATATTCAACCTTTTTATTTAACTATTTAGAGGCAATTATACTGGAACTTTAAAAGGAAGAAAGGATGTCTAATTTCATTCGTTAGTACCGTAAATATTTTTATCTACGCACATATCATAAGCCCTCTAATATGCGTTCAAAAACCGTAGGAAATGACCAGCATTATTACAACCAATTTTACTATAGCTATGAGAACTTTCTTGTCTGTGCTATTAGGTAAAATCTGTACTGTAATGTTATTACAGTATCAATTTTTGTAACGTTATGACTTTAAATTTGGAACAGCTGTCAAAAGTCAAGAGGGTCTCTATTCTAGTATTCATCGATATTAAAACAGTTATCGATACGAAACGTCAATTCAGTATGTTTTTCTAAATATGAACCGCACGACATTTGACCTCGAGTGACATGAGAATAGGGACTTCATTCTTTGGCTATGTTTTTTTTTAAAACTACTATTTACATTTTGTTTACATCGCCATACTTTATTTTGCACCTTCGTCACTGTCACCTGTGAAACACGAGATACAAAATGATATCGCATGAGTGCGGGTATCTAAATGGCGGCCATGAGCGGGCAGCGAGCACCAGAGAACGATAAAAGTATAGAAGTCTAACTAAAATATCAAAGTCCAAAACATCGGAAGTTGAAATATTGAACCGTTATTATGCCGATGGTTGAAATATCCAACGTTCTTGTTGGGTATGTAATCAAATATCGAAAGTTGATTAATCTAAAGTTAAAATATCGATGTCCAAAACATCGAAAGTCGAAACATCGAGCGGCTATTAAGCCGATGTTTAAATAAAATATCGAACGTACTAGTTGGGTATGTAATCAAATATCCAAGGTTGATCCATCTAAAGTTAAAATATCGAGGTCCTAAATGTCGAAAGTTGAAATATCGAACGGTTATTGTAGTTTTAAAATTTAGGTACGACGACGAACGTAGCGTGGAGGAGTGTTAGCTGCGATAATTTACCGACTGACCAGAATTGCTCAGTCTAAACCTTACGTTTGGTACAATTCTTAAACACAATTATTGCAACAAAATAATTGCATACAATTATTGCCGATTCTTGTACAAGAAACTTGCATAATCTAAATTGGGCTTTACTGAATCTGTTTAATCAGTATACATACGCTCATTGTTTTGTAGGCAATAAAAAAAAACCTAACATCGAAGGATAAGGCGGGAGCTTCGCTACGCTACGCTCCCGCCTTAGCCTTCTGGACCTAACCTGACAGAGACACTTTCGCATTAAACAGAGTGGTTCGCTCGCTACGCTCGCTCACGTAACTGAAAAACCTTTCTAAAAAAATGTGAAATGCTGAACTTTCGATGTTTTAACCGTGTGGCATTTCGGGCGTAGATATTACGATTGTAGATAAGTCGACCGTTCGATTTTGTAACCTTCGATATTTTGGACTTCGATATTTAAACTTTAGATATTTTACCTTTCGATATTTTAACACAAAGTTCAAATAACTGTTGATGTTTTAATCAGTCGATATTTTAAACGGGTTGCATTTTGATCGTAGGCCTGTCGGACGTCGATATTATGACTGTAGATGTTTTGACCGTTCGATATTGTAACTTTCGATATTTTGGACTTCGATATTTTAACTTTCGGTATTAAGCTATACGAGTATGTACCCCTAACTAGCGCCGAAAAGTGGCCGCACAAAAAGGATGCACTTATAGGCGGGGATTAAAAAGGATGCCTGGCAGCCGTTCAGTTCGAACATGGCCACCGTGTCAAACTGTTAAATAAACCGAACGTTCAGTTTCAATAAATATGCCTTGTTGTGCCGTAAAATGGTAATATATGTATGGCATATGTAAAAATATAGATAGCAATGTAGATCACCCACCATGTGGCCTACTTAATTTGGTATTTTTATTTATCTAGTACCTGGCGACTCAGCCCTACTTTTTAAACAAAAAATATCACGCGAACGTTATCATAACTAAGTTGCTTCTTGTTGCATTTAATCATTAACAATTATCCGTTTTCGTTGTCACTGTCACATGGCTGTCGTCCGACGTGACGCACGACGGCTAATCACAGCAATGTATTCCTAAATTGACCAATCGCATCCATTTGTGTTGGGTAATTGAAAATAGGCTGACATTTTGGGTAGCTGTGATTGGATGCGCAGTTGACTATGCGCATACCGGTTTTTGGGCACGAGTTTGGGTAAAAAATTGTAAGGAGCTCGCCTTCTATACTTTTATCGTTCGCTGGCGAGCACCGGTATCTAGGCATGCCGCGTCATTCGGGTACGCAATTTAAAACAACTGTTTATCTCTTTCTAACAATAGCGTTCCCTACGCAGCACAATAGTTGAACACAAAATGTGTACGCTCGAATCGAATTTAATATTTTTTAAATAAAGTAACAAAAATCAAATACAGAACATTTTATTTTAAATACCAGAACTTTTTATGCGTAGACAATTGTTTCTAATTATTTGAATGCATATAAAACCTCTTTTGTTTAAGATATCCATAGTTCTATAGAAAAGTTTGGGGGCCCGTTTTTTTGCAATTTGCGGAGGTATGGCGGCCATTTGGAACCGTCGGAAAAGTATGGCATGGTGATTTTCGTGAATGGCTACTCGACGATGATTAGCTGTGCAAAAATTAGCCTGGTACAAATGGTTGAATTGTTTTTTCTTAATTAATGTGTTTTCGTCGATATGGCGGGCTGTAGAAAAAGTATGGCATTACGCTACAACCTACCTCATTTTTCATAGACTATCGGAAACAACAAGAATTTTGTGTTACAAAGCGTTCGAATTTCGTAATAGGGAATATGCATGTATTTTTTAAATAGCATTTCTCAACAAAATATGGAAATACCTACCTTAAAATAGATCACCAAAAGTGAAATTAAAATTAAAATCGGTCAAGTAATACAGATGATACAAGCATTTTAAAATGCTAATTAGACAGAGAGATCCGAATTGCACCGGTGACGTCATCGTGCAGTACGGCCATATAAACTCCACGTAAAATTCTCTTTTGTTAGAAAGAGATAGGAACAAATCTTTGTTAGCTTATATCTTGGTTATTTTTATAGCTATTCATAAAATGTTTTCTCACCTGTTTGTTACATGAATCAGCTTTTATTGAAGCTGTAAAAAAAAACATGCATATTCCCTATTTATCTAACACGTTCGATTAACGCCCACGCGATTGGGCCACCGGTACCACCGCTATGACCATAATTTTCCTTTTCATCATTACGTAATTAGACCCTTGAACATCGAAACATAATAAGTAGGGAAGGGTAACCTCAAACAAAAACGACTGCCAAATCCGCTCCAAAACGCCCACTTTTTGAAATGAAAAGATCATACCTATGTATCGAGTGGTTTGGATAATCAACTAAATATTCATTAGATTAAGGTTTGAAATCATTTATGTCAGATATTGATGTAACGTTTGAGTAGACAGTAATTTCAGTAAAGTTTTATATCGTTTGAAAGACAAAAATCTGCAATTGGTTACAAGCTCTCTGACACAAGAATTTTATTTGACAATATATTTTTTCATAAGGTTTACTTGAACGCGACCAATTATTTCAACATTTGACGTGGATGGTTTAATACAATAATAACACAATAATTGAATATTGAATTATATAAATATTTTTTATAGAAGTTTTTTGACACGCTTGCTGATTATTCCCCTTGAATCATTTAATATTCTTATGTTACACTTTACACTATAGTAAATTTGTAAAAGTGTAAATCTTTACAGTCAGCATCAAAGAGTTAGCATCCAAATTGCCAAATATATCGCAAGACATCTTTATTCTTATAGGTATAAAGATACGTGACTATATATGTGTACACTTTAGTACCTTGTCTATTTAATGTTATGTTTACAGTGCCATATATGAATTGTCAGAGTGATTAACGTGACAAGGTACTAAAGTGTTATTGTTGTTAATAGTTAAGATGACATAAAATTTATTTGCTATTCATTCGAAGTAGTTGCTTGTAATTCACATTTTTCAAAGAGATATATTGCATAACATTGGCCAGGATATTTTAGTATGTGAATATTTAAATTTCAATAACTTACTAATGAAAATGAATATTGCTTTGCTTTGCATCTGTGTGGGTCCTCCACCAATTTACTATGCAAGTTGGCATTTTTGCAGCATTATTTAAAGCCGTTAATGATTAAAATCGTTTTTTTTTTGTGGAATTATAAACAACTGTTTGACACTACGTCAGAAAGTCGACTGATAGACGGTTTGACACTCAGTTTTAGCTCCACCCCCGCTGGCACTAGGTCAACGGGGCAGATTTTGAGCGTCAGTTACTCTTCCATACTTATTATATTTCGATGCCCTTGAAGGGTCGGGTACTTGGTACAAATGACTGGAAATGTTGTGTCAGTATCTCCCGGTCTATAACCAGATAGTTGCAATTACAAGAATTCACGTAACAATAATTATATGACGTAACCAAAAATCCGATGTTATTTTCATTTACATAGGATGCCTATTACCTACCAACGAAAACATATCTAAGCATTTTGGCGCAGTTCATCCCTACCGAATTAAAGTTGTTGACTCTACCTACTTATTGCCCGGATATTACAAATGTAATTATTGAAAATGCGATGCCAACCCTAGGACTAAGTAGGAAAGGAAGGCCTCTATAATACGTAGGTCATTTCATCGTCAGTCTCCCCACACCTATCGAAGCGGAATAGGCTTTCGCCGAGTGTTTTACACCACACTATTCGCATTTAGCCGATCGGCCATCTCAGCGGTTGTAAACCTACGTTCAGCAGTCTCACCCTTGGTACGGCCACAGAGACGCCCGATCGCCTGCGATTTGCTATCGCAGCAGGTGTACTGCCCTCGAGACGTCAGATAGCCCTCTATGTAAATGCAAGGGTCTCCCCAAACCTATCGACGCTGAACGGCTGTCGCCAGCTCTGATCGGCTCTCATTGTAGCTACTCAGTTGTGGTCGGAGCTATTTAGTCCTCGCCGGGGCCGATCTACGGTACTCGGCGATGTAAGAATGCGAACGCGTGCGGTCGCTGCTAACAGCGTCGTACGAATGCGAACGGAACGAAGAATTTCCGGTCGATAGACGTCGTTTCGTGACGGCCGAGCCGATTGACGCTTGTTTCGCTCTTAAATATTGCGTAGACATAGAGAGTTTTTTGATCAGCTAACGCCAATTCCGCGTCGATAGGTGGGGAGACCCTTACTCTCTACATTAAAACATAACAGTGTGAAAGTACTGCCTTGCCGCGGGATTAATGTTCAAATTGGTGGTGGTAACCGGGACGGACCCGGTGAGTACAAGAACCTATAAGCAAGGAATGTTAACAATCTTTTCAACCTCAAAAGAGCACAAAGTAGCGTCGGCCTCCTCTGAATGACTCTTTCTTCGGCACTTTTCAGTGTTAATCGGGCTATCCTACGGCTGTTAGTTACCTGCTGGTGGCAATTGATGGCGAAGGGAGTAGACCGGTCAAGCGCCACACAGCCGAACGGCGGCGAACCATAGAGGCCGGGCTCCTCAGCCCACACCTGTAGCTGGTTGCTCACGAACGTGTCGCGCGCCACCTCCGTCGACAGGAAGAACGGTTTCTGTAAAGTGCAAGGGTTTTATAAAATACATACTCGAAATCCGATGAGTGAAATTGAATAGATTTCACGACGTGGCTGCTCTGTTGGCCTAGACGATATACATTCTGCGAACGTTATCGACATTAATAATGTATAAGAATCATGTAAGCCGCCGGACGGTAGCGTCGAGCGCTTATGTCAATTCCATATATGATGACAGTTGTTGAAAAATGATTGACGTTATGAATCTTGCCCCCTGTCCTACTTAAGATCGCGTCGCATCTACCACCCGCTGTGTTCGCTCAGCATAGTTTTTTTTTTGGTGGAAAAAATATTAGAAGCACAGAAACACGACTAACTTATTACGGTCTTTATATCATTCTGTACCATATTATTCTCAAAATAGTTGACACAGTAGTTTTTTTTATGTGTCATACTCGTCTGTTTTCCGCCTAAATTTCAAAAAAATATCTATCTCAATAATTATAATCAGTTTGACTAAAATTGTATCTATGTTGTACTTTGGACACATTTTAAAAGAAGAAAGAAAAAAGAAAATGCCATTTTTGTGGCGGGTCCTTATATCCGAAGTTTATGGACCAAAAAGTTTTAAAAATCCTTGTCTTCAAGATCATGATTTATTTTTTAAGCGAAAAATAAAATGAAGTTGAGAAAGAAGCGAAAACTTTTGCAGTTAAAAATAGCAAATATCCTTATGTGTATTAAAATTTAGGCTACTCAAAATTTACCTTGTTGCGTAGAAATAAAGTTCATAGCCAAAATAAGTATTTGTTTAGCGTTTCCCAACCATATTATCTTAAATACGGAACACTCGGTGCGCGAGTCCAAATTGTACTAGACCGGTTTTTTTTAAACAGAATGTTGTTTCCCGCTCTTGAAAGTGTATTTGGTCAATCGCAAACAGGGTTTACATTTTGACTATTTTCCACTTTATGATCGTCGGTCTTGGCATTTTGGCAGGACAGTTATGTTATAATTATAACTCAAATCACCCAAAGGTTAGCTGGAAGAGATCCCTTAAAGGGATAAGTTCGCCTTTGTACATTCCGATTCTGTAAATATTGTATTTGATTTGCTGTTTTTTGTACAATAAAGTGTTTACATACATACATACATAACTCTACCAATCATGTTTTTTTCGCAATAAAATACAGATTACATTTTAATATAATTTTGAAAGAAAGAAATGAAATTTATTTCGTTCAACATAGCCGTTGGACATAGCCCTTCCACGAGGATCTCCACTAAACGGTCGCTTTTGTGCTACTCACAACCATCGGTTTCTCGGCGGAGATATGTATGTATGTAAACAATTTACTGTACAAACAAAAGCGGTAACAATTACAAAATAGACAAAAATATAATAGGGATGTACAAAGGCGAACTTATCCCTTAAGGGATCTCTTCCAGTTAACCTTTGAGCGCCATCCTTCATACCAAAATTCAAATTGGTTCAGCGGTTTAACCACAGTATTAAGAAAACCTACCAGTAGTCCGACTCCTTTGTTGTCGAATGCATGCCGCCACTGCGTATACTCGTACATAGGCACAGAAACTCAGTCAAGGGTCAGGGTTGACACAACAAAAACTACTTAAATATTTTATCTTAAATACTTTTTTTCTGTGAATGGTAGAAATAGGTATATTAAAAACATAAAATACATTTATTTGAGATAAACTTTTGAATATCCCAGTAATTTGTTATGATAAAATTAATTTTACAAATGTTAGAAACAAATTTATGATCTCAAGATTTTTAACATTAAGGCTTTCGTTAAAATGAATACTTAGGTTAAACCTACGCTAGATTATTACACCTTTATGTACTCTACTACCAATTCAAATCAAAGGTTAAATGGTGGAATTTGAGAATAACAGACTCATCTAATAACAATTTGAAATATAGGTGATTAAAAAATAACTTACCGATCGTCTCGTGGAAATCGGTGGAAATTCAATTCTTTTTCAAACCTTGATGAAGATTTACAGTTAAAAACAGAACAACTCGTATGCACCATTATTAAATTTTGTTAAGAGTCACACGTACAACCCTTGTCAATAGAGAGGGCAAACTAAGGCAGATTGCACTCGCCGACTCTGCCGCCCGCTTCCCCGCGTACCCCCATCGTTGCCCCTCGCAAGTACATGAGTCGGCCGACTGTTAGTAATAATAAGACTGTGGTTTAACTAATTAATGAATTTTGGTACAGAAGATATCTCCGCTGTGAAAGCGTTAAAAACATACAAACAAATAGTAGGTAAGGATAAACCAAACTATAAATGTCGTTACCTAGTTGATTTGGTATATAAGAGTAGGGAATATCGATTTCATGATTTTTAGAAACATGGTATGCTACTAAATGTCCTAGCCCTAGTAATAACAATCCTCGTCGTATATATTCAACTCGTAATGGACGTATTTTTTGTCGGTCTAGGAAGTAATGTATTATTATGAGACATAATGAATTAAATTTGCAACCGACAACAGTCTGATTGGCGGAAACACTGAACCGCGTCTCAATTGGCAGGAGATGAGCAAACAAACCTTTAAGACGGCGGAGGGCGCAGAGATGGCGGTACCCTGGTGGAGCTTGCAGAGCGGCGCGGCGTCGTGCGCGCGCAATGTCAGCGGCATGGGCGCCGCGTTGCACAGTAGTACCACCGGGCACAGCTGGATCAACAGCGAGCAGCCACCGCCCGCGCGCACCGCGCCGTACCGGACCTGCCACGCAACGGATTTACTCAAACTCCGCTATATAACTACATAAATGCTTACGTTGCTTGTATATTACCTGGCAACAAAGCATGCCACCCCTAAACAGCGAGTCAACACAATGAAGAAAGAAAGACAAGACAAGTAGACAAGGTGCAAAACAGACGCGAAACAGAAAGAGGGTTTAGTCTAAGGGTCTCCCCAAATCTATCGACGCGGAATCGGCTTGAGCCGGTAAGAAAAAGTTGTATGTACTTGCAATAAGAGTGAAAATGGCGTTGCTCGGCTCGGCTCGGCTGGATTCGGTATTGCGATAGGAACGACATCGTTTTCGCTCTTATTGCACGAAAGTAGAACTTTTTCTTAGCGGCTCAAGCCGATTCCGCGTCGATAGGTCTGGGGAGACCCTAAGAGGAAGACGTGTGTTGATATACTCTTGCAGCCTCCCGTGTGTTTCCCACCACATGAACCATAAATAATATCCATATCTGCGTATTCATGACTGTCGAACGCGGCCATTTTGATACATTAATTGAAAAAGCATCAGGGCAGGGCAGTTTTAAAGATCAACATTTAAAATTTTTGGAATGCCTCCAGTGTTTTTTAAAAATACATAATGGCAGATTGATCTTGGCTTAACATTTAAAAAAAAAAGGCTCGCGGATACGAAGGATGTTGATATGACCTGTTTTGTATGAGATTTAAATTCCGTATTTTATTACTTACACATTTAAAGAACTTATAAGAAAAATAGAGCAATCTATTAAGATACTTTATAAATAAGATAACTTGCGAGTAAGAGTATGAGTAAATAAAGAGTATGTAATGTAAGGTAAAATAAGACAAGTTCTTCAGAAAAACTAACTCCACAGCATTGTTTTAAATATTTTTCTACATCAAATAATCCCAATTCTATAATTTTTTCTTAGTCCAAAGCTTCTATGGAGACCTGGTATTGTCCTTTTAAATTTTAAATTAGAAAAATCTGCCATTATGTATTTTTAAAAAACAGTGGAGGCACTCCAAAAATTTCAAATGTTGATCTTTAAAACTGCCCTATCTATCCGCTATTCATATCATACTAAATAATAAACGGAAGGAAAAACTCAACCTACCACATAAAAAAAGTCATCGATAATTAATAATACTACCATAAATTAGTATGTTATCAGAATCAGCATTACGGACGGTACGGACAAGTTTTTATAATACGTTACAATACGTGGTTAACTTTCGATGGTGTAATTTTTTTCACGAGAATTTTTACATAACGAACGAAGATTTTGTTTGACAGAAGTCTTTGTAGGAAACCATTTAATATTTTCTGGCACAATGAAAATATTTTCAATTGAAAGTACCATTTTAGAACAGCTACATCATCCCAAAACCTATTTTAATTAAAGCCGATAGGGTTACAGTCATTTTATTTATTTTCGTTCCGAAAAATAGCAAATTTAAGTTTTTTTTCAAGGATTACTTTTTAACCGTCTAGAATCAACCCAGCACTTATCGGTTACAATCATTGGAAATGGCGCCTCTATCTCCCTGTTTGATTTGATCCACAGTTTCAAGGACACCCTGTATATTAAAGAAGTAAATACAAAAATAATGTCATTAACAAATAATATAATTTGTATAATTTATATTATTTTATTACTATACTACATATGAGCTCCCGGAAAATTTTGAGTTTTGACACATTTTTCTGCCCAACTACGCATGATTATATTTATTTTTTATTTTGTGTTAGATTAATTGTTTTATATAACGCTAGGTTAAGTTTTAAAATTGTTTAATATCATTAGCTATATTTAAAAAACGACTGGCTGTTGAGTTTCTTGCGGCGCTTCTTCTCAGCAGTGGTCTCTTGCGAAGCGCTGGTAGATTTTTGACGCGTAAAAGTGCCCGTGCGGCCTACTTACTGATTAAACATCTTTTATATTTTAAATAATAATAGTACATTACAGCAGAGGCCGTGATGTAAGGAATTTAAGGACGAGTTTGGGGTAGACGGCCGAGTCATAGACGAGGCCGGATAGAACGAGTCCTTCAATCCCTGTTCCAGCCGAGGATTGTATAGTGCTTTTCTCAGGCAATGTGAGGAAATATTAAAAGTACATTAATGCAATCTTACGATGGCAATCTTAAGACTGCAATCTTACAATGGCAATTACAAAACTGCAATCTTACGATCGCAATCTCGAGACTGCAATCTTACGATGGCAATCTCAAGACTGCAATCTTACGATGGCTATCTTAAGACTGCAATCTTACGATGGCTATCTTAAGACCGCAATCTTAGGATGGCAATCTCAAGACTGCAATCTTACGATGGCTATCTTAAGAACGCAATCTTACGATGGCTATCTTAAAACTGCAATCTTACGATGGCTATCTTAAGACCGCAATCTTACGATTGCCGTCTCAAGACTGTTATCTTATGATGGCAACGAGTCCAGCAAACCCTGTTCCGGGCGAGAATTTTATAGTGCTTTTATCATGCAATGTGTGGAAATATTAAAATTAAAATAACTACCATGTAATCGAAAAAAATATAGTACCATAGTTTTTTTTTTTTTTAATGTAGCAAAATGTAGTTAAAGAGTCTAGTGGTGGTTGGCAGTTAGTAAGCAAATTTAAAAAGTTAGAGCAGCGGCCTTAAATGTTTTTCCTTAGGGTTTTCATACATTACTTCTTGGCCTAGGCCATGAAGTGATGTAGGGAGCCACAAACAAGAAACTTTATGTCTTCAATTCGTGACATTAACGCATACATTTCCGAGCATGTTTGAGAAAATACTATTTTCTCAAAAATGTCTGGAAATGTTGACATTACTATCTACATATAGAGACGCGAAGGACATAGATTACTGACAGATCTCAAATTAAAAAAAAAAATTGCGTGCTCGCTACACAAGCCCGCAATGTTGCATACAAATTCCATTACTATCTAGCTTGTAACTTTTTAAAAAGTGAAAAAGCCCATAATAAAATGAAGGCACAAGTCTTATACATCCAAATTTTATTCGAAACATAACTTTTTTATCTGTGTCTGGAATAGCTTATGATTTATTAAATAACAAATCTTGCGATTCTCCTTGTCATAAACAAAAAGGCGGTAAGGAGTGATGGTTTTTTCACATGAAGTTTGTTTGTATGCAATTTAAAAATTGAGTTCTAGCGATGAAGATTTTACTCCAACACAAAAAAAAACTTGCGATTTTTGAGAAAAGCACTATATTTGCCTCGGCAGGAACAGCAATTGCGGGCTTCGTATTTTTAAACAATACTCGGCCCGCAATTGCCTACTTCCATGCCTAGGCAATAATGTACTATTACGTTGCACTAAAATATACTTCTAACTTTATTATGTTTTCGCAATTTTAAGATTAATTTTGACTGGGCCTGCACGACTGTAACTTACACAGTTTTCAAAGATTATGGCAGAAAGTAGCAGAAATTTTGGTATTACCTAAACAGTACGGTACGTACCTAAATTTAAATTTTTCATTACTTGAAAATATTTATCACAGTTAAAAATTATTTGTTTACTCATATTTTAACTCTCAATAGGACCAAAATTTCTGCTACTTTCTGCCATAATCTTTGAAAACTGTGTAAGTCCACCCAACGAAAATGTTAAGAACTTTAGTATTTTTTCATTACTTGAAAATATTTATCACAGTTAAAAGTTATTTGTTTACTCATATTTTAACTCTCAATAGGACCAAAATTTAAAATTTTCATCACACTTGCTCGGTAAGGGTGTTATAACACGCAGGCGTATAGGGCAGTTATAGCCGATTCAGCTCCCGCGGGAGTTATGGATTTTTATAACTCCCTAGGGACTTATGAGTTTAGTTTTAAAATATAGAATCCACTCATACATCATTTCCGACTAAGGACATGTAAAATCAGCCAAGATTTATTTCCTATATTCATAACTTGGCTACAAACTAATTTTACTGTATAATTAAACTTATACGGTACATTTATCTGCATTATATTTATGTTTTACTATTATTTCAGAGACATTTACAATTATCTGGCAGTATAGCCTGTCAAGTTTAAAAACTAAAGGAGTTCTAAGCATTATCTGTGGAAGACTATATTGAAAAAAGTTGACAAACTCTTTTAGCCAGTCGTCAAGTTCATTTGTTTGATTGTTGTTCCCGAAGCGTATTTTGTATATATGTTTTTTTCTCTACTTTTTTTATTTCCTCGCAAATGTCATTAATAGACTCTCGTTAGCAATCCCCTTCTTACCGCTCTTGATGCACAATGTACTATTGTTACAAGTAACACAGTACACCCCTCTAATTAGAGAGCGCAAACTAAGGGAGATTGCCCTCGCCGACTCTGCGGCCCGCTTCCCCGCGTATCCCCCGTTATAGCCCCGCGTAAGTACTTGCTTCCATGAGTCGGCCGAATGTTAGTAATAATAAGACTATGGTATTACCCAACATTCAATCCGATTGAAAATATTTGGTCTATGGTTAAAGGATATAGCAAAAATTAACATTTCATTAAACATGTAAAGTATTATGTTATGAGTTTAGCAACTGAACGAATTAATACAATTATTCTGAGGAATGGGTAAATATTTGTCGACTTGTCTAAAGTGATGAAAATACGATGGGGCAGATTGCCCTAAAGTTTGATGCATGTCTTCGGATATTTGTTTTGGTCTTAACCCTTTCTTCTGCAAATATGTTATGACAGAACGGTGCTCAATTTTATCCATTACTTGAAAAATCAGTGACCTTATGTAGCAGTTCCAACAAAAACTGCAAAATGGTGACCGGAAAAACACAAAAGATAGTGATAGATAAATATGACACTTTTAACTGACTGATTTTTTTCAATTTAAGTATATTCAAACTCAATTTTTCTGAATTTTTCAATGCACTCTCTTAAAATAAATGTGCTGATAGGCCGATAGTGAATATGTGTCTCAACTATACGTCCTTATCGGACATTGACATAATGTAATAATGTAACGAAACATTAAAATCATATCAAGTAAAGATACTAAATAAAATACTATGACTTGAAAAGGTACATTATTTAGGAACAAGTAAAGGCTCTTGCTGAGATGCTCACATCCAGCTCAACTATTCTCTGTTTGGCCTTGTGGTTGACTGGCAGAGAATAACTTAAGGCTAAAAGTCCGCCATTTGTACTTACTTTTTGTATTGTGCAATAAAGTTTTAAATAAATAATAATTATTATTACTTATTAATTAGCCTAATATAGTGTCTTAATAGAGAGAGAGGTGTGAAAATAAAACCAATAAAAAAATAAAATTATTTTTCTCCCACATGCTCGGAAATGTGCACCTTACTGTTGTCAAATCAGCCCGCGAAGTTCTAAGTTCCAGGCCCAGGCAAAATTAAAAAAAAAACAAAGTTATTATTTACCAACGGCAGCGGCCGCGAAAAATGTATGAATTTCATTACGTACCTGGTGATTTACTTTTTAAAACCATGTTTGGACTAGGATAACTGTCTCCAAACAGCCAAACACTCGTGCAATCAAAATTCTTCCTTTTATATTTTACTTTTTAAATGTCATAGAATAAAAAGTTAAGCCTTTTCAAACAGCATTTACAACGTGTTTAAAAGTGTGTCAAATAGTTTGACATTTGTTTAATAGAAATTGCGTTCATAAACAAAATAAATTGCGGAAATAACATAAACGCGTAATAAATGTTATAGTTTAAACTATATTTTATTCAAATTGAATTTATTACGTTTAAATAATTTGTGATTTTATTTAATGCTTTATTTCAGTGTCGTACGTTTCTGTCCTTTTTTTCGAGGAAATGTTGGGACTGTTTAATATTATTAACAATTGTGTTAAATTTTCTCCAATAGGCCGTTGCGGGACGAGTAGAGTTAGCGTGGCCGAGACGCAGTCGAGGCCGCGCTATATACGAGTCCAGCAACCGCCCTTCCCGGTCGAGGCTTGTATAGTGCTTTTCTCCACTTTTCTTTGTTTTTTTCTGTGCAGTAATGTACTAATATTTTTCATGTTATTGTGCCTGTGATAGATGTCATTTGACAAATTTAGTGATGTGGCTAGTGAAAATCGCATACATTTTTTTCGATTATTGACTTGGTTTGTAGAGGAAATGTAATCGATTCAGTATTCGGTTATGAAAATGTTAATTTAATTTAAATTACCATAAAATAAGGCGGCATAAATCGTCTAAAATCACGCTAAAACTATTACCATTGTTTGGTAAAGTCTAGATAGGTGTATTTACGAGGTAAAATAAAACACAATGACATTAAAGCCTGACCAGAAATATATGACTATTCGCCATGTCGCGGAATTTCGTGGGAACGAATTTCTTACAATCGCAATAATTTTAATGATTGTCAGTGTCACTGTGGCGGTTTCTTTGAAAAATAACATAAATGCCCAAAACGATTCGTAGTCAACAACGGATCACTGTAAATAATGTTTATAATAGACTACTGGGAACAAAAGCTTGGGGAATGAAAGTATTTTGCTACAAAACCTTTCCAAATTAACATCAGAGCCAACAGGTAAACGTTGTGGACACGTGAAGATGTCATTGTAGTCTGGTTATCATAAATTGATTCTGGTTTTGACACGTAATAAAAAATAAGCTGTAATTATAGTTATTAATAAATTTTCTAGGTATATCGGAGTCATCGATTACGCGAATTACGAAAGAAGGTCGTTCCTCCTCAGGTTTTATTAGGTCGCCAAAGAAAAACAAACCGAATATAAAAAAAAATACAATTAGCCGATTTTGACCTCTGTGTGATACGTAGGAAAATACACGAATTTTATACGGTAAAAAAAGGAGTATCAAAAAAATTGTTGGCAATATTGAAAGAGCACATAAATTTCCCTGAAGGCAGAGAGTCATTACGTGTTATTTTGAAAAAGTTAGGCTATAAATTCAAAAAGTGTCGAAATCAGAGAGAAATTTTAATGGAACGATTTGATATCATTGGTTGGCGAGAAAAGTATTTAGACGAAATTGACAATATCCGAAAAATAATATTCCAATAGTATATTTCGATGAGTCATACATTCATAAGTCGTTAAATTATAGCAAGTGTTGGCAAAGTCATGAGGAACCAGGTGTATCTAAATCTGTAACTACGGGAAAACGGTACATAATGGTACACGCAGGTTTTTACCAAATGCTTTGCTTTTATACAACTATAAAGAAAAAAAAGTGACTTTCATGACTACATGAATAAGGGTAATTTTAAAAAGTTCACCGAAATGCTTCTTCCCAGCCTGAATGAAAATTCCTGTGTGGTTATAGACAACGCAAGAACCATTCTTACCAAACCAACAAAGCACCAAATGATTCTTGGAAAAAGGCGTTGATACAAAAGTGGCTTCATGACAACAATATTGTTTATTCAACCAAGGGAACTTTAATGACTATCGTAAGATAAAATAAACCATTGCCAAAGTATGAAATCGATGAAATGTTGAAAGATCATGGTCACACAGTACTCCGTCTGCCGCCATACCATTGCGATTTTAACCCTATCAAAAAGATATGGGGTATGATAAAAGGCAAAGTGGTATCGAAAAATATTGCACATGGAGGAGATGGCTTTTTGAATTTAGTGCAAAATATTTATGAGGTATCTATTTACGTCAAATCAACATAAATATTTTAAATAAAACACATACCTATGTAGGAAGAGATGACAATAGACAGATCTCTCTCCAGGCGGGTGTTATGCCTGGGGACCGAAGTTAATTGGGATGAAGTTGGAAGTTGTATATATATCATCTGATTGTAGAAACTTCGTTAGCGCGATGTAGAACACTTTAGTTGCGCTGTCTGACGCTGGTGGCGCTAGCGAGGTAGCGAGTGGGTTGATACAAGTTGCCGTTAGATGTCGCTAGGTCGCCCTACAAGCCCCCCTTTGAGACCGGAGGTTGATGGTGATGACGTGCAGTCTGTGCGTTGAATTGCCGCTTGCTAGTGCCAGTAGGGGATGTCTCCAGTAGTGCTCAGAGCCGCGTTGGCGAGCGTAACAGGAGAAGAGGAGTGAGTGAAGTACACAGTGAGTCGTGTACCTGCTCGTGAAGTACTCGTAGTAGGACGCAGTGAGTCGCGTTGTTGAGTGAGAGTAGTGTGCACACTGTAGACACCAGGCATGGAGATATATCAGAATGCTAGTGGTGCACAGTGCGGGTTGTCTGGCTTACTGTGAAACTGCGTCATAGTTGGTTGAAGGTCGTCAGGTTGCGTAATTGTCCATTGTCGAGGGTCACCAATGTAGGAAGACAGGACAATACACAGATCTCTCTCCAGGCGGGTGTTATGCCTGGGGACCGAAGTCCATTGGGATGAAGTTGGAAGTAGTATATATCTCAACTGATTGTAGAAACTTCGTTAGCGCGATGTAGAACACTTTAGTTGCGCTGTCTGACACTGGTGGCGCTAGCGAGGTAGCGAGTTGGTTGATACAAGTTGCCGTTAGATGACGCTAGGTCGCCACACCTATGCGAAATACACATAATTATGTTGGAAGTAACGGTTTATATTTTCTGTCAATAACTGCGAATACTTGGAAGAGCTGTTGCGACCATGTGATCAAAATAGAATATTACTGTAGGAAATCAGATCATATTATAATTGATATCCACGTGGACAAGTTCGTGATTGAAGTTGGCTCTGATACCAGTGACACGTCTGACTGAAAATGATTCCAATAAGACGCTTTCTGGATATGAATTTGAAGGCAGTTGCCCAATGGCCACTGGATATTTGGATTCTGATTTTGACTATGGTGAATGAAAGTAAGTCAAAACGAGTGTCCAATTCATTCTGTGGGGTTCCAACACGAATTACGTTTAGATTTTAGAAATTATTATATAAAACAATGACATAAAAAAAATCAAGGTATGGTCCAGATTATACATAATTAAGTAAGAAAGGGGTAATGAAAATGCAAATATTAGAATTACAAAATAACTCAAAACCATGATTTAAAAAAATGGTACGACTCTTTACAATAATGACGCCGCGTTGCTTACTTCGAGTGCCCTGGCTAAGGACTGTGTGTAAGAGTGAGAAGGATGCCTTGCATACCACCCGCACACATCTCTTCATTCGTCTGTGAACTATCGGGAAGCTACAACGTCGCGCCGCGTAGTTTAAAAAGTAATTGTGCCCAGCCTCTCCATCGTGTCACGAATAGCGTCATTTGTGTTTTGCGACATAACTTCGTAAGTACGTATTAAAATTATTATAAATGTATTTCATTTTGTAGACAAATTTGCTACTATTTGCTTAAGTTTTAGGTGAGTGTCAATTAGCAAGAATTCGAGCGAATTTCGACATGTTTTTTACTAATAGTCATTGATGTTGACATCATTGTGGTAATCAACTATGGTTTTCATAATAACGCTCTTCGACAATAATGACTTTTTCGTGTTCAATAATGATTTTTGAAGACTTTGTTAATTTTTTAATACACAAAAATCAAAAGAAGGGTACTCTATTGAGATTGTAACCACTACTTTGTGAAATTTTTCATGAGGGCGCTCTTTTTTACTTACGAATATAGCTTTTTTTTTTTAATAAAGCGAAGCGAAAAATATAAGAAAATGTGCAAAAATTATGTACAATTTATGATACTATACTATATATATCTATATCTATATATTTCCTTTTTTTCTTCTGAGTTAGTTTAGTAACACAGGAGAATATATGATCTTTTTTATTCGTTTATGCTACTGAAAACCAAAAAAAGGAAAAATGTAAAAATAACCTCGGCAGAGGTGTATATATTTGACTGTCTTTGATTAAAATTACTTTTTTTAATTTGATACTAAACTAACTCAAAAGAAAAAAAAAGACATATATGAAAAAATGAAAAAAAATGAAAAATGTTTATTTTTGTTATTTAGGTACATAAAATTGTGCAAAGGTTGGGATCTTCTAGTAAATAAAAGAATACCTGTGACAGGAGAAAATATACACACACATTATATATATATATATATATATATATATAATATATATATTATATGTTATATGCATATATATTTCCTTTTTTTTTTTCTTTTGAGTCACTTTAGTAACACAGGAGATTTACCAGATAACCTAAGCCTAAGATATACAAAATATTATGAGATCAACCTGCTTTTGAGATATATATATATATATACATATATATATGTACCTATATATATAATGTGCAACAATTATTTTCAATTTAAAATATTATTAGTACCTATTACGGTGTTTCATACTTAAAAATGTTGGTATTATATTTCGATGTCATATATAAATATACTTAATTAGTTTTATTTTGTTTCATTACATAACTTTTCTGAGAACCTAATGTCAATGGTTAAACGAAGAACTTGAATATATGTGTTTTAATGTAACCTTTTAATTTCCTTATGTTACTTTAAAACAATATAAACGAAATAAATAAAAAAGGCACAGGCAAAGGATATGAAGGTGGATATCATGAAGAAATACTGAAAGTACAAATAAAAACAATTATATAACATTTTTTTAGTTTTTCTCATCAATTTCCATATCAACGTCATTATCCGAATCAAAGCATCATTATAATCTCAATAAACGTCATTAACCGTCTATTGGCGTCATTATGGTCGACACACAAATACAAAAAAAAAATGTTTTCTCCGAAACTATGCTTCTGTGAGCCGTGCGTGCGTAGGACGAGTTTTAGTATCGCGTAACTAGAGAATAAGACCAATTGAGTTGCAATAGCATGATATTTTTTACAAAGACAACCGTTTCTAACAAAATAATAAAGGCTCAATTATTCACCCAAGTATGGAAGAGTAACTGACGCTCAAAATCTGCCTCACTGACCTAGTGCCAGCGGGGGTGGAGCTTAAACTGAGTAACAAGCCGTCTATCAGTCGACTTTCTGACGTCGTTATCAAACAGTTGTTTACAATTCCACCAAAAAAAACGATTTTAATAATTACCAGCTTCAAATAATGCTGCTAAATTGGTGCAGGACCCACACAGATGCAAAGCAAAGTTATATTCATTTTCATTAGTAAGTTATGAAATTTAAATATTCCCATACTAAAATGTCATTGCCGATGTTATGCAAAAAAAATGTGAATTACAAGCAACTACTTCGAATGAATAGGAAATTAAATTTTATGTCATCTTTACTATAGTTCGTTTACATAACAAAACAAATAGGTAATGTGATCTTTTTAAGCTTTCCAAAAAAATAAGAACGCCGGCGGGCTTCGGTGGATGCAGTTCGTCGCAAATTGCAGGATTTGCAGCATCCAGACGTCGAGTGGTTTATCACACATCTATTAGGTACCTGAGCCTCTTAACTTATGATCGATATGCATATGTATGCTTAGGTATAATCTTATTCTCCCAAAAACTTTATTAACTATGATGATCTTCGTAATTAAGCTATTATCACAACAAAACACTTATATATTGTCACGTATCTTTATACCTATAAGAATAAATATGTGTTGCGATATATTTGGCACTTTGGATGCTAAAGATTTTTTTTATGCTGACTGTAAAGATATTTTATAACTTTATAATAGTACTAGCTTTTGCCCGCGACTTCGTCCGCGTAGAACTCGTTTATCGCAGTTAAGTAAATTATTAGTTTTAAGTAATTCTATAGTATGACGTCCTCCCTGGCAAGAATGATCTTTCAAACACATGTAATATTGAGCTCGAAATTTACCGGGACACCAACTTTAACCATGAACTTACGGGAGGGCACTCCCGATACATCCAAAGAGTTCAGGAACTCTAAGGGTAGGTTTAGTAGAGCTGCCGCATATATTGCCCCGACTGTGTATCATGGTGTACTCGTAGTTCCTGGCATATTTGTAGTGAGGTATATTTTTTATATATATACCCATATCGTAGATGCCGAAATGCATTTATTTTATCCGCTGTGCCCCTAGTTATCACCGGTAGATGAGAATCTGTCTAAATTCGCCGTCTCAAAGCACCATCCCTCAAGAAATACTAATTACTAATTATAATATAGGTATGCTGAAAAAAAAAGACAATATTCTTCAAACAAATTTACCCAATGCCCATTAATCTAATTCGGTTTCGCGGTTAATCCGTGAAAGCGTAACAAACAGACAGACGACAGACATATTTAATTGAATTGCCATTTTGAATTTCTACCTATACTTTCACATCATTTTCGAAATCTGTGTACTCAAAATCTAAGAAAATGACAATTATGTCCACTTTTTAAAAAAGATCATGGCCTCCATCTTGAATTCTAAATTTGACATAATTTTCATAATCTGCGTCCAGAAAATGTAAGAAAATGATACCAATGACGAATTTTTCAATAAACATCATGACGGCCATTTTGAATTCCAAATTTAATATCATTTTCGAAATCTGCGTCAACGCAATCTAAGAAAATGACACCCATGATGACTTTTTCAAAAAACACCAAACATTGTCGTTATTCCCTCGTGGTCTTTTAAATTTTCTGGGATGGGATTTTTCTATGTGCAAATCGAGGTAGCACGATTTTAAATTTCATCCTAATCCATCTAGCCGTTGCAGCGTTAAGGAGTAACTAACTAAATCCCCCTTTTACCCCTTAGGGGTAGTTTTTTCTAAATCACTGAAAGCATTATTTTTTATTTAGTAGCCTAAATACCAATTTCCAAATTGCTTATTTTAAAAATAACTTATCTCCTATACAAATTTCTACCCGCTATTTTAATCCTTAAGGGGATGAATTTCCAAAAATCCTTAGTGTACCCTTAGGGTAGGTATCCAAGGAATATTCCCTTCAAATTTGGGGGGGGGGTCATCGTTAACGATAAGGTGTTCGAACTGGTTTGTGCGAATGTGTATATGCGCGATAGATTATTATTTTTGTGTTGCGTTGTTTACATCCCGCCGAATAGTAAGGAAAGCGATTACATGTTTTTATTTAGAATCATAGAACAGTTATGTGTTATACATAGTCGATTAGTAGTAATAGGAGACTTTAACTTGTATTCGTGTACTTCACATGTTAGTGACTATTTTGAATATTTTCAGACATATTGTGGATTCATTCAGAGAAACGGAATAGCAAATTGTAAGAATCGTCAATTAGACCTAGTATTAACATCGTTGGGGGACGCCGTCACAGTGAGCGCTGCATCGGAGACATTGGTGCCGGTTGACGCGTATCACCCGCCGCTCGAGGTGCGGGTCTCGTGGCCTAGGGCCGCGGGGTGCAGGGGCTGGCGCGAGGTAGGTTCCGATGCCGATACCAATGATCAGCAATTTCAACGGGACTGGAACTTTGGGAAGGCTGACTATCCACTGTTATACACTTTACTAGCCTCCATTGACTGGACGCCTTTGTATAGTTTAAATGACGCGGACGAATGCTTGCGTTATTTTTACTCGAATATTAATGACGTTATTGCCCAGTGTGTGCCGCATAACTCGCGTAAGCGTATTTCATCGCGGTACAGTTACCCTGAATGGTATAATGCTGACTTGATTCGCGAAATAAAGTGTAAGGCTGCTCTTCATAAGAGATGTAAGGCTAACGACTCCCGAGAAAATTATTTAGCTTTCCCGAGGTGTAGGGCGCAGGTTAAAAATATGATACAAAATGCCTACGCGCAGTACCAGGACCGTGTTCAAACACATTTAAAAGAGGACCCTAAAGCTTTTTGGAATTATGTGAAGTCAAAAACGAAACGTGGGAATACGCAAAAGTTATCTAAAAATGGTGTAGTTCTAGATGGAAAAAAGGGTGTGAAGGAGTTCGCAGACTTCTTTCAAACGGTATACACCACCGCCCCAGCTAAACTCAATGTGAGCGCGGCAGTGGCGGAGGCAGAATGTGTGTTGAACTCAGCGCGAATACATCTGAAGAGGCTTCATCTGGCTGATGTGATGCGATCACTGTCAAATCTCAAACCGAAGCGGTCCGCCGGACCTGATGGCATTCCCGCTTTGGTATTTAGAGACTGTCGATCTGTGTTGGGTGAGCCGCTGCTGCACCTTTACAATGTGTGTTTGGAAAACGAAACTTTTCCTGACTTGTGGAAGATAACGCGCGTAATTCCAGTTCCAAAAGGAGGAGGAGGAGGTGAGGGGGTTGAGGGATACAGGCCGATTGCAGTATTGTCTACCCCCGCTAAAGTATTCGAGTCAGCGTTGCAAAATATTATTTATAACCAAGTACGGAGTCAGCTGTCTGATGCGCAACACGGTTTTCGACCGGGTTGTAGTACAACAACTAACCTGCTTAGCTACGTGAACCAAATTATACCGGAAGTAGACAGCGGGGACCAGGTTGACGCCGCCTACTTTGATTTTCGTAAAGCGTTTGATGTTGTTGACAATGACATCCTGTTAAGAAAATTAGCCGGCGTCGGCTTTACCCCTCATTTATTACATTTTTTTGCGAGTTATATGAGTGATAGACGACAATATGTGGAGTACGCGGGATACAGGTCGGAGCCATATGTTGTGAGGTCTGGAGTAAGTCAAGGGAGTAACCTTGGCCCTTTGGAATTTATAATCATGGTTAATGACTTGCCTCAAATTATCAAAAACTCGGGCTGTTTACTCTTTGCCGACGACTTGAAAATATTTTTACCTATTAAAAGCATTACCGACTGTAGTAAGTTTCAAAGCGATATAGACCGTGTGGTGTCGTGGAGTGATGCGAATAGGTTGTATTTTAATATCTCAAAGTGCGTGAATATAACTTTTACTCGAGCGCGCAACCCCGTCCTTCATGATTACCAAATTAACAATCAGAAATTAAAAAGAGTGACAGAAGTTAAGGATTTAGGAGTTAAGTTTACATTTGATTTGAGGTTTCGGGATCATATCGTCCATATATGTAAAAAAGCTTATAGAATGTTCGGATTTGTACTTCGTCGTTCTTATGGTTTTACAAATATGGGCGCGATTATAGCCTTGTACAACGCGCTCGTCCGCAGTAGCCTCGAATGCAATGCGGTGGTCTGGGCTCCGCATGAAACCAAGTACCTTTTAATGGTGGAGCGTATACAGAACAAGTTCATTAGGTTTTTGTATGTAAGGAAGTATGGAGTGTATCCTTTTTACCCTCTAATGTATCCAAATTTATTCGTGTTGGGTATGGTTGGGTACAACGAGCTACGGGTGCGCAGAGAGCTGGGTTTAGCGACATACATTTTTAAATTATTAACGGGTAAAATATACAACAGTCAGGTGTTGAGTTACTTGGGGGTATGTGTTCCCGATGGGTACGTACGGCGCCGTCGGCGGCCGCGGCTGCTAGTCGAGCCGCGCGGGCGCACCAACCTGCTCGGTATGGCTCCGCTGACGCGAGCAGTGCGAACCCTCAACCAAATTGCGGAGAACATTGATTTGTTTTCGTGTTCTCTGAATGAATTCACAAAGGCTGCATTGTTTATGTTATGTTATAGGTGTAAGGATAGATATTAGTTTATACTGTACCAAAAAGTAGTTACACTATTGTCTTAGGGTAAGCCCTGTAAAAATAGTTGTAAGTGTGGGAAAATAAATAAATAAATAAATAAATTTCCAAGGATCTCTACACTATATAAGGTATCTATATGCAAAATTTCAAGTCTCTAGGTCCAGCGGTCTGGGCTGTGCGTTGATATATCAACAATCAGCTTAGCATTTTATATAATAGAAGATAACATAAGAATGTTAAATGATTCAAGGGGAATAATCAGTACTCGTAGGTTTGTCAAACATTACTATAAAAAAAAACCTTTTTCAATTACTGTATTATTTTTGTATCAAACCATCCACGTCAAATGTTAAAATACTTGGTCGCGTTCTAGTAAACCTTATGAAAAAATATATTGTCAAATGAAAGTCTTGTGTCAGAGAGCTTGTAAGCAATTGCATTTTTTCGTCTTTCAAACGGTATAAAACCTTACTGAAATTACTGTCTACTCAAACGTTATATCAATATCTGACATAAATGTCTACAAACCTTAACTCAAGTAATATTTAGTTGATTATCCAAACCACTCGATACATAAGATCTTTTCATTTCAAAAAGTGGGCGTTTTAGAGCGGATTTGTCAGTCGTTTCTGTTAGAGGTTACCCTTCCATACTTATTATATTTCGATGTACCAGGGTCTCTATTCAACACGGTAAAAACAATATCGGTTTTGACGTTGTATCGTATTGTCAACGTTTTGATAATGGCGGCGGAGTTAAAAACAATTCCATAACATGTCAAATACGATATCGTTTTTACCGCTTAGAATAGAGGCCCTAGTCCGATTCATTGCGAATCTAACCTAAAAACGTTATAACCAAATTCCAAATACAATACGTCAAAATACTTTTTATCTTTGTACCAAAGGCCTCTCTTTTTTATTTACAAAAAACTGGCACCATGCGCGAACAAAACATAACCTATTTTGAAAGCTGAGGCTCTATTTAGAAATACGTAATTCTAACTTCGTCTATTGCTATTCCTTTTGCTCTCAACGCTGTCACTGGTATACGATCTGTAGGGTATTTTCATTACTTACTTTACTTATCATCTACCTATTTTTCATACACTTATGATTGAAATTAAAGTTAAATAAAGGGCCTCTGCGAGTTGGCTTCGGCTCCATGTACGTCTTCCAAAGGTCCGGAATTCCCATAGTTCCTTGATTGGTAAAGACATAAAAATAACAAAAGGAGCTCAACAGTAATATAATGACGGTAAATTTTTAATAGTAGCAACCGCCACGCCGCCATTTTTTGTTTTGTTGTTATTGTTATTGATATTACTATCGAAAAAAGTATCGTTAGTTTGTATGCTGTGTACCTCTAGCTGAGATCAGTCATTCTAATCATATAAGGAAAATCCCAGTATAAGTTTACTTATTACCACAGTAAGTCCTAAATATTTATTGGTGTGACAATCCTATATTAGAGTTATACGAAAGACAAAGAGGTAAGGTCAGGTGGGGTAAGAGCGTCAACGGGGTATGTGCGACACACCATATATTTTTAGGAGATATTGTTGGTTAGACGGACTTGCCCCGTGAACGCATTGCCCCACTGTACCTTACGTTTCTTATGCGTAAACGTCGTTCTTGTTAAGAAGTGAATCTTCTGCACTTGTACGACTACTATTATTTATTCTGTAGCGGCGCTGACTCAAACTCGTCCCGCAACTTTCCCGGTCATTTCCGGTCTCTGCAGTAATGTACTATATCGTAACGTAAGCTTAAAAAAACAGAGAATTAATGAGAAGAAGACATTCCATCCAACCAATATCTAGAGTAGGTAATAAAATAATAGAATATTTTAATCAAAATAGTGCTCAAAATACCCGGTTCGTAATTCGTATATAGCATGGCTGTTAAAATAACATAGATATTATGTTTTTAAAATTACTTTGAACGATTATAATATAATTAGAATCTCACAGTGACATCGCAACGTGGCTGCGATGCTGCCGGGCCCCATTCTGCATTCCAATGACTCTTTACTGTAGAATAGGGCCAGCCGGATGTCGCATCTTGTCTGGATCGTTCGAGCCTGTAAGATTAAAATAACAAAATAAGTGAACTAATCTCCACTCGCACCAGTAGCAGCGATTGAATAAGTCTTATTTTCTCCGGCATGCTCGGAAATGCAAACTTGACTGTTGTTAACCGCGAAGTTGTGCGTTCTGGCACAATGCAAAATTTAATAACATATTATTTTTAATACCGTTGCTCAAAAAATGGTAGGTACTTTTCGTAGTTGTTTATCGTGCGGAAAGTTGGATTTTAATAATAAAGGAAAATTCTCGCGAAATTCCCAAAAGCGGGTGCTGAATTGTGAAAGAATCTTTTAAGTCCCAGCTCACGCACTCTGCTACTTTTTTACTGACTGAGCTAAGTTGCAATCTGCGCACGTTAAAACGATTGTAACAATCAAAGTTTTTACTCTGTCCTGCGCTTCGTCAACGCTCCATTCTAGAAGATTTGTTCAACTGTTAACTTTTGTTGAATGCAACTTCGCTAGATCTAGCTAAAATGCATGCTGTTCGTCGGTCCACTGCCGTTTGGGCAAAATATTATTCGCCAAATTTCACTTCCCAAAAAACTTATCGCAGTAGTTTCATTTCCCAAACGAATCTTTAGCACATTTACCTACATTTCAAACTTTATTCATTTGGTCAAATTATCATTTGGCATCATTTTACTTTGTCAAGTTTTATTAAGACAAACGTTTATTAAGCAAAAGTTTTCCTTGTTTGTTCCAATTGCTACTTTGCACACTCAATTTATAGCATATTAAGTTACATTTTTAGCTTCACAGTCCTCTTAAGTAGGTTAGATTAGGTTAGGTTAGGTTAGGTAAGAAACGAACTGCTGCCAGGAAAGTAGGTTAGGTTCGGTTAAAACTGTGACCCCCACAAAAACGAAATGCTAACAGACAAGTTGGTTAGGTTAGTTAGGTTAGAACTGCGACCCCCACAGAAATGAACTGCTACCAGAAAAGTAGGTTAGGTTAAGTTAGAACTGTGACCCCCACAAAAACGATTCGCTACCAGGTACATAGGTTAGGTTAAGTTAGATCTGCGACTCCCACAGAAACGAACTGCTACCAGAAAAGTAGGTTAGGTTAGGTTAGAACTGCGACCCCCACAGAAACGATTCGCTACCAGAAAAATAGGTTAGGTTAAGTTAGAACTGCGACTCCCACAGAAACGAACTGCCACCAGAAAAGTACCGAAATTAGATTAGGTTACCTTGCAACTGTTAGGGTACGTTAAGGTGTTTATCCCGCCGTAAATCACAATACCAGTAATATAATATAATATTCTTTATTCTTCATTCTTTGCAGTGTTTTCATAAGTAAAACCATTCTTGCACAATTTTAAAGATCCTTTGGTAGAAGTAAAACTTTCACTGTCGTCATTAGAATCAGTTATTTTAATCACGTAAACAGGAAAATTAAGTTAATATAATGAATACAACAATATCAACTATTTATTACGCTACAAACTAATCAATGCGTAAAGGAATGCCACAAATAAATCAATGAATAGTGAATATCGCCGTGTCACAGGCACGAAGTAAGAAAACTACCCACTTTACGAAATATAATCATACTCTTAATTTTATCCTATTCACTACTCAATTAGGATGTAAATCGTATGCCATACAATATTTTGGGAAGAGTATGTTATGCCAAACGATATATTCGACGACATGAAATTTGGTAAAATGAAACACGAGGCAACATGACCAAATAATTATTCATTAAACAACAATTTTCCAAAAAAAAATAATTGAATCTGTGAGTGTCAAAATGGGAGTGCTAGAGTTCCAATCCAACTTGAACATTTTAAATTATTAGTTTTTTTACCAAGCACGGATGTCTTCTATCACCTCCTCGATCTTATCAACCGGAGCCCGCTTGTCGAAAACAGAAGTGTCGGTCACGCCGTAATGTAGCGGGATCGCTTCGCGCGTGACGGGGCACTCCAGCTCTCTGTTAATTAATTCACACGGTTTAGCGTTACTTACATTGTAAAGCAACCTGAACGAGATCAAGCGCGCTAGCCAGTAACCGCATGTCCGTTCTTACATGAGCCTGATCTCCCACCATTATATACAGATTCTTCATTAACCTAAAACTAAAGAAACCTATCGGTATGACGTTGACATACATCTTGATTAAAAAAAAAAAACAGTCTCGGGAGCGGCAAACATTTAGAAGAAACTTAGTTACCAAATACAGGGTGGAAAGTTCGAATGCCACATGGAAGGCACAACTACCTTAAATATTGGAAAAAGCACATTCTGTGTAAAGGAGACTTTCCTTTATTTTTAAAAACTATAAACTTTGCATTTATGGATTTTTGATAAATCGTCTGTCTCAAACGGGACTCGAACTGGTCAAAAATGCGGAAAAATAACCATGCCGTATTTTATGAATTTATGATGCAGATCGAAAGGGATACTGATAATATATGGTTCATTTATCTCTAAATAACAAACACAATCAAAATAACTGAAGGCCATGATACTAGCAATTACAATTTCACTTTGTTTTCACCCGTCACGGGAAATGTACCGCAGCTACCTTAAATATTAGAAATAGCAAATTTTACGCAATGGAGACTTGCTTTTATTTAAAAAATAAATAAATACTGCATTAATGGATTTTTGAAAAATCGTCTGACTTAACCGGGAATCAAACAGGTCAAATATGACAGAAATAACATGCCGTATTTTAAGATGACAATCGAAAGGGTCTTTCATATTGATCGTTTACAAAACATACCATGAATTAAATAAAGAACGTGAAAATTAGTATTTCCGCTTGGGTTGACTGCATGCCAACTGCAAGTGGACTGCGCAGTTGGTTTGCAGTTTTAATGCAGTTACGTGAACTGCATCAGAACTGCCCTCGAATTGCCAATTTGCAGCTGGGTTTCAGTTCAAATGCCGGCCCGTTCACTTTGCTACCCATTTCAAAGAAAATCTGCTTGAAGATGTCATTGTCAATAGAGATGCCAAGTCATTTGTTATTGACTTTGGACCTAAGGTGGGTCACAAATTAAATTCCTTGACTGTGCCTACTTACCTACTTAGGCCTACTTAGGCTCTAGTTCCAAACAAAACTCTTAATTTTAATTTGCAAAACTGCAATAATTTTACTTTTAACGTTTAATTTTTGGTATTGTCTGTTTTACAAATATAGATACATGGTTTTTAATTTTAACCATGTGGTTTTTTCTTTACCTATATAAAAATGTTCTCGCTGCTGCGGTGAAAAGTTGCATGTATCACACGAGACCAAAGTTATTTACATCTCGTGTCTTTGAATCCCTCGCTACTCTCAGGATTCTAAACTAGAATCACTCGCTACGCTCGTGATTCAATTATAGAATCCTTCGCATACTCGGGATTCAAAATCAACACTCGCAGCAAAAACCAACTTTCCTCTCTTGTTGCACAAATAACTATTGAATTGCGGCGTTAGTGTGTTTTGTTCATGCATCATATTATGAAGATGGGAACGCAAGGTAAAGCTATACTATACCGGGTTACTTTCTGTTTTACGTTATGTTTGTATACTTACACTAGGTATGGATAGGAATTTCTAGGGAAGCCGCTGGGAATCGGGTTATATGGACGCTTCGCTACTGTTAGCTTTTCATGTTGTTTTCTTAATTTATGACATGAGTCACGCATTTTTTCCATTGCTCCGCCCGAAATTAAAATAGTTTTAACACACTACTTCTCGTTATGGTCTTAATTTGGCCAACAATAGTCAGCCATCATAATAGACAATCGCAGACTTAAAACGAAACAAATATGTCATTGCTACATGTCGGAATAACCTCAACCGCAAAATAATTCCAATTTTTTACTGAAATATCGAATTTTAGGTGATATTATATTGTTCAATGAGGATAAGAATAACAAAGTTTAATGGTGAAATAGCATGTGGATTTAGTAGTGGATAAAGGTTTGATAAATAAAGTTTTCGAAGAAATGTTGCCTAAAAGGTTTGTTTACCTACATGGTTTACAAGTTCTATTGATGGCGACTTTAGAATGAACTTATAACAGGTACTTTTTCGCGTTGTAACATACTACCATACCACTGGACTTCCACTACGTAACATTATATAGCAAGGCAACAATGAATAACTCCTTTCGTAGAAGGAACTTATAACAGTTACTTTTCAGCGTTGTAACATACTACCATACCACTGGACTTCCACTACGTAACATTATATAGCATGGCAACAATGAATAACTCCTTTCGTAGAAGGAACTTATAACAGTTACTTTTCAGCGTTGTAACATACTACCATACCACTGGACTTCCACTACGTAACATTATATAGCATGGCAACAATGAATAACTCCTTTCGTAGAAGGAACTTATAACAGTTACTTTTCAGCGTTGTAACATACTACCATACCACTGGACTTCCACTACGTAACATTACATAGCATGGCAACAATGAATAACTCCTTTCGTAGAAGGAACTTATAACAGTTACTTTTCAGCGTTGTAACATACTACCATACCACTGGACTTCCACTACGTAACATTACGTAGCATGGCAACAATGAATAACTTCTTTCGTAGAAGGAACCTGAGCTGACCAGGAAAGTGACTGTAATGTACAAGCTTGAGTAATTATGGAAAACAATAAGGTAATTTTATTGATTATTTTTATTTTATAATAATCGATACTCTATTACAAGATAATTATTTCAATATCATTCATTCAATATGTCGCATCACTATTTATTTTTCACCATTAAATTACAACGAGTGAACATGTCACTTTACTGAAAACAATTAAAAGTCCAACTGTAACGAACAGTTTTAGGCCCCTACATTTACAAGAACTTTACGAGCAAGAGAAGTGAAAAGCTTTAATTTAAATTTGGCATAAGTACCGTAGCTTACAAATACAATTTAAACGAAAAACTCACTTACGTAGAGTCGTTAAATCTAGAATTAAATAAAGAAAATTAAGTAAGAATGAAACAACTACGGTCAATTAAATAAAGCAGCCCAACGTTAATTGCACACAAGTTAGGGATTCTTATGTAAAACTGATGAGTATGATTATTTAATTTAAATAAGAATAAAGAAAATAGGCTACCTACTTGTTTATTTATAATATAATTATGTTAACCGACAATCGTAGACAACTGAGGTTGAACAGGAGTAATGTGTACGTTATTTCAAGAGAACTGGCGTAAATTTATCGATTGAGTTAACACATCGTACACCATCTTCCGAGCTTGTCTATTTCAAACTACTTTCTTTTGGCGTGGCATTATGTTGTCACTTTAAAACAATAACAAACACTCAACAAAATATTATAACAAGAAAGTCAATGATAACAATCGGCTTTATCAGTGCACGCAAGTGTACTCGGAAGGCAGAAAGACGTAGACGGGGCGCGGGACGCAAACGTCAACTGATTGACCAATCTCGCGAACGACACGATGCTCCCCCGCCGCCACCTCCCGCCCCCCCTCCCAACGACACCTAAAAATCACTTCTGCGCAGGCAAGGTCACATATTCAAGAAGTTTGCCGGCAACTGTACTTTTTATTTATTACTCACCAAGTATAATATCTATCTTATCCTTCATACGGGCTACGATGCTGGTATTCGGGTCTCTTCAATCCTTCCCACACCTATCCCTCGCTGCAAACGCCCCTACACTCCCTGCCTGTAACTCCCGGCTCCCCGGTGTCTCGGGCAGGTCTCAGCTGACCACGCAACTAGCGGGAGACGACGGCGAGGAGCACGAATTTGTCACGCCGGCACTGCGAACGGGTTCGTCGAAGATGCCTTGCAGGCTTTCGCATAAAAAAAAACTGGAGACTATCACGAAGAAATGAACGGAGAAAAGTTCACAGAATGGTTATCTTCCATGTTATGTAGCCTTCCTGAACCATCCGTTATAATTATGGACAACGCCTCATATCACTCGATGCAATTCGATAAGCCACCGGCTCAGTCTGAGAATAAAGCTGATATCGTTTCATGGCTACAACGAAATGGCGTAGATGCAAACATGAAGATGTTCAAGGCGGAGTTGGTACATTTACTAAAAGTTAAATACACCACAAAAAAAGCGGTACGTTATCGATGAGCTCGCGGCCGAATATGGGCACCAAGTCATACGTTTACCACCCTACCATTGTGAATACAACGCAATTGAGTTGATATGGGCTCAAGTCAAGGGATATGCAGCAAGACACAAGACACAATACAGAACCTCCATTCACCACATCAAAAATGTTAAAATTATTACAGGAAGCTTGTGCACATGTCACTAAAATAGACTGGTAAACAGTACCGTGCGACGAATCATTGAAGACTACGACACTGATGTAATCGTGGGTCATTTTTTACACAATGGACTCATAATAAACGTAACAGATGATAGCAGTGACGATTGTTGTTCAAGGAGTAATAGTGATTTAAATGAATCGGATTGATATACATTGAAATAAATACTTTATTTATTATTTTAATAAACTTAATTTAATTTATTTAATAAAAAGTTTTTAAAAATATACTTCTCGCACTAGACTGAAATTTTTACGATGATAAAATGGAGTGTTTCACAACACTAATTGTCAGCTATCAAAAGTGCCATCACTCGTTGCCGCTACTGTAATAACTGGCGGATACTTTGATATTAATGCAACTCATATGTCAACGTTCAAAATGATTACTGACTGTCACGCAAAATTAAATCAGACTGCAAATAAAATGTAATTACTAATTAAATAAATTATCGCTATGGCGCGTTATTCTCCGTCTGATTTGGGAGATATCCATTTAATACATGAATTTTGTAACGGCAACTCACATGGAGCAGTTGTTGAGTACAGGACCAGATTTCGTCGCGTATCGCACCATGCTACTTTTGTGGATGTACATAGACGGTTTTCTGAAGTAAGTCTTGGAAAAACTTGTAGTGAAAGGGTGATAAATTTAGATTTGCAAAGAGAGAATCAAATTATGAATTTAATCACATAAGATCCGACGTTATCATCAAGAACTTGTAGCACGGATGTTTATTCCAGAGCCGTATTAAAACTATGGAAAAGGTCCGGTCTTCATCCTTTCCACTGTAGGAAAGTACATGGATTGATAAGATAGCCAACGATGGATTTGCTAGAATCACACATTGTCAAAGAATGAACCAGAAATTCGTTGCAGACCCCGGACTTCTTAAAAAAATATTATGATCTGACGAGTCGTTTACGAGAGAAGGAGTATTTAATTCCTATAATTAACATATGTGGCTGCAAGAAAATCCACATTCAAAGAGAGAAAATTCCTACCAACACAAACTTTCCGTCCACTTGAGGGCTGGAATAATTAGAAATAACTTGACAGGCCCCGTCATATTTCCAAACCATTGAATTCAGTAAATTATTTAAACTTTTTGAGTAATTAATGAACTAGATGACTAACTGGAAGATATCGATTAGGCGACCCGAAAAACAATGTGGTTCTCAGATATATACTAGGTTCTAGTATAAATCTCATAAAAACTATTAAATAAGCGAGAATTCAAAATACTACTTGACTAGCATGATCGCTTTTATAACAGAAAAAGCAATCGCTCCTACCAGCGAGAAGGTAACTAACCAAAAGTGGAGCGTATAATTTCTTTCGGACAAAATCGTGGCCATGCTGCCGGGTCGGGTGATGAGATTGAAATTAATTAAGATACGCCAATAATTAAGATTTTATCTTTAATGTTTGTGTGGCATTATAAACCAATAAATTGAGATAGTTTCGGTCAATTCACTTAAACACGAGCATGCTATACCTACATGACGTTTGTTGTCATGATGTGAAGTAGTAAACCATCACATGACATGACACAAAACGTCAACAAAAAAAAAACAAATATTTATTCAGCAAATAGGGCACATGAGGGCTCTTTTACACGTCGGTAATATAGACTGAATCTACTTGCGCTATCGTATGATGTGTCGGGGTGATTCGTGAAGTATCGTTAACTTACTCTGTCTCTCGCCTAGGGATAGGATTATCTTTCACTCACTCTCTCAACTAAAGATTAATTTTGTTCTAAAAAAATTATTTGTTAAGATTCACAATTGGACCTATGTTGATATAACATTATTTACTCGAATTATCGTCAGGAATACTTTGTTAAATCTGTCGGGTTCCTCGGGCTCACGATGTATATACCTCGACGATTCTATCGCCGTGCAACGGTCGTGGTCACGAGCAAACGTCGTCGTCTAGATATACATATTTTTTTAACGCGATTAAGTCTCGTTTTAGATTTATAATTAAATATAATTTATTGTATTTAGGTATTGCTTACATATTCCATACCACATAACCTAAGTTCTAGGTTAGGTTAGAGCTGTGGCCACAACAGAAACGTGCTGCGAGTAATTATTTATAAACAACAATTTTCCAAAATATTGATTGCAAACTTAAAGTGCAAAAATGAAATGCCGAAATGAAAATATTTAGTCGGTTCATAAGTTCTGTTACTGAGAAATATTACAATAACAAAAGGGTTTTTCATAAACCTGTACATTAATCTGATCATAATTTGTTAAATCAAGGGCATTTAACATAATTCGATCACTTCTACCTAGCAGTTAAAAAGTAACTTTTAAAGGACTTCCGGCCAGATATGGCTATTGGCAGACTTATTTATTCTTAAATACACTATTATTTCACAACGTTTATAATAATTTTCGTCAAGATGTCACATGACGTAGGAAGGGGTATCCAGTGGCGATCTTTGGCACCGTCTGTCAAGTACTTCCGGCCATTTCAGCACTGACAGACTTATATTTCCTGTTTCTACGGTTAAAGGGCTAAATGATGCCACATGTTTCGTACTCATGTCACATGACGTAAATATGACCTTGAAATTTTGACCGGAAGTGAAGGATTTTTTCAAACTTCCGGCCAATTTTAAGTGCGATAATCTTTTGATTCTCGCTCAGCATTACTTTTCTGAGGGTGTACCATGCGTTTTATCGTGATGTCATATGGCGTAGGCAATTTTGGACCGGGCTCACGGACTACAACGGCCACAAATTTTGTAAGAGTTCTCGTAGAGACATCAAATTTGCGTGACATAATTGACAGACTTTTTTTATCTTTAAATTCTAGCACAAACGTATACCAAACAACTAAAGATCCGCTTAACGATGCCGGCCGTTAATGTAAAAAAAATAGGAGTCGGAAATAGCACCTATATATTTGTTCCTATAAATGTACATTAATTCAGCTTTTATTTGTTATGTATTTTGAAATTAAATAATATTTATAAGTCATAGATGCAATGATCGCGAACGCGGTCACCTGTACTGAAAGGAGAGCTGGTGGCGTGCGGCGGTAGTGCCGGGCGCGAGTAGGTGCGTGCAGGCGCCGCGGCCCGGCGACGCCTGCACCAGCGGCGCCGGCCGCGCCGTGTCCGCCGCCATGTCCGCCGACGACAGCTCTGTCTGCGTCGCCACCAGCACCTGCAATTAATATCTATTTCACTATATGTACTACTAGCTTCTGCCCGCGACTTCGTCCGCGTAAATTTTGATCACCATTATTCCCCTGGGAACTTTTAAATTTACAGGGATGAAAAGAAGCCTATGTTTTAATCCTGGGTATAAGGTATCTCCATTCCAAATTTTATCCAAATACGTCCAGCCGTTGCGGCGTGATGGAGTAACAAACTAACACACACACACAAACTTTCAAATTTATAATATTAGTAGGATTTAGGAGTACCAGCGAGAGCCATTTAATAACCTGATTAAATTCAGGTAAAGTAAAAAAAAAACAGCTCTAGTTGACCTAGCCCGATCCGATCAACCAGGCCCAGGTTAAGACAGCGATATTAATGTCGCTTTCCTGGCTGATTAGCCCGAGGTTACAAAGGAAAGACGGGCTTAGAAGCTTGTGCGTACGTCAGTGTCTAGCGGCAGATGCGAGTGCAGCATGTAGAGCGGCCAGATGGCAGCCAGTAGGCGGTTGTCGACGCGCGCGCGCACCACGCGGCACCACACCGACACGTACGCTATCCCGCCTTTCTCCGGCACTGCAAACGCAAAAAACTGAACTATTATCAACCGGTGATCAGTCAATTACAAAGATATGCATACGGTTTTCAACTTGTTTTAATGGGGTAAAATTGTATACAAATGTAAAATGAATAAACATACACCTCGGGAAAACTATAAATTACTGACAAATTTGTGTCAAATAAATACAAAACTTTATTAGTCAATGACAATTGCCATAAGGATGTTAAAAATTACATCACATATTGCCCTTTACATTTACAATAAATAACGTAAACCATATAAAACTCATATAATATGAGGAATATGCTAATAAAGGATTCGGAATAGTACATTGTTGCAGAGGATAGAAAGTACGCGATTTTTGGACGAGTCATATAGAGGGCCGAAACGTAGTTGAGGCCCTCTAGTTTACGAATCCATAAATTGCACTTTCTACCGAGGCAGACATAGTGCTTTTCACAACTACTGAGAGGAAATAAAATAAAAATTCATATTCAAAACTCAAATTTTAATTCATGTTAATATGACATCACCGCCAATATTACCATAGATAACTTTTTTTTAAATCTGGACCTCTATTCTCGTGGCACTCGAGATTAATATACTAACATGCGAGATGAAGATGTCAACTCCATATAAAATTGTATTTGTTTCGCCATAATTATCTTCCATGTAATTTCATCTCTAGTGGTTCGAGATTATAGGGGCCAAGTTTGAATTACATTTAAGAAAAAAAGCAGTGATATAGTTTTTAGTCTGTGTATCTTTTAGCAAAAATACATCTAATATTTTACGACACAAAGTGGTGTGTTCTGATTGGTCGATTTCAATTTTTCATTTTAAGGAGCTATGACACAAAAATTTATTGATTGATTTTCATTGGTTCTTAAAGTTGGACAACAATGTTCTCGACCAATCAGCAAACACGCCGACCAAAACATTCTTGGTCTGTCCTTATAAGTGACGTTTTGTGACCCCAAAGAAGACCATCTATGGCCATATTTCCGAGCAGTGTTGTGAAAAGGTAATTTTACTACAGGAGGTCACGACATCTCCGTTAACAATCCCCGAAATGGGTTATTCCAGGTTGATAGAATAGGGGCCAACTCGCTGATGCCAAATTGTTGAACTGCCTGGGATCTCTTGAGCGATTGAAAAATGTTTGAAAACATCAAATAGTCAAATAGTCATACAACAGGATGCCGTAAAATGTGCCTACTTTGCTCCAAAATTTGCTCCAAATTTCGAAATCATTTTATTTTTTTGAAAATCATTACACTGTGGTATATTGATTTATGTATCTTTGTAAAGAAGAACATCCCCACTTTAATGTTGTAAGCTTAAATGACATCGAAATATTGTTTTGATATAAATATATAAACTTTAATTTAGTAGCAATGTTACCCAATGTTTGGGAAACTTTGCCCCTGAATTAAATTTGCTTTAAAACTTGTATTACAAAGCGTTTAGTGCAGTTTCACACTGTCGTCAATCAAAGTATGCTCCAGTAACAATCATCTAAGCCTAAGTTTGAGTAGGTTTGGAGCAAAGTAAGAAATGAGTGAAGTGTTAGGAACAAAAATATATTTGTTTTTACTTAAAGTTTTTTATTTTTAATATAATCACAATATTGTTAAATCTTAGTGTTGCTTCACTTAGACAATAATCAAAAGTAAATAAAAGTGAAAAAGGGTACGTACTAGGGTGTGTCATTTTTGTCAAACTGTGAAATTCGAAAAGTAATACCACACAAAAGTTTATTTTTTAAGAGTAATTAAGATTCGCATTTACAGATTTTATATTTAGTGGTACTTTTGGCTCGCTCATTGACCTTGAAGTTTGGTAAAATTGGCAAAATACAAGGTTATTAAAATCTGCATTTTTTATTTTAGTGTATAATCATATATACATAAACTATAATGTTTGTCTTGTTTAAGAAAAACAAAAAAGCTGTCATGTTGTGACGTAATCAATCAATTCACATGTCTCCTAACGCACGCAGTTAAAAAGTTTAATGATAAGAATGCTTGTTTGTTTATTTTGTGCTATTAATGTAATTTCCCATGCTAAAAACTTATTTGTTGTATAGGAACCCGATTAATTGGTGTTGTAATAGTGTAATATACTAGGAATTCAAATATTCATTTTGAGCTCTTAGTATGGAGACCCAAAAACTTTACCTCAATTGAGTGAGCCAAAGATGTGTAAAAAATCCTATATTTTTTACATATTTTGTTATTTTAGATCTCAATGCATCTTTTGATTACTATTAGATCAACAAAAAAACAAAGTTTTTATTTCCTATACTAAGGTACCCTAGTACGTACCTAGGTACGTACCTCACTTTACTTAAGTAAAAAGATAAGAAAGAAAGAATATTCAACAAAAAAAATAGATTATCGTCTGAAAGGGTATCATAACCCTGTTAATTAACATTTTCGGATATAAATAATCTCATGCTGTAATGTTCTTATATACCCTATCCCCAAATTCGGTTTAGTTCAGGAACTGCAAAAGTTTCAAGTCAACCATTTTTTTTTGGTGGATATATGGACTCTAAAATGTCATTCCAATCATAATGGATAACGTCTTTCGGTTTTGGCCACTTTCAAAATTTTTCCTACTTTGCTCCTTAGTGGGTAACTTTGCTCCGAATCTGTATTTAGTTTCATTGGCCTATAAGTCAGTCTTCGGTCAATTCGTCAAAATTTCCGAAATCATTCGATACATTTGCAAATTAAGAGGCAAATATGAACGTGAATTGTTCGCTTTGCCATTTCCAATTACTGTCAGGCGTCGCACAGTGCCAACAAGAAAATTGACTAAAAATTAATTATGAGAAAAAGTCATTTCCATCTCAGCAACTGTTCATCGAATCACGGTTAGAATGTTTTGATGTGTTCCTGTGTATAATAAGCTATTCCATGTTAACAATATTTATAGTAGCTTGTAGCGTTTTCAAGGCCTAATCTAAAAAAAAAATACGTACCTACTTTGCTCCACGTGTTGGGGTAACTTTGATCCAAGAACATGGTTATATATCTTCCATGAAAAAATTTTGAAAGTGGCCAAAACCGAAAGACGAAATCCATTATGATTGGAATGACATTTGAGAGTCCACCAAAAAAAAATGGTTGACTTGAAATTTTTGCAGTTCCTGAACTAAACCGAATTTGGGGATAGGGTATATAAGAACATTACAGCATGAGATTATTTTTATCCTAAAATGTTAATTAACAGGGTTATGATACCCTTTCAGACGATAATCTAATTTTTTTGTTGAATATTCTTTCTTTCTTATCTTTTTACTTAAGTAAAGTGAGGTACGTACCTAGGTACGTACCCTTTTTCAGAAGACTTTTATTTACTTTTGATTATTGTCTAAGTGAAGCAACACTAAGATTTAACAATATTGTGATTATATTAAAAATAAAAAACTTTAAGTAAAAACAAATATATTTTTGTTCCTAACACTTAACTCATTTCTTACTTTGCTCCAAACCTACTCAAACTTAGGCTTAGATGATTGTTACTGGAGCATACTTTGATTGACGACAGTGTGAAACTGCACCAAACGCTTTCTAATACAAGTTTTAAAGCAAATTTAATTCAGGGGCAAAGTTTCCCAAACATTGGGTAACATTGCTCCTAAATTAAAGTTTATATATTTATATCAAAACAATATTTCGATGTCATTTAAGATTACAAAATTAAAGTGGGGATGTTCTTCTTTACAAAGATACATAAATCAATATACCACAGTATAATGATTTTCAAAAAAATAAAATGATTTCGGAGCAAAGTAGGCACATTTTACGGTATTTATTTTTATTTACTTTGCACATCTGTGTTTGGATCATCAATAAAATTTACATATATGTACCAAAATTGAAATCAATCGGCCCAGTAGTTTCGGAACAAATTGGCTGTGACAGACAGACGGACAGACAGACGCACGAATGATCCTATAAGGGTTCCGTTTTTCATTTTTTGTACGGAACCCTAAAAATGCGTGAATCATTATAGGAATTAGAAACGTTAAATTATGGTTTAATGTTGACCTTCGCTTCACACTAGGCTCATGTGTAAAGAGCTAAGCGTTTACCTCTTTTCAAGGCTTTCGGCATAATTGGTTTTTAAATAAATTACTCAAATATTAAAATTACAGCAATTATTTAAATAACCACTCACTTGCTTGCGGTTCCAACAAAACTTTGCCTAGATGGCTCTCGACTTTTCGTACACACGACCGCGCATTGTCATGTTTAATAAAAAAATGGTAACTTTGCTTTTACTGAAGGTTTTGCTATATTTTTTTTACACAGTTTAGCTGAAAAGACATAGAATCAGTTCTGCTACTTTTTTAACGGGATATATACTAAAAATAATTATTAAAAAAACACAAAGTTGACACATTGTTAAAAGTTGATTACTTAAAGTAGGAATCTATTTTTTTGTAAAAATCTAAAGTGATATCATATCCTTTTTTTTGTACACTTTAAAGAAAATTAAATCACCTTTATTTTGATACCAAATAATATGTAAATGTCTATAGTCCATTCGCTTAGATAGTGTCGCTACACTTACACGTACTTGTGGTTATTGTTATAAAATACGAATATATTTCGATGTAAACTGCCAAATTCACTTGCGGGTGTTACGCCGTAAGTGAATATGGCAGTTTACTTTAAATTATATTCGTATTTTATTACAATAACCACAAGTACGTGCGAGTGTAGCGACACTATCTAAGCGAATGGACTATATTTAAAATCTAAAGTAAAAAACATTTCAATTAAGGTTTCAAACTCGCAAAATTATGCAAAGCGCCGCGACATAATGCGATTATATCATATTTTTTTTATGGACAATTAAGATGCAAAGGCACCAAAATATAGTCATAAATAGCATAACACACTAATATTCTTTAAATATAATGTATTTTTCTGTCGATTGTGTGCGTAAATCTTGAAATATACCGGAATGGCTTTTGGTAACAACAGTTACATATTTGTAATTACAATTTGTCATCACATGTTCCGGTAGCCAATCCTGTGTAATATACAGTCTTTTTTAAACATTTTAATGATTATATATGAAGCTTAGTACTTATTCCATTTTATTACTATAAGTTATCTAGTAAATATTTAATAATCTTTGGAATATAGGCCGTTAAATCTCCAACCACATCAAATTACTACCGTTAACCTATTTTAAAGTGAGATTTTCTGTTTATCAATGTGAAATAGGATTAAAATATAGTTTTAATCTAATAATCCAATAAATACTGAATAGTTTGATATATAATCAGTGATCGGAATAGGTAGAGTTTATTTACCTAAAGTTCGCAAAAGGACATTAATATAGAGTGGTTTCAACCGGGTGAAATATTAATTTATTTTTATTGAATTCCGGATATCCGGTATTTATCTGGTACTAGTAAATCTAGTCACAAGGAAGTCTCCAGTTTATGACTCTGTTCTACGAAGTTTAGGTAAAGATACTCCACCTATTACATAATTAGATATAATATAAGGAATCAGTTACAGGTCCCTTTTATCACAAACTAACATAAAATATCCCATACCGTGAGTAAATATTACGTATATTTAGCATTAAAACCACCGGAAATCCGAAATTCAATAAAAAATAATATTTCACCCGGTCCTAACCACTCTATATTATGTCCTTTTGTGAATTTTAGGTAAATATACATTACCTATTCCGATCACTGTATATAATACTAATAGAAATATATGAAAATGAGTACTTACAGCATTTTTAAAACACTGAACTTTTTCGGCAACTCACGGTCATAGCTCACGATTCGAACACCTTGCAAAGTAATGTAGATAAAAATATTTAAGTGCTAGTTGGCTGTTTTTTTTTTAATATTACCATGTTAATTGTCTTTGCTTTAAACACAATTTAGGGCACATCCAACGGGCGCTTTACAGATTAAAAAATATAAATCGCAGAAACGTCTCTTGGTTACTCCTGTTACCCAAAGCCATTTTGAGACGTACAAAGTTGGTAGCTCTTGTTAACAGAAGCAAGTGAGTGGATAGGGTATTATAATAGACACACCCTATATTTATTAATTTTTCGATTCTAAATGCAAAAGCAAGATGAATCTGAGCTTATCCGACCAAATACGATGTCATATGTTTATTTATTACACCCATTCATTTTTGTACTCTACTGTAGTATCATACAGAGTATGCTTTTCTAAGGTGACAATGACACATTATTTTACAAGACAAGTTTTTTTTTATAGTGTAAAATGGGATAAGTTTTATTAATTTTTAAAATAAAACTTCTTTAACTCCTATTTAATCGTAAAATGAATTATTAAAAATATTGTATTGGCGACTACTCAGTTGGAGTAACTTAAAGCAGTTAGAGGCAGACTACGGTAGACGGCTTAGTAGGAAAAAATAATTACGCAGCTTAAAACCTCGATTCTTAAAATGGGGCTACTTTGATTTTCGTTATGTTTATATCACAATATTAAAATCACCCCAGAAGCATGTCAAAAAATAGTGTTTTTTTGTTTCGAAGGTTTTAAATTAAATTTGTCTGAAAATACTTGAACTACTAATATTTTGCGCTCGCATATGAAATATATGAATGTAATGTCGCGAAAGAGCTTAATAATAACTCAAACATTGCACAAAATCGATGATTCTAAAAATTAGCAAAGTCGCCTTGCGTTTCCAAAGATACCCCATTTTACGGTACCCTGATATTGGGATAGGCCCAAGATAGGGCTACGTGGACAGAAGGGAGGGAGTCCTTTGCCCAGCAGTGGGACATTATAGGCTCTTAAATAAATAATAATAATTACGCTACGATTAAATATACAATTTAATTTAGAGACTTACCCTTAACTAACCACGGTACGTTTTCTTTAGGGCATTCTTTTAACGGTATGTCTCCCGACCAACCAGATTCTTGTGCCCCAAACTTAATTCTGAAATAGTATGAATTATTTAGAAAAACAGGAGTAGCCACATTTATTTATAGCAAATAAGTGGGTGATACCACAAAACAGATCGTCTACAGTTCGTTCGTTCAAATAGCTTGCATTGCATGCTTTGTTGTGCCGCTACAATTGTTACAAAGAACTGAAATTTTATAAACTGGTTGTTTACCACTTAAGAGCTTATCTTGTACAGAATGCCATTGTCTTTATTGTCAAAGCCAACCTCTAATCCTCCAATCAGAAAAAAAACAAATCGCAAAAAACCCATATAATAAATAGCTGTCATCTTCACCCAGACACAAGGTTGAAATTGCAATAGCTTAACTCATTAAGGAAGACATCTCGTCATTGAAAGCGGTACTCAGGTAGGTGGTCGGCGTTGTAGTGTGTCCTTATAGAATGTGCTATGCCATTACAATTTCAACCTTGTATCTTAGAAAATATGGTAGCTATTTGTACGTATTTTTTCGATACTTGCTGTTATTTGTTATTAGCAGTAGCATTGAACAAATGTGTTATAAATTTTAGTGTTCACAAGATAAGCTCTCAAGTGGTAAATAACCAGTTTATAAAATTTGAACTATAGGCTTTGTTTGATATCTTTAATATTAAATTCAAATGAGAAAGCCCTTAAACCTCGTGCCCTAGCTAGATGGCAGAGTACTCAGAATTTGAAGATCAAATGTTTAATTATAGCCTAAGACTCCTGAAGCAATATGTGAGAAAATATAACAAACGCATTTCTTAATATTTTTCCTACTCGCATACTATAAACCGCTAATACTGATATCGTTAATGGTATCAAAATACCACATATAGCGTAACCGAGGCGAGAAAATAATTCTATAATAAGCATTGCCATGGTAATAACAGTTGTATAATAATTATTATAGCATTGTTATTACCATGGTTACGGTCATTCCGGATATCAGTCTTGGCGTTTAGTGAACACTTGACATCTTAATTTGTATAATAAACCATTTAAAATATCTTAATACCAACTGAAATTACGTGTTTTAAAAACAACATTATTTTTTAGACTTAGTATGTGTTTAAAATGTTTAACTATGGTGCATGCGATATTAGATTACGCTTTTCTTTTGGACAAAAAAATAAGTTCGATAATATCGAACTTTAATCGATATTTTAAATCCAGATTGAACACTGTTTTCCACTAGTACGTAATAATAGCCGCACCAAGCTATATTGCAAGAATTTAGGTTAATTTGGTAATTTATTCGGTTTGTGAACTCAAATATGTTAAAAAAGTACTTTTTAAATAGGTACGCCGTAAAAACCGTTCGTAAAAGTTTTTTTTTTAGTATTTCACTTATCAAAAGAAAAATAATTAAATAAATAAATAAAAATAACCATTAGAGAACTTTGATTATACGAGTGTTTGGCTGTTCGAAATCAATTATCCTAGTCAAAACATGGTTTTATAAAATAAAACACGCGAGGTAACGAAATTTTACAAATTTTTAGTATTTAACCATTGTCATTGCTAAATAAAAACTTATTTTAATTTTACGTTGGCCTGGATCGTGCACCTTCGCGGGCTCTTTTTACAAAAGTAAGGCGAACATTTCCGAGCACGTCGAAAAATAACAGAATTTCAAAAAAAGGGCATTGTACGGCTCCAGGTCAAAACGACGTGAATTATCTCTAATAGTTAAAGACTCACTTCAGCACTATGTCGCAATCAGCGCCGCACAGCACGCTGCGGCCGACGGTTTCGGGCTCGAGCTCCCCAGAGGACACCGAGCGCCACGCCTTGGCTTCCGCGCACCTCGCCCGAACCTGTCTCACAATTATTATGATGTGTATTCGCCTTTCATTACTAGTTCAAACCACGAACCCGAGCCATACTCCACATCTCTGATTGGACCTTATAGGAAAACTCCAGTTTTAACGCTTTTCTCAACTATACTCACGGACAAAATTAGAGGAACGAGAAGAAGTAACAATTTTATAACAAAAAAACATGTTTTTTATTTAATATTATTTTTTAAATAATTCAACAGATTATTTTGTATTTGTACAGGAAAATAAAATAAATTAAAAACAATTGACTACCTCTTTCAGTATGCTGTATTTTTTTTTGGTTATTGACGTCGTTTTCTGCGATAGTATGTTTTGTTTTCTTTAAAATGTGCATTTTTAACAACAATAACAATAAATAATTGTTTATTTTAAAAAAACAACAACTCAAATGTTCCAAAAAATGGTATATAGTTAAGCCAAAGGAAAAACAAATGATGTACCTATTAGAAAACAATTAAAAACATCAATTTTTAAGGTTATAATAATAACCCTTTTATTAATATGACCCAAGCTGTTATTAACATCTGACTGTTGTTTTTTTGCGTTCCTCTAATATGTCACTCAGTGTAGTTCCAAGGGCTTTTTTCTCTTAATATCGACATATTGTTATTGTATTATTTTTAACTCGGCCGCCAATATTGTCAAGTAAATCAGAGCTATCATAATATTGTCAGTACGATAACATTAGGTATAAAGTCAATGTGGACTAAAATAAGGCACCATATCTAGTGCATAATCAATATAGCCAAGTTGCATATTCTTGGCTAATGCAATCTAGTCGTTGATCTCGCGGTGTGGTGCTGTTGACACCAGACGCAGGGCAAGCCTGGAATTACCTTGTACATCAGCGGGCGACGCAGCACGTTGGCGAGCACCAGGCGGCCCGCGAGGGTGAGCTTGCGGTGTGGGCCCGCAACTACTAGTGTGTGCAGGAATACGCCTGCGCCCGGTTTCGGCGTGCTGCCCAGCAACTCTGCATCCTTGAGCCGTACGCGGTACGCGCCAGCCGTAAACGGTATACCTGCAGGCACATACTTAATTTTAAACTTGAAGCGCTCCCTGAATCCCGACACCGCAGACAATCTTAATGCCCGAAACATTAATCGAGAAGTTTATATGTGTGTCAAGGTTCATCCCGATCCGATCAGTGGTTGAAGCGTTATTGAGTAACAAACATCCAAACATCCAAACTTTCTCATTAATAATATTATATCCAACGAGGAAATGCAGCCAGTATTATGGGCACCATTCCCAGTGGCAGTGGCCTAGGGGACATCTGTACATATTTTAGTTATTTAGAATAAGTTAATTCAAATCAAATAAAAATTTAGCATTTAGTTTTAGTTTATGTTTTTATAATTTTCTCTGTGTTTGTTTTTGTTTGTTTTAATTATATGATTAAGTAAAAACTTTTTAGTAGGATAGTAAGATAAGATAACTAATATTATATTCACGACATTATCTAAACAGTAGTTGCGTTTAAACCACACTAGATCATGATAATGCGAGTTCGTACAACGCTCACTTTTACCTTTTTTTGCTTTCAGAAATGGCACTTCTCGCCTGTCAAACACGATGGCAAAGATGAAATACGTTACTGCGACTTTCCTTGTCTGGATATACGAGTATAACCGACTAAGCCCGATTTTTATTACACTGCCAAAATACGTACAGTGGCAAGTGGCTCAACAATTCGTGTTGTGACTGTACTAAAGTCTACACATATTTATGAACTCGACTGTACACGTCTATATTTTAAATTGTATAAGCACGTTTTGGTAATATATCTAAACTAATATTATAAAGAGGAAATATTTGATTGTTTGTTACATTATCCCTGATGAACATAGGCTATAATTTAATTTTCTGCGCGTACGGAGTACACAACTATACATCTATATATATATATAAATGAACCCCTATTTCTGCTGGTCACGCTTTAACTTGAGAACGGCTGATTTCTTTTTTTTTGCGTTCGTTACTGTCAGGACAAGGTTTGTATAAAATTGAAAAATTGAAAAAAAATATCGGAAATTTACAGGGGGGCGAAGCCGCTGGCGGGCCGCTAGTAGGTATATATGTATAAAAATTTAATCCCTGTTTTCCTTGGTCACGTCATAGCTTGAGAATGGCGCGACCTATTAAGATATATTTTTTTATGTTTGTAATTATCAGGATAAGGATTTTATGCAAAAATAATACACCCGGACGGCAATAAAAAGATTGTGCTTAAAGTACGGTCGGCAACAATCAAGTATCATCAAAATTACATTACTCTAAAAATCACATTTAAATAAAAATATTCGATTAACTTACCATCGGACCACTGGTAGTCAGGATTCGGGCCGGCGAGAGCGAATCTTAGATTTAAGGGGGCATTCGGACTTCGCCACCTGGAATGAAAACGTGACTAATGACAAAATATGCTTTGCACACATTTAAAATATACGAACCTGCTCTAGATCCACAAGGTTATAATAGCCTGCATTTAACGAATTTCCTGTTTTTTATGAAATTATATAATTGAGCCGTCGCCAGCACAGATTTTGCTAATATAAGCTTTTAAGTTTTCCGTTTTTTGTTGAAGAGGAGAGATTAAATAATTGATTTGGTATATATACACCGTGGGCCTGAGAAACCCGACCAATTTTAACCATCGATTCTATACTCGAAAATGTAATTAAAGACCAACGTGGGTTGCCATTAAAATATATATATTTGCCTTAGTATATTTCCACTTTTTAAAAGACCGCACTAAAAATATTTATTTGTAGGTAGTTTTAAACCTTCGATTTAAATAAACAAGTTAATTCAAGTTACTTACACAAATACAAGATGGCCTATTAAATATTTAACCAAAGAAGATTTTTGGTAGCAAAACTGTTATTGCACTTGTAATACTTCAGGTATTAATAACATTTGGTACGATAAATAAACAATAGTTGTAAACAACGTTAGATGTAATTTAAATATTACATACGTTTAGCTATTCGACAAAATAACAGGTCAAAAGTGTGTAGTTCACTTCATAATTACAATCATCGGGCATTTTACCAGCCATGACACCATGAGGTCCATGGGTAACTGTCAAGTTTAAATCAAGCATAAGTGTCAGGCGTCCGAATTTAGCTTGTTATTTTGTTTTAGCTGATAAAAAAATCGCCATTGAACACACACACCCGCCATTTAATGACACTATATGAGAAAATATTTATTTTGAGATATTTTAATGTTTTGAATATCGGGTGGAAAAAACATTGAATGCATATTCCCTATTGTTAAATATAACTTTTGATATTGAAAATGTTAGAATTAAAGACTGTATCGAAAAGTATAAGGACAAGTGAAATATGTAATAACTTCTAAAATGTTTATTATTTTACATAAGTAAGTATGTTCTTGGGTTTTGATTGATAGACATTGTAAAACGTTTTACTGTTAACTAAGAGACTATTATGTTTGCTTTTGGGCGACTTTTCGCACTTGGCTTCAGACATCTCTCATCAGATTAAGCACGGACAAAGTTCGGTGACCAGTTTCGGCGCTTTTGGAGAGTCTTTTTTAAATTTGTCTACGGAATCCGCTGCCGAGAAGCGTTGACGAAGTGTTCTCTTCATGATTGCTGCATATTTCTCTATGGGATGTACCTCAGGGTAATTTGGCGGATTCATATTCTTATCAACATATCGCTCGTCATGGGTTTCCATCCAATCTGGTGCGGGCAGCATAGTGGCAACTATCCAAGTCAAGACAAAATGCAGTAGAGCCCCTGTAGTGTCGAATCAGTGGCAGAATTCTTTTTTCAAACACTCACTGAATGTGATAAGATCGGTAGTCATCGTGGAAGTAGTGATGAACGCCGTAGATTGAAGACGCATTCGCATATATCCTGCCACACCATTGCTTTAAACCAAACATTTTCGGCATAACTTGACGTTTCGTTCCATTCAGGAGTTCTCCTTCGCGAACGGTATAGTACTGGGGGCCGGGTAGAACAGAATAATCCAGTTTGACGTACGTTTCGTTGTCTTGAATTATGGCACTGTTAATTTATGGTTAAAACCGTGTCGTATAACTTTCGAAGACGATGTTCAACATTTGCAGCTTATTTTGGACTTCGTTTTGGCTTCCGTTGCTTTCGATAAGTTACTAAGTCGTTACGTTTCTGGCCCTCTGAACCATTCTGCACTTTTTAGCCACATCTCTTATCCAAGCACTGGGCGAGTTTTTGATTGTTTGCAATATTTTTGAGTCGATTTTACAATTATGTGAATCCTTTCTACGACCACTATTCGGCTTGTCATTAAAAGAGAAGTCTTCCCCGTACTTTTTAATGCCATTGTAAACCGCAGAACGACCCACCTTCACGATTTTTGCGATCTTTCTCGTGGACATACCCTTTTCTCGTATGTATTTGTCTACAATTCGTTTTCGTTGTTCGGGTGTTAGGCCTCTCATTTTGTGAAATCAAAAGTAATCCGAAAAAAAAAACTTAGTGATTGAGTTCAATACCATAGTATCTCTATGATATAATGTAACATCCATATTTTTAAAACAAATAAAAAAAGAATGGCGGCCGGTTTAAGTTGTTCTTATACTTTTCGATACAGTCTTTATCTACAAATATTTACAAAAAGGTTGGCTAACTCTGAAATGTTCGATTGACACTGACATAAGTGACTTTGACACTTATGACAGTGACGTATCTGTCGTAGTTTTTTTGGTCTTAAATTAGATTTTCGAGTATAGACCCTATTTGGAGCATATAATATGGTATATCATGTAGTCCAATAACGCATAATTTCTGAGATATACATTATTTGAAAAACAATTCCATAGTTAACTTAATTTGAAGTTTTTCAGCTATACCTCAAGCATTATTTACTAAAAAAATTATTAAATTAATTTATGTTGTACTTTGATGATATTGCTACTTGCATCATGAATCTTTCTTAGTAAATAATGCTTTTTAGGTTAAGGTAACAGAGTTCAAATTAAATTAACTATACAATTGTTTTTTAAATAATAAAAATCTCGGTAATTATGCGTTATTAGACTAAATGTTATACCACATTCATTATATACTCCAAATAGGGTCTAGAATCGATGGTTAAAATTGGTCGGGTTCCTCAGGCCCACGGTGTATAATACACATACAGCAGCAAAAAATGGCACAATCTTTGCTCAATATTTTTTTAAACCTTACATATGCATAAAAAATCTTTTGCTTTAAAAAATGTGGGATTTTTTTTGTTGTTGATCGAGGTTGTTAAGGAATGGAAACCTAATAAAAAAGTAATTCGAAAGTAATCGAATTTGGGGGGAGAGAGAGACGCAAGCCCCGCTTGATTTGAAGGTGCCAATGTATTTTTTTAAATATTTTCTCAACGATTATCTCTACGATAAAAAATACTTAAATGACTTAAGTCGCCATCAATAGTACTTGTGAACGATGTAAACAAAGCGCCATATTGACATTGTCTATGGTTTGATGAATTTACTAGTGATGGGAAAAGTAGACTAAAATTAAAAATAGCTTAAAATGTATTTTTTAATCAAAATCACTAGAATCGATTGAGGAAGACGTGTCATCAATATGAATTATGAAAGGTTCCGGTTTACAATCCGTAGACATAATGCCGTCCAAGATTTTCATGTTGTTTCCTTCATTTATGAATGAGCCGTAAATAATGGTGCCTCCATATCTTCAAATTTTGCTTGTCGAACAAAAATACTTCTTCGTGACCTTTTAATATTGCTTAAGTTTAGTTTTCTTATCAACCGATAAATCGAAGATTCGGATACTGTTGGAAGATTTGGATCTTCATTGACTGCTGCTGCCACTTTTGCTACAGTAGGCAATACACCATCAAAATAAAATTGATGAACTTTCCTCCTGATCGTTGATAAGTTGAAATTGTCAAAATTGATAATGTTTGCACGATTTAGTTTTATTACTGCACGCTTTGGAATATTTTGTTTTTTCAAAGAAACTTACAAGATTATATATGGTCCGTTCTGACAGTCCCATTATTTCCGAAACGATCGGAAGCACAACTTTTTAAGAATGATGGCGCGTACACATAGCGATCCGTTTAACAGGTCCATTATTTGATTACAAGGTGAAAAGATCCGTTAAAACGGATCCTGTAAAAACGGACGTTCTATGTGTACGCGCCCTAAGACGGAAACGTTTTTTCTACGTACGGTTATTGGAATGGGATAATATTTGGAATACGTATGTAAACCCAATAACGATGAAATACGAGTATTATGGTGTCTTAGATCTGATTTCATGGTGAAGTTGAGAGGTGGCAACAGGATCTTCGCTGTACTTAACGAAGACCCACCGACTTTGGATTCGTTAGTTTGGGCTCGATAACATATGATGACTGTTAAAATAAAAAGTACTGAGGGCAACAAAAAATTGTATCTTTTTTTGACACCTTTAATTTAAGACGGCATCTAACACCTCCTCCCCAAGGTGATAAACTTGATTTTTTATTAAGACCCGGTTCCTTAACAATTAAGATCAAAAACTTTCTATGCTCCACCTTCTGCCCGCTCGATGGCGATGTATGGTTATGTATGATTGTTAATATAATGTAAGAAAATTATTGATGACTTATATTATTGTCACCCGTAACACATCTACTACTAGCGCAGGCATTCGCATGTGCGATATCTATCAACAGAATAAACAGGTATCAAAGGAATATAAGGTAATCAAAGGTATATTGCGTGTGTGCATTTACAAGTTTATTCAATGGGAGGACGGACCGAGCCGGTTTAGTCGGAGCCGCGCTGTCACTGCGTTTCGTTACGTGCGCATTAAGTATCGAGCGGTCAAGCGACACGCATCGACGCAACCCTAGCTCCCGGGCGGAAATAGGTAACAGAAACTCTTAAAGGGCCGGAGACAAAAAAAATCTATTTATACTACAGTATTCCCAGCTTCTTAACCCTTTTCCAGGAATGGTACATTTCATCGACCACATTCATGTCGCTCAAAATTGAACTTAACTACCTACATTTTATGATACAAATTTAATTGAACTTTCCTGATATATGACTTCAAGGATCAGCATTCTTCAGGAAGTTACGAATTCGTGGCTCTATTCCATTTCTTGTTTGTATCCTTACTTTAGCAAGGTTTGGAAAAGGGTTAATAGCTTTCGGCTGGCTATCGCTATCACGCTTGCACTCGCAACTGAGAGTATATTTGTCACTCGTGTGTCATAGAAAAACGATTATTGCCGATCGGTATTAAGAAAATGGTTGCACTGTACTTTTTTGTTTTATTTTTATCTAGACATATTCTTATATTGGCACAATCTTATTTGGACACATTTTGTTTTGGCCAAAAATGTTTCTTTTTCTCCCACATGCTTGGAAAGGTTAACCTTCCTATTGTAAAAACAGCCCACGATGTTCTGAGTCCCGGGCCCAGGCAATATAAAAAAAAGTTATTATGTATCAACGGAAGAGGTCGCGAAAATGTATGAATGTTCAATATGCAGGGTGATAAAGCGCATGGTTGGACAAAAAAATGGGGAATTACTGGTGCCATGTACTACTTATTCAGGTTTAATACGGAGGTCCAAGAACCAGCAGGCCTTTCGCGTAACAACACTCGCAATCACAATCGTTTTCATTTTGAAAATCGAAGGCTTGTCTGCAATTGTTTTGAAGCCAATCGCGATTGCGAGTGAGTTACGCTGCAGTTTAAAAAAAACTTGTGTAAACATAATGCCAGAATTCATTGTTTAAAAGCAAATAATTAAAAAGAAACATGAATAAAACCGCCAATTATTATTTTATTTGTATTTTGATTAGTACTATGATCTGTGAGAGTTGTTATCTGGTGCAAATAATTACTCGAAAAAATCCCAGGCCACCGTAAAGTTTTAAAAAGACGTAAGTAGAAACTAAAAGCCCAAAAAGCATCACTTTAAAAAAAAACCTAACATAGGTCAAGCACTTCAAGTTCTTTGAAAACTTCTCTGATTAATGCTCTTTCCAACGATAAATAATATGATACTCGTATGTGTAGATTTTATTTTATTAACAGGAATTATTTGCCAATTTAGCAGAACTCTTGGTAAAATTCATTGGCCTTGGTCCTAACATGCTTGAAATAAAATAGTAGAATTTTACCAAGTGTCCAGCTAAATTAGCTAATATTCGTAACTCCAGTTAAAAAAATAAATCTACGCATACGATACATCGTTGGAAAGAGCATTAATCAGAGAAGTTTCAAAGAACTTGAAGTGCTTGATCTCTATTCTTTTTTTTTTTTTACTTTGGGTGAAGTCACTCTGCTATCAGGTAGACCTGGCTCCCAGGTTATGCCAATTGCCATCATTTTAAGTTACTAAAATTATGGATTTTATTGGTTGTAGTTACGAAATATTAATTTAAATATATTACATAAACAATTTAAATATTTATATCCAAAATTTATCAATTGCTGTCTTAGTTGAGGTAGTAGGTAAATAGTTGAGTGTCGTATCGACCGACGGCATCCTACGCTTGCCGGTGTGGTTCTTGGTGAAGTATCCTTATTCAATCCCTCGGCTAAGGAATTGTTCACAAGGAAGTACCGAAATAATATAATTCATTTATTTTGTTCTAGAAAATAATGAAGTTAAATAAATCATAAATAAAGAATTGGACCTATGTCAATAAAACATTATTTACTCATAATACCATCAGAAATTCGTGATTGAAGTTTCTCGTTCCCACGGTGTATGTTTCTAGGGCTTAACGTCTAAATTCTATAATTTTGACGTTAAGCCCTAGAAACAGCTCGCCTATGAAACTTTAAAATTAGGATGACCAGTAAGATTTAGATGAGGTTGTTTGAGTGGATACCTATAGGCGAGGCGCGTGCCAGGGGCGAGCGGCACTAGCTCGTCGGTGCCCTCCTGGCCTACCCGCAGCTCGCTGGAGCAGCTGTTGTGCACCCACAGCGACACGCGCCCATCCAGCACCGCTGCCGTCGCGTACGCCAGCGCCCTCTTCGATGAATAATTAACGCTCGGAACAGCACGCTGCTCATCCGTCACATTCTTATGATAGAACTGAAACTACATCATATTTTACTTGACTAAGTGCATTAGTAGTATTATTCTTTTTTAGGGTTCCGTCTTTGATCAACAATACCAACTAGATAATTAGTCCCATACAAAACCTAAGCTCAATTCTGTCCGCGTGAATATATACGTCAGTTGAGTTCGTTTACTAACGAACCGAGACAAAGGTTTTAAAACAGTTTTAAGTTCAATCTAATAACAACCATGGTACTTAGTAATAAAGTTAAAAATCTTCAAAATTTAATCTGATACCTACGACCATTCGCCTCATAACATGAACACGTCAATAAATGACATCTGCTACTTACAAGCGAAAAAAAGTATGTTAAATAAAATTTATTGTAAAATTAATCTCATAATCATAATGCAAAAATTAAAGTACTTTTCCGCTTTGTTGCCCAGCGAGTTAAATTGTTCTTAATGGATTCATTTTGCTTCTTAGAATTTTACTAACGGAGGTATGGAGTCGCATTGAATTTAAAATTAATGTGAATAGGTAGGTAAAAGTTTTGTTGTTCAGTTAAGATTACCTATTGTTTGGGTAAGTAGGTATGCTTATTAATATTAGTATTTGTACATATTTGTCTGTTTATAAACTCTTTATAGTACAAAGTTATTTATTATTTTATTGACGTTATCTGTTTTTATATTTTTGTGTAGGTATAAGTAATTATGTTTATTTATTTTATTACATTATGTAAAATTATAAAATAAACAAAACAAACAAACACAAATAAAAATACAGTGTTGTTAAGTACAAAAAATACCCTTGCTTTGCATGTGTACGGGAGCACCGTTTTTTATATTTATTCCATAATTTATATTATTGCGAAAGTTTACAGTTTTGTTACCTACTTTGATAGTGTCTGAGAAAAAGTGATTGTGACTTACAAACAGACCGACAAACGGACATGGCGGAACTATAAGGGTTTCCACATAGTTTGACTTCGGAACTCTAAAAACGCCTCAACGGAAAACGCGTTCTGATAACAAAATACCTATCAAGGCCTATATTTAACACCAAAACCAAATCATCTTTGACCTGTTATTGTATTGTCAACATTTTGATAGCTCTTATTTACTTGATAGTAATGGCAGCCGAGTCGAAAACAATACCATAACAGGTCAAATACGATTTGGATTTTACTGCCTAGAAAAGAGGCGTAGTAGTGGTAAAATAATAAAAAACCACTCCATGCATCTAATGTTCCTTTAAACAAGTTTGCGCGTATATTGGCTGACCTTGGCCAAACATTCTTAGCTGAGGTTTAAATAATGTTATTTTATTGGAAATATGACATTAATTGTTGGTGTAAAGTTTGAAATATATTATATTCTACATATGTTTACCGAAAGTAAGACCACAGAATAAGTAATAGTACAAGTACAGAAGTTGCACTTCCGTGCAAAAGCGCTGTTTAGGCATAAGAAACGAGCCTACTCTATGCCTCTCTTACTATCGTATATCTTGTATTCATTCGCACGCGGCACGTGTAGTGCTAGGGTTGTCACACGCCTAGAATACATCAATGAGGGCTAAAATGTTTTAGCTCACCAGATGTCGCTCTTTCACTTGCGGCGGTCGTATCGACGTGTTCCTAACCGACTTCAAAAAAAAGGAGGTTCTCCATTCGTGGGATTATTTCTTTATGTATCTTCCCTTAAGAACGTGTTTAATATAAAAACAGCACCTACCTATGGATATAATATAAACGATTGTAACATCGTCGAAATATCGGGCGGGACATCAAAAACCCAAACCGTGGTAACCACCCCTTTTATCCTCGTAAGGCCCACTTCAAATTTCGTTAGTTGGAAAAATAAATCTGTGTCGGTCAAATAAAGTCAGCAGTCACTTTGACAAATGTGCTAAATTTAGGACGTTGGGCCTTACGAGGTTAGACTAAAATACTAAATAGTGCAATTTCATAATAAGTACTTACCTAAACTCGGATTCTTAATTAGATTCCATCAAATCTACCAAGAAATGTCACTGTCACAATAACATCTGTCAATGTCAGTATGACGGTCCAGATGCCACCAACCCTTTCTTAATAATAAAAAATATAATTATCTTACTGCAGGTGAAAAACTTAACGAAAGTCTTTGTAGTGGTGTAGAGAATTATGGGAATTTACGTCGAAATTCAAATACAGTCTCCATTTTCTGTACACAGGCACTATACAATTACATAAACGTAGGGGTTTCGTTAAGTTTGTCGCCTATAGGAATCAAAGTAGTTTACTACTTTGATTCCTAGATGTTTGTTATGTATCGAAGTATATATTTATATTAATATATTCCTAAATTATAAGTTAAAAGGATCCTAATTGTTTCGCTCTAATTAGTGAGATGGTTTAACGCCCCTCTTGCTGTTAGGATGCTACAGTCAGGATAGTTTAACACACCTTAAAAATAGGCAGGACAACTAGGTAGTGGATATTTTTTTCCAAATTTACGTGTTTTAGGTATAATAATTAATAATATACGCACATCTTCAAACGATAATAAACAATAATTTTAACGAATTACTTCCAACTGAAATTTGAATGGAAAAAGCACAGACTTGTTAAATCTAAATCTTCTGGTACCAATTGCGATGGTTCGAAAAGACAGCGTTCCAAAATATATTTTTGACTTGTTTTCGAAGCATTCCATTGTTCATAAAACATTAAACTTTTTGATTAACCTGTTACTTTAAAACCGGTATTTATACACTGCAATGACAAACATTGGAGCAGAAACCTTTTTTAGGACGGATATCCAATCGTTGGCGAGTGCGTTCAGAGTGCGCAGGCGCGATACGTGCAGCGCCACGTGCACGGCGCCGCAGCTGACGCGCGCTCGCGGCTTCTGGTGCGCCGGCGCCGACAGGGCCACGCGCAGCTGTGTTGCCGCCGCCGCCTGTTCCAGCATGCCCGTCGCGCTTTCTAGCACGTCGCACCTCCACAAAAACATCGTTTATTTTTGATAGGCAGTCACGGTTCATATACAACATTAATTTAAGGTGCTAAACCTGATTTAAATGTGACAGTTACATACATATTGCGTCTTGTCACAACTAAAGCGTACTAAGACTATAATTCGATTTAAGTTTTTGGTGAAAGTTGCGCTAACGACGACTATCCTGTTCATCCTGTAATTTCACAGTAGATTTTACACACCATCATCATCATCATGTCAGCCGAAAGACGTCCACTGCTGGACATAGGCCTCCCCCAAGGCTGTCCACTCAGACCGGTCTTGTGCTTTTCGCGTCCACCGCGTTCCCACGATCTTTACAATTTTACATACTTCATTGAATTTCTAAATACTCACTTGTATACAGAGTGGAAAAATTCAATGGGAAATTAAGGGAAAGTACTTAAAACTGTAAAGTAAAATAAACCCTTATCATCATCCCTCAACAGACTTAAGTCTGTATAAAAGAAGAGGATCCGAATTAGAATCGACCTTCATCCATCTGTGTAATGAATGAAATAGTACATTTGATGCAAGTGCCAAAAGTATGTCATTTTATACGAGGTGTCTTGGCCCGAGCTGCAAGCAAGGGACAAGACTCGGGACGCGTGAAAATTACAGTTCCGCACGTGTATCAAACGATGTTTTTTAATACATTTGCGAAAAAATGTGTAGGTATCTGTGTATCTCTGTATCTGTGCATGTGTGTGACTGTGTATGTGTGTGTCTGACACAGGTCTCACCGAAGGATCTCTACGACAGTCGGTCTTTACTACCCGCAACCATCGCTTCCAAGCGCTTTTCGTCAGTCTACCTTGTGGGAGGTAGAATATTAACAAGTAGTGTTGGTCATGCCTAGGCATAGTTCACACCACACGTATTTAGTTCGATAGAAGTTGACTAAAATTTAAAATAATAATAATACAGGGTGGTACTCGATAAACTGTACATATTGAAAGGGATGAAATTTTAAGTTAATTTATCGGTAAAACAATTTAAAAAAAAATTAGCCACTTTTTTTTCTTAAATTTTTTAATAAATTACAGCAAAAATGTCATTTACTTTTCATAAAAACACGATTTTCTCAAAATTTTGTATATATTTCATTATTATTTTTTCGCTTATTATTATTCCTCGTTTAATTTTAGATCTAAAAACGTTAAAAAAAATTGTAAAACATCTGCAAAATTTTGAGAAAATCGTGTTTTTATGAAAACAAAATGATATTTTTGCAGTAATTTTCCACAAAAAAAGCAGTTACTCAGTTTTTTTATTGGTCTAATATTGTTATCAATTATTATAAACCTAACTTATGTCAATACTATGCATTTTGTTTTATCTTTTTTGGGCTATTAGATCAAAAGTTACACCGTCACAAGTAAGTGTCCTACCCAAACTTTATTAAAAGTTTGACAATCTGTAATCCGGTAATTTGGCATCAGTGACTTACGACAGCGCAGCGTCGAGGAGTAGTAGGCTGCCGGCGGAAGAGCCGAGCATCGCGTGCAACGCGGCGTCGCTCGCCAGCACGCTGAGCATGCGGTGACTGCGCAAGAGGGGCGGCGACACGTAGTAGCCTTCTAGCTCCGACGCCTGGCTGTAACACAACCGAGCCTCTATTCAACCGTAACACTGGCTGAATTTATTATAATCTTGTACCAATACAATACGACACGCGAGTGAAATTTACTATTTATTGAATTATAGTGTTATTTTTGCATGTTCCATTACTGGCTCTTACTCTGGCTTGACTCTTTCGCAATCAATAGGTAAATGAACGGTGTTCATTCACTGGCGCCAGTACAATTTTCTACTTAACTTATGTATGAACACTAATACGAGGGGAGGACCAATAGGTCGCGGAATGAAGCACAGGGAGATAAAATTATATAAAACCTTTTTGCTTATCTGGTATGAGAACTCATTAGAAAAAAAATTGTTAAATGTCAACCCAAAACCGTCATGACGAAAGTCAGTGCAAGGTGGGTCCACGGACCTAAAAAAATACGGACGTAACCTAGTCCAATCATGAGTTTTCTCATTTTGTAATGACAAAACCAATTTCAACTAAAAAATAATGGGACCTAGAGATGAGAAAATTATATGACAATTTAAATTTCAACGGTTGCACGACAGAATAATGTTAATAATGTTGATATATCAAACCACATTTTTATGAACATAGTGATTAAAAATACATTCAACGAATAAAGCAATTAATTATTTAAACTTAAAAATTTGAACTTTTAAGAAAAATAAAACCGTGAAAAAACTGGCAACACAAACTGTCATTTTTGTTTGTAATTTGCGTCATAGTAAATAAACACATATTTATGAAAAATAACACGAATAATCATAGCTTACACGTGATAAGTGATACCGTGTGGCTTTTTATATTTATGTGACATTTTCTTCGGCGTAAAATTAAATGTCACTCGTGCTGTGGTTCGACGCGTAATGGCGGCGGGTTAACAGACCTAGTGCATTTGTGAGACGGTAGATCGTGTATGACGGAACGAAATAACAGACCTTGCATACTTCACACCTTTTTAGTGTAACGTTACGTATTTTTTTAGGTCCCGAGAATATTTGAACCGCTGCAGATGCACCGGCACACAAGAGCAGTGTCGCGACCGCTGCTATTAACAGGTGTTTTCGAATCGCTGGTCCACCCGCCCTTCAGCCCAAACCTGACTCCTTGTCCGTTAAAAGAAACAAAAATCTAAATCTTAAATATGTATCGCACTTAAAGATAATTAAATATTAAAACAGGAAAATATTTATTCCGTTTTATTGAAAAGATTAACATTTCATTCCGCGAACTTTTGGACCTCCCTCGTAGATAGTGGTCGGATTTTTGCGGGCCGCATTTGACAGGTTGTAGGGAGAGCGCACCGCATTTTATCGACATTATCCATGTTATCGATATTATCAGGTTATTAACCTATGTATGCGGTTAATTAATCTTATTAAAATAGTACCAATTGTAGCATTATCGGTACAAATCGCGACGTTTACCGTCAAATATCGCTTGTCAATTTCGTCCTTTTTAATTACTTAACCTTTTTAGTTTTTGCTCACTGGCTATACGTAAGGGGCTTTCATGGTTCCATTTCAAAATCTGAATGTCTCATTGTCATTTTCGTTCGGCCAACAGAGAATTAGAAAATTACTACCTTGATTTTATTCTCGCAGATATTAATATCTAATTCTTTGCTTGATTGCTTTTTTTAACAAATTTACAAATATTGTTGGTGCACTCAAGTCCTTTCTATCGTATAACCTGAAAGTCCAAGTGGTTGAGTTTTACATATATTGTTTAACGTGACGACTGTATTATGGAGTAATAGTTAAAACTCATCATCTGTTGCTGTATTCCTGTGGATCAGATTCTATAACATTACGAACTCTCCGGGTAAGTCGCTACTGAACTGTTTTAGCGAGTCACCTTTACCATTTGCCCCCGTGTTCATTGTTATAATATTCGTGTCTTAGTTTACCTTTTCTTTATAGTTTCCCCCCACCGGCTAGTACATTCACGTCATTGTACTAGTTTGCGTGAGCGTTCGTCGTTACGACACCTCAAGCCAGGCACGAGTCTACCCTCAGGCGAGGTGTGCTGCTCGCCGTCGTGATCGAGCGCGGATAGAGTTACCAGATGATAATTTGGTAAAGGAGGAGTGATAGGTCTATCGTCATATTTAGCTAAGCTGCCAATTTTTGCAAGGTCTTGGTTTTCCAAAAAAATATTATGACAATCTTCACACGTGATCTTTTTAAAGTTATAATGGGTTACAAATAAAGAATAACTGACGCCACGCTTAGTCTATTTCTCTCTTTACTCCACTGAGTGTTTATCAGGAGGATATAAAAAGGAGGGCATACGGTAGGTAAAGGAGGACGGGAGGACAAAATGTGAAAAAGGAGGACATGTCCTCCTTTTGAATACCGTCTGGCAACCCTAAGCGCGGACGGCGTTAAGATCTTGCGTCGATTATTTTCGTTCCGTCTGTAGATAAGCCTTATTTGTGAATACCCGATAGTTTATCCGTCACCAACTCTCGTATTGTAGGTGACTTACCTAGAGCAGTCAATGCCGTCTATCTAGTGGTCACTGAGTGTACCTGTACGGGGTTGAATAATCTCTGACATACATAACACAAGAAATGAGTCTTTGCATATTTTAACCTTTTCAACGCCATAGTCGGCTCTGGCCGTCAACTAAAAGTCGTGCCACTGACGCCACGTCGGCTACAGCCGACAAGAGTTCAAGATTAAAAGATACTTTGTTTGGTAGCTATAAGGTGTAATTTGCATAGCATAGCAAATACGTTTGGCGTGTGGTTGGCACATTTTGTATTCGACGTACGAATTTCAAAAGGTTAATAGCTTTTCTTACTGTAGACCTTCAAGTATTTAATAGCCTTTTCCTTTTTTTACTATTGAACTTGAATTATAGCTGATGATCATAGGCATAAAAAGTATGGAAGGCTAACCTCTAACAAAAACGACTGAAACATTCGCTCCAAAACGCCCACTTATTGAAATGAATGAATGAAGCAATCGAGTGGTTTCGATAATCACCTAATATTAATTGAGTTAAGGTTTGTAGTCATTTATGTCAGATATTGATATAACGTTTGAGTAGACATTAATTTCAGTAAGGTTTTATAGGTACCGTTTGAAAGACAAAAATCTGCAATTGGTTACAAGCTCTCTGACACAAGAATTTCATTTGACTATAACAAAAATCATAAGGTTTACTTGAACCTATACCAAGTATTTCAACTTTTGACGAATTATATTTTTTTTTATACTAATGTTTGACAAACCTACTGATTATTCCCCTTGAATCATTTAACATTTTTATGTTATACCAGCAACCCGCCCTCGCTTCGCTTCGGTTAATATAAGTAAAAATGTCCCAAGTTCATCTGGAATAATATACTTTTTAAACGGTGAAAGATTTTTTAGATAGGTGCATTCGCATAGAGGTTTGCAGAGGGATGCATAATTCACTTTATTTGGCCACCAATTAGAAGTTCTTGTGGACTTACGTTCGGCCTACTTTCATGTTCAGTAGAAGATTCTCTGGCTCTCTGAGATCTGTTTATCCCTGTCGCCTATAAGCCGAACGTCACGTTCAGTAGAAGATTCTCCGGCTCGCTGAGATCTGTCTATCCCTATCAACTCAAAGACAAACGTCACGTTCAATAGATGATACTGTATTTCTTCGCAAAGAATTACTTTCTCTTCTATTTCACAGCCTGATTTCTCTTTCTTCTTCGATTTCATCATTAAGGCGTCAATTGTTTCTATTATTATCCCTAGTTCGACGACCTATATTAAAAATACTTCTTAGAGGCATATTTCGTAATGAGTTTTTTCTTCAAAAAATATCTATTAACCCAAATCCACAAAATTACACAAACAAAAACAAATTGCTACTAAACTAACACCCAGGCTAACCTTAAAATACGAAAAATGGAGTTTTATCCCTTAAATCCATAAATTAAATATTAAACACTGCCTCTCGTTGATAACCTAATGTTTTAAAAAAGAAACATAGGGAAAAAACTTACGCCAGTCAGGCTATGCTAGGCTATGCCAAAAGCATAAATTTACGTATTATCTACCTAATTAATTTATTTACCTATACTATGTATTAAAAAAATATGAAATACAACATAAATATAACTATTAATCAAAACCTAAACTCAATCTAACTAACCTACCCATTTCCCGAATTTAATAATCGGAAATCTTGTATTTCTTTATTTATGTTAATATAAATAAAAGTAAGTAGGCAACAGGAGATCAGATCCGATGCACGTCTGATAACTTCAAAATGTGTGTTATTATAGGTACAGTCAAGGACTCTAATTGTTGAGCCACTATGGAACCCTGTCGCTTAACGTTAATCACTAATTTTAGCGTAATTTCTTTCATGTGGCTTGACGCTGTCATTATGACAGGGTACCATAGTGGCTCAACAAATAAAGTCCTTGACTGTACTATAGGGCGAAGCGCGGCTATAGGCCCGGCCGACCGTTTCGATAATACAGATTTAGGTTGCGCGTATCGGCCATATCTTCTAAAGTATTTATTTAAATAATACGAGTGGTGATCCAAAAGTTTTGATAATCGGTGTTGAATATGGGAGATATGTAGATCGTTACATTTTTATTGGAATATGCACACTTTCTATATTTGCAAACACTTATTACCGTCAATCATTTGTTTTATTTTACCACTATGAAAATAATTTTACATTTGCAGGTCAAATTTTGTACCTTCACTAAGTCATCACCAGATCGTAATTTTTATATAGTGGTTTTTGAACATTTGTGAATGAGAAGTAGTAGTCTAAAGTTACGGCTAAATAACGGGGAGAGATGGCATCAGTTCTGATCTTTGGTCGAAGAGCAGCACCCTTGTTAATTAGAAGGCTCTGAAGCACAATTCCTACCGCAAATTCGTTAATTTTTTTCTTCAGCTTATTTTTAATATTTTCCCATAACTATGGTAGAATAATGTTTTATAAATCTCCTAGATTATTTGAACTCAATTGCTAAAAGCTAATGTCGCAGTATTTATTTGTAGGCCTCAATAATACTGGAAAAGGCCTAAAAAACCACTCAAAATTTTGGTGAGAAAGCTGGAGATAAAAAATCCACTGCAAAGATAACTTATTTATCCTTTAAAACATAATGATAAATCAAGGTTTCATTTTCAATAACAATATTTTTTATTAGTTTACCAGAACTTTCTCCACACCGCTACAAATTATTACAAAACTAACACTTATTTTTGCAGTCTTGTAAAATTGTTCATACAGATGTTTTTTGTTTAGCTAATACAGAAAAACAAATGAATTATGTATATTTATTTTTTCTCTAATTTAAGGTTGATTAGTGCCATGGTATATTCCACATTAAAAGAATATCATAATGTGGATGAATCATACTGATTCTCAAAACTTATGGATCACCCCTCGTATAGTGTAAAGGACAATTTTAATCTACATTAAATGACCAAGGTAACTAACGTATTTATCTGGATAAGGATAAATAATGAATCGGAGAAAATAGCTTCGCAAATAACATAATATTTATTAATAAAGTTGTTACTGTGATTCAACCTTATGAGATAGACATATGCCATCACGGACTTTTCTCGAGGTTTTTTGAAGATCTACAATTCTTTAGTACATTACTTTGATATATCTCTTAAGGTTAAGCCAGCGTAAGTTATATAAGCGCCCAAAAATCGTTTTTTTGACGACTTGGTAAGAAAACATAGAGGTTTCTCAACTTTATTAAAACTTAATTTGAATGAAATGTACATATAAACCATCCGGAATAAATTCTCTAAATGACAGTGAAAACCGTATCAAAATCCGTTGCGTGGTTTCGAAGGAGTTAGCGGAGAAACAGACAGACGCGGAGGGCGACTTCATTTTATACTATGTATTAATTGATGATTGATTGATTGACCCGTCCTCCCTTTGCTTCGGTTAATATAATAACCCAAGTTTATCTGGAATAATATAATTTTCAAACGGTGAAAGAATTTTTAGATAGGTGCATTTGCATAGAGGTTTGCAGAGGAATGCAGAATTCACTTTGTTTGGCCATAAATTAGAAGTACTTGTGGCCTTACGTTCATGTTCAGTAGAAGATTCACTGGCTCTCTGAGATCTATATCTATCCCTGTCGCCTATAAGCTGAACGTCACGTTCAGTAGAAGATTCCCTGGTTCGCTAAGATCTATGTCTATCCCTATCAACTATAAGACAAACGTCACGTTCAATAGACGATTCCCTATATCTTCGCAAAGAATTACTTTCTCTTCTATTACACAGCCTGATTTCCATTTCTTCTTTGATTTAATCATTAAGACGTAAATTGTTTATATTAACTATTATCCCTAAATCTACGACCTATATTAGAAGGACTTCTTCGCGTCATATTTTGAGTATTCTCCTTAAAAAAAACCAATACCTATTAACCCAAATCCACAAAATTAACTACCTGCTTCATTGATGGGACAAATACTTAACTAACACCAGCCAGGCTAAGGTAATATGCTAAAAGCATAAAATAATAATTTTAAAAGCTTGTATTTCTTTATTAGTATAAATATAAGTAAGTAACAGGAGAGCTCCTGATACTTACTTATATTTATACTTCAACATTTTTGTTACTATTGCATGCTGTTGGTAGGCTGTCGGCTGCAGCTCACCACCAATAGGTACCGCATAATACTACTTTTGTTACACGTCTAAATCACCAAACACGGAGGTAGGCACGGGATGCGGGGAAAGAGGAAGCGATGACGTGATTGGTTATTTAAAGATCGTCCGATCTTTCACCGACCGAGTAGCGATGGGACATACTGTTACGTAAGTGGGGGTAGGTAACTGATAGAAATGCACGAATACACCGATAATCAAAAGTAGACTTTAATAACGCATTTACTTGAACCGTTACAAAACAATTATCGCACAATAAAGTTCGAATACTCAGATGATCCCTTAGGTCGCTCTTATTCGCACTGTTCGCTTTCCAAGTAAAAACTGAATCTCCGCAATCGCAGTCCACCTTTTATAGTTCCCGTGTCCGAATATTTCAGAACGCCTTCCGGAATGTTCGATGTACTTCGCCCCGCCAAGGACGATCGAGACTATTCGTTGCTGGAATGTTCACGCCTTGCTACCTTTTTCTGTTTACAATCGCGATGTCCTTGACTCACGGGTCTGGATGAGTCTGGAATGTTCCGAGTTTTGGTGTTATCTCTTTCACACGCTTCTGGAAGGTTCTCAGTATTGCTGTCTCTTTCTAGTCGTGTTTTCTCTTCCACACACTTCTCGAAGGTTCTCAGTATCGCTGTCTCTTTCTGGTCATGCTATCTCTGTCGCTCTTAGTGGAAAATTGTCATATACTGAAATGTACTTCAAAGGCACATAATAGTAGGGGAGCCCAAGAGGGGCTTTAGGGATTTACTCGAGCGCGGCAGATTAACATAAGGGCAGCATCCTTGTACCCTATTGAGTACTTTCACCAAATATGAGCCCCATATACAGGGTGGAAAGTTTTAATGCCACATGGAAGGCAACTACCTTAAATATTAGAAATAGCACATTCTGTGTAAAGGAGACTTTCCTTTATTTTTAAAAACTATAAACTCTGCATTTATGGATTTTTGAAAAATCGTCTGTCTCAACCGGGACTCGAACCGATCGGTCAAATGCGGTAAAATAACATGCCGTATTTTATGATGCAGATCGAAAGGGTTACCGATATGGTTCATTTATCTCTAAATAACAAACACATTCAAATTACCGGAAGGCTATGAATACTAGCAATTATCATTTAACTTTGTTTTGACCCGTCACGGGAAATGTACCGCAGCTACCTTAAATATTGGAAATAACAAATTTTACGCAATAGTGACTTACTTTTATTTTAGAAAATAATAAATACTGCGTTTATGGATTTTTGAAAAATCACCTTACTTAACCGGGAATCGAACAGGTCAAATATGACAGAAATAACATGCCATATTTTAAGATGAAAATCGAAAGGGTCTTTCATCATATCATCGAAAAAAGTGTCAAGGACAAAAATGTTCCTTATTAAATTCTAAAAAGAAAAGGTCATGTTTTTTTTTTTAGGATCAACGGTTTTCAAGCTATAGCTTCAGGTACCGGCCACTAATATATCGCCTTCGTACTTACATCTTATACGATCGATACAAATATGACCTACGAAAATTGACAACCAATCAAGAACTAATAGACCAAATTGTAGTGCTTTTATCGTTGTTCGTTAGCTGATTAAATGAGATTTAAAATGGTATATAATAAATGTTTGTACATATCGTAGTTTTCACGGAGGAAGCATTTAAAAAACCATTACCGACGCGTTCATACTAATTTGTATACTAGCGATAGTTTTTTAAATGCTTCCATCCAGGTCTCCGAACTGAAATGGCTAAGGGTTCGTTTGGAATCAGAAGAACCATCAAGTTCTTCTCACGAATTCCTGTGGATTTAACGTTAGAGCAGACGATAAATGGTAAACCTCACATATTCAATTGCTGCTAGACAACGTTGGGCTAAAAATCATGGAGCGCGAACAAGAATCATATCTCATGTACTTACTCGTGCAGGACTTGATAGAAACTACCATGATATTGCTGCTGATCTACACCCAGATAGAATGAAAAAACAACACATCCAAATTGAAGGTTTTTCGAACAGTGTTCTGCAGACTATTAATCCATTCTCTCCTTCAATTGATAAGGATCAGTTGTTTAACATTTCAACAGGGCAAGCTGCCCCTCTAGAAATGACAAACTGTTTGCTACAGACAGTGTCTGGAGGAAAATTTCTGCGAGATCAATTCATAATGGAATGCAATCTAAATTCAGACAGGTTTCACCAGCCATTAAACAAAATACGGTGCTGACTTTTGCAAGCCTCAAGAAGAAAAGAAAAATGAAAATTGGTGGAAAAGTGCACGAAGTCAAATTGCAGCGGGATTTATTTGGTCGGTTATTAGCTCTGTCTCTTGACATGAGTATATACCTGGAGAAAGTACTTTGTTTTCCTATAACTCCTATGCTGTTATCACTGTGCCATATAGATGGTTCTATAAACAAGACTAATAAGTCAGTACTAATTCATGAGTTAGAGAAACAAGTCGAAGATATGGAGCAGCAACCGCCATCCCAAATTGACCTTGTAATTGTAGATGGCTTCTTTTTTTTAAATACTTTTAAAGAAATGCCCCGTAGTTTTGGAGGTGTGTCAGAAGAGATATTGCAATGCCTTATCAATAACGCTGCAAGAAGAGTTGCCATTGCATTTGATCGGTATTTCACACCCTCAATCAAAGACTATGAGCATTCTCTTCGACGCAGTGTAGACGACAAGGAATTCCACATCTCCGGTCCTCAACAAACAAGAACAGTAGATTTTACAAAAGATTTGAAAAATATAAAGTTTAAGGAAGATATTGTCAAGTTTTTGATCGATCATTGGGCTGATCGGGAGATGGCTGCGATTATCGGTAGTAAGGTAATTTACATAATATATGATCTGTGTTATGAATATTCTGTTACTGATAATAAAGTAACACGCATCATTAATTATGAGTTGTCATGCCCTTATCACGAAGAAGCGGATACGAAGATAACATTTCTTACTTGCCAACAAAAAGAAGATTCTACTATTACTATCAGAACTTCTGATACTGACATTGTAGTCATCATGTTGGCAAATATGGAACACCTGCAAGCAACAGTAGAAGTCTGGATGGATCTTGGAGTTGGAAATGCACGCCGATACATCGACGTATCCGCTCTCTACAATAGATTAGGTCCAAAAATTTCGAAGCCGCTTCCAGCTTTGCATGCGTTCACTGGTTGCGATTTTAACCTAGCATTGTACCGACGAGGGAAAAAGAAATCTTTGCAATTTATGATGAAATCAGAAATTTTCCAAAATGCATTTCTGGATTTGGGATCAAAGGAGCATAATGTGCAGGATTCGTTTAACATCATACAGTCTTTTACTTGCCACTTGTATGGGCGGAAAAAGTTAGACGATGTCAATCAAGCCAGGATTGTTATCTTCAATAAGACGTACAAGGTAAAAGACAAATCACAACCCTTCTCCTTGAGTATCAAGAATTACGATGCGTGCAACTTGCCACCCTGTCAATCGGAGTTACTCCAACAAGTGTTACGTACTAGATACATTGCATGCTTGTGGAGTAATGCCCATAATGCAAACATTATTGATCTTTTACCAACGGACTATGGATGGAAAGTATCGACGGAAAGTTCGAAATGATCTGGTTTGCAGGTGATCAATTGCCGAAAGCGTATGAAGATGTAGTAATAACACCTGATATTCTTGAGGATACTCCAGAGTTAGGTATATTTTTTCTCCAATAATTAAAAACAAGTTACTCATAAAAAAATAATTATTAAATATTTCAATGATTTCCTGTTACAGATACGAAATCTGAGGATCAAATCGAGCCAGATGAGGAAGATGATTCTACCAATGAAGATGATAATTAAAAAAAATACCAAAATTAATATAATTTTTATAATTATTTTTTTATAAATACAAGTATTCTACTTAAAAAAACATACACTTTTTTATTTGCTTTCTATTTCCTGAGCTTTTCAATTAATAACTATATACTTTATTTACATCCAACTATGTACAGAATTCAACATTAATACAATAAAAAAATTAAAACTTCATACGTCACCCGCTACGCGGCTCTGCATAGAGCTACGCCTAGTGCTACGCAGCGACTCTATCTGCTACGAGCTTCTGCGATCTTGGTACCATGAGTCATATGGAGAACACAAACATGTCAATCTGTGAGACTGAGCAAGCTAGTGATTCTTCTCCCGACTACGTCACTCAGCGCCAGCGTCAAGTTAGAGATGGAAGCGGGCCGCCAGCGCCGAGTGTTAGAGACGTCGAGCTCTCCACTGATAGCACAAGCACGCAGCTAAATGAATTTAGGCAAGAAATGAGACAACTCATTACTTATTTCACAAATAGCCACACAGCCGAGCTTCGCGAAATAAGCGCTACTATAAAAGACATCAAACATACAAATGAGTGTATTGAAGCCTCAATTACGGAATTAACAAGGCAAAATGAGGAATTCTCGAAGAGATTTAGTCAAATAGAAAAACAATTAATAGATGACAACGACTACATTGTGTTCTTAGAGAACAAACTGGAAGAAAATCAAATATGGAATCGTAAAACCAATATTGAATATAAAAATGTGCCAAAACAGAAAAACGAAACTAAAGCAGACCTATTGGCGATGATTGCTAGTCTGTCCACAAACTTAAAGTGTAGTATCAGCAAATCTGATATAAAAGATATCTACCGAGTGCGAGGGAAGAATGACAATAAGAGCATGCCAATTATACTTGAGACAAACTCTGCCTTATTGAAGCTCGAACTAATCAAAGCAGCGAAGACATTTAACACAACGAACTCTTCGAAACTGTGTGCTAAGCACCTTGGCCTCACCTCTAATGAGGACCAACAGGTATTCATCTCTGAGCACCTGACTGCTACAGGGTCCCGCCTATACTTTCTGGCAAGAGATCTCAAGAAATCAAAGGGCTACAAGCACTGCTGGACGTCCTACGGCAAGATCTATGTACGTAAAACGGATGAATCCCAAATTATCCAGATAAACTCCGAAGAGCAAGTGCAACGCTTATTTCAGGACTGACTAAACGGTTATGTATTTTCTTATCTTTGCAACCATTACAAATTGCATGCCAAATGTATAATGATCTTCCAATCGAAATGCATAATGATTCTGATCTCTCTCATATTAACTTAATGGCTCCTCTCGTACAACTCTCTCGTTCCTATTATTCAACTATTCCCTGTAATTACACCCACACATACTCACATGAACACAAACAAAACACTGTAACTCCAAACCTACATAAAAATATATTCATTGTCTGTATTTCATCCAACCTTCTGCTCGTCAAACATCTACCAGAATTTTCATGGCACAGGTTATGCACACTGCTCTACACTATATACATTCTAATAGACTACATGTACAACAACCATTTACATATAACGAACTGCTTGCTCGTAGACTATAAAAGTGTGTGACACAATACAATCGATAAATGAAATTGATGACATTGAGATATCGCATATTATAGAGTGTGACAGTACTAATGAGCTAATGAAACAATTACATATTGTCAAAACTGATTTTACGATTATGGCACAAAATATAAGGAGCATATTGCAATTTTGACGATTTTTTGATTACATTATCTAGTTTTACCTTCAAAACTGACGTTATTATTCTCACAGAATGTAGACTGAATCCAAATAAACCCTTACCTCAGCTCGAAAGTTACAACTCTTACTTTACTACATGCCAACAAAATCAAAATGATGGAGTGGTTGTTTATGTTAAAAATACCTTGAAGCATAAAGCAACGGAAATAAAGCTCAGCCAATCTTCTTGTCTCCAGCTACACATCTTAAATAATACCGTCTTTTTTATTTATCGGTCCCCATCACATAAGAAAGCAGAAGACTTTATAGAGTCTTTAAAAACACAATTGGAATCCTTGAATTTACATAATAATAATAATCTTATTATTGCAGGAGATATTAACATCAATATAAAATGTAAGCCCTTTGAACCACTACACGAATATAAAAACAGAACGAATTATCTAAACATGTTATCTAATTTTGGACTGTTGGCTGGTCACACTAGACCAACAAGGGAAAAAAACTGATTAGATCATTTTATCCTGAAAATAAATAAAGTCAAATACTCCTCCACCATAGCAATTATAAAAACCACCACAACTGAAATCACTACCTTCCTCTCACTTTCCAAATCTAAAAATATACCAATTACAAACAAAACTAAAACCACTATCGACTTTGAAGCCGCTTTAAAATATCTACAGAACAAAAACCTACCCGAATTGATGTTTTGTCGAGACCCGAACATTATGACTGAGCGCTAACTTATTTGCTAAACGAATCCATAAAACAAAATACAAAAACAACAGTAATTCCTAGTAGTAAACGTATCTTAAAGCCATGGATCTCTCCTGGGCTACTACGCTGTATACGCAACCGCGACAAGTTACAGAAAGAATTGCGTAAAAACCCATATAATGATGTCTTAAAAATAACCTACACACGATATAGAAATTTCTGTAATAACCTTATTAAATACTGAAAAGAAACTATGAAAGGGAGCTGATCGAAAAATCAATCAAATATAATAAATTAATCTGGAAAAACATAAAAACTTTAACTTATACTAATAATCCAAATAAACTTCATCTAGAATTAGTTAATATTAAAGCTACCCCTCTGGCGTCAGCAAATCACATAAATAAATACTTTGCAAACATCGGGAAAGAACTTACACTGAACATTACACAGATCTCTTCTCCGTGCCCGTCATTAAATAATCCCCCTACACAACTTCAATCCTTTGTTTTACTGCATGTTAGCCATGTAGAAGTTTACAATACACTAACAAACCTAAAATCCAGGGGTGCGCCTGGTTATGACGGCATACCCACTGCATTCTTGAAACACGTATCTCGGGAAGTAGTGCCTGTTGTGACTCATCTGATAAACCTTACCTTTGACAGTGGTATCTTCCCCGATTCACTAAAACAATCAATCATCACCCCGGTGTACAAGGGAGGGGACAGGGATAACATCAGTAATTAAAGGCCGATTTCTGTTCTACCTGCATTATCAAAAATCCTCGAAAAATTTATTAACGCCAGACTTTTAAGCTTTTTAAACAAATTTAACATCATATCGGATGCCCAATTCGGATTTAGGCAACAAAATCAACTGAAGATACTATAATTGCACTTACTTCTCTGGTCACAAAAAATTTGGACTGCGGCAACAAATGCCTGGGTGTTTACCTTGACCTAAAAAAGGCCTTCGACACAGTCTCTGTTCCCATCCTTGTACACAATCTCGACAGAATGGGGGTTAGGGGAACACCGCTGTCACTACTTACGAGTTATCTTACTGGCAGGGGACAGAGGGTGAAGTTTGGTGATGTGGTTAGTGGGTTGGAAGACGTCGTTTATGGGGACCCACAGGGAAATGTGCTAGGACCTACTTTATTCCTAATTTATATAAATAATCTAGTTGATATGACCATTCCAAATGCGAAAATTTTCTCATATGCCGATGATACTGCAATAATATTTACTGCCAAATCTTGGAAAGAGGTTATGATCTACGCTCAAAAGGGTATGTCACAAGTAGACAACTGGCTTAAAACGAACCTACTAACTTTGAACACGAAAAAGACAAATTACATATGCTTCAGTATTTCGGATAGTACACTGCCCAAAAATGATATGTCCATCAGGATCCACTCTTGTCTGTCTGCAGCCTCTCCCACATGTGACTGTCCAACAATAGACAAAGTTGCTCAAACTAAATACCTAGGAGTTATACTCGATGAACATCTTAACTGGTATTCTCAACTTGATCAAGTTATAGGCAGAGTCAGGAAACTAATTTGGATATTTAGGGCGCTAAGGCACATTGTACCACGGAAAAACAATCAGTCAAACTCGCGTAATATCTTTAATGAAATATATATATCCTTGGTCCAATCTGTCCTGGTGTACTGTATCTTCATTTAGGGAGGATCAGCTAAGAGTCGCTTTATTGACCTGGAACGAGCTCAACGTGCATTACTCAAGGCCATGTATTTAAAAAAAATTTGATTCCCTACTGACCAACTCTATACGATGAGTGACCTCCTATCAGTCAGAAAATTATATACCCTGCATATTACATTAAGAAAACATAAAATATTACCCTATAATACAATCCATACGAACCACACACACACACACACACACACACACGCACACACACATACACAGGGAGAAAGAGATAAGTAAATCAATCATAGCATACATCTTTAATTTATAATTTTGCATGTCTAAACGTGTAATTAGTACAAACTGGAATTTTGGCCAGTAAATTGATTATTAACATAATAGCAAAATATAAAAATCATGTAACCTAAAGGAAGAGCGGCGCCACCTTCAGTCTTTGAGAAAGTAATGCTAAAGGATATGTTAGGTCACTTTAACAGAAATAAACTACTTAACAATAACCAGTTTGGCTTTACCAGAGGTCGATCAACAATTGATGCGGCATCTGTACTCATTAAACATATATATAACAGTTGGGAGAAATCTTGCGATGCAGTAGGAATATTTTGTGATCTTTCTAAAGCTTTTGATTGCGTGGATCATACGACCCTTATTTTAAAATTAGAACATTATGGATTGTCCAATAAAGCTTTAAGCCTTATGTCTTCTTATCTAAGTGATAGAACTCAAACAGTTGTTGTAAACAAAACGCAATCTGTTGGAGCTACAGTGAAAATAGGTGTGCCTCAAGGCTCTATTTTAGGTCCTTTTTTATTTTTGGTTTACATAAATGACTTGCCACCAACAGTAGATAAACTTTGTGATATTGTACTTTTTGCTGATGATACTTCACTAATTTTCAAGGTAGATAGAAAATCCGTAGACTACAGTAGGGTTAACACCACACTAGTTAAAGTACTTAATTGGTTTACTAGCAACAATTTGCAACTAAATGCTAAGAAAACGAAATGTGTTAGGTTCGCTTTGCCTAATGTTAAACCGGTACATTCTAGTATTTTTCTAAATGACGAGTGTTTGCAAATGGTAGATAAGGCAATTTTCTTAGGCATAACATTAGATAAATATTTGCAATGGAGTCCCCATATAGCAGTACTGGCAGGTAAACTAAGTTCGGCAGCTTACGCCGTTAGGAAAATTAGACAACTAACCAATGTTGAGACAGCTCGCTTAGTCTATTATAGTTATTTCCATAGTGTCATGTCGTACGGTATTCTGGTTTGGGGTAAGGCAGCTGACATACAAACTATATTTGTGTTACAAAAAAGGGCCATTCGTTCTATTTACAACTTAAACTCCCATGACTCTTTAAGATAACTTTTTAAAGAAATTAATATCTTGACTGTAGCGTCTCAATTTATTTATGAGAATATTATTTACGTTATTAGAAATTTAGATTCTTTCACCAAAAATTCTGATATACATAATTTAAATACCAGAAATAAAAATAAAATCGCTATCCGAAAATTCCGCGTCCGTAAAGTATATAAATCATTTGTTGGTCAATGCATTCATTTCTATAATAAATTACCTGACGAAGTTTCAAAGTTACCCTTTCCAGCACTTAAAAATTACTTGAAAAGGTCGTTAATGTCTAAAGCGTATTATAGGATCGAGGACTATCTAACAGACAAAAATGCATGGCCTAAATCCGAAACTTAGTCAATAATAATTTATTCAAATGCAAAATCTTTATCTTGTCTAGGGGACACCGTTGATGTAGGAAAACATATCGAAACTTTTATGTGGTCGTCTCGCACCATCTTATATACACATAAGTATGTGTTTTTTTTTCTCTATCTCTCCCGTAAGATTCTTAATTGGCATGTTTTCCTGCTGAACTACGCATGTTATTTGATACTATATTTAATTTAATATTTATAGCTTTATATAATGCTAGACTAAGTAGTACCATTGTAATAAGAAATATGTTTAAAAAATGAGTGACTGCTGAGTTTCTTGCGGCGTTTCTTCTCGGCAGTGGACCACTGCCTCTTGGTCTTGGTCTTGCCAGTGGTCTTCTCTTGGGAAGCGCTGGTAGATTCTTGACGTGTAAAAGTGCCCGTGCGGCCTACTTGCTGAATAAATTTCTTTTATCTTTTTTATCTTTTTACCTAACTCAAGCTTTTTTTTTGCTTACCGGGTGGCACCATCACCTTAGATTATAGAAAAATAAAGATAAAGAATTTTGAATTTGAATTTTTTGAAAACTAAACGTATTTGAATTAAAATTAAACTAAGCTACTCAAATATTAAAGTTATAAATAATAATCACCACTATAAAAAGAACACCCCCTCTAGCAGGTCCGCTTGCGGCATGGTCCCCATGACAGTGGCTGCATTACCTCTCTGGATAGCTAGCCCAATCCTTTGGGAGAGGTAAGCACCAGCTCTAGGATCTCCGGAGGATTCTATGAGCCGGGAGGACAGGGCCTTAATAAAGCTTTTCATATCAGCTGACCAAGGTCCCATGGTTTCCACTGCAAGCGCCACAAATTCGTAATTATTTAATAATGACGAATATTTGCGGCGTTTGAGTGTTTGGGCCTGATCGGCTGCTGCACCGGCCCGAAAATTAATTGAATCAATTAATTAACGCATTCACTGCCAGTACTGTTTTTTGAACTTTCGCCAGGTGCCACATCTTTTGTTTTATACGGAGCTTGCCTACTATAAGAACGCACATATGCGTTGAGGGCACTGGGTGGAAGTCACAGTGACGCATATGTGCGTCGGTGGCAGTGAATGCGTTAAGTTCAATGATTTAAAAAAATATATATAATTGTCAGATTAGGTGAATCCCTCCAGATAATCGTCAGATTATGAGACAGCACGTGTAGGGCATAAAGATGAACCATATATATCTTAATCTGACGCGCTTGAGTATTTCAAAATGGCGTTTTTTTCTGCATATTCTAATAATGGCCGCGAGTTTGCGATTGATATATTCACCTCTCTGACGATATTTCATCGTGCTGAAAACGCTTCTAAAGCACCAAAATTAATGATTAAAAAAAATGAGACGCCTTATGCCATCGGCGTAACAATATTTATTGTGATGATATTTCTTATCGATAAAGATTCACCCTCTTATTATTATTAAGTACCTATATATCAGTCATGGTATATTTTGGCATTGTGAAACATCTGTATCGGAATGTAAAAAAAGATAATCACGACTGATATCCTTTGTCTAGGTTTTTATGCCTATCTTTTATAAGAGTTGTATGGACTGTATTAAACCAAGGGTCCCAACGATTTTACTCGCCGCAGTGTCGCCGCCGTGTTTATTGTGTCCAAAAGCCAGGTCTTCATAACAAACACTTTCACACAGGCTTTAAATACTAATAAGTCCTTACAACTAACACATGAATCAATTATTTCACCATTAACTTAATTATTACCGAAAAGTTCGAGAGATTCTTCGACTCCGTGCCGCGGCCATAGCAAAACTGTTTTAGCTATGATGCTCGCCTGTGATTGGTTGAGCCGTGCTGACTAAGATCCGCGCAGGAATAGCGCGGGCGGCCGGCGAAAGAGGCGGCAAATTCAAATATTGATTGTCTATGATTAATGCGTGCACATAATCTCCCCCCGAGCCAAGCTACGCATTGGTTGACAATTAATTTACAGCTGGCAACCTACAAAGCTTTGATACCGGTCGAAACAAAGTTTCATTTTGCACCTTGAGTTCCGCTACCCGAATAATCTCGTCTTTTCCCGGCAATGATGTTATCGTTTGTCAACAAAATTCAACAAAGCTACTTTTCACAACACTGCTCGGAAATATGGCCATATATGGTCTTGTTTGGGGTCACAAAACGTCACTTATAAGGACAGACCAAGAATGTTTTTGTCGGCGTGTTTGCTGATTGGTCGAGAACATTGTTGTCCAACTTTAAGAACCAATGAAAATCAATCAATCAATTTTTGTGTCATAGCTCCTTAAAATGAAAAATTGAAATCGACCAACCAGAACACACCATTTTGTGCCGTAAAATATTAGGTGTATTTTTGCTAAAAGATACACAGATTTAAAAACTATGTCACTGCTTTTTTTTTAAACCTGGCCCCTAATCTCGAACTGCTAGAGATGAAATTACATGGGAGATATGGCGAAACAAATACAATTTTATATGTAGTTGACATCTTCATCTCGCATGTTAGTTTATTAATCTCAAGTGCCACGAGAATAGGGGTCCAGATTAAAAAAAAAGTTATCTATGGTAAAATTGGCGGTGATCTCACATGAACATGAATTAAAATTTGAGTTTTGAATATGATTTTTTATTTTATTTCCTCTCAGTAGTTGTGAAAAGCACTATGTCTGCCTCGGTAGAAAGTGCAATTTATGGACTCGTGCACTAGAGGGCCTCAACTACGTTTCGGCCCTCTTATATGACTCGTCAAAAAATCGCGTACTTTCTATACTCTGCAACAATGTACTTTAGGTGTTTCATAATTTTGTATGAAATATAGCCTGATATCAAAATAATAGAAGACCAAGTCATAGCATAAATAGAAAGATTTATAATCATGTTAATTTTCATAAATTACACGAACCTAAAGTAAGTATAAATATTGTTAGGTACCTAAGTACCAAATTTAAATTATTTTACTTACATACTTTTTATCTGTTGACACTAAATAATAATTATGTTTATAGGAATGTGACGTGATATGTAAATTCCTTTTCGACCTTTTGATAATACCGCTTTCGCGCAAGGCGGCTTCCTTTGACTACTTAGGTACCTATTATTGACGGCACGCGACGTCGCCGCGCGGCTTCCTTAGAGCATTGGCCGCTCGCTTTGGTTCCAGGCTTGTGCTTTGGCTACTAGGCAACGATAAGCATACTTATGTAGTGAAAAATACATTGTATACTTAATATGACTACATAGGTACATATAAAACGCCCAAGACTCAGAAACAAAAAATACCTACTCGCACTCATCACACGAATATTTGCCCTGACCGGGTATCGAACCCAGAACCGCTAGCTTCGTAAGCAAGGTCACTACTTACTTAGTCACTACCAACTACCTAGGCCATCCACGTCGTCACATGTTACCTGTCACGTCACACTCAATAACTTAAATTACCTACTTAATACGTATTTATTTCACCTAGGTATACTATAGGCAGGCCGGTACGAAATACCTTTTAATAAATCTGGATATAGTTGTACCTACCTAAGCTAGGTTTAGACATCCGTATACAGAACAATATTTAAGCGTTTTCGGCAGCGACATTGTCGCTCGATAGCTAAGTACGCGCGCTAAAACAAAACGTAACCGAACGCAATGACGCCGCGGCCCCGACTAAGTTCCCTCGAAATTTCTTGAGATCTCGTTTCGTATTGGTTCGCCCCGCCACAGGCCCCGCCCACAGCCGCAAGCCGCGCGATGTACCTTTGTTTGAAGACGATCTACTGTTCTCTATACTGTGACCAAGTGAATCAAACATTTCTATTTTATACGACAGTCCCTTTTCCTATAATTAAGCCAATTTATTTTTACAATAACGGTGTTACTAATAAGTAGAATGGCATAATAAGTAATGCACTTGAGAGTGTACCTCGACAAGCAAGGCAGCGAGTTGTAAACGTGCAGCTCGAACTGAGTGAACCGCAGTACGGCGTGAACACGCGGCAGCAGGCGCGGCGCGAAGTAAGAGTCCACGCGCAGCGCACCCGCCAGCTCCTCGGCACTGGCGCCTCTAGCCTCCACCGCCGGCTCCTCCTTCCGGTCTATCACCTGCGTCTAAAAGAATACACAACACACTTGACACCTATACCATTTCACAGAGTCATTCACCTGTACTCTAAACTGGCAGTAATAGAGTCAAGAACACTAATACGAGTATATAAAGTCTGTTCCTATTCATTCCGTCACTCTTATAAACAAATCAATATAAACTCCATATTCGCGTTCTTTTGAAGGTTGCGCCTAGTCATATTATTTATTTATACACTTAATCATTCTCTTCGTGTTTATTTTGAGGTAGTAATCTATATTTAACCATGTATTTTTGATTAAAAGCACTTTCGGTAAAATACGATGACACAGACTGGTGCTTGACATAAACATTTTGTTCTTTCGAAATATCATTTGACAAAAAGAAACTGTCTGGTTGTCTTTAAAGTCGGTTAACGGACGATAATTTTACGTAATAACGTCATAAGAAAACACACAAACTGAACGCTTAGGCCGATCGCGCCTCTCTATCGCTTGTTCCGCGCTCTCGCTTGCACGCTCGGCTCAGGCGGATCGTGACACTTTTTCGTCGGCGGCGTTCATCGATTTATATGATGTTATCACGTCAAAACGTAGTGATGTCTTGATAGATTTGATTGATTAACTAGTTAAGAGAGGTTTTCGTCTTTGTCGCACCCAGCAGTGCGACAGGGACTGCTAGCGAGACGCATCACATGTATCCCCTCCCGCACCGTTTCATTACCGCAGGAACCTACTCAGTTATGCGCTATATTTATACAGTTACTATGAATTAAAAGACTTATATTATATCAAACGTACTTGTTAATTTTGATCTCGCAACAAAACGCTAACCAAGAAAATTACCACCACGGATTTCTAAAAAAATAATTGCAATTCATTTTTTGTTATCAATAATCGGTTTGCGTTTGGCCTCAGTCTCACCTGATATTAAATGACGACGAGATCGAAGGTGGTACACGCTTACCCAGAAAATAAAAAATACTAAATACCTACTCAAATCCAATTCAGGCACCTTCAAAATTATTATTCGGGCATATAATACGTTGATGATGATGAATATATATTCAACCTTTTTAATTAACTAATTAAAGGTAAAATTATTCCCATCACTATTTCATCCTCTATCAAAAGACAATCACAGTCAGGTATACTTGTTGTTTTCATTGGCAGTCTGAATAGGAACAGACTTTAGACGTAGATAATAATCACGTAATTAAGGTTCGCGCTCTATGCCACACCAAAAAAAAACGCCTAGCCAAAAGTTACGGCTAGGTAACAGAGTATAGGTACATTTTAATGTATTGAGTTTTTTAGTAATTCGTGCCTATTTTAAAGACAAAAGCAAATACTCGAATAATAACCACTTTAATTATGTGATGATAATAATAATAATTCATATTTCATATAATAACCGCGAAATATCCAAAAACAACCAATTTTTTGAGCAACTGTATTAAAAATTAAATATTTTATGTCAAGAAATGGATAGGCAAAATTCATGCATCATTTAGGGTTTTGATAAAAAATATGTAATATTTTGGTTTTAGTGTTTTTGTTGGCGGCGGTGAAGCGAGTTTACCCAGAAAATGCCTATTCACCCTAGCTTTAAATTGGTTCCGATTGTATGCACTCGGAAATTCAGACGCCGGAAGCGCATTCCACTCTTTTGCAGTATTCATTTATAAATGATGATACAAAGCGCTCCGTTCGAAGAGGCGGAATTCCAACCAGGTACAGATGAAATCCCGCAGTGCGTCTGGAAGTCCGATGGTAGAAAGGAGACGGAGGTATTAGATGGTGGAGCTCTTGTGCACACTTTATATAAAGATAAAGAATTTCACCAAGCTCATCAAAGCAAATTATCAGTGATCGGAATAGGTAGAGTATATTTACCTAAAGTGCGCAAAAGGACATAATATAGAGTGGTTACAACCGGGTGAAATATTAATTCACTTTTATTGAATTCCGGATTTCTAGTATTTTTAATGCTAAATACACGTAATATTTACTCACGGTTTGGGATATTTTATGTAAGTTTGTGATAAAAAGGGCCTGTAACTTATTCCTTATATCTAATGAATAGGTGGAGTATAAGTATTTACCTAAACTTCGTAGAACAGAGACATAAACTGGAGACTTCCTTGCGACTACATTTACTAGTAGCAGAAAAATACCAGAAATTCGGAATTTAATAAAAATAAATTAATATTTCACCCGGTTTAACCACTCTATATTATGTCCTTTTGCGAACTTTAAGTAAATATACTCTGCCTATTCCGATCACTGCATATTATTTTGTAACGCAGATTGTGTTGTTTACGTACCAATGGCTCTGATCTCGGCGTAAACTTTTGAATGTTGAACTCAAAAGGCGGTTCTTCATTTTCTTTGTCGGCGTAAGCACGAAATCGCCACAGGACTGCGAAGATCGCATCTATAAAAAAGCGTTGCATTATTAACCGACCTTAAAAAGGGATGACATCCTATGTTGCACTGTGTGTATTTTTTAGGGTTCCGTGCCTCAAACGGAAAAAACGGAACCCTTATAGGATCACTTTGCTGTCCGTCCGTCCATCCGTCTGTCCAGACCCTTTATCTCGGGAACACGTGGATGTATCGAGTTGAAATAATAACCATATACTAAAGTCTTCAGTTCCATGAAGCTGTGAAAAAATCACACTTCTAAATTAACGTAAAAAAAAGATACGGCCGTTTATGACGCAATTAACGTATATTTCGACACTCGCAAGTGAATCAAAATTATAGGGCATTTCCGTTGATAAATCGCACTACAAACAGGGAGGTTTTTGTAAGTGGGACTTTAAATCTACCATCCAGGCAATAAAGTTCAATTATGTTTGTTCGATAATGCCATTTTCAGTTTATAAAGATAGGAAATTAAACCTTATTCCCATTGCAACACAGTTCAAATTAAACAGCCTGGATTATGTACATGTTGAGTATCTTATGAAAGGGCTTCATTGGTACAAGCTTAAACAGATTTTTAATTATTTTTATGATGTATAGTTTTCGATTTATGTCGAAGAATGGAACTGAAGTTCGGGAAAAGCTCGGAATAAACTGCGAGACTCGATTCCTGAACTATTTATAATATGTACCTACAAATTTGTACGGAACCCTCGGAGGGCGAGTCCGACTCGCACTTGTCCGTTTATTTTTATGTATGTTCACCGATTACTCCGTCAACTGGGGACCAATTTTGAAAATTCTTTTTCTCAAAAATGTTTGGAAATGTTGACATTTCTATCTACATAACGAGACGCGAAGTACATAGTTTACTGATAGTTCTCAAACTAAAAAATAATAATTGCGGGCTTGTGTAGCGAGCACGCATACAAATTCCATTACTATCTAGCTTGTAAATTTTTAAAAAGTGAAAAAGCCCATAAACAAATTATGGCACAAGTCTTATACATCCAAATTCTATTCGAAACATAACATTTTTATCTGTGTCTGGAATAGCTTATGTTTTTTTAAAAACAAAACTTGCGTTTCTCCTTGTCATAAACAAAAAGGCGGTAAAGAGTGATGGTTTTTTTAACCGACTTCAAAAAAGGAGGAGGTTATACGTTCCACTGTATGTATTTTTTTTTTATGTATGTTCACCGATTACTCCGTCAATTGTCGACCGATTTCAAATTTTTTTTTTTGGTTTGATAGAGTATACTTTCGAGGTGGTCCCATTGTCACCAAATCTGAATCTGATGAGAGGATCCGAGAGGAATTGAGGGAACTCCTCAAATATTGTAGGCAAACATATAGCGATTTTAGTATTTTTAGTAACAAGTCCAGCATTTGCATTCAGAAAGTATCATTTGGTGAAGTGGAACTGATGATGAAGACCACAGTTGGCCACCGGAACTCCTTAACGGTACCGATTTCAAGGGTGGCGATAAGATATCTCGATTAAGATAGTTGAGCGACTACAACGAAGAATATTTACTTGTTAACCGACTTCAAAAAAGGAGGTTATTGAAATATGACTATGACTTTCCCGCGGCGTTGCTTGCGGCGCGCTTGAAATAACTTAAAGTTTCATATCAACTAAGAAGTGGGACTACGTAACAGCGTATTATGATCACTGAAAAGTATAAAATAAAGAACAAAAAACCGCCTTCAAAAACGCAAAAAAATAAGTTAATTTTTTGCGTTTTTGAAGGCGGTTTTTTGTTTTTTCACATGAAGTTTCTGTTTGTATGCAATTTAAAAAATGAGTTCAAGCGATGAAGATTTTACTCCAATACAAGTTTTTTCTGGCGATTTTTGAGAAAAGCACTATATTTGCCTCGGCAGGAACAGCAATTGCGGGCTTCGTATTTTTAAACGGACTCGCTAGGCAATAATGTACTATTTTCGTTTTGTATACATCCGAGGTGGTCCCACTGTTAAGGGACGGCCAACAGGTTTTGAACGCATAATAGAGGACTTATGATATGTGTAGCTAAAAGTGACATTGAGTTTTACTATACATTTAAGGAATAATCTGACCCGATATTTTTTATGCCGTTTACATAAAATAAGAGTCGTCCCTAAGGGGTCTAAAGGGTTGACCCTAATAGTCCTACCAGCTCGTGCATAAACGTCCCACGGGGCGACGCCGTGACGAACGTTGACAGGAACCAGGTGTTCTAGATCTTGGCGGGGGCAGCGATGAAGCGGGAAGCCAAAGTAGATGCGCACCATGTAATGGCAGGTTATACTCCTAGTTAAAAGCTTTTTTATACTTAGCTTGAAATATCGGTCGAAGGTATTGGCACTAACGACGTATAGCGACATCTTGTGATTAGTGGCTTCCCTTACTTTGAACAAGGTTTTATAATATAATATTATGATAGATAAGTTAGTCCGCTGCGTTCAGGCGTTGTATCTGTACCACCCACAATATACTCTGATTATTCTAAGATGATCCCTTTGACAGCAGTATTTCGAAATGTTGGTTTTTACTATACCTACTCACAAGCGATGTGTTTAAAAATAGGCGATTCATTATTTAAATAACTGACCAGCGTCGCTAGGTTCGTACCGATCACAGACCACTTACCCTATAGACCCCGCATACAAAGGTGCCCCCGTTAGCCAAGCTTAAGCTCAACGAGCACTAACCGGTTGTCATGCTCACAAACAGTCTATTAGTACGCGGCCGCCTGTTGACATAGCAACATGCAATATTCGGCTATTTACTTTGCGAAAGTGTCAAAAATATACCGTATGGTTGAGTTGTGTGAAAAGTGTAGCAAGACATCTAGCCTCCAAAAGGATGGAATTTCAATTCACAGGCAAGCAGTTATTACTCAAAACAATAATAATTTAATAATTTAAAGTGACAAATTGCAAAGATGGCGACGCTTTGATGTCGTTCAACAGTGGTCTTTCTTTCACATAGGTACTGATTTTGCCAATTCCGTCTTTGTCTAATCTCTGTGATGTGAATGCACTGATTTCTTAGATTTTGATACCAGTAAAACTATGATGAGATGAACTATAGTTTAAAACGTTGCGTGCGGATAAAACTTTTATTTCTGAAATAAATTTTATCTACACACATATCATACCTAAGTCCTCTATTATGCGTTTAAAACCCGTAGGCAATGACCAACATTACCTGTGGTAGTAGGTGACGTGACAGCGATGACAGCTGTTAATTTTGGAAGATGTTCCAAATTTGGATCTCATTTCCTTACAATATTCGATAACGTAATTTCAAAATAAATTATTTGTGCATTGCTATGCGCAAGCTATTTGGGTCAAAGACTGTGCCTATATTGCGGGAAGGAAGAGCGTGGAGCCAGTGACCTGATTCGCCTGCTGAGATAGCGAGGAGTCGGGCGCGATCTGAATCGTCCGGACTATTTTCTATGAAAGATGCATGAATTGATATGAGGCGAGGTGTATCCCATGCTCTCTGGATATGCCTCTTGACTGGCATATCCACTCCCGGACACGACTCACACCAAGCATCCCTAGCCTCCACCAGGTTCGCAATCTCAACGTCAAGTATCTGTGGGTGATTTAAGATAATACTGACGAGAGGCAACGAACCATAGGCGGAGGACAGAAAAGCCGGTAGTGCCACGCTAGAAGAGCATCGAATACCAAGTCCACCGAAACGAATTGGGAGAACCGCTTGTGTCCAAGGCCTTAAACTAAAATTAATATTTAAAAAAAATTACGGAGTTGATTGAAGGGTAATAATATCTATAGAAGCCAAAATGTCTGGAAATTTCCAAATTTGACAACTCCGTAGCAAATACATGAACTTTGGAGTGAAAAGACAAAACCGAATAATAAAAAGGGCCATGTGGGGGTTTATTTCGTACAAAAGGTTAGAAGTATTTTTAAACAGATTTAATTTACAATTTATAATGGGATTGATTGCTTCGTCAAAAATCGGTGAACCTAAAAGTGTTAAAGACGAATTTGAATGAACCGAAATGTTGGGTGAAGCTGCATTAAAATTAGTGACGATATCAATTTTAATTTCTATAGAAATGTGATCAGGTACATGATTCAATAATTGACGACTAATGGTTAATAATTACAATAAAACCATTTGGAATCATACTCTATGTAGCGTGAAGTCATTTTTGCTTCAACGGCATGAAAGTACGGGCCCTGCTGATATCAGAATTCAGAATTCTTAATAAAAGAGTCCTAATTCTTAATAACTTTAAAAATATTCTCAGAAATAAGTTGTGACGCTACTGTTAATATATTAATATCTTCATCAAAGTACAATAATATGCTTCGCCTGGTATTCTCTTCCGAGAAGCAGTGGTCACGTGAGTGGACACGTACTACGTCATATCCGTCAACCGAAGATTTCCAAACTTTAAAATCGGGCTAATTTTAAAATGTTTGCTCGTATATATTAACTTAAGACTAAACTTAACTTTAACTTTATTAACTTTACTTCCGTATAAATAGGTTTTACGATTTGACCATTTACTGTTTGTTCGCTATAAAAAAAAGCATAGACGTGTTGCTGCATTTTGACGTAGATACGGGTATAAGTTCTACGAACAATGTGCTGTGACCACCGGCACTTAAACGTTGAACGTTTATATATTTGTGTTTCGTTACGGAAAATATACGACTACTTATAGTCATTACAAAATAAAAAATAAGTTCTAAATATTAGGGCTATGGATTATGAGAACTTAAAGATTGATAAGCACTTTTTTATTAGGCGCTTCCTCTCATTTAGGTACAACAGGACATAAAATACTACTCACCATAATATTAAACCGTGGTTTTAGGCCCGCAATATCGCAACCACTCCTCGGCAAGCGATTCTTTTGGTAGAAAAGTATAGAAACCGACTGTGCCCTACCCATTTTGCTTTTACAGCTTTTAATAGAGCATTTAACCATTTTACAAAAAAATGTCATCGACATCTTTTACCGCGACAGTTTGAAAATCATTGGCGTGTCATTACAGCAATGATACCGAGCGAGAGCGGAATATGATATTCCCATAGGTTCGAATAGTATGACGAGAAACATCAAGTTGACAAATTTGTAACCGGCCAGTTTGATCTGGTGAATCCGGTGATGCCTGTAGTATCGGGTTGTAATTCCACATTGTAACGTAACCATTATGTTAAAAAAAAATCACTGTTAGTTATTTTCATGCATAAATGTATATACAATATTAAAATAAAACATTCAACGAAAGTAAATATGTAAATTATGCTTGTGACTTATATTATTCGTGTTATATATATTTTGAAATAAAATCGAACACTAACCTAAAATCATTTTTTTTCCTTATTCTTGGGTAGTGGTTAATCAAGTGGCAACTTTGTGATGACGTAGAAAGTGTCCCTTTTCGGAAGAGAAGACCTTGTTTTATTAGACCATGATCTTCATATAGTTTTATATAGTTTTAGTTATCAGATAGGGGACGTATTTAGAAAGGGCTTGGGCAGGAGTACCCCAAACCGACGCACATGTGTTATGAAGAGGCTTGTGAGTGTGGAGGAAGCGAGGAAAGTTTGTCTAGATCGTAGCAAGTATATATATATGTAAGTATATAGTTTTCTTAAAGAATCACGCGAAGTTTATATGAAGTACAAATAGCCCTTTATTTTTAAAACGAATATACAGTGTTAGGTAGAGCGTTGTCAAAAAGGAACAGGCGAGTAGAGCAGGCCATTAGCTATCCATTTCAGGTACTTTAACCCTTAATTTGTCTAAGGGCTATTTAATACCGATTTTTTTAAATTTTATCAAAAGACACTGAAATTTGACTTTTAAGGCCCGAAAAAAAGGCACTATTTGGTGTATTCACAAAATTATACTTTGGTTAGAAAATTAAATGTTGTGGTGTTCAAATAAAGACTTCTATGTATACACTAGACCGGCAATGGAGTATAAATAATTAAATATCGTGTCACCGCTGTCGCTACGAGCATGACGGCTGAAGTGACGACAGTAACTGGCGCGTGAAAAAGCCGGTGCGCTCGCTCTACTTTAACAGAGTAAGAGTGACTGAAATGCTTATCTTAAACCATTTGCTTTTAAAGTAATACGGTTGGTGAAATAACTATTTAGTGTTATTGATGTACTAATAAGGTTCAAAATTCAAACTTTTATAACTACACTCATTACGGCATTACTTTGCGAGCTGAACTGTGAAGTGGTATATCTAAGATGTCACCTATGCGAATATGAATTTACGACAAATACTATTTCGTTAGGATACATTAAATAAATTAGTTGTACATTTCTATTTCATTAAGTACATTGATTATTGAAAACTTTAAAAAAAAAGCGCCTACGTAAATGGAAAAAATAACTTCATTTAAAAAAGTAGATAATAGGTTAATCAAACTGAAGTCGGCGCCCGACAATATTTTTAACCAGATGACGTTTTTGATGGCAGTTTTTTGTTTTTATTTTATTTTATACTTTTTAGTGATCATACTGTTATTTAGTCCCACTTCCTAATTAATAAGAAACTATAGGAAATTTCGCAAGCAACGCCGCGGGAAAGTCATAGTAATACAATTAAGACTGGAACATAGATACTATTAAGGTTAATAACTGTTCTATGGAGCTAAATAGTATGTTGTACAATTTTGGTTTTAAATGTCACATTACAGATCCAACAAGATTCAACTCGTGTATAGATCATATAGCAAGTAACATAACTCGAACAAAATCAGAGCTTCACGAGTTAGGATTGTCCGATCATAATACGGGGCAATTCTTATTTATTCCAGTAAAGCACAAAACAGAAATTAAAAATTGGTTTGAGCACAAACGGGACATGTCTAAAGAGAATATACATAATTTTTTTAATTGCATTTCCTCGCTTTCATTTGCAGAAATTTATAATTTAAAACTATTTTAATTTAATTTAAACGGACTTGGCATTTGAATGTTTTCACGATTTGTGTACTCGGTTTTTTAAACTTTGTTTTCCAATGATTCGTATAAAAGTATTAAATAAACCAATCAAAAACAAGTGGTTAAGAAAGGGCTTGAAGAATAGTTGTCAGATTAAAATAAGTCTTTATATGCGTTACATTAAAAGTCCAATCAACAAAAACGTAAATAAGTACAAGTAGAAAAGGTATAATTACATTTTGTGAAGGTGTATGCAGACTGCTCAAAGAATCAATACCTCCAAGTATATTCATAATTCTAAAAATAAATGTATAGCGACGTGGAACATAATTAATGATATAGTTAATTCAAAAGTGACAAGGAATCAAATAAATAATATTATCACTAAAGACATAGTATATGATGATCCCGTTGACTTGTGTAGAAACTTATCATTTTATATTAAATCATGTGTAATGAATGTAAAATTTGTGAGGAAGTAAAGCGGCGTAAGTACGGGGACGCGTTGGTTCAGTGGCCAAGTCGTAAGTAAAGTAAAAATCCGGCCTTCATACCTTGGTCTTGGTAAATTTCGATTTGACAAAAATGTTTACCTCAATAATAAATAATAATTTTTGCTTTTTTTTACATTACGTACCGAAACATAAAAGGAATACATATTACAACTTAATTACTTTTATTACTGCCTATAATGAGATATCTTACCGATTAATTCAGTAATTTTACCGCTCAATTATTTATACAGACGCGAGAAGTATAATATACAAATGCCGCATTAAATCAGTGCCATTCAAAACTAATATGACAACGCACAAACCTGGTCCTGAAGCCAAAACTCCTGGAGTTAACATGAGGTTTAAAAAAAAACTGTACACAGAAAACATTGCTCAAAAATATATGAATCTCATCAAAAACATAAATGTGAAATGAGAGCCAAGTTCAATATTATGATATACACCGTGCCCGGGACGTACCCGAAGGATTTTAACCATCGATTCTAGACCCTATTTGGAGTATATAATGTGGTATAACATGTAGTCCAATATCGCATAAATTCCGAGATATATATTATTTAAAAAACAATTCCATAGATAATTTAATTTGAACTCTGTCACCTTAACTTAAGGATTATTTACTAAGAAATTGATTAAATTAATTTATGTTGTACGTTGATGATATTGCTACTTACAACATGAATCTTTCTTAGTAAATAATGCTTTAGGTTAAGGTGACAGAGTTCAAATTAAATTAACTATGGAAATGTTTTTTAAATAATACGAGTATATATCTCGGAATTTATGCGATATTGGACTACATGTTATACCACATTATATACTCCAAATAGGGTCTAGAATCGATGGTTAAAATCCTTCGGGTACGTCCCGGGCACGGTGTATATGCCTTGGTTATTGACTTCAACGACAAAAGAAGTGAGATGTAAATGGATGCCACGTTTAACGGTCACTCTGAAATTTATTTATAACGACAAAATATTTTATAACAACTTCAAATATAATTTCTATAACTTAGGATAATATATTGAAGATCTGACTTGGCTAGTTCTCATAAACGAATTATTATTAAGTAGGTACCTACTAAAACGGTTAGGGAAGAACCCTATGTTCGATGGCTAGTATCTACCAGCAAACCAAATATTCGGAAGAATAAAATAAGAACTTACAGCTTTAGACCTTGCGAAGGCTATAATATAATTCTTATATGAAAACTAGCCAAGTCAGACCTTAAGCTTCAATATATTATCCTAAGTTATAAGAAGAAATTATATTTGATGTTGTTATAAAATATTTTGTTGTTATAAATAAATTTCAGGACTGACCGTTAAACTTGGCATCCATTTACACCTCACCTCTTTTGTCGTTAAAGTCAACAACCAAGGTATACAGGGTGTCTGGAAAACCTTTGGAGAAATTTTAACAGTAGATAGGGTGGATGATTTGGATCAACCCTATATTGGTAACTTTTTTTAAGTTAATATTTGACTGAGTTACAGGCTAATTTATCATCGCCTTTCCTGACAATGCTCTCAGTGTGCCCCATCTTAACTACTTCATTCATAACATGTGTCACAACGTAATGTAAATAAACAAGTTGTTCCTTATCAACAATGTTTCTAATCATGGTCAAAAGCTCCATGGTGTTTAGTAAACGGACACATTATTCTGTAATGTGAATGATAAGACGGTCTCTGATAAGGGCTATTATGTGATATAATTTAAAAATGAAACTTACGATTACGATTATTAGTTCCAATCTTCTCACACTCACACAGTTAATTGCACTTGTACTCGTAGGTACATTAAACTTCTTTTACGAGATCATGAATCATGTATTTATTTTATTGATTTGTACCACTATCAGTGATTACTACGAATAAAAAACAATAATTAAAACGAATCATTAAGTTGTGATTGTGCTTTGACAATTTGACATTAGTATCTTTTTAAATCTTGTACCATTAAAACTCTTATGAAAAGAGTTTTAGGTTTCTTTTGTAAAAATAAAATCGTCCCTACACGTTACGTCTTATCAGAATTACATTTAAAGCTGGCATCATACGCGTTGTTGAAAGATATTCGTATCCTAGAAGAAAGAGAACCTCAAGGGGTGATAGACGGGCGAGTAAGACTGCCGTACTAGGGCATTATTACGAAAAAATGCACCCAATTAAGGACTGAAATTAAGGAAGTTTAACTTTGTCAGTTTTGGCGGCCGTCAATGTTTGCACTCTGACACGGTTATTGCTATAGCATTGCATTTTCTTGAAGCTTCTTATTGCGAAAACGAGTAAGATAATGACAGGTTAGCCTTATTGTGCAAAATGTGGACAAGGAATTATCAACTTGAGAGTTGAGGTAATTCCGTAGCTCTGCCTACCCCGCTCTGAGAACGAAGGCTTCAGTTTATGTACAGGTTATTGACTTAAGAGTTTTGTTTTGTAAATGTGTTAGATCATTTAAGTTTGGTCTAATATATCGGCAGAGAGGAAAGTTTGTGTAACACGTAATGAATATGTACAGTCTGTGAGCACTTAGAAGGTGCTTCGTGTTTGAACTTGTCTCTCGCTTCCATACCTACGCTGTTATTAAGAGCGAGTGAGAGAGAAGTACAAACCCGAAGCACCTTCTAAGAGCTATCACCCTGTACTACGTAAGTTTATCGATTCCATGGCCTGGGAAAGGTTGGTAATTTTGTTTCTCAATGGTAAGTGTGACATCATCATAAATTATAATGAATTATGCGACAACCTTTATATCCATCAACAAAATGTTTTGCATTCGGACAGTTGGCTACTGCCACAAATACCATGCGGATCAATACCACAGAAATAGGATTGTTCTCTTTTTAGCATATTCAATTTCCCTGAAGAGTAAAGATGACCGCTATTGTTATACTGTTTTTTATTTTATTACTCCTTCTATGCTAGTTCTTATTCTGTGATCAATACGTAGACCAATATCGTTCAATCCATGTCTATCCAAACTTTTAGATATCTATGACTTTATGGCTGTCATTCGATGTCATTGTTAAATTATGTTATTTTCAGACTTTCAGATATTCAAGTCGTAATTATTTTTGGTGTAAACCAGTTATATGGGCCACAAAACATTGGTAAATGGTTAGATCTCGACAAGACGGACGATATGATCACTATTGGCAAAGCATGAACAAGAGATCTAGTGAATTTACATTTAAAATCAGCTAGTGTTCCAATTGCAAAAATGAAAATACAGTAAGTTTCACTAAAATTTATCATTATTTTGTTAAATGTTAGCTTGATTTTTGTTTACATGGGGCGAACTGTTTGTTTACATACCATGTAAACAACGTAGGTATGGTCTCAGGTCATTGACCTTGAACTTGGAGTTTTGACGTTAGTTACTACGAACGTTTGGAGTAGTATAGTATCAACATCAAAATGTCAAGGTCAAGATATCGGCTGCGATACGTCAAGTAACAAAATGAATATAATTAAACCTTTTTTTTTACATTAACAGAAACAAAAATGAACCATACCCCCGTGATCAGAATCGTGCGAACTATTATCGCGCCAAATATCTCCAAAGGTTTTCCAGACACCCTGTATACATAATATCATAATATTGAACTTTGCTCTCATTTCACTTTTATGTTTTTGATGGGATATCATTACTTTTTGTACAGAAATTATTAGTAGGTCCTTATTCATAATTAAATTAATACCACAGTATTAAGAAAACCTACCAGTAGTCCGACTCCTTTGTTGTTGAATGCATGCCGCCACTGCGTATACATAGGCACAGAAACTCAGTCAAGGGTCAGGGTTGTCACCACAAAAACTACTTAAATATTTTATCTTAAATACTTTTTTTCTGTGAATGTTAGAAATAGGTACATTAAAAACATACATTTATATTTATTTGAAATAAACTTTTGAATATCCCAGTAATTTGTAATGATAAAATTAATTTTACACATTTTAGAAGGCTTTCGTTAAACCGAATACTCAGGTTAAACCTACACGAGATTATTACACCTTAATGTATTCTACTACCAATGCAAATCAAAGGTTAAATGATGGAATTTGAGAATAACTCATCTAATAACAATTTAAAATATAGGTGATAAAAAAATAACTTACCGATCGTCTCGTGGAAATCGGTGGAATTTCAATTCCCAACTTCAATTCAACCTTGATGAAGATTTACAGTTAAAAACAGAACAAATCGTATAAATCATTATTAAATTTTGTTACGAGTCACACGTACAACCCTTGTCAATAGAGAGGGCAAACTAAGGCAGATTGCACTCGCCGACTCTGCCGCCCGCTTCCCCGCGTACCCCCATCGTTGCCCCTCGCAAGTACATGAGTCGGCCGACTGTTAGTAATAATAAGACTGTGTTAATACCAAATGGTTTTTGTTAATCTACTCTATTTTCCCACAGATCAGGCATATATCATAATAATATGACTCTATTTTTAGTCGATATTATAATCTATTTTTAGTTCTAGTTCTATACCATATTAGATATATAAGAAAATATTAAAATCCAATTAAATATTATTATTATGTCTAATATAAATATTATATTATTAAAATCTGATATATAACGAATAATTTATATTTAGCTATTACAAAAATAATTTATATTTAACTAATCGTCGGTACTCGATATCGAACGAGAATACGGGCACGTTCGCGTCAAGGTTTTATCTCACCGCCTGCTCTCCCGGGGGTATGTCCCATTATTTCCATGGAACTTCGCATTTTGTATCAAGCTATGACGTAACTTTCAATAGAGTTCTACAAAATTCGTAGTCCCATGGAACTAATGGGACAAACCGCGTCCCACCTCGCTGCTCCACGGCCGCAGCCGCACCGTGCGCCGTGGTCCGAAATAGGAACATTATTAATTTTAATTATTTATAAGTAACTAGCGACCCGCCCTCGCTTCGCTTCGGTTTATGTAAGTTTTCTGTTATACTCGTAGATAAACTTATTATACTACTGGAGGACGCCCGCGACTTAGTACGCGTAGAGTTAGTTTCCCGCTACTCCCCCTATTTCTTCCCGTTGGGGGTCGATTTTCGGAAAATCCTTTCTTAGTGCTCACTTACATCATGAAAGGAACCTCTGTACCAAACTTCAAGTTTCTAGGTACAGTAGTTTCGTCTGTGCGTTGATATCTAAGTCAGTGAGAAAGGTTTTCCTTTTATATATATAGATGATATTATATTTAAAAACGTAATAAATACGAAAGTCGACTATAGGCATAAGAATAAATACTATTAGAAGCGCAACTTCATCCCCACCACGAGCGCTCTCGCGTGGCCTGTCAACAGTCCAGGACTACTTATCGCAGCAAACACTAGCGGGTTACCACACGGAATCGGCGCTAACGTGCAACAATATTTCAAATGAAGCTCTCAAACGCGCCACTGTCTACGCAAACTGTGGTTTTACCATACGAAATTGTTAGTTGCGTATTTGACCACGTGCTTTACGATAATAATCGTAGGACGATATCAACGAAGTTTGAATCTTTATTTATTATTTGTAACATAAACACATTAAGTAAATAGCGTTAAAAGTATAAAATAAAATAAATGTTTAAAAAAACAAAAACCCGCCTTCAAAAATGCAAAAAATAACTTCTTTTAAAATGGTAGGTCAGTCCAACTGCATTCGGCTTTTGGTTTAAAATATTGTGGGACGCCAACTTCAGTTGGACTGACCTACCATTTTAAAAGAAGTTATTTTTTGCATTTTTGAAGGCGGGTTTTTGTTTTTTTAAACATTTATTTCATTTTATACTTTTTAGTGATCCTATTTATGCTGTTACGTAGCTCCATTCTAAATATTAATGAGAAACTATAGAACATTTCAAGCTCGCCGCAGACAACGCCGCGCCGCGGGAATGTCATAGTCATATTTAAACCTAAATGTGCTTCGTCATAGTCGCTCAACTACCTTAATCGAAATATTTTATCGCCACCCTTGAAATAGGTACCGTTAAGGAGTTCCGGGGGCCATCTGTGGTCTTCATCATCAGTTTCACTTCACCATATAGTACTTTTCAAAAGCAAATGCACGAGTTACAGTGAAAAATACCAAAATCGCTATAGGTTTGCCTATAATATTTGAGGAGTTCTCTTGATTTCTCCAAGATCCCATCATCAGATCCTGACGTGTTGACAATGGGACCAACTAGAAAGTATACCCATTCAAACAACGAAAAAAATTTCAAATCGGTCCAGTGGTCTTCGAGTAATCGGGGAACATCCTTTTTTGAAGTCGGTTAAAAATGAAAGAATTAAATAATAGTAGTTTATGCAACAGTTGTACGAGTATAAGTGAGGTCAAAAAAGGCGAGTAGCGTGGGTAACGATGTGAGCCGAAGGCGAACATAGTAAAGAGAAAGACGCCACGAGCATTTTTTTAAAATTAGTTATACGCCGTTGCATACAATACTTTTTCCACGACTAGGTTTTAAATAAAATGTAAAATTAAAGAAACAATAAATGAGCGGGAAACGAAAATGACAATTATTAACAAAACAACTTATTGCGCACACAGTAAATCGACTCCCTTTTTTTTTTAAATCAACGACAATAAATGATTAAATACAGACAATATGAAGCTGACTAGACTTACTATCTACATAGCTTTTAATATAAAAATTGTAGCACATAAAATAACGCGTCTACACAGGTTTGAAAAAAATATGGTCCACTATTACCACAATGACCCTAACTATAAGAATATATGACTAAGATTAATTAAGTAGAATCATCATCTTAGGAATAGTGATCAATATACCATACCTGGGGGAGTCACATATAATTTGATTTCCCTAGGTTCCAGTATCGGCAGTTGAAGGTATGTATGAGGCTCCCATCTACTAAGTAGAAAGTGGTAAAATTCCAAGACACATTTCACTTCCTCGTCCTGCAATATGCAAAAAAACATTTTAAATGATTAGGACAAGGGCATTTTATAGTTTAATTGAGTATAGTGTTTTTAACCAACTTCAACAGCGGAGGAGGTTCTCAATTACGTCCGATGTTTTTTTTTACAAAGATGGAAAGCCTTTTCTAAACGGATAAGATGGTGCTGGCAATCCGGATGGATCCTGCACAAGGTCCTACTATCATTAAATCTTTTTTCTACTCGCGTAGTACAATGTGCTGCTAACGATATCGCTATCGGTAATCCAATGAGGTGCATTGTGTGATCGCAGCGTTGATATTTCATTATGAAACGTTTCACAATGTTCTTTTCCGCACTGCAAAATGCGGGAATCAAAAAAAAAGTTCACTGGTATATTATATAATGGCACACAGCCATTCATTTTTTTTTTAATATTCTTTCGTTCTAAGCCGTTCATCCAAGCAATGAGATGGCATGTTTAAATAAAGTAAAGATGGCATGTTACTTTTATATAATTGTTATTGTTTTTAGGTACCTAATTTAATAACTAAGTTTGTGTGTTGATTTAAGTTTTGGTTGAGCATGATTTTCTGCCTGCTCTCTTTGTGATGTTTTTCAGTAACCATGAAACTAATTTGTGATTATAATACCTTGTGCGAAAGCTAGAAATACGTTAATGTCTTTTAAGTAATCTGCCTACCAGATGTATTGTTTTTTTTTGTTTTCAAACCATATTTTCCGAACCAATTGTAAAAATATATTTAAAATGATAACGTTTCTCTGTCTCTTATTCTTAAACGTGTGCAGTTAATTCCAGTTTTAATGCTTATAAACAGACGGCGGAATTTTCATGGCAAAAATCAAACGTCAATAGAGTTGGAACGTTGAATTTTATCGACTATCGATAAGTTATATTTACGAAGCGTATCTATCTTTATTTATTTATTAACAAAAATAGACCTCAAATGATGATGAACAGTAGCAACTTTTTTTTAAAATACGGAATTGTGGATTGTTAATTCTTTTCCATGGGATGTTGCAAGAAATTAGAAATATAATCAAATCTAGATAAAAACTAATATTGTTCTTTACCGCTTTAAACTCATATGAATGTGTTTTACTCGTTATGTGAGTTTCACCGTGTAAAATTAGTGTTTTTTAAGTTGCTTTAAATGAACCTTACATTTAGAGCAGTATATTGTTGAATTATTTTCGTTGTAAGTACGGAAAGGATACTTCTTTATTCATTTATTTATTGTTTTTCGTTTTGGATTAACCATTTTTCACATACGTGAATTAGTTGCAAAATTACTACTTACTGGCAGAAATGCCATTTAACTGCCATGCGATTTACTTTTAATGGTGATGCAACTCGCTAATCAAAAAAGGTTAATGTTAACAGTCAGTAATATAGAAGAAGATTAAACTTATCGATAGCTGGAAAAGTCGATAAAATTTAACATTCCAACTCTATTGACGTTTGATTTTTGCCATGAAAATTCCGCCCTCTGCTTATAAAAAAATAATTGTTTTGTCGTGTAAATAAAATAAAAGGAAAAAATATTTAAGTAATTACTTTTTTTATTAAATTTGGAAGTTCCTTATCTGACTTTTTTCGAAATAAAACTTAAATGACAATTATCTTGAAATTGGTTCACTTTTGCACTTTTTAAAGGGTCAGAATGATTGAAAATGATCTCCACTATAACCCCTTAACGTGAATGGAAGCAATAACATTAACCAATGAACCTGTGTATCAATATATATATATTTGTAATCTAATCACATTCTCGAAAACGGCTCTAAACATAAATCGATCAGTAAAATTGACATCTCCGGAAAAAATCGTTTTCAATCCGAGCGACATGCGGTCTTCCAGGTACCTACTTATAAGATTATAACACAGTTTTGATTACTACAAGAGACGTAAGTCGTGTAGGTATGATATGTTTCATAGGCCCTGTGATAGATTGAAATTTTACATTTCACGTGAACGTGGTTCCAACCAATTGAGCAGTTTACTAACTTGAAAAAAAACGTATCTATAGTAAATTAGTTTCAAAAACAATAATTACTGTTAAACGCATTTTTAAAACAAATTGGTTCTGAAAAACTATGCACATATTTCAAGCAACTAAAAACAAAATAATTAAACTACTTTTACTTCCTACATGCGCAACGGACCGTCAATCGTGTTTGACAACAACCTCGTTCTTCGACCGAATCGATTCACTATTTTGTAATATCGCGTCGGATTTGACAGAAGCGCGTGGAGCTACCACCTGCTTCTATCTACCAAGTCCACAAGAGAAAATACTCTTTTTAGAGAACAATTATTGCCCTCGCGTGTTATATCCATGGATGTAATAAGTCTTTGGCGATTGTCTGTAAATGACTTGGAATTGGCACAAGCCCTGTGGCCACCATTAAAGAGAAGAAGAAGAAGATCGCACGTTAGTACAATTTGAATAGGTACGAGAGTGAATAACTCCGAACTTGATCTTTCGTTCCGAACTTGGTCTTTACTTAGAGATGTCTATGATAAATCTTCCTCTTAAGGCTCTGTCAAAGCGAATATTACGATACGAGAGTGAATACAAAACATTTTAATCATTTACTCCTCATAAAAACTCCTATCTAGAATTTACCATACGATGGTAATAATAATTCTATTAAATTACGATACCTTATTTCCAAAATAAATTACATTACGTTATCAAATTCATAACAGAATACTAAATCGATTACATTTCCTTTATAAACCTTATCGATAATCGAAAAGATGTATGCGGTTTTAATTAGCAACATCACTCAATTAGCCAAAACACATCTATCACAGGCCCAATAAGATAAGCATGAAAAATATACGGACAGTAATTTATGACACAGGTCGCTTATACAGATAAGTAATTGTATGTCAGGAAAACAAACTTACGACACCAGGAATAGGGAAAACCGATATTTTAGTGACGGTCCGGGGTTGAGGGTAACGCCAAGATACAGTATTGGCGTTAAGAATCACTTGATATGTCATAGGAAGTTGATCACCATTTATTAATTTAAAAGCTCCACTCCTAAAAACATTAAAACCCATGTTAAGCGATACTGAAGTGTAGACAAAATAATAAATAATTAAGTGAGTGATTTAATACTTAAGGTCGTCCTTATAAAATTGGTCGTCAAGCTCGCACGATGCAGCCGAGTAGCTTTCCGTTCCCACACCGATGTGGTAGACATCTCGCACGTTCTCGGTTCTGCCCAGCGTGGCAGCAGGCGCCGGCGGCGTCGGGGGCTGCGGGGGCCGCTACAAAACAGTTATTACATAATATCATCTGGTAGCACGGTAGTGCCCCCGCCAAGACGAGCCAATCAAAGCGCAAGGGCACAACCTACCTTTTCTCGAAGCGCTTCGTCGGTTTTTTGAACCGTTGTAACTTGGGTTTAGATTATACCAGATAAACAAAATTCTCGGGATATCTTGTCAATAGTGGACTTATTAAAAATATAAAGTTTCAAATGCATAGCTCTCACAATTTAGATTTTATTGATATCTAAAAAAAACCCGATTTCGTCAATGACTTACTGATGGTCATCAAAATTCTTAGGGTACTTCCTGAAGTCCTAGAAACCTGTTTTTTTGTATGTAAGCTAGTATTAGTAAACAACCAACAAAAAAATTAAAAAACTTGGAACTTTACACCCCAACCCCTTAAACTAGGGGATGGAAGTTTGTATGAGACGGTCACATAGGCATAAGGTGACAATGTTTTTCACAGTGCATTACTTTTCTGTTATACGTTCTTGTAGTAACAAAATGGCCAAGCCACATAATTTTGAGTAAGGTGTAGAGTTTGTGAAGTTAGGGCTTGTAGAGTTAGGTCGGTAATCCAAGGCACGAGATGCAAATTATAGCTTTGCTTTACGATAAGGACTTAAAACGGCTCAGTACCGAATCATGTAGCAAAATGTCCAGCAACGTAAATTGACCAAGAAGCGAAATTTAAGACGTCCTATTAGCATTTTAACACATTAGCATAACATCCATAAGGCAGAACATCAAAATAGCAATTAGTCCATGTAGGATAATTTCCAAATTACATATGCCTTCAAGAAAAGAGCTTACATTTCCCTCATTGGCCGGCAACGCACTGACAACTCTTCTTGAGTTACTGGTGTTTATGGGCGGTTGAGATGACTTTCCATCAGGTAACCTACATGCTCGTTTGTCCTCTTTTATATATATTTTTTGACACAAACGCTATCTCCCAAAAAGTCAAATGGTCAAATCTTATTGAAAGCAGTTAGCCGGAGTAGCAGAATGACCAAAAACCAAAGCGTCCAAAAATCAGAAAATGGCATGCAGAAACAAAGTCAAATGTTGTCATTATTATCAAGATCTCCATTTCTTTACATCTTGAAATCGTGACATACGTGACATTATATGTTTTGTTGGACGTGTTGCGATTTTGGCGTTCAGCTTTATGGGCCACATTAAGTATTATTGTGTATGGAGGCCGAAAATGAAACACCAACATGAATTTTACAGTAAATTACAAAGCGCTCGCGGCCGCGTGTCATAGAACAAAAATGGAACTGGAGAAACTAGTATTTTTGAGGTTATAGTTTAGAAAGATTTCGTCCACGAGCGCCCTCTAAGATTTATTAACGATATAATAGGCAAGAGAATTAACAGATGGCGTTGCTATGCACTTCGTTACTTCCAACTAACATTACAAATGTATGCACACAATTTATTTATGTATAGAAACATAGTTACTTCGCAGATGTGTACTAATGTGCAGGTTTTATCACAATGCCTTCAATCAATGAAAAGGATGCCGTGATTTACATACTACATAAATCTAAAGAAAATATAAAACATAATAAAAAGTATAGATTTTATCGTGTCGCCTACAATCCCGCCCCTAGTGCTGAGACAGCACTATTAACCGTCTACTGGGGACAGTAAGGCGACGCGTGTGACAGGCCGACGCAGCGGGCCCAAGCGCGTGCGCACGTCCACCACTCGCACGCGGCCGTCGCGGCCAGTGTGAGCCGCGCTCACCACCCCGTGCCGCCAGGAACCGCGCTCTAAATTGGGATCGACAAGTACTACATAGTCCCCTACTTTTAATGACCTAGCCTCTTTGGTCCATTTTTGCCTAGGTAAGAGAGTCGGCAAGTATTCTTTTGTCCACCGAACCCAGAACATGTCGGCAAGCCGCTGGGTTACACGCCACTTTTTTTCTAAGACAAAGGTCGATGTCTTCGTACTTACCAAACGAAGCCCCGGTCGACGAACTACCAATTAAAAAATGGTTTGGAGTCAGAGCCTCTGGGTAACTAGGGTCCGTTGAAACGTGCGTTATGGGACGGCTGTTAACTAATGCTTCGACTTCAGCGAGAAGCGTAGATAATGTTTCCGGGTGCGGGGCGCGTTCTTTTAAAACGATTTTTAAAGCCGTTTTAACTGTGCGAATCATCCTTTCCCAGGCGCCTCCCATCTCCGGGGCGCCGGGTGGGATAAAATGCCACTCAATTCCCCTCACTGACCCGTCATCACGTAATTTATTTAAATTCAACTCCTCTAAGCTCTTTTTCAGTTCAGTGTCTGCTCCCCGTAGGTTAGTGCCATTATCGGAGTATATAACACTAGGTGTACCTCGACGGGCCGACATGCGTTTAAGCGCCATTATTGCTGAATCTGTACTAAGCGTTTCCGTCAATTCGATATGGATTGCACGGACAGTAAGGCATGTAAACAGCATGCCATATCTCTTTTGTCTGCCACGTCCGATTGTAGTTTCCATCGGGCCAAAGAAATCGACTCCGCAACAAGAAAATGGACGTCGATTATGCTGCAAACGCGCCGACGGAAGATCGCCCATACGCTGCGGCTGCGGTGCCGCGCGGCGATAACGACAGAACAGGCAGCGCGCCGCGACACCGCGCACGGTTGGGCGCAGCTTGACAATCCAGTAAAATTGCCTCAGCTCGTTGACAACATGCTCATTGGCTACGTGCATGGCACGTCTGTGGTAGTACTCGACTAACAGACGTGTGGTTTTATGTCTATCATCTAGTATGGCAGGTCGTGTCGCAGTCAGGTTAACACCTGCGACTTTATCTATGCGACCACCTACACGAAGGATTGAGTCACTATCAAGATACGGTGTTAGCTTTATGAGACGACTGTTTGACGGCAACGGCTTTCCGTGAGTTAAACACGATATCTCCGCGGCGAACGTATCATTTTGAGATTTTTTAATAATGTGTTTTTCAGCAATCGTCATTAATTCTTTATCCAAGTAAACTGTTTCAGGATCTGATTTATTCAGTCTCTGGTTACGGAGTAGTTGACACTTTTTTATGAAGTAAACAACTCTTGCAGCGGTCCGTACAAGTCTGATCCACGAGGAAAAACGTTCTTCATCGGGCACAGGTAAGTACTTATTTATTGTCGTTACTAAATTAACGTTTCTTTTTTCGCAGGTTGCATCATCGATCACCTTTGCGTTCTGCAGGTCCTTGGGCCAGCAGTCCTCGGGCTGTCGTAAGAACGCAGGGCCCTGAAACCACGTATCGCTGTACTTTAATGGCGGAGAATTGGTTTTCGTCGCTACGTCAGCTATGTTCAGAGCAGATGGAACATAGCGCCACTCATTAATATTAGTGAGCTCGTCGATCTCGCCTAGTCTATGTGCGACAAACGTTTTGTAACTTCGTGGATCGCTTCGTATCCATTGAAGGACGGTGCTGGAGTCAGTCCAGAAAAAACGTTTACTTATTTTTACGTCCTTTTGCTCGATACCTATTGTTTGAGCCAGACGGGCGCCGAGCAGGGCTCCTTGTAATTCAAGCCTCGGAATCGATACCGGGCGCAAAGGAGTCACACGACTTTTACTGGCTACCATGCAAACAAGAACGCAGCCGTCTGCACGGGTAAACCGCCAATACAAAACCGTGGAGTACGCCTTGATCGACGCATCGTTAAATATATGTAGTTGAGTGTCTACAACCTCGCTGCCGGACGACAAGCCGGCCGGCGGCGCGTAGCACGGTGCCCAGGCGCCGGCGCGCAGGCACCAGCGCGGTATGCGCAGCGACTCCAGCTGACTCAGCTCGGCGAGCCACCCAGTCCACCGAGTATGTTCTTCTGGGCGGATGCGGCATTTCCAATCGACACCACTTCGATGTACATCTTGAAATAAAATTTTACTTTTTATAGTAAATGGGGATAGGAATCCGTGAATGTCATAAACAGACATAATTATACTCAGCATTTGAGCCTTCGTTGGTGGTATGCTACCGTTTAATATCTCAACCGGAATTCGATTAAAAGATACTTTTATACTAAATGTGTCATCAGCGGGATGCCACATCAATCCTAGAGTGCGCTCAGTCGTGTTCATAGCTCCGTCTTTAAAACGAACAGCTGACTGCGCGAGCGCCTCATCGGGGATAGCCTGCAGTACCTGTTTACTGTTGCTAGACCAACCACGTATCTCGAAGCCGCCGCGGTTATGTATATAGGTTATTTCGCGAACTAATTTAATGGCATTCTGCTCACTTTTTGTGGAATAATAACAGTCATCCATATAATGAGAATTAGTTATAACGTGAACAGCTTCGGGATACTGGTCCTCATATTTCATAGCATTTTTGTTTTTTATATGTTGTGCTATGAATGGAGAACATGTCGCCCCAAAAATTAAACTTTGCATGACGTACGTCTGAAGTGGAGCCTCGGTAGACGCTTTCCATAAAAATCTGAAAACGTGCTGATCCTCGGGGCGAATTTGAATACGCAAAAACATATCTTTTATGTCGCCTATAATTACGAATTCGTTCTCGCGAAACCGCAACATGATGCCCATCAGCGAGTTGTACAGGTCGGGCCCCGTGAGCACGAAGTCGTTCAGGCACTTGTTGTCGACCCGAGCCGCGGCGTCGAACACTAGTCGCAACTTACCAGGTTTGTTTGGGTTTTTCACCCCAAAGTGCGGGATGTACCATATGTGGTCGGCTGAGAGTTCATTATCCTGCAACTCACGCGCATATCCCTCAGTTAATAACTTATTAATTTCTTGTTGGTACCTATTAGCGTAAACATTGTCTTTCTCGAACTTATATAATAACGATTGCATCCGAGACAGTGCATAGTTATATGTGCTAGGCATGGTGAACTTATCAGTTTTAAAAGGTATGCCCACCTCCCAGCGATTACCAACTTGACGTGCGGTTTCGTCAAGAATTTGCAAAGCACGTGAATGTGCCGTATTTTCGCGACTTAAGGTTGATATTCCTATGGACTCTAGACTAAATGTCTGCTTAATTAGGTCATTCAATGCATTGGTGTCGTATGATGTACTGTCGATCCCATCATTAGAGTAAGTGAGATGGCAAATAGGGTGACTTACGTGCGATGCGGAGTAGTGAGCGCGACCACAGTAGCCGTGTATGGACCATCCCAGGCGACAGCGAGTTGCATACGGTGCATTTCTTCCACCATGAATCACTTCAAGTGGAGCTATAACAAAATAATTATCCTCGCCGATTAGCAAGCGCGGCACAATACGTTGTTTACAAACAAGTTCTTTTACTTTAGACAATCTGTTACATGAAATTTTGTTAATGACTGTTAAATTTTGTGCCGGTAAATTTAATTTTGAAACTTTTCGTAAACTGATATCATAAAATTTATTGTTTTGTCCAGCTATGTCGCAACGCACTTTCGGAGCATCGGATTGATACACTTCGAGACCGAACGCATCTATAAACTTAATCGCACTAGAACTGTCGCAGTTTAAACCAAGTTCATCGGCTAAGTCGGAGTCTATAATTGAGACTGACGCTGCGTCGTCAAGTAATGCATAAGTTTGTACTTCACCTGAGGGTCCGCGCACTTTGACACTAACCACTTTCAGCATGACGTTCCCTTCGGGCGCCGACGCGGTATCGTCAGGCGCCGCGATGTGGGCCACCGTAGCGTCGGCGGTGTCCGCGCACGGCGGGTCGGCTGGCGGGGCCGGCGGGAGCGGCGCACGCGGCTCGTTGTTGCACATTTCGTCTGATTGCGGCCTTTTCCAATGTAGTAAGCGATGGTGTGCGAGGCCACAATGGTCGACGTCACACACTGGCGCTGTGCACGTATCTTTATCATGACGTGCGACTAGGCATCCGAAACACAATCTTTGAGTTTTAACGAACTTCCACCTATCTCTGCGCATCGCGCGTTTAAAAACACGGCATTCGGGCAGTGTGTGTTCTTCTTTATGACAGAATTTGCACTTACTTGACTCAGCGCGCATAGTTGTAAGTATAGGCCGAGTGTAGCGATTTTTTTCTTCGGGTCGCTTTACAGGTGGGTCGCTTGTCAGCGGTTTTTTATAATCGCGCATTTGGACAGCTCCAGCAACTGAAAGCATTTCAGCTTCTCTCTTTAAAAATTGTGCTAATAATTCTAGCTTTGATTCACCGGCTTGCAATTTATCATAAGCGAAATCCGTCCATTTTCCCAAAAGTGTGCTCGGCAGTTTAGATGCAACAGCTGACGCGAGCTCTGGGTTACGTAAGTGCTCATTGTGATTAAGGGCACGAATAGTGGCTATACAATTGTTCACTTTCATGGCAAAGTTAACCAATTCTTGCTGATAATAAATAGGCAGTGGTGGTAACTTACGTAGTTGCGAAGTGATATTAAATATTATGGTCTCAGACCGTCCAAATTTCAGTTGCAGTGCTTCCATAACAGCTGCAGGCGGAGTGTTACCAATCAAAAGGTCGGTCACTGCTTCTTTAGCTTCGCCTCTCAGTGCACGTCGAAGTCTGGAAAGGTTCTCGTGATCAGTAAAACTGCATGCAGTCGATGCTTCATCGTAAGCACTTTTAAAATGTAGCCATTCAATGCAATCTCCACTAAATACAGGCAGGTCGCGCGGGGTAGCTAGGCGGCTTAGTAACCGGTGCTCGCGTTGTGATGACGTCTGCTCCATCATATTCTTTAACGTGCTGGCTAACTGGAGGATGCTGTTGGCGGGGTCCGTGCACTGCGCGGGGGCTGCACGGTCGGCAAGGGGCGCGACCGGCTCAGGTTGCACAGGCGGTTGGTGCTCATCAACATCCTGGCCTTGTCCGGTGTTTAGCCAGTCGGAAACTCGATCAGGTGGGACATCACTTTGGCTCGCGACTTCAGATTCTTCATCTTCAGCGTCAACGACAGCCAGGTCTGCTTCGAGGCGCTTGTCTATTAGTTCTATCTGTATCCGGGCCTTAGCCTCGGCGGCTTTGAGTTCCAATTGTTTGCGCTTTGCCAACGAGGATGCCGTCGACCTTTTAGATTTATCCGTGCCGACGGAGGAAGGCGGAGGCAATGCTTGACACTGAGACTCACTTTGCGGTTTAACATTTAAGGGTTGGGCAGCTGGCTGTAATCCCTCAAACTTCATGTTGGTTAGCTCTGACTCGGACTTGGTAACTACTTGGCCAGCTAATTCGCGGTACCGTTGCCGAGTTAATACCATCTTCGGAGGCGTGTTAAACATGAATTGTGTCACTTATTATTGTAATCCGTTTCGAAGACCAGCTTATTATTGTGTATGGAGGCCGAAAATGAAACACCAACATGAATTTTACAGTAAATTACAAAGCGCTCGCGGCCGCGTGTCATAGAACAAAAATGGAACTGGAGAAACTAGTATTTTTGAGTTTATAGTTTAGAAAGATTTCGTCCACGAGCGCCCTCTAAGATTTATTAACGATATAATAGGCAAGAGAATTAACAGATGGCGTTGCTATGCACTTCGTTACTTACAACTAACATTACAAATGTATGCACACAATTTATTTATGTATAGAAACATAGTTACTTCGCAGATGTGTACTAATGTGCAGGTTTTATCACAATGCCTTCAATCAATGAAAAGGATGCCGTGATTTACATACTACATAAATCTAAAGAAAATATAAAACATAATAAAAAGTATAGATTTTATCGTGTCGCCTACAAGTATTATTTAAGTTTTGGACGATTTAAACATTGGAAATTTTACATAGTTGTTGCTATCTGGCCGCGTCCATTCATGAACCTTATGCGTCTTGGGTATTTTACATTTTTATAAGACATCTTAAAACAATGGACAATTTACATAATTAGACTAGAGCTTTTTAGACCATCTGAAGTCGTGGTTATTTCGATTCATAGACGATTCGGTGCTGAGGGTTTAAAACAAGTAATTTTCTCGGAGTCGTATGCCATGACCGTAGTACAACGACGGGTTACCAAAATATCGATTTTTATTTTATTATTTTATACCAAAAGGTGTATTTTATCGGGTAGCATATTTATTTTATTGAAATTATTTCTATAAATACAAAATTAAGGGTAGATATACCTACCAGAGGATTTGATTTTTGCTCGCACGAAAACAACGGCTTCGCGGAATCGCCGATGTGCTCCGAAATGCTAAGCCTCCACTTTACCTCTGCCGCATGGCGGACTTTCATTTCTGTCCAGGTTCTAGGCAAAGCCACGCAGTTTGGGCTTTCGGGGTTAATAATCATTTTTTAAGTGTTTATTATTACTTTAAATTAAATTGTAACGATTTGGGGTGATCAATGTGATCAATTGATCATACTTACGAGTATAATGTAGTGATGGAACTGATGATGATCATAATGAAATAAAATAAATGTCAAAGCAAAAAACCGCCTACAAAAACGCAAAAAATAACTTCTTTTAAAATGGTTCGTAATAGGTCAGTCCAACTGAAGTCAGCGACAATAACCAAAAACCGATTTCAGTTGGATTGACCTATTACCTACCATTTTAGAAGAAGTTATTTTATGCGTTTTTGAGACCGGTTTTTTGTTTAATTTACTTTTACTATAGTTAGGGTTTAATTTACTTTTACTATAGTAGCCTAGCTGTCTCATGCGTACGTCTCAAGAGAGTTGTGTGTTTCTCATTAATGAGAATTTCGGAGTACATAAGTACGGAAATGAGTGATTGATTTAATATAGGGGGTTTTTCCAAATCTTATGAAATATAGTAAAGTCATACCACTTTTTAAATCGGGCGACATGAGTGATTTAACGAATTTCCGTCCCATTTCTATTCTACCGGTTTTAAGTAAAGTTTTTGAGAAGTTAATGTTAAAAGATATGTTAGGTCACTTCAATAGAAATAAACTGCTTAACAGTAATCAGTTCGGCTTCACCAGAGGACGATCCACAACTAATGCAGCATCTGTACTCATTAAATATATATACAATATTTGGGAGAAATCCTGTGATGCAATAGGAATTTTTTGTGACCTTTCCAAAGCTTTCGATTGCGTAGATCATGCGACTCTTATATTAAAATTAGAACATTATGGTCTGTCAAATAATTCTCTAAATCTTATGTCTTCATATCTTAGTGATAGAACACAAACGGTTGTTGTAAACCAAACACAGTCCATTGGAGCAACTAGCAACTGTTAAATTAGGTGTGCCTCAGGGCTCTATATTAGGTCCTTTCTTATTTCTGGTCTATATAAATGACTTACCACCCACGGTAGATAACCTTTGTGATATTGTGCTATTTGCTGATGATACTTCATTAATTTTCAAGGTGGACCGAAAATCCGTCGATTACAGTAGGATAAACGCCACGCTGGTTAAAGTACTTAATTGGTTTACTATTAACAATTTGCTACTCAACGCTAAGAAAACTAAATGTGTTAGGTTCGTTTTGCCTAATGTTAGACCGGTAGAATCTAGTATATTTCTAAATGATGAGTGTTTGGAGATGGTGGACAAGGCGCTTTTCTTAGGGATAACTATAGACAAAAACTTGCAATGGAGTCCCCATATAGCAGTACTAGCAGGTAAATTAAGTTCGGCAGCTTATGCTGTTAGGAAAATCAGGCAACTTACCAATGTTGAGACAGCTCGCTTAGTTTATTATAGTTATTTTCATAGTGTTATGTCGTACGGTATTCTGGTTTGGGGAAAAGCTGCTGACATACAGACTATATTCGTGTTACAAAAAAGAGCCATTCGTTCCATATATAACCTAAACTCCCGTGATTCCTTAAGATTACTATTTAAAGAAATTAGTATTTTGACAGTAGCGTCACAATTTATTTATGAGAATATTATTTATGTCATTAAAAATCAAGACTCTTTTGTTAAGAATTGTGATATACATAATTTGAATACAAGAAATAAAAATAAAATTGCTATTAAAAAATTTCGTGTCCGTAAGGTATATAAATCATTTGTTGGTCAATGCATTCATTTCTATAATAAATTACCTGACGAAGTTTTAAAGTTATCATTTCCAGCACTTAAAAATTACTTGAAAAAGTCGTTGATGTCGAAAGCTTATTATAGGGTCGAGGACTATCTAACAGATAAAAATGCTTGGCCTAAATTAAACACCTAAATAACTTAGTAATAGCTTAGTCAGGAAAATATCTAAACATTGTAGGTATAATTATTGTCTAGGGGACACGGTTTCTGTAGGAGAATGTATCAAAACTATGTGGTTATTTTGCACCGTCATGGGTAAGTATATGTATATATATATATATATGTATATATATAATTATTATTATTACTATTTAAGAGTTCATCTGAACATACTGAGTTTTGACACATTTTCCTGCTCAACTACGCATGATATATATATTTTAATGTTAAATTCATTGTTTTATATAATGCTAGGTTAAGTTCTATAATTGTATAAGTAATTTTTTAAAAAAACGACTGACTGTTGAGTTTCTTGCGGCGTTTCTTCTCAGCAGTGGTCTCTTGCGAAGCGCTGGTAGATTTTTGACGTGTAAAAGTGCCCGTGCGGCCTACTTACTGAATAAACATCTTTTATCTTTTTTTTTATCTTTTATATTCACGCGTTTCGTTGTAGGCAGAAAGACGATGATAACCGAGTATGTTTTAAATATAAATAAACACGACATAATTAGAAGTAGATAATAATTTGTGGCAAGAATATTATTATTTATGTGAACTTTCAGCGTTTTTAACACTAATTACCACAGAGCACTGAATCATCACCGCGCGCCTCTACTAGAGACGGCAGTGAAGGCAATATTCGTGCCGCGCAGTTGCGCTGAGCGCAATTGCTTGAGGTAAAGCCCGTCAGTTTCTATTTGCACGTTGTGGAGTGCATATGATCAAAGAAGCGATATTATGCATAATTGTGCTGTGATTTGGTGTAATAATCAAAGTAAAAAAGGTTAATAAACAAAATTCTGGCATATCATATAACAAGTAAGTATTTTAAAGCAATTTTTAGTTATTTGAAAAATGCGTTTTGAGGTTATCTTAGAACACAAAACCTCTTCTTCTTCTTCTTCTTTACACAAAACCTCAACCGCGCCGTAAGCAATCTCACCAGCCAGTGACGCCAGTAAATGCATTAGTGAAGTGTAGCGTTGTATGGCGTTATATCGATAGAGATATTTGAATTGCCATTTAAACATTATTAATTTTAGTTTAACTTAATAGTAATTTTCGTATACTAACTGTTTTTTTTAGGTTTCCTAATAAGATAAATGGATATTAGCGGCGGGAAAGTTAAACTGGTTACCTCAGAAACATGATACGATTTGCTCTGAACATTTCGAGGCAGCAAGTTTCATGAAAAGATGCACCAGAACATATTTATCTTCTGATGCTATTCCGATCCTATTTTTACCGAGGTAATTGAACAAACTGATTCATTTCTTAAACATATAATTTGATAAAACCGCTTTTTTTCCGAAACTGAAAATATTTCAGGATTCATATCAAGAATATCGTGACAAAACTTTTTAGGATAGGTAAGTTTCATTAAAATCCTGAAATATTTACAGTTTCGGAAAAAAATGTGGTTCGCCAAATGATATGTTTGTGAAATGAATTACTTAGTTTGCAAAACGTTTTTGGGAAAACATTAGTAAATGTCTTTATTGTTATTTAGTTTGGATACTGAGAGTATTTGGCATTGCCGTAAAAAGGATGTACTTTTCAGATGAATCCGTCCACAAGTATCAATAAAATTAACCACACTGCTGAGATAGCACCGGCAAAATGTAAAAAGGTAATTATAAACACATACATAGTGAAATTTGGACATCTTGAACACTTTATGTACTTATATTCTGTAATATTTTCAGATCACCGGAGAAGATCCACATGAAACAGATCAAGGTGATTTATCTGATACAGCACAAGCAAAACGAAGAATGGTAATTATTATGTACTCAACATCTTGTCAAGTGTTGCCCTATATCGATTTTCAAATAAATTAAACACTTCATGTTTTGTAATATTTTCAGATCACTGAAGATGAGTCACGAGTAAAGCCAGCCAATGAAGCTTTTGATGCTAATACATTAAATATACAATTTTCTGAAAGTTCGTCGCAAGCCCAACCCGATCTGACTTGCACACCAAATATCCAGGACAGTCCTGGAAGACGTAAATTAAAATTATCTGTGATGAGAGCTCAGCAAACTATTAAGAGGCAAACACTTCAAGTAAAGCGGCTCAGAGAAAGCAATAGAAGGTTATCAAAAAAAGTTGCTAAAATGGAAAATATTATAAAATATCTACGAGACCAATCTGTCATAGCTGATGAGGATTTAGCGACATTAGAAAGTACTAATGTTAACAACGACCATTTGAAATTCAATCAAAAAGGCGTGTACTCAAATGAAGTTAAATCTTTTTCGTTAACGTTGCATTATTATTCGCCAAAGGCGTATAATTTTGTACGTGAAAAATTTAATACTTGCCTACCACACCCAAGAACTATTCAAAAATGGTATCAAAGCTTCGATGCAAATGCAGGTTTTACTACAGAATCCTTGACGGCAATTAATTTGAAGCAGAAACAAGCCGAGCATAAGATTGTATGTAATTTGATGTTAGACGAGATGGCTATCAGAAAACGAGTTGAGTGGGATGGCAAACAATTTCATGGCTATGTCGATATTGGCAGTAACATAAATAGCTACGACTTAAAAGAAGCAAAAGAGGCACTGGTGTTCCTGGTAAATGCGATCAACGCAAATTGGAAAGTTCCCGTTGGGTTCTTCTTTGTCGATGGAGTCAATGGTGAACAAAGAGCAAATTTAGTTTTGCAGTGCCTAAAACTACTCCACGATACGGGCGTAGAGGTAGTTTCTCTTACATGTGATGGGTGTCCCGCAAATATTAGCATGTTAAGACAGCTGGGGTGTAACTTTAATCCTGACAAGATGAAGACACATTTTGAGCACCCAGAAACAAAATTAAATGTGCACGCATTCCTAGATCCGTGTCACATGTTGAAATTGATAAGAAATGCTTTCCAATTTCACGACATGTTTATTGACAACGAAAACAGACGTGTTAAATGGCGATATTTGCAAAATCTATACGAGATCCAGGAAAAAGAGCATTTAAATCTGGCGAATAAATTAGGAAAGGAACATGTCAACTTTGAAAAAAAACAAAATGAAAGTAAAATTAGCTAGTCAGTTATTTAGCAACAGTGTGGCGGAAGCTTTGAAATTTTGCGAAACTGAGCTTCAGCTTGACTACTTCACAAACGTGGGTGGAACGACGTGTTTTATTAAGACGTTAAACAATTTATTCGACGTCCTTAACTCAAAAAGCTATGGTCAAAAAGATTACAAGAAGCCACTTAATCCACGTAATAAAGTTGAAACGTTTCAATTCCTCGAAAATACGAAGGAGTATTTAAACGCGCTGCTTTTACAAGACGGAACCAGAGTCGTACAATCAGGTCGTAAAACAGGGTTTGTCGGCTTCCTGGCTTGTAAAGAAAGTGCACAACAATTATACTGTCACTTGGTCGAAGAAACAAAAGCTTTAATGTACATTCCTATGTACAAAGTGAACCAAGACCACTCAGAGCTGTTGTTTTGCAATATGCGTTGTCATGTTGGGGCAAAGAATAATCTCACTGCACGGCAATTAAGATCAATTTACAAGAAAATTCTTGTACATATCGAGCTGAAAGACAGTCAGAAAGGAAACTGTGTGCCACTGGAACAAATTTCAATTCTCAATTGCTCGTCAGCCGTGGACGTTATCAACAATACCACAGATAAAAATAAACTTTCCGATGACCATGAAAATTAAATAAATTTGGAAGAATATTTAATAGACGAGATACTAACTGACGAGAATTTATCGGAATTCAGCGCCCAAATTACAGCATATATTGCAGGTAGGGCATCCAAAATTACGAACATTTCAATTACGTAACCAGTTACGAATTTATTTATTTAAAATACGTAATTACGTAATTTATCTGATTGTAATTCACGGACTTCCCCGTCGGGATTTATTCGCACCGCACCGCACCGGTATACTAATATTCGGGAGTTCTCCTTAAAATATTTCTTTAGACGACATTGAACTCCATTGTTTATTAGATAAAATTTATTTTCATTAAATACGAATCGTGTTGTAGTAGGTAGGTATGCTATCTATCCGAGACAAACTATAATACACGGGGCGGGGAATAACCGGTACGCGAGGGTTCCTGTGCCTTTTCCTTGAGTAAGTTAGGTATTCTATGTATGATTTAACGTATTTTAGGATAAAATTTGATCTATTTTCGTCACTTTTTCTAATAAACAAGTAAAGATAAGTACTTACGTAATTACGGAATTGTGGCTTGCAATAACGTAATTAGGAAAGGTCCGAAATCAATCCGTAATAACGGAATTGCGAAACTACGTAATTACGGAATGGAAGCCCTAATTGCAGGCCACGTCGTGCTATATTTATCAAGAAAACTGAAATGTGACGATTGCATCACAGAATTGCATGCAGATGAGATAAGCATATCACACAAAATAATTCAGATGAAAAACAAATGAGGATTGACATACCCAGCTAAAGATGTTGTTACCGTTTGTCAGAAAGTTGAAACAGTAATTAAAAATATTCTCAACAGTGGGTACAGTAAATCGAAACATTATTATTTATTATTATTAGAGCCTCTTTATTTCCTTAATAAAAATATTACATTTCATTCAATAATCAAATAATAATTAAGTAATCAATCTTTAGCTATATAATCGATTTCATGCATTTAAATACTTTTAATTATTAATATTAATTTCAATAAGGACTTCTCAACGAGTAAAGGCCTCCTCCATTTTACTCCAAGCGTTTCTATCTTTTGCCTTTATAATCCATTCTTTGCCAGCCACTTTTCGTACCTCATCTTCCCATCTTTCTTTGGGTCTTCCTCTGTTCCTTTTATTATGTTGTCCTGCCCACGTAGTTACTTTTTTGTCCATTTATTTTTATTCATACGCATTACATGGCCAGCCCACTTCCATTTCAGTTTTTTGCAATGTTCCAAAGCATCGATTACATTTGTTGTTTTTCTGATATCGGTATTTCTTTTCCTGACAATTCTTCTTAAGTTTAAAATACTTCTCTCCATCGCCCTTTGGCATGTTTGTATTTTATGTTTGGTTTTGGCATTGTATATCCAAGTCTGGCAGCCATAAGAAAGACATGGCAGTATACAGGAATCGAGAATTATTTTCTTGAGTTTTACAGGCAGTGTCGATTTCAGTACTTCTTTGTAGCTCCAAAACTTGTTCCATGCTAGGTTTATCCGCCTGCTTATTTCATCCTGATGTCTGGACTTGGTAAATGATACTTGTTTGCCCAGGTATTTGTACTTTTGGACATATTCAAGCAAGGTGTTATTGACATGTATTGGTATTGTTTCAGCATTAGTCATGATCTTTGTTTTCTTGGAGTTTAATTCTAACCCGATTTCGCGGCTCACAGTGTCAATTTCACGGACCATTTTTTCTAATTTAGTTGCTGAGTCTGCGATTAGGATAATGTCGTCTGCGAACCGGAGATTACTTAGATATTCGTCTTTGATACTTATACCTTTCCTTTTCCAGTTAAGTTTTTTCATTATGCTTTCCAAAACTGTTATAAATATTCTAGGAGAGAGAGGGTCACCTTGTCTTACTCCTCGACAGATTTTTATTTCAGATCCTCTTTTTTCCATTTTTACACGACTCACACTTTTGCTATATATATTATCTTGTAAGAGCTCGATAGTTTTTGAAGGTACGCCGCACTCGTCTAGGGCTTTCCACATACTTTCATGAGATATAGAGTCGAACGCTTTGGCGCAGTCAATGTGTCCCTCGTTCTGCGTATTTTTCTATGACTAATTCCAATGTGTGGATGTGATCTGTATTGGAGAAGCTTTTCCTGAAACCTGCTTGTTCAGGAGGTTGGTGTTATTCAGTATACTTCACAAGGCGTTCTTCAAGACACGATGCAAATAACTTGTAGATATTCGGCTGTAAGCTAATGGGCCGATAGTTGCTTATATCAGCAGGGTCTCCTTTTTTATATACTACAATTATATCAGATTTTGCCCATTTTGACGGTATTTTCTTAAAATCAAGGATCTTGTTAAACAATGTAGTTATTGGAGCTACTAGTATAAATCGGCCCGTTTTTATTGCTTCATTCGAAATTTCATCCGGTCCATTGCTTTTGTCCGTGTTCAAGCATTCTATTTTTTTCAAGATTTCTACGGTTCAAAATCTGTCTATGGTTGTAGAATTTTGAGCTAACATTTGGCTATTTTCTTGATTCGTAGCTTGTGATGAATAAAGGTTCCTGTAAAAATGTGTAGCAGTATCTATTATCTTAGACCTAGAGAACGTCTTGCTGTTTGTAGAGTTTTCGTTTAGACAGGGAATCCATTGTTTAGTACTGTCTGTACATCACCTTGTAACCTTTTTTTAAACTTCCTGATGAGATGAGATAGTTTTCCATTGTTTTAATTTTGTATTCTTGGTGCTCTTTTCGAATAAGTTTTGTATAAGTTACTGCGTTCTTTCTTTTCTTCTACTGATATGGAAATTTTATATGTAAGTTCTTTTCTTCTTTGTATTAAATATTTTATATGATCTGAAATTATATAGCGTTTTCTTAGGGATTATTTCTTAATAGAGTTCATACTTTCGGATATACATCTTTTTATTTTTTGGTACATAGAATCAATATCTTCAGTTTCGTTACTTCTAATTAAGTTTATTTTTTTGTTTAGATTTTCAATAAATTGTTCTTTTTCTTGTGTTTTATTCAGTTTCATGTTGCTGTTTATGTAACTGGCTCTACTTTTCTTTGTTTCTGACATTTGTATTGTGCATCTTATAAGTCTATGGTCGCTGGGGAAGGGCAGTCTATTTATTATTTCGAAACTCGTGAGTATCTTTTTATTACTAGTTAGTATGTAGTCTATTTGACTTCTTGTTTTTTTTGGGGACAGCCATGTCCACGTGTTTTTCAGATTCTTTTTACACAGGCTATTTGCAATAAATAAGGACCGTATCGAAAAGAAAGTAGACAACTTCAAAATTATATAAAAAAAAATCTGTGTGAAAACTGATAATGAAACAAAAAGAAACTGAAAAATAAGGTATTTATAAAAAGTTGTTTTGAATGAATTCATCGTATTATGTATATTTTGCCTGCAACCTAACTTTCTTTTTAATGTGTCTCATTTATTTGTGGACGACCACTTTTGATACATTTTTAGATGCCCTGTTCCATTTTTTTTTAAAGTCATTAACTGATGTGGCAGCTTTGACGTTTTTTTAGAGGTATCGATTCATGATAGCCCAATGTCGCTCAAATGGGCGAACTTCTGGGCAATTAAGAGGATTCATATCCTTACCCACTACTTCTACCTTATAGGTTTTATACCATTCCTTCGTTGTTTTAGAGTAATGACAAGAAGCCAAATCCGGCCAAAATAAAGTGCTAATCCTGTGTTTCTTTATGAGTGGTAGTAATATTTTCTGTAAGCACTCGTCACGGTGTACCGCAGGCTGTCAAAGTCCCTGTAGTGCAGAAGGATTGCGATCGCATACCGCTTTGACAAGTCGCTTGCCACACTAATACTTTTTTGCCGAATTTCTCGATGTTGATGACTTTATCTTATCGCGTAACCTCCTTATTAGACGGCACGTCTTGTCGTCTTGATTTTAATAAACAACACGATAAAATGATTCCTTTTATTTTGACACCTAGTTTATAATGCATACATAGAGGTATTATGAACAATTTTGAATATTGGCAAAATATTGTTTTTAAAATAGTTGTGTTCGATTTCTGTTCATAAAAATATCGATTAAAATATCGACGTCACACCGCAGCACTCTTAGGCACTTGTGACTTTCTTGTGGCGCACAGATGGTTGACATCTAAGACAATACGAATACATCATTTAAGTAGTAGTGCGAGTACTAGTGTGAGTAAATGGTGACGCCCACTGACACGCTTGATTTGTATGGAAAGTTTGGAGCATACCGTCTCTAGTAGGGGCGCCGCAGTTCTGTGCTCTGTACTAATTACCAAAAACCAACTATTTAAAACTAATAAATGAGACGTGTAGTCTGCTATGATTCTTTGTCTTTGGTTTGATTAAACTAAACATCTATGGTTTGTGTTTGTTTTGCCCTTTGACTTTGACACATGTCAAAACAAATTTCTACTGATAGAATTGAAATCGAATAGTGTGGACCACTCGTTTTTTTTATTTTATCGCTCATAATTCGAAAATACGTTTTCACCGCTTTTTTTTCACTTTCGAGTGAAACATTCGAGCGCTCGAAAGTCAAAAATCGGCCCCCAGCAGAATAATGTATTTTGATGTTTGTAATTTCGTTGTTTTTTTTAATACGCGTCCATCTCTACTACCGGATGACACTACTAACATCAATAAAAAAATTGTTGCCAGACGTGAAAGAATATATTTTCAACGTCAACCACAAATGGATCTCTTTCGACCAGCATATGATGAAATGCTAAATGTGTGGAATAATGGACTCCCTTTCGGCCTAGATATCCCTAGTAACCATTCGTCTTTTTTGACTAGAATTTTATATACCAAAGCTTTTTTTAATGGCATAGAAAAGGCAAACGAGTAACTACACAGGCCACCTGATGATAAATGGGATACGTATTAATTTTGTTGATTTCGTATTCAGTTTCATTTCATGGTTTTGCCTCTGTTTCTAACTTTAATGCTACAATTTGCTGCTGATTTTTCTATCGAAGAGTACCGCGAGGAAACTCCACTAACTGGCATGCAAAGGCCATCTGGCTTATGTTGGCCGCAAAACGAGTCATTACAACGTTCATTGAGTGGTTAGGGGTGGCGGTGTAATATCATCGTGCGGTGAGATACGTACCTACATTCTGAAGAGGTAACAAGCTTTAAAGATCAAATAGGTAGTAGATGGTATTGGAAAATCCAGAATGTTATTGTTGTTATTATAAATATATAATTAATTTTAAATACATAAATGGAGCCACGGTAAATGCATAGTTACATTTGATATTTAAAATACGACGATGCAGGAATCGTACGAATCAGGAATACGACGAAACAGGAATACGACTAATCGGGAACAAATCGGCCGAAATGGAGTCCTTATTGACATTAAGTTAGAATACGTTATTTATTCCACACATCTAGCATTTCATCATAGCCGATGTATATTACTCAGTTTAATAATCTCACCTGTAATTTAAGTATCACATCTACTTCTTGGTGTATTCTGTTAAGAGCTTCGAGGTCGCCAGGCCTGGCATCTATATTAACGCGATCAAGGTCTATGCCCACGCGCACGGTGGGCTCCTGACCTAAGCCACCACCTTCGACCCGCCGCCATGCCTCCCAAAAAGATTCCAGTTCCAACCTAAATGTGGTATATAATTGTTGATTACAAAATTGAATTATGTATCAAGCAGAGCAAGGATGACTTACGATCAATATTTACACATAAGTCAATAATTAAATTGTATTGATGAACAATTTAAGACCGAAATTAAAATCCATACTTATTATAATTTCTATGCAATGCCAGAGAAAGCAATAGATATCCGAGAATAACAAATACTCTAGCTTAAAAATACAGTGGTGGTCCTATAGTTAGAAACACTTCATACAGTTATAATCCATCAAAATGAAATGGCAATAGTCAAAAAATATCATTCATTTATACAATAATGTCGCCTCTATTAAAATACCCATGTAACATAAAAAAAACCCATTTTAATTTTCATTATGATATACATTTTGTATTATTTAGGTAATAATTTATTAGTAATATAATCTATTTTATTTTATTTGATTTGTTACATTTAAAAAAAAAATGGATAATATATTATTGCTGGTGACCGTAAATATGTAAATAAAATGTATGGATATAAATAATTCGAGAAAATGAGTTGATAAATATCAAACTCAAATATGTCCTTGAAATTTGGTATACGAATTTCACAGACATATTGAAGTTTGATGTTTATCAACTCAAATTTAGAAGAACAATCGTTTACGAACGGAGAGAACCGGTAGGAGGGGTAACGTACTTAGTGACAGTTCATCCTTGCTCGAAATGGATAGAAGCGATCCGGAAAGGTAGGACTATTGCAGTAGAGGTTATAGCTAAGTTACGGGTACAAGTCTTTACCGCGCCCTATCATCCATCATCAAACAGTGCTGCTGAGAACGCCCTAAAGATGTGGAAATGGGTAATTAAAAAGACTGAAATAATTCTGGATGCAGATATAGCTTTATGTAGATTTCTATTGGCATTCCTACCCCCAGTCACCCCAGACTTACGTAATTTTAGGAAAGATGAAATTTTTAGGATCGGTAGTATAACATAAACTAAAAAAGGAATGGATACTCGCTAAGCTGAAAGCGGGGTCGTTTTGCAGGTAACCAGGTACCAAAGGTGGAAAAAAATCATGCTAATTTACGTCAAAGTAGGAAGGCTGGTTTTTACATATGTTATATATGATATTGTTATAAACAAACACATACAGTTGCCAGACACTTTCTGTGGGCCATAACTTTTGACAGACACTTTAAAAGTCGTAAAAAAATGGGGGAACTTACGTCATTTTAGGAAGGCTAAATTTTATATATATTGTTAAGTATAATATTTTAAACTATTTTCCAAAGAGCCAGACAAATCTGACGGGCCAAACATCCTGCCAGACTCATTAAAAGTTCCGCTGTGCAAGGAAGCGCGAGAACATTAGAGCATTATTCAAGCGCATAAGTAAAAGTGAGATGCACTCTGACTCGCAAATATCTCTCTTACAACTCGTGGCTACTCTTGATTCGAGGCTCCGGCACACCAAAAGCGTGTCAGTAGCTCAGGAGCGGCGCGCTTTGAACGCTGGCACGCGCGACCTATTTACGTATGTATTTACGTGTGTATAAGGTACGTATAAGGTCGCAAACTGTGTATGTGGCTCGATAATTTAAAACCAGAAAAGGCAACCTCTGGTGGTCGCGCGTCCGGCGCGTCTCGAGCATTATATTTTAAACTCTCGGCTTAAATCATATTTGTTCGAAGACGAAGTTGGTGAATCATTCAAAAAAAGTTAATTAAAACACTATATTATCATAGGCAAGTGTTTCGGAATGGAGGTTTCGTCTATATTCGAATTTTAATAAAAAAATACGTTTCATCCAGTAAGCAGACAGGTGAAGGTCGATCTCTATTCGGATTGTGCACTATGAGCTGTAAGCTTTCAAAAGAAGTGGTAGTAGCATACAAGTTACCCTATCATCAGCGGCTGGAGGAAGACATGTCGAGGCGCCCCGGGCGGGCCCACGGCGACGAGCAGCGCGGAGACGAGCGCGCGCGCCACCAGCCGATCGGGCCGCAGCCCTGCCGCCACCTGCAGCGACGCGCTGTCCCACCCCACCGTGCCCTCGCTACTCGAAACGCCCAGCTGACTCACTTGGATCGTTATACTCTCCAAATAATGCTCCACTATAACAACAATCATAATATTCATTTTATATAAACCCATATCGTAAAACCTTTACAATTAGTACGGTAGAATATGTAGATTATGTCAAACAGACTGTAAGTAGTTAGTTAAAATATACTCAAGTACCTAGTTTATTCAGTGACTTCAAAACCGGAGGAAGATCTCAATTCGGTTGTGTTTTTATTTAATGTTTGTTACCTCGGATCTCCGTCGTTTTTATAAAAATCCAATTCTGATGATGGTATCTATGAAGAATTGACAAATCTCCCCAAATATTATAGGCATATAAAAAAGCAATTTTGGTATTTTTAGTAACAAATCTTGCATTTACATTCTGAGGCATAGGGTATTATTTATCTACGAGTAGCGGTAAACGACTTTTTAATTGTATCTTCAATTAAAACAATTTCACTAAAATATTTATGTTTCATTCGGATGCCATTTACTAGCATTAATTTTAAACTTCCTATCTTATCTTTTACAGATATATAGATATCTTATCTCATACCTCGTGTGTACATAAGTTTTGAGACGAACTTTTAGTTTAAAAAATAAAACATAATAATAGTGGCAACTGTCTAATTTTTTTTTCAGTTTTGAATTTGGAATGTTTGTGTTCTATTTGTATGTTTTTATTATTTATTTCAATTAATTTTCTTGTGATCGCGGGAGCAAAAGAATTACGTGCGACTGTCATTTCGCTACATATGGCGGGAAAAAACCAATTGATATTTTCCGTGTCCTAAAATATTTTGGGATTAACCGCAACTTTATATATTACACCATAAAAAGTTACAAGGAGACTAATTCTCAAATAGATCGCCAAAGGAGTGGTCGCCCGCGGTCTGTAAAGACGATTGCGAACATCAAAATGATCAGAGAGCGACTTCGCCGAAATTCATGTCGCACCCAGAAAAAAGTGCTCTGCTGACTAACGTTTCGCGTGTTGCGATAAACGAAATACTGAAATACAATCACAAGGTAAAGGCCTACAATCCTAGGAAAGTTCACTTCCGTAATGATTGCCTTCGTAAATTACGACGCGAACGTTGTCCGATGCTACTTCAGAGACACGCTACGAAAAATATACTCATCACCGATTAGAACATCTTCACATTCGAAGAAAAGTTCAACCGCCAAAACAATAAAGTTTATGCCGAAAGCAGCAAAGATGTTCCAGCTCCAGCACGAAATGTATCGCGTTCCCATTTTCCAGCGAGTGTGATGGTATGGTGGGGTGTTTCGTATGAAGGTGTCATTCCGCTCAATTTTTCCCAACAAGGCGCAAAGAGCTTGTATAAAGAATAGAGGCTGTTATTTTGAGTAATAATTGCTTGCAGTTATTGGTTAATGTATACTTATTATTATATGAAAATTTTAGAATTATGATTATCCCACAAAAAAATATTTTTCTATGAACATTTTATTTCGTCTCAAAACTTATGAACACACGAGGTATAATAACAACTCCATCGAAATTTCTGATCAAAAATGTCACCAAAATCCTAACTATTATTTACTGTGTCAAGGTCAACACTCCCTATGTTTTTTGTTTGTTTTAAAAGTATCCTTATTTAATTACAAATTTTACTAGTCTAGTGTACATTTATTTTTTTATCCTAGGTGGTAATGTAATCACATCGAGATAATGACAGTTTACTGAGGTAATAAGGCTCGCGGCAAGTTTCATAATCCATACTCTTGTTGTAATGCTTGTCATTACGCAACCATCACGTAAACTACTATTTTAACACGGTAATGTAAAAGATTGTAACATGCAGTTGGCTTTAGATTAAAATAACACGATTTTCACTCATACTAAAACTATAAAACGGGACTTAATTGCGTAATAAAATGAAACATTGAGAGTGGTAAGTGAAGCCGTTGAAATCAGGAAACATAGAAATTTCAACAGAGAGGATGGGTATAGGCTATCACGTGGAATCCAGTCATCAGTAAATGTAAGCGGGGAAGTGTATCTTCGGATAAATCGTCGGATGTTGTGAGTGTTGTGTGTCAGTATGATGACATTCCGAATTAAAAATAAGACCAAGTGCGGGTAGGTCGAAAAACTCGCACGGCAAGCAGACGAGCACCCACCACTTCAGTATTCTCGTGACCACGGCTGTTGTAACACAGTCGAAACGTCGAGGTAAATGTTTCATTTTATTACGCGATTAAGTCCCGTTTTATAGTTTTAGTAGGATTAGCTATAGATATAAAAAGACAACAGCCAACAAACTTATATTATGTTTGCATTGTTTGCTTACAGTTACTGCATACGTAAAACACTCCCTGGGATGTCCTTAATAGTTTAATCGATAAAAAGTATTCTATATGAAATTGAATATGATAAGCAATATATGACGAATAGGTAGACTGAAAAATTTCAGTCCAGTAGGTACTTACATAATTTATAAAAAAAATAAAAAAAAACTTTTTTTGAAATTGCAATTGCTTGTCTAATAGACAAATTACATACTAATCGAAAGTATAAATAAATAAATAATAAAGTACCTGGATGTCCTAGCTAGATCGATTTATCGCCCCCGAAACCCCCCGCATACTAAATTTCATGAAAATCGTTGGAGCCGTATCAAAGATTAGACATACAAAAATTGCTCGTTTAAAGGTATTAGATAGATATCAGGGGACAATGTCACACTAAATTGACCTAATCACTGTGGGTACTAGTCAACGATATAAATACTTTCATAGAGAAATATAATACTTAAATACATAGAAAACATCCATGACCCAGGAACAAATATTCGCACTCATCACACAAATATCTGCCCTTACCGGGATTTAAACCCAAGACCGCTATCTTCGTAGGCAGGGTCACTACCAACTAGGCCAGCGCGACGTCCAAATGGTTGGGTGCAAATGATTAGTACCGAATTAACTATTTATACCTGCCTACCCAATATAGTTATGATGAGAAAAAAATAATCAAACGAACGTTTGCTTATTCTATAGGCTTCATACTTGCGATTGGAATGTAATTTGTCTATTAAACAAGCAATTGCATTTTTTTATAAGTATTTTATTAATTTTATAAGTACTGGACTGATTTTTTTCAGCCTACATATTCGCCATATATTACTTAACATAATTATTAAATTTGATATAAAATACTTTTTATCTACACACATATCATAAGTCTATTATGCGTTCAGAAACCGTAGGAAATAACCAGCATTATTACAACCAATTTTACTATGAGAACTTTCTTGTCTGTGGTAGTAGGTAAAATCTGTACTGTAATGTTATTACAGTATCAATTTCTGTAAGGTTATGAGTTTAAATTTGGAACAGCTGTCAAAACTCTAGAGTATCCATAGATATTAAGATAGTTATCGATACGAAACGTCAATTCAGTATGTTTTTTTAATTTAAACCGCACGACATTTGAACTCGAGTGACATGAGTATGGGAATTCATTCGTTTGTCTATGATTTAAAAAAAAACATTCATATTCGTGACATTTGTTTAGATAAAGTAGTGTATGCAATTGTACATACGAGGGCTGCCTTTTAAGTTCTGTCGTTTGCAAAACTCCCGTGATTATTAAAAAAAAAACTAGTATCATCTTAAAATATTTGAATTTAGAATTCAAAAACAAAAGAATGTCTTCGAGATCGGCCGATTCGTTTTAGTACAGCGTCGGTTCAAAGTTGACAAGTCGGTTGTGAAAATAGAAATTTCGAAGGAAAATTTACGTGCGATAATATTTTACAACTTTAAAAGGGGTTTAACGCGTCTTCAGTGCTTTGAAGAGCTGACTACGGTTTTTAAAAATGAAGCGCCATGCATCCGGACTGTGGAACGTTGGTATTTGGAATTTCAACGTGGTTGCTCTAGTCTTAGTGATAGGCATCGTGAAGGCCGACCAAAAGCAGCTGTAACCCAGGAAAACATTGATGCTGTACGGCAACTGATCGTCGAAGATCGCCATGCGACATACCGTGAGATAGAAGCTTCATTAAGCATTTCAGGGACCAGTGTTCAAAATATATTGCATGATCACTTAGGTGTAAAAAAATTGATCTCACGCTGGATACCACATTTACTTAGTGAAGACCAAAAAACGGCTCGCGTTAGATGGTGCAGCCAAACTCTGCGGCAATTCAACCGAGGAGACTCTAAACACGTTTATGACATTATCAGTGGTGACGAATCTTGGATATATGCCTACGATCCGGATTCTAAACAGCAGTCGACTGTTTGGGTGTTTCAAGATGAGCCAAAACCGACCAAAGTAATACGCTCACGGAGCACTTCGAAAAAAATGGTCGCCACGTTTGTAGCGAAAAGTGGCCACGTTGCGACCATCGTGCTCGAAGATCGTAAAACAGTTAATGCTGACTGGTATACCACTGTTTGTTTACCAGAAGTTATCGGCGGGTTCCGAAAAAATAACCCAAGACGTTGTATAGTACTGCACCACGATAATGCTAGCTCGCACACCGCCCGGCAGACAATTGCGTTTTTAAAAGAACAAAACGTCGAAAATTTGGATCACCCGCCGTACAGTCCAGACTTAAGCCCTAATGACTTCTTCACTTTTCCAAAAATCAAGCAACGACAAAAAAAAGATAAAAAAGATAAAAGAAACCGACTTCAGAATGGAATAAGTGTTTCGAAAAATGGTTCGATCGAATGAAAAAGTGTATTACATATCACGGTGATTACTTTGAAAAACAATAAATACCATTTAACACTTAAATTGTCTTTAGTTTTTTCAAACGACAGAACTTAAAAGGCACCCCTCTTAATTAGGCCTCAAAACACTCATGTGATCCTATAACCCAACTCGTATTTTAAAGCCTCTCATTATGCATCAGTTGCATAAACTACTATTATCGATTAAACGGCCCGTCGAAGTTCGTGTCCTATTTGGATCCTCTACAATAATATGAAGGTTACCGGTAAAAAGTGCTCAATTCGGGGGAAATAGGACAGTATTATTATTGTTACTTGAGTTTCCTTGCTAGGGAGGTGTGAATGCCCGTTATACTGGCAAGCTAACTGAAGCAAGCGACTTCTCATTCGTTAGTAGTATAGAGGTATTTTATATGTTTTCCTGAAGTAAAGTAATCTCTTGATCTAAACACATACCTAAAACGGCGCCTCCGCACATGTCACATCATTCCATAGCCTTTTTGGACTATACTTATGTGAAGAAACAGTATAACGAGTATTCTTTGCTCGTCCGTGACTACGCTACACTGTGAAACTACAAACGCTCGCAGACGGTTTGTTTTAATAGAGACGAACAATGATGTGCGATGGACGGAAACGTTAAAAATAAACGTCAGTTAAAATGCATAATAAAATAGCAATTTACCCATCATATTACGAATTATGTACAGAAGAGGTGTCTTAATTGATTCAGAAGTATCGAATCGTAACATCGTTAGCCGGAATTTGCTTCCAAACTGAAACAGGTAAAATAAAAATGTATAAAAGCCGAGTATTAATTAATATAATGGATAATAATTAACTAAATGTTTTATTACCAGTTGTGTGATGTGTAGCAACCGCTGTAATATATCGGTAGAAACTTCAAGTAACACAGGGCGTTCTATATTAACAGTCAGTGATCCCTTAGTGCTGGTGCATGACGTTGACAGAAAGCTAGCTCCTCCTGGTCATAAATTGAGTAATGAGTACAATACAAAACAACAACATTATTTATTAACCCGTCACATGCCTTACGCACATAGCGTGAGAATGAGTGCATGTAAGGTAATTATTATTATTATTGGTTTCTGATTGTCATTAATGTTATTACTGGGGTTAGGACTTTCGGGGGCATATCGTAGTTCTAGAATCCATGGAGTCACTATTTCCTAATTATCATGAACATACCACCTTGATTTTGAACTTCAGTATTGTCATAATAATATTTCAAAATGCATTCATTCGTTAAATCGCTAAACCAGTGTAAATATTTTTTTGTAAAGAGGATATCTCCGCTGTGAAAGCGTTACAAACAAACAAATATAAGTAGGTATGGATAAACTGAACTAAAATGTATTTGGTTTCTTTTAAAATATGATAATACTGTAGGCCAAAATCTAAGTTGTACGTTTATAATAATTAGGAATGGATTGGATGCCATGGATTCTAGAACCACGGTATGCCACCAAAAGTCCCAACTTTAGTCATTACATAAATTTAAATATTCATTGACATGACCTTATTTCAGTCGTTCGAAGGCTAATAACGACATGGGTATAGGTGCCATGGTCATACATAAATGTCATAATATAGTCAATTAATAATACAAACACGTTTTTGACAAAATACACGTCAAAAAAATCGCATCTCAAGGAAAATCTCTATCAAACGAATGTAACCTTTAACTAATTCATTGTACCCAATAATGATACCAACAAAATGCAAGTTTAGTGATCTTTTATTTCAAGAATTCTTTAATTTCAAGAACGCATACGCATCGTAAAAAACCGGAATTTAAAAAAAATGTGGACATACTCATTAAAGTTCTGCCATTTCCCCGAAGCAAAAATGTATCGCTTAGTTTCAAAAGTGCATTAATCCACTTTTATTTATTTTCGAGCTAATAACTATACCTTGTTTTTTTAGTATTAGAAAGACCTTTCAAGAAGTAAATGTAAGGATTGATTGGGAACGTTTTATGGTAGTATGACGGAATTAGTGGAAAATTATTAAAAACACATGTCGAAGCATTTTGCATCACAATAGAAAATTTCAAAATGTGTGGTTTGCTTTTACGTATCGATAAAGATTATTCAATAAAAATTGAATATAATTCTTTAACAATTTTTTTTGTCATAAATTTAATTTATTACAAAATTATTGCTTGATAAAAAACCCAAAGAAGCAGATGTCACAAACAAGCGGAACGTTTAAAGCTTATAATGCGGCAAAATTTTTAGGCCAGTCTATAAACAACATCAAACTTCGCAAATACGCATGTAACTACGATTTTTTTTATAAGTTGTTAAGTTCCTAGAGAGTAGTTAACACCCAAGTTTGCAACCCTGAAAACCCTGTGCCCCATTGCGCTCGAAAAACTGCGAAATTTGGTCACTTATTTCAGTTTCTTCGAAAAACTACAACCTAAGGAAGCGTTTTTCAAGTATCTTTGTTCTATAATTTAATAAAGATAACTAAGTTTGCTACAATTTGAACGTAACCGGAGCACACTATGTTCATCGGTTGCGGAGATACAGTAAATCAAGATGAGCAATTTTTTCAAAAAGTGATTCTGTTGAGGTAGGGTCATTTTCCAAGACACGTCCCGGCTGAACTAATCCTCCTAAATTCAATCAGCTTTATAGTCCACCCAACGAACACCAAAAACTGCCTATCAGGGGAAAATACTCTTGTATAAGCGAATTGGCATAGTTGTAGGGAATGGTGTTTTAAACGCCATACTAAAAGTACTGATGGGTGGGGGTGAAGCTAACGGATGGGGGGTTTAAAGGTCCCTTTTTTAGTTTTTTGTAAATAACTCGTAAACGGTGGCCCATAGCAAAAAATGTTCCATTACATAATTAATCTACATAAAATTCTCTGCAAAAAAGATCCATTACACTTGCTGGGATAAATATTTAATGAGATATGGAGCGAAGATGATGAAGATGGACAATAATAATAAAACTTATATTTCTTCAAGTATAACACATACATTCCTAAAAATAAAATTCCTAATTATGTTCTAAACCTAAAATATCATCAGCATCATCATCATCATCGTCATCAATTATAATCATTTTTACATATATTTTTGTTATAATTGTGCATAAATTTATACTAACGGGAGTTTTTAGAACAAAATGGTATACAGGGCCCTCTCTTGAAGTGGTTCGCAAGTTACCATAGCAATAGGTTTACCGCAGTTAGACTTGGTAACCCGCACAGTAACATGATAGCAACAAGAAAAAGTACAGCACAAGGTTCAATAATCGGGCCAACCGAATATCTTTTATATGCCAACGATATGTGCAACTCAGTCGGTCAGGACTGTGTATATCAGTTTGCGGACGACACCTGTGTTATGGTTGCTGACAGGGACCTCGTGAGCGCCGAGCGTAGGCTGCAGGCTAAGTTCAACACCCTCTGTAAGTGGTCACACGATGTCGGCCTAGTCTTGAACTCAGATAAAACCAAAGCTATGCACATACACTCGTCGCACATCAGGTCACTGCACACGCCGGTCATCCGCGCACATAACCACGGTTGCCTCCATGCGGGATACAGCGACTGTCGTAATTGTGGTTCCCTCGACTTTGTAAGGGAGCATGTTTACATCGGTTTAGTGATTGACTCTAGATTCAATTGGAAACCCCACATCGACCACGTATGCAATAAGCTAAGATCAATACTCAGTAGATTAGTTATTCTAAAATACAAGTTACCATATTCCACATTAAGAATACTTTATTTAGCGCTGGCGGATGCCGTAATACGTTACGGGATAAGCAGCTATGGTAGATCATATAATTCACATTTAAACAGCATTTACCATTTGCAATTAAAGTTATTAAAGACAATTGTGCCTAGGAAAGTGAGAGATCACAACAGGAGCGACTACTCTCAGCTGATTCAGTATTGCAATGTGATGCCCGTGCAGAGCATAATTAAACTGTCCGTACCTACTTAAAGAAGAATTTAACAACATTTCAAAATTACATGAAAGACGGCGCTGTAGTAAATTAAGAAACTTAACCAAGACGGGAAAGTTTGTGCTTCCTTCATATAAAAACGTGTATGGTATGAGAACATACCACTATATCTTACCCAAAGTAATTAATGAACTCCCAAAAACATACAAGATTTATATCTCTCCAACCCTAAATCAATAAGACGTGTAAAAAAGTTCTTTATATCATGTATTAACTTGGATTACATTTTTTGATTGTCATAGTTGTAAATAATTGGAATTGAGTTATTAAGAAATAATATAAGACCCGGTTTTGTAAAGACCCGCTGGTACACAATAACAACAACAACAACATGTCAGCCCAAATGGCATTATTTGACACTTGATCAAAACTTGACCTAGCGGTTCTTTATAGAACCTACATTCAATAGTAGCTCTTTACTCCGAACTCACTGACTACTCATAAGCCTCTGTGACTTTTGTAGTCTTTCAAATTATAACTCTGCGATAAATGTTTTATTTGGAACTTTAATAAAATAAAAATAAAAAACGCGGGGCCGGGGGGGGCTCAGCTGAGCGCACGCCGCCAGCGCTTAAATGTACTAGTTCGGTATTTTAGTTATTTTAGTACACTAGTACACTGAAAGAAACTGTAGTGTTCATAGTCCTTATTTATGCTCCTTTGACCGAATGACTAGCCGGTCGGACATTCATTCGGATTGCTTTGCTGTCAGTGTCACTCACTGCTCTGCCCGTTCTGTTCGGTTCTTGCTCCGCTTGTAATAAATGAACTAAGAGCAGAAACTTTCGGGAATCATTCTTCCCTCCATATCTCATTAAATATTGCACCCAGAGAAAAAAAAATCTTTTTTGTTGAGAATTTTATGTATATTACGGAACATTTTTGGCTATGGGCTACCGTTTACGAGTTATTTAAGAAAAACTGAGAAATGGGACCTTTGAAAATTATGAATAACAATTTTATGATAGCAAAATGATTATGAACAAAAAAGTTATGTGAAAAAATCCCTCCCCCGAAACGATACGGATTGGGCATTTTGAAATTTCAATTGGTCGCCATATATGTCCGCCATTACCTTGTTTGTTCATCTTTGTTTTTAAACGTCACTCTGATGTCGTATGTCTTGCGAGTGCGATACTTTCTAGGTATAGTCAACCAATTTGATTCTTAGGCTACTATGGAATATGTTAAAGCGACGGTTGTAAACCGAACGTAAGAGACTTCGTATGAATTGGTTGACAACGTCACGTTGATATAGTGGCGTCGGAGTCACATTGGTTGACTGTACCTAGTTGTCCCAGAATCTTTTATTGTTTTGAGTTATAGAGTTTTATTTTCCTTTAAAGTTTGTAGTTATTGTAATTATCGTATTAATACATTATAATCTTCCGAAGAATATTTATGCAACAGTTGTGTAAGTGAGGTCAAAAAAGGCGAGTGGCGTGGGTTACGATGCGAAATATATGTCTATGGTTATCTTTGTTTTTAATTGATGTCCACTTGCCACGTGATTATATTAAAGATAAGTTACTTCATAGTTTTTTAATTTGTTTTAAATTTATGTTTGCGTTCATAACCGGAAGAAAATGGCAAATTAACTTAAAACCGGTATTAAGGAATTATTAATATTCCGAATTTATTAAATTTAGATAAATTTTATTTAAATATGTCATTTTATTTAATGGTAAAATTCAGTTTTATACTATGTCGCATCTATTATTTCTAAACGAAAATGACATATTTGTAGGTTTAGTAGTAGTCTGTGGCAGCTAGGCGTACCGTTTTGGCTCAAAAAAAGCACGAGTGCTGTTTTGGGGGATAGACTAGATAGACTTTTCTACGGATTATTATGCGGATATATTATGTATGTTCTTATATTAGTGTTCATGACTATATAAATGACAGATAAAAGTCATAATAGATCACACGAGTATTGTAAAGGTAATTACGCAGAGCCTCGTACAATACTTTATCTACACTCATATCATAAGTCCTCTATTATTAGAGGACTTATGATATGAGTGTAGATAAAATGGTTAACGACACCTGCTTCTTTGTATAGTTTGAAATGAAATTATCAAAGGAGGGTTTTTTTTTAAACCGCAGCTTGTACTCACGGTTCTTACCGTTTGAAGGCAAGACGATCTTCACAGTAGCGGTAGCAAGTGCCGGTGGAATGTCAGTGACCGGGTCGGGCTCTCCCTTCGCCGTGGAAAATATGACTTTACTCCAGTACTCCTGCATTGGAGCCGCACCCAGACCAACCCAGGCGTCAAACAAGGATACCTAAAGCAAAACCAAAAGGTTCGTGACTTGAGGTGCATTATTAAATGGATGGTGTAAATGAACAGTAAAAAGATAATCCATATTCTATAAGCCATGTTAATTGTAAAATTGTGTATGTGGTTAAGGGGTTTGGGTAAAAGTGTTGTCATTTGTAAAATTCATATATTTTCAAGGTGAGCGGCCATTCATAAAAGTGGTAAATTATGATAGAATTATTAAAAATAAACATATTTTGTTATGTAATGTAATACTCTAAAGTGCATCGGAGCCGAGATATTTAAATATTCATACTTGGGCGTACTTTTGTACTAAAAACTGAATACTTAAATCTTTAAAATCTCCGCTCCGATATTATTTACCGCCATAAATTATATATATCTATGTGTATTTAGAGGTCCTCTAAATAACTATGTAAAAATCATCCGTGGCCGCTGAAAAAAAAATTACAATATTCTTCAAACAAATTTACCCAATGCCCTTTGCGTATGTTTTTCAAACATTTACTGTTAATATTTACCATAATAATGACCCATTAACTGTTACTTCCCTCCGTCATATTAAATTCCAACTTAAGCGCATTGAATTGGCGTACTAAAATAGTATAACGCTCCCAAGTTGTTTGAAGCTACGAGAAAATATATGTGACCTTTTCTTCATACTAATGATACAAATACAACAACTGTCTGATTTATGACCCTAAGGCGATATATTTTTTAGAACATTAAGAATTGAGGCTGACGGCCGAGTGCGCGTCGTTGTACTAGTACTTGTCCCCATACCATAATAATAAATAATAACTACACGTAGAAGCGAATCTCCTTTACCCAGGCCCAAAATGCCGCGCTTTAAATGCTTACTTCCCCCTTCACCCCGCTACGCCCCTCTGTCTCCGCGCACAAAGTTAGGGCTGTCACTCGCGAAATATTTTTTCTCAAACATGCTCGGAAATAACGGTTTTCCGATTGAAAAACATGCACGGGAAATGCATCTTTTTACTCCTAGGAGTCAAAAAACCATATGAAAACAGTTTCCGTGCAAGTACATATTGTTTTTTCAAAAGTGCTCTCTATTGCGTTTAAAATCGAAAGGACCATGAAAAAAATCCCGTACACCCAACTTGTGGGGGCGCAGTGAGGGGTGGCGGCGGCGGCGGGCGACGGCTCGTTGTACGTGAAACTATCTTAACTCATACTCGTATGACGCAAACAAACATTCTCTCCGAATTTGTCAAAGGTTTTTAAAAATACTTATAATCATGTATTTGTATAATTTCGCATTGTTTGAGAAAAGCATTATGTATGCCTCGGCGGAAACGAGGATTTCCTGACTCGTATTTTAGCATGCCTCGCTATTGCTCGGCCTGCTAACCACCTCGTCAGGAAATTCCTTACTTTCCGCACCTAGGCAACAATGTACTATAATCGGTTTATGGAGTGTTATACAAGTTTAGTCGCGAAACATTATTTGTGGCGTTCCATGGCTAAAGGGTCCTTATGATACATATTGAGTTAAGCATTGATCCTAAATCTGCGTTAATTAATGTACTATAATCTTCTTCTTCTTACAGTGCCTCTCCAACTAGCGAAGGTTGGCAGTCAGCTACGCATATTTCTCTCGGTCTTTGGCAAGGTTGATTATTAATAATGCCAGAATAGTAATTATTCGTAAAAAATGTTTTTAGTACATATGAACAGTTTTTTAAATGATAATGTTACTTGACGATTTTTGCTACTGTCCATCTCAATGTTAGTATCGATGATTTCGGCAAGTTTAATAAGGGTTTATGCAGAGCCGGTTCCGCGATACCCTAACCAAAGGTCATCATTTTTTTTGTTCCAAATACGTATATACTCTCCAAAAAGAAATAATGCTATATTTTATTAGAAATAATGCTATATTTGATAAGAACCGCCTGAGCATTTATTATTATGACACCAAAGCTGTAGTAACTACAAATATCCATGGTTTTATAAGAACCTTAATAGTAGATTGTTCATCAAGGGACTTAAACAAGCCATAATGACACGAGATGTTTAGCCACACGAGATGCGCGAGGGTGGCTATAGTTCGAGTGTCATTATGGATGTTTAGTCTTGCGTTAACCCTTAATTTGGCAAGCAACAAAGTCACCGTATTTTTTTCAAGTTTTATAGTTTTTGGGTATATTTTATATTAGAGAAGAGAAATTTAAAAAAAAAATCTAGTTTGTACAGTTTTTGGAAAAACATATGTCTAATATACTGGACGTTGCCCACTACACGACCAAGTGAGTGTTGAGTTGGATGTGCAGTATAATGGACATTGCTAAAGATGCACACTTAATTTTTTAGTAACAAAGTTTATAAAAAAATTGATATACAGTTTTTTTTTATAAAATCACCTTTATTTATAATTCAAATACAACATTATTAAAGCCATCCGCTTACATTTATTTATTAATTTTTTTTTTCTTAAATTAACAACATAAGGCACATCAACATTACTACAAAAACTAAGTAATATAAAAATCCGTACAACACAGCCATGAGATCAACATGGACATTATTATTAATACTTACTCTAAAAAACTAGGTCATATAATCAGTCTTAGTACCTAAAGAATTGTAAGTATATATTTATAAGAACTGTTATTTAAAATACTATTTGTTATGAAATTGGTAAAAACAATTTCTTTTTCTTACCATACAAAGCCTTTGATTGCATTTCATGCAGTATACTTCGGTTTTGTTATTCGTGCAATATTTGCACCGCCCGTAAGTCGTGAAGCCTTGCCAGTGGCCGACACCATCATACCTTATCGCTTCAACTGGTCGGGGTTGCACAGGACCATGAATCACTGATACTTTGCTGGTGTTTGCTTCAGGTGCACTCTGTGTCTTGCTGACCCTTGACTTTTGTTGTAATTCATTTGCTAAAGTGCACCGAAATGACTTGAGGCTGATATGTTTAGCAACTTGACGGGTACAATCCCTGCGATACAGTAACCATGCATTATTAACACAAATGTCTAGCATTTGAGCAAAAATGCCCGTGTACCACCGTCAACTTTTTTATGTTGTCCGGTACAAAGCCACTAATATATCGCAGAGATCGACCCCGCCCATATGCTGATTAGAATGCTTGACGACTTGTGGGCAATCTACAGCTTTGTTTTTTCTTCCGTTGAGTATCGCTGTATTTTAACCACCGGATAAGCGTCGGCATATGAGCTTAAAAACGTGACAATCTTGTTGTCAAACCATTTCACGACTGCCAGTTTATTTTCGTTGTCAACCATTTGGCAAAATGTACCTCTGCCTTTTTTCTCCATATCCTTGTCACTCATTAATAACTTGTCACACCCTCTGAGTTTGTTTTGTCTTACGGTCCCCAGCGAAAATATTCCGTAATTTTCTCTCAAATGTTTCGCCAAATCCAGGGTACTAAAATAATTATCAAAATAGACAACACACGCACGTTTCTGAATTGTTTTGCAAAGAGCAATGACTAGCTTCGCTCCTAAGGTCAAATTCTCTTCTTGTTCGGTGAAGTTTATAAATCTAAATGTGTTTTCGCCGGCATACAAGACAAAATCGTAGACAATTCCCGACATCCCAGCACGAACGATGCACTTAAACCCCCATTTATCCGGTTTTGCTGGATTGTATTGCTTGCGATTGCCAGCCTTTTTACCTTTGTAGGGAATAGTCATTTCATCGACGCTGTATTTCATCTCCTCTTCAGTGGACAAACAATTTTGTCTTACTTTCTCTATCAAAGATCTCACTTTGCCAAATCTGTCAGAGTCAGGGCATGAATTGTCGACAAAGTGTAGATATCTGCGAATTAGCTGGAACCTTTTCAAGGTCATTATGTCAGCAATTTTTGCATATCTCAATACTTTAGACCAATAGTCTAAATAACTAGGCATTACTACTACACCCATGATTAAAAGAATGGAGATAAAGTCTTTTAATTCATCTCCAGTCAAATTAATTGACTTTCCTGTAGATTGAACCGAGTAAAGGTTAGTGTTCAGAACAATGTCATCCATCAGGTCGCTAGAGAAGTATTTGCTGAAGTAATCCAACGGTGAACTTTCATTAATTTCGGTAGTAAATTCAGTGCACGATATCTCAGCTTTATGGTTTTTTTCCATTTATAGATGTTAGGTGCTAGACGCTTTCGAGGTTTTTTTTAGGAATACCATTAGGATTTGCTATTCTCCTTTTTGACCTTGTGAGAGGAACCGCAGATAAACCTTGTGTGGCGGCGGAAGGCAGGGATGGTGACGGTACAGCAGGGGAAAACACATGACTTACATAGGGCGAATAAACTGCTGGAGATGATAGCGATGGAATCGAACTGAGGCTGGGAATATTCTCGTAATTTACCTGGGTCGGAGTTGGTAGAACTTTGCGTATTATTGGTGACAGAAGATCATTTTCTTCGTTACTATTTTCAGATTTTTCTCTGCTCTCATCTGACGAGTCTCTTAGCAAGTCGAGTCGTTCTAACGATGATGATATGGACGGGGCTTCCGAAGAAACATTATCTTCTTTATCTTCTACAACTTCTTTATCTTCTTCATCTGAATTATCTACATCAGATGCGACATCTATAGGCGGTATCAGGCCAACAAGCTTTCTGCCTCTTGACTTTGACTTTGAACTTTTGAAACACCTGAAATAAAAACCTTAAATTAAACAAGTATGTTCATGGACTCAATACATGTTTTGATATCTAACTAATAATAAATTGATAGGCACTCATCACTGCTCGCCATTCACTGTATTGCGGGCAATGTCCAGTATACTTCACATTCCCAATATGGGTTAAAAACTACAATCATTGGCAATGGGAAGTATACTGGACGTTGCGAACTTAGGTCAAAATACAGCGTAATGGGCAATGTGCAGTATACTGGACACTAATGTTTGAACAAATGTAGCACATACATGAATAAGATATTTAACGTAAAATTTACAAATTAACATTCTTATATTCATAAATAATATACGTTATAAAATTCTTACAGTCTTTTCTAAGAAAATTATGAAAATTTTATGACTTACCGAGAGGCCGCTCGACACGTCCTTCCTCCTCTGCATTGTGGCGGGCACTGGCAAATATTACGTAATCGCACGGGGTTGTAATTTTTTTGTACGTAATTATGATTTATGCCTAATATTGTAATTAAAAGCGAGAACAGTTAAAGCGAAATAATTTGACCTCCAGATTTTGGTAAATAGACTGTCCAGTATACTTCCCAACGTCAAATTAAGGGTGCAATCTACTTTTCACTTTGAATGCGAGGAAAAAAAACGACGTTCTATACAAAATTACAATATTTATTATAACAAAGTTTGTTACAAACTTGTTCCGCGGTTGTTTTTCACGACTTCACACCTGTAATTCCAGAGTGGGGTAGGCAGAGCTACAGAATTACCTACAACTTTAAAAACTTGTTGATAATCCAGTAACCATGTTTTACACAAATAGGCTAAGATTTACCATCGTATTAGTGACAGATTGCAAGCCCATCGCCTAACAGTACTACAAGCCTATATTCCCTTGGTCACCTCTTACGACATCCACGGGAAAACATGGAGTGGCACTATTGTAACCCGGCAACCACACGGGGGAAACCTTGATTTGAACAAGTAAGAAATTATAGTTAGTTGTATCACCTGACCAGTATTGCAAATGTTTTTATAATTTTTAATAATTATACTTAATTACTTAATGTATATCAAATGGCATTATTGCATATGAATGTTATACAAAAGCCTGTTATGCTAAATGAGTGTTGTGACTGTTATGCTACAAAAAAATATACATTTTAAATGAAATTATGCAAAAACTTTTTAGACTGATTGAAGCGCGCCCATTAGCAATAATAACATAAAAGTGGACATTAGAAAATGAATTCATATAGGTAAGTATAATGTGACGTATTTAGGTTTTATTTATTAATTTAAATAAAATTAAATAAACAGTTACAAAACTAAAATTAAATTTTTACAGTATAATATTAAATTTTAGACCGTCGTAAATTAAAATAAGACGTGTACCTGTAAACTTCTTATCGAACTTTTCTTCCAATAATACAAGTTGGGCTGGTGTACACAGATGTGAAGGAGCGGCAGATTATTTTTGAACCTTTTACAATTCAAAAAAGTCTGAAAAAAACAATATCATCGCATACTTGTTTAAAAATATATGTTACAATGCATATTCAACATATTTAAAGGGCCCATTTTAATTTTCGAACTCTAATAAAACGTCCCCTAACGTGAAGACAACTTAGTCATAATTTTCAACAAAACTGGATAAGCTTAGAAATGCACACAATTTTCAGATTCTGGTCACGAATAATGTTTTATCCCAAATTGTGTGGGGCTGGGTAAAAAAAGGCGCAAAAACGCAGTGGTCGTTATTCACAAAGCGACGCGAAGACTGGCAACGAAGTGGTAGTTTGAGCAGCGAATTCGTGTTTTATATACAAAATAACTAAAATAGTAGGTAAGTAAATTTACAATATAACGTGAGGTCTGGTTGAGAATTAATGTTGGACTGCTGTAAAATTATTTCAAGATATCTACGAATTTTTAAATGGATCTTATTAATTTCTGTTTCAGGCATCGATAAGAAGAAATACCCTAAAAACAGTTATAAGTGCTACGCAAATAAAATATGAAATCGTTACATACATTTAACTTTAGTTTCGTGTGTCCCAGGTCAGCATCTCTCACAGCCTCTGTTAGACTCCTGCTACGAGTTTGGTCTGATACGTTTCTTTTGATTTCAGGTTGCACCGGCTCCCGTAGCTTAAGCTGTATCATATCCTCTGATTTAATAAGCAACTCCTAGGGAAACAACATATAGTAAAAATTCAATGCGGGTAAGCGTTTATTGTTTTTGAACCACCTTCTAACTACGATTACGTTCCATCGCACGTAATGGCCAAGTTCTACATGAACTCATAAAATAATATCTGAATGAATCTTGAACGGAAAAGCTTTGGAAGGTTTAATCGATAAGGAACGTATGGAAAAATGAAATGAAATTTTAAAACTTTTTTTTTCTTTATGATGAGCTGACAATTCAGTCGTGTACTAGAAAACTGGCTACCTGACATATCCCTTCCAGACCGAACTTAGCATTCATGCAATAAAAATAAGGAGTGGTTCAGTAAAAAAGTAGCAATGAATTATCTGGTTTATTTTTTGCTAAGTATTAAACAATTTTTTTTAGTAACCTGTATATTACCTATATTATCATAGTATCAAATAAAAATACAATCATATTGAAATGCTTGAGATTCTTTGAGTTTTCTCAATATTTATTGCAATGTACTTTATAACTTTTTGTACAACAAAATTTGACAATCTTCGCTTGTTGTTTTCTACAATGCCACAATTGAATTTCCATTTTCACAACTTGTTTTGGGCTTTTAGGAATATCATCTTACGGATAAGTTATGACAATAAACTGGAATTTTATCTTGGGTAGTAAGGATGTCTCTCCAATCTAATCTCTGACAGAGGTTTTTCAATGGGAGACAAATTTCTGTAAAAATGGGTAATACACAAATGTTGCAATTCCATGTAACTACCTCAAAGACAAGTCAAATCAAAAAAGTTAACTATTGATCAAAAGACAATTTAATAAGGTATTATTTAAACCATCAAACTTAAAGAAAAAACTATGTTTAAGACAAACACCTCATAAATTCTCTCAGAAGACTCTGTTGAAAAAGTTTTAGGTGATATGTAATATAAACGGCGAAAACTTGAAATCGCCCGTTCATTTTTACGATTGTTATATTATAGTATCTACAGATTACTATAACAAATAAACTGCTTAAAAATTACCACAAAATAAAAAAATATTCATATGTGCTGCTACTTTTTTCCGGAACACCTTATAGGTGGAAAACTTAAGTAAATGACCTCATGCATGTAGTTGTGTACAAAACTAATATGGAATTTACGTCAAATTTCAAATATAGAATGTCGAACGGTCTATACAGATGTGTTACTACTACATGCAACAGGTCATTAACGTAATTTTTTCACCTATATTAAATTTTAATTATTTGAGACTCCGGGAGGTGTTATCTTTGGAGGAGGCCTTTGGCTTATATGTTAGCACGTATAATTATTAGTGCTTGTTTAACGGAGACGCGGGGCGTAGCGCGTAGCGTTGGGCGGCGCGGTCTGCACTAAATTCAAACATATGGCGTTGTATAAAAGCGTTTACGGAGAAGCGTTTGCTTCAAATACAGCGTTACTTGCCGCGGAGCCCGCGGATGGCGCCGCCGCGTTGCTCGCAGCGTCGCACGCGTCAATAACAGCGGTTCCCGCCACTGTTCCCGCAGCGGGGCCCGCGGCGGCGCCCGCGGCGGAACCTTCTGACAGTCTTGTTGTTCTTTATCAAATGTAATCGCAGCGAACGCCAGGCGACAGCGGGCATACCTATTTAATCTTTGCCGCGGGTACTGGGAGCGCGGGGCGGGGAAGAGCGCAACGCATGGCACCGCTCAGTCAGTTACTTTGTTAAAATTGTTGTGTGATCTAATGATCTCTGTGTACGGTAACTACCTTAATATTAAAAACAGAAAATTCTACACGAAGAAGCCTTACTTTTATTTTTTGACAACAATTATTACTGCATTTTTGGAATTTGGTCTGCCTTAACCGGGAATTGAACTGGTCGAATATATGACAATAAAACCGTGTATTTTTACGGTTTTTAATTAATTTGAAGGCGTATGTGTTGTAAGTTTAAATGATCACTATCATGACCCTTTCGATCTGTATCATAAAATAAGACTTTATTGTTGTTTTGTCATATTAGACCAGTAGTCCAGTAACCATGTCGCCTGAAAGTACGGGGTACTTTGCGTCAAATTCGTTAGTTTTGATTTTTTGCAGACTTGTTTATGATGTTGGCCTAATTAATAATCCAAGTTTTGTCAAAAATAAAAAAAAAACGTTAAAATTTCTAGTTTTTGATAGTAGCTTCTTCGGACGTTTTAAATAATACTAAATTTGCTACAACATGAGACTAGAATTTGTCTCTGTGATAGTTTTTGAGAGTCTCGTGTAGGAGGTAACTAGGGCTAGATTGAAGCTGGTTGGCTTCGTTTCGTTGGTACAGCAGTTCGTCGAGGTTGTTCAAAAAAATTGCGAAGTTCGACAAAAGTTTAATTTTGAAAAGCTTTATCTCGGAAACTATTGGGTCTACAGAGACAACTCTAGTCTCATATTGTAGCAAATTTAGTCTACTTTAAAAACATCCAAAAAAGTACCAAAAACTAGTCCTTTAGGGTTACAATCACCAATAACTGAAAAAAATCCGAAATGTTCACGGTTTTTTTATTTTTGACGAAGTTGCGATCGGTGCTCGGGGTCACGAACTTGAATATTCAAAACTACCGGATTTGACGCAAGCCTTGATCTATAAAGTTACTGGAGTACAGTACAGTTCGATTCCCGGCAGAGGAATTTCCAAAAATCCATAAATGCAGTAATAATTGTTTTCAAAAATAAAAGTAAGACTTCTTTGTGTAGAATTGGATATTTTCAAAATTTAAAGTAGTCGCCGTCTATGTGGCGTCTATTTTTTCCATAAATATGTGTCGTGTTAATATCTTAATTCCGCATGATGAAAACCTCGTATAAAAACGGACAAAGTTAAACTGAGTAAATATACCGATCTTACTTTCGAGGTTCCACCACCATGTGGAATGATTACTCTATAGTTATTTTCCAAATAGTTTTATAGCTAACGGTATCCTCGAACTAACTACACCTTCAAAGGCCTTGCTAGGCTGCTTGATCAGAGCTAGATTCAGAAGGCAGTGAATATACTTCAGAAAGCACAAATAAAGATGACATTATTATTGATCACATTGCCGCTCCAATATATTTGATGGTGACTATACCGTTTTGATATTAGACACTTACTTTGATTATTGACGATCAGAACTCAAAATTGATTTTTTTCTTGATTATTGCATTCCTTAAACCAACCTTATTATTTATTCAAACTTTTATTACAAGTTAAAAAATCCCACTTTCCCGCTTAATATCCTATTAATATTATAAATGCGAAAGTTTGCGTATTACTTTGTTACTCCCTCACGCTGCAACGGCTGGATGGATAAGGATGAAATTTGAAATGGAGATATCTTAATAAAAGTTCCAAAGGAAATAATAATAACCTATGTCTACAGAAGCTATAAAACATAAATAAACTAATAAGTACAGTCACGGAAAGGGAATGTCAAAGCATACTTTAACTAAAATAGGTTTATTGTGCAATAATGAATAAGAGAGTGAATATTTCTTTAATTAAAAAAGAAAAGATATCCGACTACTACGCTACTTTTGCCCATGCCTCAAGAACCGTGCATCATCGGTCCGTGCGTGCGCTTCTGTGGCTTTATTGCTCTATGGTAATAAGTTATTTACAAACGTACAGAAACCTGCATGATCCCGATAAGAATGCCAATTTTTTATGGGGTGCGAATTTAAAGTAAATCAAATGAATACGATTGTGACGATTTTCAATTGTTTCAAAATTTCTCCCGATGTACGAAGACCGTTAAACGTAGATAACTACTTTCCGGGGGTTGCACCCCGGTGCAAATTAGATATTGTATTTAGATATTTTTTTCTAATCATATCCTCAATTAGCACCGCGTTCTATATTTTCCCCCGAGCCGCGATGGCCGAAAGTAAGTTTTTACTTATATATATTTTTATTTATATGTTCCGTAGGTTGAATTAAATGAAATAATACGTGCAAATGTAGATTGAGATGGATTAAAACGTATGCCAAGTTGCACTGAGTACACCTTTTTTCCCTCGTTAGTTATGACCATTGCAAGGTTTTCAACCAATTGCACCCCTTTCCGGGGGGGCGAATTTATTAAGGGATGCATAAAGCTCGATTTTTAACCCGTACAAAGCAATCAGAAATGTTTTTATCAATTCTTAGAATTATTTCCAGACTTTAGTGAAATTTCATCTAATTTGCCCGTACTATACACGCTCGAGAGTCCGCTGCGGATGCAGCGGTGGGCACCGCTAACTACTCTCTACGCCCCGCACCACGCGCCGCATCACGCCCCGCATCTTCATAAGCAACACCGTACATTGCCATATGTTTGTGTTTGCGCGTGTCATGACGCGGTCTGCTGCACGCACCGCCTCTCTGTAAACGGAAAAAACGCCCGACGCACCGCACTACGCCCAGCCGCACGCCACGCGCGACGCTCCGCGTCTCCGTAAACAAGCCCTTAGGGTTAAGAGTTTTGGTGGCATAACGTGGTTCTAGAATACATGGAGTCACTATTTCCTAATTATTATACACCGTGCCCGGGACGTACTCGAAGGATTTTAACCATCGATTCTAGACCCTATTTGGAGTATATAATGTGGTATAGCATGGATACAATATCCCATAATTTCCGAGATATTTATTATTCAAAAAACAATTCCATAGTTAATTTAATTTGAACTCTGTCACCTTAACTTAAGGATTATTTACTAAGAAATTGATTAAATTAATTTATGTTGTACGTTGATGATATTGCTACTTACAACACGAATCTTTCTTAGTAAAAAATGCTTTAGGTTAAGGTGACAGAGTTCAAATAAAATTAACTATGGAATTGTTTTTTAAATAATAAAAAAACTCGGAAATTATGCGTTATTGGACTACACGTTATACCACATTATATACTCCAAATAGGGTCTAGAATCGATGGTTAAAATCCTTCGGGTACGTCCCGGGAACGGTGTATAAGTACCACCACGATTTTGACTTCCAAAATTCCTTCATTAATTAAGCCGCTGTACCATTTTGAATTTATTTATTTTTTAATTTGTTGGTTACCTCCACTATGGAAGCATTACAAACAAAAAATAATAGTAGGTATGGGTAAACTGAATTAAAAATGTCTTTAGTTCATTTTGAAATATGACAATACTGAATGAAGGTCAAATTCCAGGAGGTTTTTAGGTACATAACTATAAAAGAAATAGCGACTCCATGGATTCTAGAACCACGGTATGAAAGTCCTAAATCTAATAATTATAACCAATATATCGAAAGAGGCAAAACAAACTACAAGTGGTCATTTTTTTTTAACTTTCACCCAAAGGTGAAAGTTGACTCGTGAACGGTTAGTTTACTCCAGCGATGAAAAACATTACTAGGGTAAATCGTCAGAACTGGCCATCTGGTAAACGGCCACTTTACAAGCCTATAAGAACCGAGAAATCCATTTTTTTACTATTTTATTTCTAAAAGAATTCATAGTATAGTGATGACCCTCAAGTATTCTTAAAGTTCCGTCCGTACCTTACACAATTGGGACCTCATTTTACTATGCCTACGCTGTCCGTCTGTCCACCCATCTATTCTACCTTTAAAAAGTTATATCTTTTGAACCTTTCTTAACTAATAACTAAAGTAAAATAATAAGGAGAGTCTTCATACAAGAAACGGTTTTTAAGGTAATACCATAAGTACAAGCGTCTACAGTACAAATGAAAGTGCAAACTCAAAGAAAAGCCACAAATACTCAAAACGTACTAAGTGTGAGTCGGGCGGTACAGAACTCTCTGTGCGCGAGTCGAATTTGCATATGACCGGTTTTTTATATGACAAAATATACTTGGTTTTTCAATACTTTTTACTTTTTACCGATATTTTCCTTCCATACTTCCCGTGTGGTGTTCTTTATTTCCTTACCTAGTAATTATTAATGATCGGCGACCGGTAGCATTTTATGTCACTTTAACGTCAAAAGTAATGACTAATAATACTAATATGGATAATTCTGTGTTGTTAAAAATATAACCATAATTATATTTTCGCACTGAATTTTATTTTTTATAGTAAATTATTATCATATTTTTTTTCTATTTTTGATATAGTCAATCAATTCCTTTTAACATTGAGGAGCCATTTATATAAAGAGAATGACCTTTCTACATCAACAAATGTGAGAGGTGAGTAGTTGTAAACCGATATTTCATCGTATAAGACATGTTAAAACCTCGACAATAAAACTGCATACATTTTTAATATATAAATTGCGCACGCAATTTAAATAGAATCATATCCATGTTATACTTTCGTCGAAAAATTGCTACCAGTCGCCGATCATTAGCAACTATTAATATTATCAAGGGCCAATCTCACACAATTGTCCCAGTCCCAAACTAAGCTGTTGTACTATGGGAATTCGACAACGATAAACATACTTAACCTCCTGAGGTTCCTTGTACTAATAATAGTACAAAATACGGCCATTCAAATAAAGATCCAGCGCAAAGAAAGTAATGTGGAATTTCTTTTGTTTTTATGACTAATGATCAAATGATAAAATTTACTTTATTTCATTCATAATTGATTCATATTCCATTGACAGATTTCATTATATGGTGGGCCTTAGGAGGTTAAATAGAGATATACAATACATACTTAAGCACTATATTGGAAAATAACAAAACTTAGGGACTTAGGCACTTATCACAACAATATTTACCGATACCGGGACTCTAATCCGGTACCACTAGCCTCGTAGGCTGGGCCACTAATAACTAGGCTAAACGCGTCGTCAAAGGGTTAGGTATATGTTAGGTTTTATTTATGTCCAATTACTCAAATAATATTAATAGTTATACGTTCAGTGTGTGGTGGCCGAATTGGGACGGTGCTAGAGTATAAACTCAGGCGACGGCCTAATACTAACGACCGTCCCGTTTTATAGGGAACGAGGAAAGTGTGGAGGCACGGACGACCATGTTTTTTGTGCATGTTGGGCTGCGGTGTTCCTGTCGGTTACATAGCCTCTGACCACAGTAGCAGTGATAAAAAATAAAGTTTATTATTACCTGCGATACTTGCTTGTGCCCAGGCGGCCTCAAAGCCATTATTTCTGGACTTCCATCATCTCCAACATAAAGTGATAATTCTATTGTTCCCATTGTCACAAATACTTCAATATAATCCGATGCCTCGATACTGAACAACAAAAGAAAATATTAAAAAAGAGTTCGTAAAAATAAATAAAAGGGTAGGTCTAGGTATAAGCGTCTTACATTACCAAAAAAGTTAATGATCATGAAAATTTGTAACCCATTTTAAAACGATTTCCAAAAATCTTGTTACCCGAGTAAAGACAGTAAACCCAAAATTAGTACAAGACTACCAAAATGTTAACCCCATTTTATTTAAAAATGTAGTCCAAATATTCTATTAAAGAAAATTAACCCAAAACTAGTAAATGGCCACCCAAATAAGTGGGTTCCACCGGAACTCCCATTCGTCGCCCCTTCGCACCACTCGCACACTCGACTCTCGCTTCGGACGCGAGGTCGCCGGCTCACCGCCTACCCCTCGACCTACATCTCGAGCCTCGTGGACTCTCGTACTCAGGGCTTGCTCATGAACTTCTGGCTCTGCGCTTTGTATAAACATTCAAGGATAGAACAGATAGGACCACGTGGAAGTGTGGTGCTCTGATCCGGTTTTACGACGTAAAGCAATCATTCAGCCCAAGCTCACGACTAGTGATGGGCGATTTCTGAAACATTGCAAAACATTCCTTAACTGCAAAAATTACAGCTTCTGAAAGTTACATAATTAGATGGAAAAAAATCTGACACAAGTAAATTTCATTTGAAATTCATGAAAAGTTTCCGTTACGGTACATGTAAAAATTATAGGTAGTAATTAAACGATTTCAATTTGGTAACTTTCAGAACATTGCATGAAATTTTAGGTGAAGTTTCATTTTTAAAACTTTCAGAATATTGCAGAAATTCAAGTAAAAGTTTCACTTTTGAAACTTACAAGCCACCCATCATTACTCACGACTCATGTAAGTTAGTAACTGATTGAAGAACGTTTTCAAGGAGTAAAACTGTTATTAAACCGCTAGCCTAACACAATTTGGCGTTATTACACTTAACTTGGTAATATACTAACATTTTATAAAAATAATAATTCTTTATTTCAAGTAACAAGACTCATAGGTACAGTCGACGTCAAAGATATGTTTATACTTTAGTACCTTGTCACTTTATCCGCTATGACAATTTCATATGGCAGTTTAAACATGACGTTAAATAGACAAGGTACTAAAATTTCTAACGGTATAGGGTAGTATCGCTGAGACCCACACAGAGAATTTGTATTGAAGTTGTAAATAAATGAATCACTTTTATAAATTATGTGTTTAATACTTTTTCTAATAATAAGATTACAGGAAGATAAGTAAACAAAAATAAAATAATTAATTTTAAAGAAGCACCAAGACACGAGATCCCGTGACCGGTTCTATTGAATTTTTCTAGATTATGAGCTTATGGATCGATATCCGAATAGATCATAAACAATTTTGAATTTGGAAAGAATTAGATCGAAATGTAAGAGTGGCCAGGAACGCAAAAAGGAGGTTGTAACAACCTCGTTACAAATTTAAACATATGTATGACGTCGACTGTACATTAATTAATTACATAGTTGAATAAAATAAAATTTATATAAACTTTAGCTAAACTATGAAATCAAAACAAAAATAATATAAAAGCAAAAGCTGACTGATCTATCAACGCACAGCCCAAACCGCTGGACCTAGACTTGAAATTTTGCACATAGATAGCTTATACAGTGAAGAGATCCAGTAAGGAAGGATTTAAAAAAATCCACTCCTAAGGGGGTAAAATAGGGGGGTGAAGTTTAAATGGAATTTTCTCATTTCTGGAATTAGAAGTATGAAAATAGGTACGAGTATATAAGTTCTCGATTACAATTAAAAATGATCGGTGTTAGTGAAATGGACAAAATTCTCCCCTAAAGAGGTAAAATGGGTAAAGTTTGTATGGATTTTTTCTCATTTTTGGACTTAGAAGTATGAAAATAGGTATATAAGTTACCGATTACAATTAAAAATTATCTGTGTAGGTGAAATGGACAAAATTCCTCCCTAAAGGGGTAAAATGGGTAAAGTTTGTATGGAAACTACTGCACCGATTTTAAAAAATCTTTCACCATTAGAATGCTACATTATTATTATTATTAGGAAAATCTAAAAGTTCCCCAGGGAATAACATGTTTCGGTGTCATGTTTCATGTTTTCGGGGATGGTAATTTCGAGAATTGAATGAAATTTTGTATGCATTTTTCAATGGGTTCCTGAATAGTTTGAAATCACAATTGGACTCGATAGGTGGCTATGCTGCGTCGGTATGTCACCAACTCCTCCTAAACGGCTGGACCGATTTGGATGGAATTTAGTGTGTATATTTCAATGGGTTCCTGGGTGATTTAAAAACATAATTGGCCCGGGTAGGTGGCGCTGCTGTCGATATGTCACCAATCACCTAACTCCTCTTAACGACCCACATGCTTTTGGCAACTAGAGTTGCCAAATGTTCAATAAAGTAACGTAAAGTCCGATTTGGATGAACTGAAACGATTTGGATTCAATATGGCGGCCATGATGTTTTTCGAAAAAGTTGTCATGGGTGTCGTGTTTCATGTTTTCGTGGATGGCGAGTTAGAAAATGATGTCAGATTCGGAATTCAAGATGGCGGCCATGATGTTTTTCGAAAAAGTCGTCATGGGTGTCGTGTTTCATGTTTTCGTGGATGGCGAATTCCAAAATGATGTTAGATTCGGAATTCAAGATGGCGGCCATGGTGGTTTTCGAACAAGTCGTCATGGGTATCGTGTTTTATGTTTTCGGGGATGGCAATTTCGAAAATGATGTCAGATACGGAATTCAAAATGGCAATATAGCTTAGATCCTGGAACCTATTCCAGGTTAGTTACGTATGAATTCAACCCCTAAAAGGGTGAAATAGTGGATAAATGTTTTAAATAAACGGAAAATTCATAAAAATTTGAAACAAGATCATAGTGCATTGAAAATACGTTATCCCTACAAACTAAAATGTCGTAATAATGTATATTCGGGATTCAGAATAGGAATTTTCGGAATTGTGATACCTATTCGGAAAAATGATTTGCGGGATTTTAATAATTCGGTAATGTAAATGTAAATAAAAACAATTAAATATATATTTTAACAGGAATAAAAACTGTAAAAATAATGCTTTTACGAATAGTCACTTGGTATATCTTCATCTAATTCGTTAAGATTGATCACAACGTTATAGTTTTCAATCAAAGGTTCCATTAACCAGTATGTTTCTTCTTTTTCTTGAAATATTGTGAAACGTCTCTTTATCAAGTGCTTTAATTTCTTCGTCTAATTTGCTCATGACGCTGTTAAATGTGAACTCAGTATCACTAGCTGCCACTCTTCCTTTTATGATTCTCCAACAAAGTTCTATAGGGTTGAGTTCAGGATGGTATGGTGGCAGACGTAGTAAGTACTGAGTGCCCATGTTCTTCCAGCATTTTATTTAGAACGAATTTCTTATGTCGTGGCTTATAAAGTTATAGACAATTCTACATTTCTGCTTCGTTTGAGTTTTTTGTTGGACACTGCTCATACTGTTCATCATGGTAAGAAGCATTGTCCACAACAAAAACTGAATTTGGTTCTACATTTGGCAAAAGCTTTTCCGATACCCATTTTCTGTAGTTAGCAAAGTTCATAGACCGATGATAATCGCCAGTTTTTGTGTCAATGTGTGAAGTGAGTTCGGTACAAAATTATTTTTAGTACTATGCATATCTGATCTTTATTTATTCATATAACCTATTTATTTAAATAAAACTATTTGAATAGGGAACTATATTGAAATAAAATAGATCAATATAAATGTTTTTCTGTAAATAATACTTAGAAAACAGTTTAAAGAAACTTTTTGGTCTATCACTGTTGAATGCAATTTGTGTTGCAATTGTTGCAAACTTAAGTGGCAGTGGGCGGGGCATATTGCTCGCAAGACTGATGGCCGATGGGGTCAGAAGGTTCTTGAGTGGCGTCCGCGGACCGGGAGACGAGCTGTAGGTAGGCCTTCAACAAGATGGAGTGACGACCTTGCAAAGATCGCGGGAACGCGATGGATGCGAAAAGCACACGACCGGTCTGAGTGGAGAGCCTTGGGGAGGCCTATGTCCAGCAGTGGACGTCTTTCGGCTGACATGATGACGATAAAGACAATTTAGTGAGTTAAGGTATGAAATGAATTAAGTTTTTTTTTTGGTTTTGCACAATATAAATAAAACAGATATATTTATAACGTTATGCTTGCGTTCACTTTCTAGTCACTTGTTAAATATATAACCCGGTCTCAACCAAATAATATTATCTATCTACCTACTTAATAGGTATACCTTAATATAGATGAATTACCGAGAGCGTGGAATTGCATATGTAGTGGTTGTACCGTTCGCATGAAAAGGAAAACCATTTAGGTTTTTTTCTTAATTCAATGAGATAACCCTAAACAAGTGGAATAAGTAAGTCCTTTTTTTGCTTTTAGTCGCTATCATTTTCATCTTTAAGGTTGATTATTGCTTATTGACTTCTTGATCAAAATCATCTACTGCCGACGGACAAGTAGGTACGTAAATTTTCTTATTCGGAGAGGGGAATTTTTTCGTTGCTTTGAATTTGTCACTCTTACTTACTCTCAGTCATAATTTTATAAATAGTCGAGAGAGAAACACCTGTAGCTTTGTCAACTAATTGGGCAGCAGTGTAAGGTGAATTTAATTTTTTCATTAATTCGAGTTCAAAACATTTTTATGACAGTTAAGATAAGGCCTCCTATGTTCCGCGATCTGGATCACAATAACCATAACGCCTTTATATCTCTTTTTTGGATATATTGAACTTGATCATATTTGCTTGAGACTGGCAAACGTGAAAACACGATTAGAAATTTGATAGTTTTATTTTCCAAACTTGACACCTTTTTTGCATGTTTTTGGTTGTATCTTCGAAACCCTAAAATCTAACGATGATTTTCGATTCAATAGTTGAGTATATGTAACTTTTTAATCTTGGCAAACCATTTTTTCAATAATTGTTGTGGCTTTAAAGTAAACAGCAATTAATTTCATTTGACACTGCCATCAAGGCGCGCGCGAACTATCTCCATCTCACATTCTTCCCGCGGAAGCACATAAAGCCATCCCTTTTCATTCTTGTGCGGGCGTGGCACCATAGGTGCCTCTTAAAAAATATTTGTTTACTTTGACTCTCAATCGGACCAAAATTACTGCTACTTACTGCTATAATTTCTGCAAACTGTGTAACTTACAGTTGTACATGCCCAGTCAAATTAATTCTGTAAATTACGAGAATACAATAAAATACGACGTATGTATAAAAAAGCGTTAAGTATTTAGAATTTGACACTGACATTCGTTTTGTACTTAATTTTTAATATATAACAAAACTCTTTTTACGATGATGTTATGAGAAGTTGAGAAAATTTAAATATAGAATGCCTGTAAACACATATTACCACTACATATGCAATTCCACGCTCTCCATAATTCATCTATAGCTAGTGTAGCCCCCGTTATGTTCGATAACGGCCAGCATGCGAGAACGCATTGAATCAATAAGATTCCTGCACAAGATCGAGCCACGAATGCTTTCACAAACTTGCAAACAATGAGCCTCTAATGCTTCTGGGGTTCGCTCAGTCTGGTTATCCCACCGTTGAGCCATCACACCGCATAAATTTTCGATGGGATTTAGGTCTGGTGACCTAGCCGGCCAAGGAATTACCGCGATATCATTGTGCTGACCGAACCACTCCCGCACACCACGCGAACGGTGTATAGGGCAATTATCTTGAACCAATGATATAATCGGTAGTTCATCTTCCGGATACACATTGCGAACAGTGGGTAGCATGGTGTCCTCCAACACGTCCACATAATTAGTACCGGTCGCTCGGCTGGGCATTCGCACTAGTTTCCCCGGGTCGGGTGCGCTCATCCAGCCCCACATATTCACACGTATCCGACCAGACTCCATGTTGGGCACAACGTGATTACTATCATAGCGGGTATTATTCCGCCGCCATAAAGTAAGTCTTCCGTGTTGGCTGGATTTAAAAGATTTTTCGTCAGTAAAGACGACATTATTCCAGTCGAAATCTAAATGCTCCAAGGCGAAAGCTAACCTTGCTCCTTTGTGAGCTGCAGTAAGCAAGGCTTTGACGGCATGCCGGCGGTGATGTAGGCCCTCGCTGTGCAGAGCACGTCGCACAGTGCGCATGCTGGTATCGAATAAACCGGCGTAGTGACTTGTCGGGATTAATCCATTTTCCTCATAATCCCTCACCATGATTTGATGCTGCTGTGTGGTTATGAGTTGACCTCGGCCAGTTTTTTGCCGATGTAACAAAGAACCTTACTCCTCAAATCGTCGGACCCATAAAACAACGGGTTTTCTGTATAAAAAAATATCAGATATTTAAATTATCTTTAAAATATATATTTAAATATAATTATTTATTTAAATTATGTACAAAAACTACTTACGTTAACACCAGCTTCTCTAGCAATTTCAGACAAATTTTTGCCTTGACTATACAAAGCAATTATTTGCGATATTTTCACCAAGTCGATATTGTAACGAGAACTCATTATTAAAAATTATCAACAGTAAGTATCAATTAACAACAAAGGCAATCAAACAGGGAGCAACGAACGAAGAGCGTAAGTAAATCTTTATTAAAACCGATCCGGTGTTTAGACATTTACAACTTACCCTCGCAAATTTTAATACTAACCGTATTCATTGGAAGGTAATCTGAACGTAAAAATAACATAATACACAATTTTGCCGGACTAAGTAAATGTAGGAGCGTTTTCCATCCGTAAAGATACGGGTTCGAATCCATGCATAACTTCAGTGTTTTTGGAAATTAAAATTTTAAATGTTTCGGCAGAAAAGTAAAGATGTAGAAAAAAGTATTTTTCACATTATGTGGTGATACAGCGCCATCTTGCATGATCTCATTAAAATAAGAAGCCTCATAGGTAAGTAATAACACAACACGAGCACAAAAATGGCGTCGATTTCACTTCATAGGATTTTGTTTCACAGCTATCCATGCAAATATGGCCTCGACTGTGCGTTTGTGATAAATATGGGCGTTTTTATTTCGGCCCCTTTAAACTTCTCGCTTGTCTCGGCTGCTATGCCTAACTTCCCAGTAAAGCGATTCTTTGCCTTAGACTTACATTTACGATATTAAACCGTAGTGTAATCCAAATTATCTCGATTTGCTACGCTCGTATCAACAATTTTTGTTACACCTTGCGAATAAGAAAGTTTTTTTGTAGAAGAGATATCGCCGCTCAGCTGATCGGGCCGCTCGGCAATAACGGGTGACGTCACGCTGTCTTTGGCGCTTATCGGCGCTGGCGGCGGTGCGCTGTGCGTTTCTTGCGCGGTAGTCGTTACGGTGCTATTTCTTACCAGTTACATGAATAACTATTAAACCTTGATATGGTACAAAATGTTACAGTTATTATTTTTTGATGGCATGCATGACTTAAGATACTTTTAAATCAAAGAGGCCGTATTACAAATTCTTAAAACTGACAAGTACTAGGCAATGAAAGAGACAGAGATATATGACTGCTATCATAACTCTGTGCCTTTCGCTAGGACTTTAAGGTGGTATCAATACGGCCTCTATGGATAGACTTGGGCTATGATGAAAGGCATAAAACAAAGTTCTCTCTCTCTGTCTGAGGTGACAGCGCGTTGAAACTAATGTGTTTTGAGGTTATGTAAATAATTAGATACCAAATTACTTTTAAACCTCTGCTTTATATGTTAAATAATAAATGCTTTAATTTGACATTTAAACGATTGCTGTACATTCAGGGGCACAGCGCCATAGTCAAATGGGCCATGTCCTTTACCAAGACCAAGGTATGACGGCCGGCTCTTTTGACCTTACCTACCTTAAGTCGACGGGTCCCTTCCTTAAGGGAGTAAAAATAATAATAGCCCTAGGTTACTTTGGTGTTTTTTTAAATTACCTAACTGCCACACTAATTAATTAACTAATATTTTAATATCTGTTCTAAAACTTACAAGCCATTTTTTACCACAAGAGTAACGCCACGCCATAGCTCGACATGTCGTTAACAGGCAAATAAAATAATTAAAACGAAAATAACTTAATCGTGTTAATGTAAAAACAAATTTTAGAAGCCAAAATCCTATTATTGCTGCACGTTGTTTACTGGGAATCGCAACTACCACAAGTGGAAAAAATCTTCGTTTATAATTTCATCGCCAAATTGTGTTTCGAAAGATAGTTTGATGGACTTATACTTAACTTACAAAAGGCAAAGACACAAGATAGATATACATTTTATCAGTAAACTCTCTAAAGTGTATTTACTCGTTGTTTATAAATACTCAACCCTTACCTTTCTTCATTAAATGCAATAGACAGATATTTCTTTGAAGGCATATCGAATGCCAGTCTTGACTTAGTCGTAGAAATGTCGACACCAGAATCAGCTACGGAGGTGTGACCTGAACCCAGGTTGCCAGCTTCTTCTACAAAACGAATACGTTAAGGAATTGTAATAAATTCGCAAAGTACAAGATGGGTTCAAATTCAAATGCGATTTAATTTGAACTTCGGAAGATACACTCAGGGGCAAAAAATAACGGGTCAGTGTGTGTTTTTTATACAAATGAGGCTATTTCGAAGCCTTGGTTCCTGGGGTTGTTTTGAGTGAGGTTTAATGGTGGATACTCCGAGGTTCAATAGAGGAGGTCAAAAGTTCTTAAGATACCTAATTTATTGGAATTAAGTTATGTTGAGAAATATAATTTTGGTCTATAAACATACACAGAGATAGGAAGTTTTATGATATTATACAAAAAAAGTTCTTTGGTAAACAAAGACTAACATTTAAACGTTTTCAAAAAGTGAAATTTACAGAAAAGTCATGCGTAATTTAATCGATGCCGGCTATGAATGTTAAAAGATCGAGTCGGAAATTGCAGCGACTAACAAGATTGATTATTTAGTTCTTCAAAATGTACATTAATTAAGTTATTAACTTTTATACATATTTATTTATTTATTTTATTTGGGACATCTGTTGATGTTTTATCTGCTTTTTGTTTTTGAAATTAAAAAATAAACATAAGTTAGTTTTATTTGACTCAACCTTCGTATCAGAACTTATTAACCAACTAGGTAGCCATGGTAACCCGATTTTTTCATCCCACCAGCTTTATGTCTTTATCCACCATCTTGGAAAAACTGTCAGTTTTGTTTTTTGCCTATACTGTCGTTAAAGTTAATTCTAGTGCCAATCATGGTTCTGCAATATTGTAGAGTACAAAATTTGCTAAAATTTTACTTTTAATTTTACATACTAGACGACCTTTGTGCAGACGTTATCATTGGGCATGACATCTTAAACGACCACGCCTCTCTGGAAGTTGAATTTGGAGGTCCAAAAAACACCCTTAAAATTTGTAATGTCATGGAGGCATCAGTGCCCGCAGTCTCACTATTCACCAATCTATCAAACAACGTGAGACCAATTGCTATAAAATCAAGAAGACATTCTGAAGCTGATAATAAATTTATCAAAGAAGAAATTGATAAGCTCCTAAAAGACAAGGTAATAGAACCCAGTAACTCGGGCTGGCGAGCTCAAATTTTAATCACAGGCGGTACAACGCATCGAAAACGTCTTGTCATAGATTACTCTTTAACAATCAACAAATTTACTGAGCTGGATGCCTACCCTTTGCACAATATAGAATCAATCGTATCAAAGGTAGCGGAACACAAAATTTTCAGTCAAATTGATCTAAGAAGTGCATATCATCAAGTTCCTATCTTGGAAAGTGAGAAAATATATACCGCTTTTGAAGCATGCGGAAATTTGTATCAGTTCACCCGCGTACCTTTTGGAGTGACTAACGGAGTTGCAGCTTTTCAAAGAACATTAAATCATGTCATATGTAAAGAAAAACTGACTGGCACTTATGCATATCTCGAAGACGTAACCATATGTGGGAAGACAAACGAAGAACACGATCGAAATTTAAAACGGTTCAAAGAGGCTGTAGCGAAGTATAACCTGACTCTGAATGAGGAGAAGTGTGTTTATAGGCAAAAATCTATCAAATTATTAGGCTACACTATTGAAAACAATACTATCCGACCCGATGAAGACCGCCTCAGTCCACTAATGAACCTGCCTATCCCAAATGACTCAGTCTCTAAAAAGAGCTTTGGGCATGTTCGCCCATTATTCTAAATGGATTAGGAATTTCTCTGAAAAGATCAGTCCTCTGACAAAAGTCTCTGAATTTCCCTTGGAACAACACGCCGTTGAATGTTTCCAAAAGTTAAAAATGGATATAAAGCAATCAGCCTTGACTGTCATTGATCAAAATGAGACATTCACTGTGGAGACGGATGCTTCAGAGCATTCTATCGCAGCTTCTCTTACTATGAAAGGTCACCCTGTAGCTTTTTTTCTCGGTCATTGAACGACTCTGAACGCCGTCATTCTTCAATTGAAAAAGAATCAAGCGCTGTGGTTGAATCTTTAAAGAAATGGCGACACTATCTCATTGGAAGACATTTTCTTCTCATAACTGACCAGCGATCTGTCTCATTTATGTTCAACCAAAGTCATAATAGCAAGATCAAGAATGAGAAAATAGAAAAGTAGCGTCTAGAGTTATCAAATTTTAAATATGACATAATTTACCGCCCGGGTAAAGATAACGTAACAGCTGATGCCCTATCCCGTATATGCTTAAATATGACCAATAATACTAATAGACTTAGGTACCGAGTTACACAATATCATGGGTCATCCCGGCATAGTGCGGATGGTACACTGGGTATGGTCTAAAAATCTACCTTATTTTGTAGATGATATTAAAAGGATGACTTCAGGATGTCGTATTTGCGCAGAAATCAAACCCCGATTTGTAAAGAAGCAAGGAAATCTCATAAAAGCAGTTGCGCCATTTGAGAGACTTAACGTTGACTTCAAAGGACCTCTACCTACCAACACGCAGAACCGCTACATTTTAACAATTATTGATGAATATTCTAGATTCCCGTTTGCGTAGCCAAGCAAGGATCTGTCCGCTGGTACAGTTATAAGATGTTTTACGGATTTATTTTCTACTTATGGTACTCCACAATACATTCATTCTGATCGTGGAACTGCTTTCATGTCTAGTGAATTACGAAACTTCTTAGTATCAAACGGGATTGCATGTAGTCGGACTTCGCCCTATAATCGACAAGGAAATGGTCAAGTGGAACGCCTCAATGGCACATTATGGAAAACAGTAAAGTTGTGCCTCAGAACAAAGGCACAAGACACAGCTTGTTGGGAGCAAGTTCTACCTTCCGCTCTGCACTCAATTCGTTCTTTATTGTGTACATCTACCAATGCCACACCTCATGAAAGATTTTTCAATCATTCGCGTCGGACAACAAATGGAGAATCTTTACCATCGTGGCTCTTGGAGCCAGGTCCTATATTGATGTGAAATAATCAAAGACGTTCTAAATACGATTCCGAGGTGGAAGAAGTGGAGCTTTTGGAAGCTAATCCATCATATTCCCATGTTAGATTAGCAGATGGCCGTGAAACCACCGTATCAAATAGGCAACTAGGTCCTCTCCCACCGCTCCGACTAGAGAGTGATGAAACAGAATCTGGAGATGATCAAGATACCTTTGAAGATGCTCAGAGTGAAGCGGAAATACCTACCGTTCACGCTGAATCCTTAGAGCCACCAGAAATACCAACAGAGAATATTCAAGTTGGACGATACAATGAAGCACCAGCACCTGGACGCTCTACTAGGGAGAGACGAACTCCAGTCCGCCTACAGGACTACCAACTAGACTGACTCTGAGGGGGGGGTGAATGTGGTGTTCATATGTAAATACTCTTTAGTAGTTTTTAAAAAGATAATGTCATTCTGACGCTGTAATTCATACCACAATTTTAATAGAATAAAACCAAATATTCATTGGTTTTCCTCGTTTTCTTATATCAATTTATTTTATTTATCTTTTCTAGTTTTCTTCCCATATTTACGTTTTAATGCATTTTAGCGCAAACCGTAGTTCTGCAAATCTTTTAGAAGACAAGTAAAGTATCTACAAATTGAAGGTTTCTACGATACCTAGTACCTAATAGTAATATAGAATGCTCAAGAGTGGCTTAGCTCGTATACGTCGTAAAAATTGCGACTTTCAAACCCTCGCATCTTAGAAAATTGAGTTCAAATTCAAACATTGGCGAAAACAGAGACACAACTTGGCATTCAGGTATTCAATGGTAGTCAGGCATCGGGATGAACAATTGAAAGATACAATATCTGTGCAGGTTTTGAGGACGGGCCCAAGAGTCATAAATGTGATTATATTGGTTTTTATGAAGTCTCCACCAATATGACTCATTTTCCATCACCACCGGTCAGGCATGATGAGCATTTTCGCATATGTTCACCTGAACGATTTTAAAATTAATACCTATTCAATACAGCAAAAACAATTGTTTTTACGCTAGCACTCCATAGATGATTCCATATGTTAATTGCTAAAGGTCGTGGAAAAAATATATCGTTACAAAAATTAGAGCAAATTTTGCGATCTACAATATTGCCAAACTACAGTTTGCGCTAAAATGCACTAAAAACGTAAATATGAAAGGTAAACTGGAAAAGTTTGAAATTTTCGACGGTAGCTCTACACAGATGATTCCATGTCTTCGTTCTTAGAGGTCGTGGAAAATAAGTTTCAAGGCAAAAGTTAAATTTGCTTTAACTTGTGGTCTACAATATTGCCGAAGTACAGTATGTGCTAAAATGCACTAAAATGTAAATATGGAAGGAAAACTAGAGAAAAGTTGCAATTTTTAACGCTAGAAGATTCTATATCTTCGTCCCTAGGGGTCGTGGGAAAAATCTTTGAACTCCAAAGTTTTAGCAAATTTTGTATTCTACAGTAGTGCAGAACCATGCCACGTACTAGAATTAACTTTAACGATAGTATAGGCAAAAAACAGAAAAAATTGGCAGTTTCCCAAGATGTATAGCGTCCGGTATAGAGTCCGGTCAATTTGGGAATGGCAACAGGCAGATCCATATTCTACGGGGTTAAAACCCTCTGATAACGTTGTCACCCCAACTGTTACATGATTTGCCGCTTGCATTCTTCAAAACCGGGCAAGAGCACGTTGGACCATGCAGGGTTCCGAAGCCGTTACTACAAACAAATTAGACCTCGCGACAAACTTAACTTTGCCGTTGGAAAACTGTTATCCCCATACATCGACATAGGTCGCGGTTAGTTTACCAACACCGCAAATAAGTTTTCGGTAGGTATAAACATTTAAACCGTTTGTTACTCAAGAACCAATGAAGTTTACTTAGTCGTGATAGTTTTCCTATTAAATTCATATATTTAAGATATTTTTCAGATTTTAAGTATTCGTAGTTTTAGCTTTATTTTATTTATTACACTTGACTCTAACAAAACTTAGCGCTTTAAAGCTTAATATTTCATTAACGGATACCTTAATCGAAAAAATTGTTGCCCCAAATCCGCAATATTTTTGAAAGACCTATCCAACGACACCCCACACTATGGGGTAGGCGAGAAAAAAATATACATCCCCACGTTACGTGTACAGGTGGACCAAAAAAAAATATTTTTTCAAGATTTTATTTTACCACTTTGTTGGCGTGACTAATATGTATATTCATGCCAAATTACAGCTTTCTAGTACTAAGAGTCTCTGAGCTAGGCTGCGGACGGACGGAGGGACGGATGGACGGACATGGCGAAAATATAAGAATTCCTAGTTTGACTACGGAACCCTAAAAATCATCCGATCCTACACTAGTTATAGCATTTTGTATGGAAATTTTTAGCTTCACAATCCTCTTAAGATGCTTCATTACGTACCAGTTACATAAATAACTATTATGTTTATATATTTGTTAAATATGTATGTCGTTATATTATGTACTTAAAGCCTGACCAGAAATATATGACTATTCGCCATGTTTCGGAATTTCATTGGAACGAATTTCTTACACAGGCAATAATCTTAATGATTGTCAGTGTCACTGTTGCGTTTTCTTGAACAATAATAAAAATGACCGATACGATTCGCAATCAACAACGGATTATTGTAAATAATGTTTATAATAAACCATTGAAAAATAAACGCTTGGGAATGAAAGTATATCGCTATAAACCTTTTCAAATTAACATCAGAGCTAACGGGTAAACGTTGTGGACACGTCAAGATGGCATTGTAGTCTGGTTATCATAAATTGGTTCTGGTTTTGACACATAATAAAAAATAAGCAGTAATTATAGTTATTAATAAACTTTCTAGGTACCTATATCGGAGTCATCGATTACGCGAATTACGAAAGAAGGTCGTTCCTCCTCAGGTTTTAGGTTACCAAAGAAAAACAAACCGAAAAAAGAAAGATACTATTAGACGATTTCGACCTCTCTGTGACACGTAGGAAAATACACGAATTTTATACGGTAAGAAAAGAAGTACTAACGATAAAAAATTGTTGGCAGTATTGAAAGAGGGCATAAATTTCCCTGGAGGCAGAGAGTCATTACGTCTTATTTTGAAAATTTAGGCTATAAATTCAAAACGTTTCGAAATCAGAGTTTTTTTTTAATGGAACGTATTTAGACGAAATTAACAATGTCCGAAAAAAGAACATACCAATAGTATATTTAGATGAGTCATAAATTCATACGTCGTTAACCTCCTACGGCCCAGCATACAACGAAATTTGTCAATGGAATATGAATCTATAACGAATGACATAAAGTCAATTTTCCAATTTCATCTTATGTCATAAAAACAAAAGAAATTACACTTTACTTTCTTTGCACTAGATCTTTATTTGAAAGGCCGTATTTTGTACTAGTTTTAGTACAAGGACCCTCAGGAGGTTAAATCATAGCACGTGCTGTCAAAGTCATGAGGAACCAGGTGAATCGAAATCTGTAACTACGGGAAAAAGGTCCATAATGGTACACGCAGGTGGAGCTACTGGTTTCGTACCAAATGCTTTGATTTTATACAACGATAAAGAAAAAAAAGTGACTTTCATGGCTCCATGAATAAGGATAATTTTAAAAAGTGGATCAACGAAAAGCTTCTTCCCAACCTGAATAAAAATTCCTGTGTGGTTATGGACAATGCAAGATACCATTCTTACCAAACCAACAAAGCACCAAATGATTTTTGAAAAAGGCGTTGATACTTGATACCAAAGTGGCTTCATGACAACAATATTCTTATCCAGCCAAGGCAACGGGAACTTTATTGACTATTGTAAGAAAAAATAAACCATTGCCGAAATATGAAATCGACGAAATATTGAAAGATCATGGCCACACAGGACTCCGTCAACCACAATTGCGATTTTAACCCTATTGAAATGATATGGGGGCTAGTAGTAAAAAGCAAAGTGGCATCGAAAAATGTTGCACATGGAGGAGATATATATGGCTTTTTGAATTTAGTGCAAAATAGTTTTGTGGTATAACGTCAAATCAACATAAATAATATAAATAACACACATATGCGAAATACACATATGTTGGAAGTAACGGTTTATATTTTCAGGGAATACTGCCAATAGGGGAGCGGGGGGCTTGTTTTAACGGGGGTAGGTATTAACAAGTCTCTAGCTATTAAACTATACACAATATAATGCCAACTTAAAGGTTATAACAAGTCACAGCACGCCAGCTGCCCGCCGGCCCCCGTGTGGTGTAGATGTGGCACATGGGTGCAAAAATACAGAATAGCGAATATTCTTACGTCGTGATATTTTTGATGTGAGCTTTAATGCACTAGTTTCTTGATTAAGGGTTCATTGTATATCGAATGTTCATTACGTTGAGCATTACATCTGCATGCTGTTTTTTTAAATTTATGCAACGTTATTTTTTTATACATTTTTATATTTAAAAAGTACCTCTGGGGCTAGTATTTACCAAATGCGTGGGGTAAATATTAACCTGTGAAAGAGGTACTTTGATCACTCTAGCGGCTGCGGTAAATGCATTTGGCAATACTATTCCACCCATGTTCGTCTTTCCGAGGACAAGGTACAACCGTACAACTCACTGTTTCTTGTTAAAGGTCCACCAGAATCCATAGGTGCAGGTAACTAAGTACTATGACATGTAAAGAAGAGAAGATCTCATTTTGTTTGTTTTTTTCTGAACTGCAAACATACACATACATACATACATTAATAATGAAGAAATTTATTATTATAAAGATAAATACTGTTTACTTTTTTATTTCAATCATTATTTTTAACAGCAAATCAAATGTTAATTCTTACCCCTTTATTGTTAATATTTGCCCCCAACACGGGGTAAGTATTAACCGCTGACATTTTTTTTAAAGTGCTTCGTTCTGCTAAACCGCGCAATTCAAATGGCATTTTGGATTTAAATATGGAAGATGAATAACTTGCCGTCATGTAGGTACTTAAATATTAACATTAAGTTTAGAACTTTAGAAGATATACACAGAAGTTTGAATTTTGTTAATGCAAGCCCCCCGCTCCCCTACTTGGAAGAGCTGTTGTGACCATATGATCAAAATAGAAAATTACTATAGGAAATCAGATCATATAATTGATATCCACGTGGACAAGTTCGTGATTGAAGTTGGCTCTAACACCAGTGACACGTCCGTCTCTGAAAGTGATTCCAATAAGTCGCTTTCTAGATCTGAATTTGAAGCCAATTGCCCTATGGACACCGAATATTTGGATTCTCATTTTGACTACGGTGAATGAAAGTAAGTCAAAACGAGTGGCCAATTCTCATTGTTCCGACTAATAAACTATGATCGGAAATATCATGAAAGATATATATATAATATTACTTAAAATGGATGTCTTCATACTTATAGATTAGATACGCCGTCGAATTTTACTGCAGAGGAGATCAAGGAGGATCCATGGTGAGTGCCAGTACAACGGCAGTGCAGCTCATAGATTATACGCTGCAAGATTTCCATTAAGAAGACAACCCACCAACTCACGTTACACGAGGGCTATTACACGATTGCGGGAAAATATTCCGCCGGTTCCTCTTAATACTGGTAGATCCCACCCTCGTATGACTCTTAGAGTAGAGAGACAAATATTAAGTCATTGTGAAGACTAACAGGCTTAACATAATTATTCAATATTTATGAGTTTTCTACCCCTTGCATCTACTTTTTTTAACCCCTTAAATGTTAATTAAATCTGAATAATAATCAATAATTTCGCAGCGTCTTTTATTTTTGACAAGTATGCGTTCGGTGCTTGAAATCGAAATTATGGGTGTTTAATTGGGAATACGTCTAGGTACGGTAACGGTAGGAGTAATCTGTAAAGTTACTGAATTATTTTGGTACCTTCGTTTAATTTCGTAGTAGTACAATCCATGTCGATGGCAGGACCTTGCGATTGTCTTATAACTCGAGCCATATAAGGACACAGGCCATGTGAATTGTCTTGATGAGGTGAGATGTCAGACTCGTAACTGGAACTAAGTTCACAACAACTTAATTAACATCATTTCGATTTATTAACTCAATATGGCCTTAGGGTGGACAGAGAAACCCTGTCTTAAACATACTAATTAACAAGGGCGGATAATAAGTAGTATAGATGTAAATATTGATGTAACGACGGCATATTTTGTCAGTAAAGCTCGTATTTACATGTATTTACCTTGCTTTCCAGTGGGCGTATCAATGGTTCCTAAAGCTATAATCCAGTCTGTAGGGACTCAAAAAGGCCTTCTCTTGATGATGGATGTTTTAAAGAAACGGGGTCCTAATAAAAATATAAATTTTCGACCGTAGGGGCGGGCGTGAACCGCCGCCATCTTAAATTGAAGGTGCTAAAGTTGGTTCATTTTTAAATAATCCTCAACGATTGACTTTACAACAAAAGTTTCTATCTGAATTATAAACAAGACAAAATTGATAGCCCATTCCATTAACTGTACCCATACATACATACTAACATACAAATGAAGTAAAATAAAGCTTGTAAAAATACGACTGTAAGTAGACATAATATAACAGCATAAAATTCAGGATGCTGCTGTTTTCTTTCCTTCCAGCGTCAGAAAATGAGGAATGAGTTGTAAATTTTTTGTCAAAATATTTTCTTCCACCCCTTGAAAATACTTATTGAGAAGACATACAAAAAAAACATGTTATTTTTGTCGTAGAGGCAATTGTTCCGACCAAATACGACGTCGTACATCTGTTCAAACTATTTCGTCATGCGATTAAATAAATCTAAATAATGCAGCATCGGACTTCGTTTGCTACTTTGGTCTGGAGTCCAGACCCTGGAATCTAGACTTAACATTTGTTAGACGTTTACCTTAAAATCATAAATTTCTTCTAGCAATTTACAATTTCGCATTTTACCTAGATCGTATATTTAGCAGTGGATTTTTGCCTCGATCGTCTATGTTGTTATTCGTCGATATTTTTAGCCGTATTTAACCTTGAACGCGAATTTTGCCACCAATATTTTCATCGTATTTTCCTTAACCTAATTGCATCTAATTGCAAGTACTCACCTTAAACGCGTTTTTAACCGATGTCTCAATAGGAAGAGCTTCTTAGTTATTATTTGTGGGTGTGCTACTGGATAGTTTTGTCGTGAGTGAACTTTTTAATTAAAAGCTTTAATTGTATTTATTAACTTAAAAATAACATAACACGTAAAACCCGCGTGTAAAAATAAACGTACAAATGTATACTTAACGCAAACAGTAAATAACAAGTTCAATAAAACCGCGGTGCAAAGAAATACCTATATATCGCGATGAAATACGACTAAGGTAAACCAAGACATGAACAATAATACGTTGCGAAGTTGCGATCTTTTAATACGGTGCGATATTTTTATTTATAGAGATTGGATGTTTTAATAGTCATCCTGCTATTTGAGGCAGAGACAAATCCAACAAATCAAAGATGATTAAAATCGGTCCAGCCATTCTTGAGTTATAAATTCTTGTAAATAACCCGACTTTGCTGATATATATATATATATATGAAAGGGTATAAAACATAGCTAAAAATATAAAGCATGCAACAAAAAGTTTTGAATTCTATGCCCGGGATACAAAAAGTCAATCAGGAAAAGTGTGGGTGGGCGTGTATTTTTTTTTATTATTTTGGCATTTTGATTTTAAATTCAAAAGGCAATTACTATTTTTAAATTGTCAATAAACTGGCATGTTTTTAAGCTTATGGGCAACTAGACGGTAGTGTATATTTTTTTTTCACCATGGGAGCTGAAAGCTCGGTCAATGTACGATTGAAAACGCAAAAATAAGTTAGCGATATTTTTTGTTTAAATCCGTTGTTGTCTCACATTAATGGTGATGCCTATCTGATAACATAAGTAGGTATTCAAGAACATTGAGAAAAACTTAAATAGGAAAAAAAATAGCTTAGAATGGTGCTATGATCAAAACATTGAACGAGGGTATTCATTTTCGAAAAAAACCTAATAGTCCAAATATCTCGAAAACCGTGTGAATTTTACTTAACCTATTTTACCTTTTTCATAACTTCCTAAGTGCCTTCTATCCATAATTCAAGGATTATCCACTCATTACCTAACACCCTGTATAGATGTGAACGACGAAGGGGAAAATGCTTTAACGAAAGCGATTGAGTAAAAATGCTAATCGGTACATTACTACAAGGAATTTATGCTTTCGATGTAAACGTCTAACGAATGAGACAAAATCGAGTATGTGTACGAGCGGCTTTGTTCTTGGTAAATAGTAAATAGTGTAACGCGGGTCGGCACCTGGCGGCGGCACGTGCGTGTTCGGCCACGACGACCGCCAGCTGCAGCTGCTCCATGCTCAGCTCCAGCGCGCAGTCGGTCAGAATATTTAGCTCCATCGCAGGCCCACCCTCCAGCGTTTCGCCTGAGTAAGTGGCCGGGGCCAGCACGCAACACACATTTACACTGTAATAAAAACCGGTTAACTTTATATTCTAGTACTCTCACGTTCATTATTCTTATCTCAGCGTTTACAAAAAAACTTACGGGTGAAGAATTGGAGTCACAACTGAAAAAACAGGTGGCTGGGTCCATTTCACTGCCGGATTTTCGCTACCAGCGCCGTTACGACGGGAAATTTCTATGGCCTAAAATTTTTCAAAGTAAAGGGTAGACATTTGAGATGGGCCAATAAAAGCAGCTAATGAAACCATGACCGCCACGTGAAAATAGTTTTAAGAAATCATTGACAACTACAGATTTTTGGATGCACAGAATGCGAGAAAAACGTCAGGTTCGTAACTTGTTCGTACGTAGATATAATTTTCACTTCTCATGATCGTACAGAGCTTGTTTATGCTAGAATATGTAAGCGACATAAAACGGCTTTTTACCATCTCGAGCATATACACTCTTTCCTTCATCTTGTAAGACTCCATAGAAAAACTCGTACGTAATACTGAGATGACGCCCTTATGTCACCTTCAACGGGCGGCTTTGGTTCCAGTAGCTGCCCATGTTCACCCATCTATTCTTTCCACCCTACATAAAGCTTTGGCATTTTTTAGAATTAACACAAATCACATTGTCAGGACCTCTTGTTCGACTATCAGATCGATCAGCGTAGACTGTACGGCGAAGTCATATATTGTGATCTCGAACTGACGGCCCCCTAGTCCGCCAGCGGCCGGCCAGCTACCTTCGAGCCCTCCGGTGATCGATTGCCTGAAAAATAACACCAAGAATACATCGCAATGACTTTGACTTGGCAGGTTTTATCGGCTATTTACCTGGTTGCGAATTTAATAACAATTTTGACAGACAATGGTCAGGTGTTAATCACCCGCACAAGACCGCGCGTAAAATAACTACCGCGAAGTGCCGTCGGCAATCCAAATAGCAGTGGACTGTCCGTACGCACTCGTCTCTTCTCGGCACGTCTTTCCGCGCAAATCGCTCGTTCGATACTTATAATTACCACTCTCAAACGCAAAATTAAAGTGAAATAAAATGGTCAATTATTGTCCTATTATGGGGCAAACCACAAAATGAAGAAACTAGGAAGTGGAAGTTTCTTAGTGGCCGTTCCCACGCTGCCAAACATATGCATGACGGGTCTCAGTCATGTGCAAACCCCGGGGTTTTCGGTGCGGATATATTTGAAATTAGCAAAAGAGTAGGTATTGACATAAAAAACAGAATGTACTCTAGCAGGATTCTACCTAATAAATAATTAATTGAAAAAATATACGGGTGAATATTCGGGCGGTTCAACCGCCCTCTCTACCGATCTCAAAACAATGAAGAAAACAATGATAATTACCACCAACTTCTGGAATAAATGGAAAGTATTCCTAGTTCTGCTTCTAATTATGTATACATGAATACTTAATATTATATAAATAAAAGAGATCAGTCATTATCAACCTCTTCAGTTAAGTCCCTACTGAGTTATAAGTAAATAGATCACAGATATCGGACTTTAATACTGCAGGGGGGCCTATTATGGCTGTGTTTATCGCGTGACAAATTGTGGCTAAAATATCCGTTACTTTTTGACACGTACAGTCGTATATAAGAAGGAGAGTGACGGATGCTTTATCCACATTTTATCACACGATAAACGCAACCATACTAGGCCCGCTGGTAATTAATTAATGTTATTTTTATTATTATCTCATAAGGCTTTATAGTAAAGCTATACATGAGTCAAAATAAAATTGTATAATAGTGTGTATACAATTCGCAGAGAGGTAGTTGTTCATTAGACATAATATGACTTTTTCTCAAACATGCAATGGAATGTTGACGTTATGTGCCTCATAATAGGCTGCGAAGTATGACGTTTCAGGTGCGGTTAGGACAAAAGGTCGATAATGGAATTTCATACAAATCTTGCAGGCCTAGGCCTGCAAAGTCCTCTTTTTTATTTCCATTCCACATAAATTTGTGGCACAGGCATCATGACATTCTGCCACTATGCGTATTAAAAAAATCAATAAACGTTTTTTTTTAATTTTAGTGTAAACATGGCGGCTGAGTTTATGAACAGATAGCTGTTTTTTTTTTAATATGCTAAGCCGTGCATCCAACCAAAGCGTTTATATGTTTATCTAAAGTACTAGGAGAACATAGGTAATTAGGAGTGCGTAGCGCAACTTAGATCGCAGGCGGTGCGCTGTTGTGGGGCACCGGCGGGCGGGCGGGCGCACACGACACAGCGCAGATGACTGCGGACTGTAGGTTACTTTTTATGTTTATGCACTCCTAGTAATTTGACTTTGTAATTTTTGTTTTACTTTTTTTAATGAATTATTATTATGTTTGATGTTTGAAAAAAGCACTATACTTACCTCGGCGGGAAATATGGGATTGCCCGCCTCAGATCTATCCGGCCTCGCTTTGCTCGGCCGTCTACATGTCTTCGGCCGGCAACCCCTTTTGTCCCGGCCTCAGTAGTAATGTACTATTCTCAGACTTACCTATATGTTTATCTCTACTCTTTCTTAAATCATTCCCGCACCGAAAACCCCGAGGTATAGTCATGTGTCAACCGATGTGTGGACATGACGTTTGAACTAGAATCGAGTATTATTTTATCCGGCTAAAACATGCCGTATTGCGCAGTGCTGAGCTGCTAAATGATAGTAATATAAAAAAACACGCAGAAAGGGGAATCTCGAGGAGGTACATACATATTTCATACCATTGGTATTGTTTACCAAATTTTAAAATTATAACATTTCAGATTCTTTGAAATTATTTTTCGTCTTATCTTAAATCTTTTCTTGCCTTGTGCAACAATCTATAATATTATCCATATCCGCTTGCTCGTGAGCTCGCTACTCGTAAAGGGTAGTTACTACTGGCTATGATACGGTCGATGTTTTTACCGATTCAAATTACGGTCTCCAGATTATACAGGTTTGACTTTTTACAAGCTCCATATTAACTTCACATGTCAGCGCCTCTATTCTAGGCGGAAAAATCGTATTTGACCTGTTATGGTATTATTTTAAACTCGGCTGCCATTACTGTAAAGTAAATAAGAGCTATCAAACCGTTGTCAATACGATAAGTATTGTCTTATTTGAATATGTAACCTATTAAATGATAATTATAATCAAAATGTAAAAAAAAACCCACCGAAATGACGAAAGATATTGGATATGCGTGATAGAATTCGTCGACATCAAATTATGCGAGAACAGTTTCTGCACAAATACAATTCGGCTTAAAAAATATAATATGCAATATTAAAATATACCTAAAAAAAATATGCGTAAATAGGGGGAACCGTTTCATGCTGGTATCACATGGGTATATTTAGGGGTCCTGACGGTTGCCTTTGAGAGTGTCTGCCAAGCAGTTTCGGTAGAAAAAAATACTGACAGATTTCGCTTTTCTGTATCTACCAGTAAATTTCTAACTGATGCCATAACTATTATTTCAGTATCAGATGGGTAAAGTAACACCCTTTTTCGCAACGGAAAAGACTTTCATTTTTCTATACTCGAAAATGTAATTAAAGACCAACGTGGGTTGCCATTAATACTAAAATATTTGCCTTAGTATATTTCCACTTTTTAAAAGTCCGCACTAAGAATATTTATTTTAGGTAGTTTTAAACCTTCCATTTAAATAAACAAGATAATTCAAGTTACTTACACAAATACAAGATGGCCTATTAAATATTTAACCATAGAAGATTTTTGGTAGCAAAACTGTTATTGCACTTGTAATACTTCAGGTATTAATAACATTTGGTACGATAAATAAACAATAGTTGTAAATAACGTTAGATGCAATTTAAATATAACATACGTTTAGCTATTCGACAAAATAACAAGCCAAAAGTGTGAAGCTCACTTTATAATTACAATCATCGGGCATTTTACCAGCCATGACACAATGGGGTCCATGGGTAACTGTCAAGTTTAAATCAAGCATAAGTGTAAGGCATCCGAATTTAGCTTGTCATTTTGTTTTAGCTAATAAAAAAATCGCCATTGAACACACACACCCGCCATTTAATGACTTAACACACTATATGAGAAAATATTTGTTTTGGGATATCTTAATGTTTTGAATATCGGGTAGAATAAACATTTAATGCATATTCCCTATTGTTAAATATAACTTTTGATATTGAAAATGTTAGAATTATCTACAAATATTAACAACAATTTGATTATCAATGCAAAAAGGTTGGCTAACTCTGAAATGTTCGATTGACACTGACATAAGTGACTTTGACACTTATGATTGTGACGTATCTGTCGTAGTTTTTTTGGTCTTAAATTAGATTTTCGAGTATACTTTCGACAAATTCCGCCGTAGCAGACTATCAAATTCGGACTTAGCATCACTTTTATGGGAAACCATTGTGCATTTCATCGCGGTATCAAGTCGGTACGAAATTTTGCAATCGGCTCTTCAACTACATATAATGAATTAACGGTAAGTTACAATATGCCTTTAAAAACAAGTATAACGCTTCCAGATTTCCAAAAAAAGCTGTATTAAAAAAGAGTGGATTGAAAGCTACCAGGCGAGACAATTGGTTTCCACAAACAAATAGTACCATCTGTCCGGAGCATTTAAATCAAGGTTTACTGAAAAGTTTTAATGTGAGTACAAAATACGTAATATAATCATTAAATAAATTTTTATAGTTGCCGCGTTCTAAAAGGCCCGATTTAACAGATTCCGACGCAGTACAAAATACAAACTCAAACACATATTATGTTTATATTTTTTACTGCGATGACACCTGTCAAATCGGGATTTTCAGAACGCATCTATACCTAATGTTACAGAAAGAACACGCTGAACATCAAGAGGATGAACCTTCAAGGAAACGTCGAAATAGATACCAGAACAACAAGTTTTTTAAGTTGTTGGTAATTATGTAATGAAGGCGTAAAGGTATGTATGTTTTACTTACTAGGAGATCCCAACCTTTGCAAAATTTTATGTACCTAAATTTTACCAAAAATAAGCATATTTTTTAATTTAGATACCAGAATCTCATGACAAATATAAATAACGATTTGTCAATAACATCGATAAACAGCGGTGTTCTCTCCCTACAACTTGTCAGAAGCCGCCCCCAAAATTCCGGGCGCTATCCATGAGATTTGGAACTGTTATCATTTAAGGCGACATTAATCAATAGTAGCAATCATTCGCAATAAAAATTAAGTGCAACCACGTGAACAAAAATAAAATAAAAAATAAAAACGTAAAATGGTTTTTTTGCCGATTTCTTTGACTCGATCAACTATTGACGCTCTTTTAACTGCTCTAAAAACGCACATTTTATGAATTATCAGTATTATCACCAGTGATCGGAATTAGGTGAGCCAAAATACCTAATTCAAAGGGTAGACGTGAATGGAAAACGATCACCTGGGTCAGTGGTCTCAATGGGCGTACCACAGGGCTCAATTTTGGGTCCATTTCTATTCCTCATCTACATAAATGATTTACCATACCTTATAAAGGACAACCATGATATAGTATTGTTTGCTGATGATACCTCACTCGTATTTAAAGTTAAAAGACAACAGGAGTCCAATGTCGATGTAAACAATGCTATATCAAAAGTAGTAGATTGGTTCAGTGTTAATAATTTATTACTGAATGAGAAGAAGACTAAATGTATTAAATTTATGACTACCAATGTGAAAAATAGACAAACTACTATAACTATTAAAAATGACAAACTAGACCTAGTTAATGATACAGTATTTCTTGGTATATCGTTAGACTCCAAACTCCACTGGGGTCCTCATCTGGCTAAATTAGCGAATAAACTCAGTTCTGCAGCTTTTGCAGGTAATAAAATTCGGCAACTAATAGACTTGAAAACCGCTCGATTAGTTTATTTTAGTTACTTCCATAGTATTATGTCATATGGTATTTTACTATGGGGTAGTGGTGCTGACGTAAACAGCAATTTGTTCTGCAGAAGAGGGCTATTCGTGCTGTTTACAATATGGGTCATAGAGACTCTATTAGAGATAAGTTTAAAGAAACCAATATATTAACAGTATACAGTCAATATATTTATGAAAACCTTATGCATGTTCATAAAAACATCGTTAATTTTAAAAAGAACTGTGACCTACATATTGTTAATACTAGAAATAAACACAAGCTCGCAGTGCCCTTTACACGGCTTCATAAAATAAAAAACTCTTTCACGGGTAATTGTATAAGGTTCTATAATAAGCTCCCAAGTAGTGTTACTCATCTATCAGTAAATAAATTTAGGAGTTACGTTAAACGTAAACTAATTTTTAAAGCGTATTATAGTATCAAAGATTGTACGAATGATAACAATGCTTGGGACTGAATTGTTTGTATTACAATTATTATTGACCGTGGAGACTATATACATCTCCTTTGTATGCTTATTATTTTATTTTGACATCTGGAGACTCTCTACATCTCCATAATTGACCGTGGAGACTTTCTACATCTCCTATGGATGTTTATTTCTTAAATTTAATTTTAATTTGACATTTGGAGACTCTTTACATCTCCATAATTGTATTATTGATCGTGGAGACTTTCTACATCTCCTTACCTATGTCTATTTTTAATTTTAATTTGAAATTTGGAGACTTTACATTTCCAATTTAATTTGAATATACTTTGAGTCTTGGAGACATTTACATTTCCAATTTAATTTGAATATACTTTGAGTCTTATAATTGCTCCTGGGACCTGTACATCCCTGTGACATTTAAATTAGTTAGCTTAAGTTTATCATAGTAATAAGTTACTCATATAAAAAAAGGACTTCCTGTTGAGTTCTTGCGGCGTTTCTTCTCAACAGAGTCCCTTGGAAGCGCTGGTAGATTCAGACATGTAAAAGTGCCTACAGGGCCTACTTACAGAATAAATGAATTTGCATTTGAATTTGAATTTGAATATTCTTTCCAAGAGGACATTATATAGAGTGGTTACAACCGGGTAGAAAAATATATTTTTTCTTGAATACCGATTACAATTACCTACTTGTAACTTGTTGATACTTCTGTAACCACATTTTGCACGAATAGGCTAAGATGTTTGCCAGCGTATTAGTGACAGGATGCAAGCCCATCGCCTAACAGTACCTACTAGAGTCTGGCTGTTAGTGCAGGAATGCTTTTATAGTACTGAAGAATATTTTGATTACTTTAACGATTGACTGTGATTTTTTAATTTTATTTAATTTTATTATGATTGAGTATGAATTTATCTTATGCATGTATAAGCGATCAACCCATGTAGTCCTGAAGCATTTTTAACATTGCTTTAAATTGTATGATTATGATATTTTTGCATGCCAGATACTGGCAAAATGTGTGTGACTTTGTCCAACTGTAACACCTTTTGTACCACATTTAGGCAAAATAAAGAGATTTGATTTGATTTGATTTGATTTGATTTGGCCACGCTAAGTCTGCAGAAGTCGAAAACCGTTAGTTTAAAGAAAGTTTTATATAGCAACACCACAATATGTGGAGAAATAAGTATTGATACTTGTTATTAATACTTTATTTTACGTATGAGACATCTTTCTCTAAATACTAATTTAATTAGGAAATATTTTGATTGTACAGTGAACTACATTTTTAACCGACTCCAAAAAAGGAGGAGGCTATCCTTTGCGACTTTTCGTTTATGTCACAAGATACTGTAAACAGATTTGGATACTTCGTTTCTTGTTGGAAAGAGATACGAATACTTTAAATGTTCAATTTCACCAACGTCTGCGGGACAATGCATATATTAAGCAGGCACTAAAATAATACTTTTATTTAAACCAACAAAACAATTCATACCACTCATGTTATAACATCACATACTGATTTGATTTCTTGTGACCATGATCATTGTTAAATGCTATTTAGAATTTAATCAGTGAGTATTTTGTTGGCATAGAATACATTATCATCATCATTCATTCTTAATATCATGTAGAAACTAAAGATATCATGTCTTTTCATTGAATTAATAAATAACTATAATAACTTCTTTGTTTTTTAATGTTTAACAGTAGATTTATAAACAAAACGCCACTTATATTTATCAATTTAAAAAAAATGAGCGAGATTGTCTAAATTGTCGAATTAAGATTGCTCAGTTACTAACCCGTCATCGCCTTGTTGATAAGTAAACATTGCCGTTTTTGAGCAAGAACAGAGTCCTGTGATTCTCCAACATGTTGGATCAATATGCGAAACAGTAATTGCAGCACATCACTTTTAAAAGGTTTCACCATTGTTTTCACTTTTATCACAATAAATAGGGAGTAACGGAAGCCACCTGACATAACAGCTACTTGTAAAAACCGGCTTCTAGACAGCTAAGAAATATTGCCATATAAAGTTTTACACGCGGTTGCCAGGTTATTCTATTGCAGAGTTAGCTTGGCCAGACTATACGAGTACAAGCCTTTATTCCCTTAGTCGCTTCTTACGAGTACGACATCCACGGGAAGACATGGAGTGGCACTATTCTAACCCGGCAACCACAATTTTTATTTACAGTACTACTTCGATCTGCAGAGTCCGCAAAAAATGTCCGGTCCCAAGCGTTTCGGGAATACAGTGCCTCTTTGATAACATCAAATATCTATAATAGTTAATCCATTGATACACATTTAATTTGTGTCGAGTTTTTGATTCATACATTTTTAGCCATCTCCATTGTAGTTTTATAGTCGACGGCCATTTTGACTTACCGACAAATAGGGTTCTCAGGATGTGGGTTAACAGATACTCTTCCGACCTGAAATTAAATTAAATTAATAAGAGTACTTAGTCATCTTATATGGAAAGTTTGGATGTTTAGTTGTATGTTAGGTACTCAATCACTCTTCAAACACTGAACGGAACGGGATGAAACTTAGCACACATAATATAGGTTAGGTCCTGAAATAGGACATAGGATAGTCAAAAAAATTAAAGGTTCCCGAGGTAATAACGGACGAAGTCACGGGCGGAAGCTAGTATTATCTATACTAATATTATAAAGAGCGAGTGTCATATACTAACCCAAAAAAATGTTTTGCCTATTGAAGTGGGTACGGGAACAGCTAGTATTTTATAAAGAAGCTATGTTTCGGGTGTAGGGGTTTTAACCCTTAATTTTGCAATGTTTGTCAAAGTCAACATACCATAATGTTCCCTTTTTATGTTGGGAATGTGTTTTTATTTTTTGCTGATTCAAAATCAAAAAGGGTTTGAATTCCCGACCCTTAAATTAACGATTTAATTTACAACACAATTTCGTAATATCACATAATACGAGTATCATCATCCCTCGTAAATCACTTTGTTAGTTCAATAAGCAAGTACTCTGTAACATTACACTCTATTTGAGCTTATGCGATAATTTATTGTACATTAGGTAAACAAACAAATCTCCATCGCCTCTACGGCAGCACATAATCACCACAAAACTACACACAATACTACACAGTTGAAGTTCAGAATAGTAGTTTATGCAACAGTTGTATAAGTGAGGTCAATAAGGCGAGTGGCGTGGGTAACGATGTGAGCCGAAGGCGAACTTCGTAAGGAGAAAGACGCCACGAGCGTTTTTTTTACTTGGTTATACTATATATAACTATGGGTGTTAGGTAGAGCGTTGTCAAAAAGGAACAGGGAAATAGAACAGGCCATTAGCTATCCATTTCAGGTACTTTAACCCTTAATTTATCTAAGGGCCATTTAAAATCGATTTTTTTAAATTGTATTAAAAGACACCGAAATTCGACCTTTATACCCCGAAAAAAGGAACTATTTGGTGTATTCACAAAATTATAATTTGGTTAGAACGTTAAATGTTGTCGTGTTCAAATAAAAGTATTATTGGAAGCGTATAGAAACATGAAAAAAATGGAGGCTCTCAAAGTTTGAGAAATCAATAAAGAAATGTTTCAACCTCAACTTCACAATGAAATAAAAAAAAAACAAAGTGATTACAATTCTTCCAATTTCCTTAAAACATCTCCAGTTCATGCCAATTCTAATGGTGTGCCACATGCGTTACAAAACTCTTACTAATTTGAGTTATTCGCTAATAACTTCCATCCGGCCGTGAATGTGGCGATTTCGATGTTTGGGAAAATTGACTTCTCTATTCAGTTACCACGTCTTACGCTTAACCTTTCTCCTACTGGCATAGAGGGTAAATTAAAACCTCCTCGATACTACCTATAAAATAGCCTGTTTTTTTAATTTCTTTTTGACGGAGTGGAAATGCATTATGATTAATGAGTTGTAGGGAAGTAGGTGAATTCAGGTGGTGCCCTTGTACCTGAATAAGCCTCAAGTAACCCGTCAGGGGGTCGGCCGGTACCCTGACGTGGCAAGCACTATCGGTTGACTGCCCCTCAGCTATGGCCCATGCATCATGCATCCTCTCGCGGTGCTGCGCCACTTAGGATTGAGGGATTTTTTTATCGAGGTTTTCATCCTCTCGACCCGTCCAATTAAGGCAAGGTCCTCGGTCCGTCAGAGCCGCGAGACGTCATCCACGACACTCCGTACGGAAAAAGAGTTATTAGCCATAGGCTGAAAGAATCTCCCATAAGGACAAAGTCTCACCCAATGTCCAAGGTGCACCAGCGCGGATGCTGCGTGGCACCCAGGCCAACGTAGAGGAATCCGGCCTGCACCCCGGTGAAAAAAAAACTAACCTAACCTTTTTTTTTTGATAACGGTGAGGAAAGGCATTACGCGCTCCCCCCGGTCTAGGGATGACCATTAGGGGGGTTATGTGGAACTCTCGACCACCCAACCCCTCCGAACGAGGGGGAGGGCGGAAGCATGTACCCACTAAAACCTCACCGGCGTTGTAAAAAATGTTGTAAAAACATTCAAACAATAAAACACTTAAAGAGGCAGATAAGGCCGGATGGAAGTTATTAGCGAATAACTCAAATTATTAAGAGTTTTGTAATGCATGTGGCATACCATTAGGATTAGCATGAACTGGAGATGTTTTAAGGACATTTGAAAAATTGTAATCACACTTTTTTTTTTCATTGTGATGTGAGGTTGAAACTTTCTTTATTGATTTCTGAAACTTTGAAGCATCCATTTTTTTTCATGTTGCTATACGCTTCCAATAATACTTTTATTTGAACACCACAACATTTAACTTTCTAAGCAAATTACAATTATGTGAAAACACCAAATAGTTTCTTTTTTTTCGGGGTTTAAAGGTCGAATTTCGGTGCTTTTTAATAAATAAAAAAAAGACGGTATTAAATAGCCCTTACACAAATTAAGGCTTTAAGTACCTGAAATGGATAGCTAATGGCCTCTTCTACTCGCCTGTTTGTTTTTGGCAACGTTCTACCTAACACCTTGTATATACTTTTTCTACTAGGTTTTAAATAAAATGTAGAATTAAAGAAACAATAAATGAGCGGGAAACATGAAAATGACAATTATTAACAAAATATATGTCTATGATTAACTTTGTTTTTAATTGATGTCCAAGGTGATTATATTAAAAATGAGTTAACTTCATAATTTTTAATTTTTTTGACTTATGTTTTCGTTCATAACCGGAACAAAATGGCAAATTAACTTAAAAGCGGTATAAATGAATTATTTATAGTTATTCTGCGGACAAATTATGTATGTTCATATATTATTGTTCGCGACTATATAAATGACAGATAACATTACAGGAGTAGGAAAAAGTTATTTATGTAACATAATGAAGCTGGTAAACTCGCGTTGTAACCTGGTACATAATGAAGCTCGCAAACTCGCGCTGTAACCTCGGCACTCATACCTTAAAAGCTACTTATGTACCATACATAACTTTTCCTACAAGCTTATAAAGTACACTACAAAGTTTCACGTAATTCACTTAAGGCCTGATTCGTAACGGATTCGCCAAATTGAAAAAGCTGTAACTGTAACCTAAGTGGTTCAATTGGCTAAAATATATGATTTTATATTAAAAAAACAGTATAAAATTATCATCCCTACACTATTATTATAATTCTACTTTTTCTCCCATTCTGGTCGCAATTTTTTTCGAATGCCCTCCATCAACCGTGCGACAGTGTCATTAGCCACTTTCTTGCTCGCTGCGTTACACTTTCTCAGGAAGTTTTGTTGGTTACCGGAAGCCTTACCTGTCTTACGCAAGGTTCCTTTGACCAGAGCCCAAAAGCTTTTATAGGGCGGCACTGTCGAATATTCGGCGGATTCAGTGCTTTAGGCATGAACTGGACATCATTTTGTTTCAGAAAGTTTAGGGTATCCGTCGCATAGTAGGATGTAGCCAGATCAGGCGAAAATAAGGCCGAAGTATTGTGTTTTCGAATGAATGGTATTAGACGTTTCTATAAAGCTTCATCGATCTAAATATTCCGAGCGATAGACAAGGTCTCAAAGTAACGTTTCAGGACCGTAACAACTTGTGATTTTTAATTATTTTGCGATGAATTGGTTCGGACGCTGTTTATTTTCCATCCATTTGGCGACAATCTGCTCACGGCGTTCACATTGATTCATGTTTTTCAGGTTTATCCCCAATTTACGAATTAATTAATAAAAGACATTGATTACTTACATAATTTAGTGTGCTAAAAAAATAAAACTAGAGAAAACCTTTACAGCTAGGTGCCAGCGTTTTGAATTTGGCGAGTCCGATACGAATGAGGCGTTAGTTGTTTATGGCATGGCGGTTTTTAAATTGACAACGACCACAGAGAAAAACTATGGTGTCATTTGTCTTACAATACAGCTTAGATGATTTATAATATTTTTCTTCAATATGCTCGAAAATGTCCACCACACTGTTGCAAAAGCAGTCCGCGAAGTTATTGGTTGCAGGACCACGTAAAATAAAATAAAGTCATTACTGCCGTGTAGCCGCGCTAGCTCGTTTTAGAACTGTTTTCACGCTTCGGTTACGCTATAGGTAGTATTCTGATACCGTTAACGATATCAATATTAGCGGTTTTAATACGCAAGCTTTGATTATTTACTCTCTAGATAGAGTGTGGCCCTGTAATCGCTACGACAAAAACAAGCCAGTTTTTGAATGCTTGTGTGCGTGACTGCTTTGTCTGACACTTGCAAAAGTCATTCTATTTATCTCTGTGGGCATACGTAGGGATTCTAGTTAAACACATATTTCCCATTGGGAAAACTGATTATGTTAAGGTTTAGTTGTTGTGAAGTGTTTGAAAAACTAAAACAGAAATCAATTCGAATTGGAATGGTTGACTTCCATTGGCAAAATACACTCACCGGAAAAATTTGCGGAACAAAATAAAAGTAAGACATTTTGAAAAAGTTATTTTTATTCCCGAGGAGAATGTTTTAAGTTATTTGTTTTTCATACAGAAATTGGATAAAACGTCATTAATTAAGTGTTTTGAGAAATAAATATTGTTGTATTAATTTGTGACACAAAATTTTTGCGTTTAAATTTAGACATTTCATTATGTTTCGCTAAATATGTCGTGAGTAAAGTGGGAAGATGAAAAGTTGATAGAGAAATACAACATTTGCACACAACTTAAATTTTATTCGTATTAATTGCCGTTTCTTTGAATTTCTTTCATGAATATTTTTATCATATTCCACCATTTTCGACTTACACTTTGTTTCCTATTATTAATTTTATGTATACATATTTACATAATACATCCTTATGTAACTTTCATACTTCGAAACGCACACCCCTAGGGAATTCCGTATTTCAAAATTGGCAACATCAACAAAAATGCCAAGATGGAATCGTAATAATTAGACAATATTAAATTGATTAATTTTTGAAAAAAATATTACGAATTCTGAATTACTTAACGGTGGTAGGTGCCTTCGCTGGTTGTTTTAATACGTCCTTTGTCATTTCGACCAACTTTAATAACGCAACACGTCATATTAGTGCCATTTTAGCGAAATAAATTCTAACACATAACACGTGCGTATCCCTTGGCAACACAATTGACACTAAGGAGGGGAAAGCTACTTATAGGCTAACAGTTAGTTGATAAAAATTTCGACGCATTCATGTCATCGAAGTTCTATCTAGAGAGTAAATAATCAAAGTACGCGAGTAGAAAATTCAAAATTTGACACAACATTAAAACAACCCCTTACATTTTGGTCGGAGAGGACGCGTAATGGCGTAATGAAAAACGATTAATGCAAAGTGCAATGTTTTGATTACATTTGTGGATTTTTGGCTCGTCGAGGCTCGATTCACGCGCGACATGAGCGCCGTGTCATTGCGAAAAAAATGACAAAATATTTATTCAGTAAATTGGCCACATACGGGCTCTTTTACACGTCGGTAATATAAAGTGAATCTACTAGCGCTTCGGACAAGACCATCATTGCGGAGAAGAAGAGCCGCAAGAAACTCCAGCAGAAGGTCATTTTTTCAAACATAAAATACAATAATACTTAAAAGTAAGTTACATTACAAGGTAATAAAGCAACAACTATATATTATTAGAACTATCACAAATAAAAACATTACGAATCCAAAATTTCAAAACATTACAAAAAAAATTAAAAATATTACACGTCAAATACATTAAACTAAAAATAATGACTAGGAGAACAACACGACGAGGTCTCTACGTCAAAAGCCATAACTGGAATAATTAACTGAGCAACAAGTCCTTGCAGACGTGAACAGACCGGACCCCACAAACAGCACCCGTTCACGAGTATGACGCATATCTCAGCCATCGCCTCTCTCAACCATGTGTTCGGGATGGTGGCGACCCGATCAACGACGCCGCCGTAAGCAAAGACCTTTGAGCGAGCATGACGTGCTTATGCTACCGGACAACATAAAAGTAATATTGTGTGATATAGCTGTCCGGCGAGAAACATCACATTGTGCTCTCATTTAAAAGCGTCTTGTACACACAAGAACTAATAAAAATAAAGTACAAAAGTAAACATGAAATTTCGTGTTTGAATACACACTGTAACAGACTGTAAGAATATTATAATATATTATGATAGCGGCCGGCTTGTATATGGTTTTTAAATGTTAGTGTAACCAAATGCGGAGTAAAATGTAACTTTTTGTTTATGCATCGTAGTATATTTATATTGTGTTATGTTAATCGGCGGGTAAGGCTAATATACCGGGCTACTTACTGGTGAGTTTTGGTTGTGTACCGATTACTTTTAGGAAATTAGTGTTAGACTCTTAAGGAACTCGGAAGGAATGGAACCAACCCCAATTTATACAGATTAGTTTTTTTTACATTTAAATGTGATTTAATTTAATGGGAAAAATATAAATTCGTACTATATTGTACCTATTTCGAATATAAATGGCATTAAGCATGGTATGGCATGCCATTATTAATGGATGTTGATGATGATGGCAGATTTTGGGACCGTGCTTGAATATATTAATAGCACTTTACAAGCCTCGGCCGGGAATGGCGGTTGCTGGACTCTTATATTATAGCGCGGCCTATACTGCGTCTCGGCCGTGTTAACTCATGCTCATCCCGCAACGCCCTTTTCCCGGTGTCTGCAGTAATTTATAAATATTGTAGGGGTGCGGGCAATTGGGTATTACCCTAGACGTGGTGGTATGCAAGCCGAACCGTTACAAAATTATAATTATCACATGATTAGACTTACATCAACAACAAACGTGTCGTAAAGGAATTCCTCTGAAGCTTCAGTGGTTATCAACAGACGCAGGCCTCCGGCTGAGATGTAGCAGAACGGCCACAGAAATGAGCTACGACTGAAATATGAACACAGAAAAGATAAGCACAAATAAATAATTAAAATTTATCACTTGATTTTTTAAATACTTTTCCAAAATGATCTTCGGGATTGGGGTTACACAAAATCACTTAGTATATTTGTATAAACAGACCCATAATATTTTTTGGCCTGCAACTTACAACTGCAAATTAAATAAAAGCTTCAAAAAATGGCATCGACCATAGGAACACACCATTTTTTAGAGTTCCGTAGTCAACAAGGAACCCTTATAGTTTCGCCATGTCCGTGTGCTCATCTGTTCGTCTATCCACAGTTTAACTCAGAAACTTTCGGTACTACAAAACTTTAATTTGAAATAACGCTGACAAAGGTTTAAAATAAAACCATAAAAAAAACATTCTGGTAAGTGTACCTACCATACATGATGCTAATGATGGTATTTTTTTACAGCATTTTAAAGGAAACTATCACGACTAAATAGACTTGATTGGTTCCTGAGATACAGAAGACGGCGCCAAATAACATTAAAAGAAAATCTGTTCATCGGTACGCGTTGTTTTTTGAGATTTTTTTTGTGTTTGTAGTAAAGGCTTCGGAACCCTACACACTAAGCAAGGTTCGACATGCTCTTGTAGTCGAGATTTTCATTTAAAATGAGAATAGAGATCTGAACTATAAAAAGTTGCTAGTAAATCCAACAAAAGTCATGGCCCCCGCCATACAAACAACAAATAAAGTTCTAACAAATGTAACAAAAAGAAGGCTTTATAAACCTAAACTGCGTGTTTTTATGCTGTCGTGTATAATTATATGCTTAATACTCATGCCATATTATATACTTTCAAATCAGCAATTCTGGTGACAGTGACACTCGTAACGTAAAGACGAATCTACACAAGACCTCATATTTCAAAATCGGGCCATGCCCTACGATAGAACAAAGAACAATACATACACCGCAAAAACATTACCCTCTTTCTTCGTCAGTCGAGTAATAAGTGGCCGATGAGCCAATCGAGGAAGACGAATCTTTTACGAAGTTTATCGAAAACTACAAAGGTAAGTTCAAACACGTTCTTCGTGGGTAAGGTATTATAGTATAAATTACAACGAAGCTATCGAAAACTGCTATTTCATTCATTTATTCTGTATCAATTTAACTATAAATAATTTCCGGCCTCTATTGTCACTACTGCTTAGTGCCTGTTTCACAGCCTCCACATAAATACTATCTGCCGGGTAAGGTTATTACTTTCCTTTTCTTTAAAAGAAAGTTGAATTGAAAGGAAAGGACCGAGCTACAATTTATGTGTCAGAGAGCGTTATCTGGAGATTGTGATACAGGCCCTTATTGTTTTCTAACTGTAGCTTTGGAAGAGCTCAGTTCGAATTTAATTGCAACAAATAAGAATTGCTTACAATCTATGAAAGATCGGACCTTTGATGAAGAATGTCAACTTTTCCCCGCGACTTGCCGGGTACGCCAAATTTCAAATACTGTTTCAAGTCTAGACTTTACAGAAGCGCGTGGAGCTAACCCCACGTTCTTCTGTTTAGTCCACCAGAGTAAATCTCTTTAACCGAACAATTGTCCTCGCGTGTGATATCCATGGACTTGTTTCTCTAATAAGTCCATGGCGATTGTCTAAAAACTCGATACTGACGAAATACACCTTGTTAAATAAAAGGAGTGAAAGCCATTAGACAAGAAAAAAAAAGACCGAAAATTTTTCTCATACAATTTTACATCATAATAACCTCTATTCATAACTACTCTTATTTACTAACGATCGTGACTAGTAATTTTTAAATTCATAATGTAAGAAAATATAAATGTCTCTCATACTACTTTACCTGCACATAACTATTTTCTAAACATAACAGTTACACTATTGTAGTTATCCATAAATTTGAATATAATAATCATAAAAAATAATTTTGTGAAGTGATGTTGTTGACTGTACTATTGTCATGTTGCTGCGAGCGTAGCGATCGAGCAAGAATTGTAAGGCAGAAGCGTCTCGGACAGGTTAGGTTAGTTTTCGATGTTAGGTTAGGTTAGGTTAGTTATGTTTTTACGACGAACTTGCACGAACAATTTAACATTGGGTTAAGACACTAACTCGAGTTAGTAAACGTCAGATTCAAACGAAAACTAATTTTAACTCGAGTTAGTGTCTTAATCCAGTTTTAAATTATCTGTGCAAGTGGCCCGTAACAAATTAAATTCGTTAGTTATTTTTTTATAACAGCCCAGAACATCTTCTTGCTTCAAACGAGTAAAAAAATCAATTTTATTAAAAACAACATTATGTGTACAAATATAATCTAGGTTACAGTAGGTATTTCCAGCATCTTAATAGCTTTCATCTGGCTATCGCTATCAGGCTTGCACTCGCAAGTGACAGTATGTCAATATCCCACGTGTGTCAAAGAAAATCGAAAATTGCTCATAGGTATTAAGAAAATGGTAGCACTGTATGCCAAAATGAACCAACATTATCTGAATACCTACAATGGGATTCTATAGTAGTACTACAAATTTATGAACAGCAAATTCATGAAGTAAAAACCTCGGAAGAGTGATGAATCACAATCAACAGGAAAAATGGCAAGTCAAAACTACTGCCGAATAGACTTGGGCAGTAGTTTTGCTATTAGTCTTGTTCCGACCACAGACAGTGGCAGTTGTCAATCATGACGAAATGTGCCGTGAAAAACTGCAAAATAATAACAAGAAAACAAATAAAAAGGATGGAATGTCTTATTTTACGTAAGTTCTATTTATTTATAAACAGATTCTCGTTAAAATAAAATGCTTTCATTGATTTTTAGGAATTTATTTTGTACATACAAATTATGACTAATCACGAAACAAAAATATATGAAGTACTTCGTACTTTTTTTAATTTCTATAAATCGAGTTGGTTTATTTTTACTTATGACAAAAAAACTGTTTATAATAATATTTCTTATATTTTTAAATTAAAGCTTTCCACGAAATCCTCTACGACGTGCAAAATGGGTCGCAATATTAGCACGAGATAGGCGAGATCAACTATTCGAGCCAAATAAGTCGCCTGTTGTGTGTTTGACCCAATTTCATACCAGACGTATATACCACAAATACAGGCATTAGTAGACGTACTAAATCTGCAATACCTGTCTTGATTGTAAGAACTTAAATTTCACACTAAAGTTTTCATATTAATCTCAAAAAACACAAACCACCATTAAATTTTGATTTTACAATCATCAGATAAAAGTATCTGTCTGTTAAAGTGAGCCCATTCTGTTTGTTATAAGAAAACGGGACTAACTATGAGATATTTATTAGGCTGATAATGTTTTTTTTTATAATAATTGTAAACACTTGCACTAATTTTATAAGAGACCTTGCTAATAACATTATTTCTTAGTGCATCAAAATGTCGTAGGTGAACTCGCATTTATAAACCTTTTTCTAGGTCATGATTTTCTTATGAACGAATCTAACGACGAAAAGAGATATATTTTAGAGATTTATTGCTAAGTTGATCCGTCGCTCAACTTTTTTCTCATCTTTGCTTAATAGATGTCACACGTGCATGACGGTCGAACATCAAATAGTGAAACTATAAATGACGCCCAAATGTCACAAGTACATATGAAAATAAATATTCCTATAAACATAGATGGGCCCAGAGGTGTATTTTTATTTTATTAAGAATGATGTTTTTCCTTTCATCGACTGCTTCTGTTGCCTCCGGATCAGGGGAAACAAATATCAAAGGATTTCCAATAAAGAGCCCAACACCATCAACATCGTTAAGTATCGGTTCTGTTTTAGACAGCCCTAGAAAAACAATTTTGAATAACGAAGTCCGCTTTTGCCGTAAAGTGATTAATGATAAAAATAAAACAATCAACAATTTTAAAAAACCGGCCTAGTGCGAGTCCGACTCGCGCACGAAGTGTTCCGTACCATTAACTATACAACATTAGCAAAAAACGGAAAAAAACACGTTTGTTGTATCGGACCCCCCTTAAATATTTATTTTATTCTGTTTTTAGTATTTGATGTTATAGCGGCAACAGAAATACATCTTCTGTGAAAATTTTAACTATCTAGCTATAACGGTTCATGAGATACAGCCTTGTGACAGACAGACGGACAGCGGAGTCTTAGTAATAGGGTCCCGTTTTTAACCTTTGGGTACGGAACCCTAAAAACAAAACAAGAGTTTTAAAAAGAAATTGTTCCAGTTTGAAGAATTTCATGTCAATTTTAAATAAACGCGAAAATATAGTTTTCTTTTTTTCAGGAGTTATCAAAACACGTAGAAGTGGCCGATACATTCAATGTTTTGTATTTATATCAAACTTAAAAAGAGGCCCTTTGCTAATATCCGCCAGGTGCTAGGAAATTTTCATTGACATTGCATTTCTACGCGCCAGCAGCATATAAGTATATGCGAAACATGTTTGTTTCATGCTTGCCTCATCCGAATACTTTATGCAATTAGTACAGAAGTATAGGCGCAAGACCTGGTTTTACAGCTGAAGCTATTGATAGACTTAAAGATAAAGTAAAATACAGCAAAAAAATAAGTGATTTGTGCTCTGGTTGCTGATGAAATGCACATAAGACCACAAAAAAACTCATAAGTCGGGTAATCTTTATGAAGGGCTGGTCGACATGGGTCTTGGAACGGACGCCTCAAAAGAAATTGCGACTCAGGTATATGTCATGATGTTAGGGTTAAATGGCCCATTTAAAATCCCATTTGCATAGTTTCTGGTCTCAAGTCTTAAAGCGGAAATGAAGCCAAATTTAATCAATATTGCCCTGGCAAAGTGTCATTCGATAGGTGTCAAAGTAGTTTCTGTTACTTTTGATGGGTGCAAAACGAACACTTCAACAATGAAAGTGTTAGGTTGTGATTTTGATGACCCTACAAATATAAAAACTCTCTTCAAACACCCTTCAGCTGATTATGATGTGGTAGTTTTACTGGATGCATGTCACATGATTAAATTGATCCGCAACCAACACGCCAGAGTGCAAAAAAGCTTTTTACAACGCCGATAAAACCCCTATAAAATGGGATTCCATTCCTGCTCTTCATGATTTACAGGAAAATAAGGAATTGCATTTAGCTAACAACTCTCACATATCGACACATTGCTTTTAGAAATGAAATAATTATAGTTAAGTTGGCAACACAGTTATTAAGTCGTAGTGTAGCAAAGGCAATGGAAAATCATGTTTTTAAATAATATATTTGACATTCTTAACACAAGAAATCCCAAGGACGATGGCTTCAAAAAACCACTCGGTAAAGACAATGCAGCAGATATTTTTGCATATATTGCCGAAGACAAACGCTATTTTACTTCCTTAACTATTAAAGTGCACTGAAAAAGGACATTCTAAACAAAAAAATAAACTCGGGTTATTTACTCTACAGAAGAAACACCGCTCTGAAAATCTCAGTCGGGTACGGGCATAATTGGACTTATTGTATGTCTACAAAGAATAGAATATTTGTACAAATCTCTTGCCGTCGAATCGCAAAGTATGTAGTTTCTCTGGTCCTATAAGTTAAGCCAAGATCATATCGAATTGTTTTTTGGCAACATACGTATGCATTTAGAATTTGGAACCAAATTTTCTGGTAACGCCATTCCTTTGGAAAATATTCCAATTATAAGTGGTCAGAACCCAATGTCCCATTTGAACATTACGTCTATTGGGTACCGCGAGGATACCGAAAGAGAAATCAATAAACATTCACACGAAGAATCAGCAGCAGAAACAAATATTCAAGCAAACTGTGACATTTTGTCTTCAGATCTTGATGAGTCTGGAAACTGTTGTGATTACATCAAACTAGTCATAGGATATGTTGCCGGATACGTAGTTCGGAAATTAATAATATCAATTCGGTGCAACATTTGCACCAATTCTATTTTAGCTAAGGAAATGCACGATTTTTATAAATTAATTGACATCAAAAACTTAGGTGAGCTGTTTTACGCATCTCAAGATGTATTTGCTGTGTGCAAGAAAACAGAAGCTTTCATTAGAAATAACATAGGGACGGGAGAAACAGAACCATACTAAAATAGGATCAAATGTTCTAAAATATTTTATGCAAGTAGAGATATATAATGCGACTACGGAAGAAGACCACAATAATAGTCATAGAATTCTGTTCATTAAATCTATTACCGATCGATATTTAACCGTCAGTTTACAATACACAGCAAAAAAAGAAAGTATCTTAAGTAAATGTAGGTCTAAAAGACAATTATATAAAAAAAAACTTATTTCAAGGAAATTAGGTTTTACTCTACGTTTAGCTAGTCAGGATAAGATCTTGTTTTGTTTGGAGTAAAGGAGTGTAATATTTTCACGGTTCATGTATGTATGTATGTATGTATGTACAATTATTTATTCTACCATAACCTCTAAACGCTTGAGCCGATTTAGATGTGTATGGTATCGTTAGAATCCCTTCACCATTCCGGGGGACAATGGATACCTAAACTGTTAAAATTACGAGGGCAGAGTGAGAAGTCTGGTAAAAATCATATTAGGGGTATTTTTTTCACAAATTCATTAATGTCAAGTTGTAATGCAGCCTTTTTGGAGGTAAATCGTATATTTTCAGCCAGTTCGCACGGCTAGTTTGTTTTTGACAGCTATGAAAACAAAACAATCACTTTGGTGTTTGCAAACATGAAGAAAAGTGAGTTTCGTGTTCTGATTAAACATTATTTTTTGCGAAAAAAAAACAATTACGGAAACAAAAAAAAAATAGACAAATATTACGGGAACTCTGCTCCTTCGATTAAAATGATCCACAAGTGGTTTACGGATTTTCGTTGTGGCCGTACAAGCACTGCTGACGCCGACCGACCCGGACGCCCAGTTGAAGTCACTACACCAGAGATGATCACCAAAATCCATGACATCGTATTGAACGACCGAAGAGTAAAGGTCCGTGAGATAGCTGATATTGTAAGCAGTCAGACGAACGGGTTCGTAATATCCTTCACACTTGTTTGGATATGAAGAAGCTCTCCGCCCGTTGAATGCCGCGTTTGCTTAAAGTGGATCAAAAACGCACTAGGGTGTCAGAGGCATGTTTGGCGAAGTTTAGGTGTAATGAAAAGGACTTCTTGCGTCGTTTCATAACTGTTGACGAAACCTGGATTCATCATCATACACCAGAAACCAAGGAGCAGTCAAAACAATGGATTGCTTTAGGTGAACCTGCACCAAAGAAGGCCAAAGCAGTTTTATCTGCGAATAAAGTTATGGCTACTGTCTTCTGGGATGCTCGTGGTGTAATATATGTTGATTACCTTCAGAAAGGTAAAACGATTAACGGCGAATATTATGGCAACTTGTTACAGCGATTTCATGAAGTTTTAGTGGAAAAACGACCCCATTTGGCAAAAAAGAAAATCATTTTTCACCAAGACAACGCACGGGTCCACACTTGTGCCGTTGCTATGGCTAAAATCCACTAGCTGCGTTACGAATTGCTCCCGCATCCACCTTATTCTCCTGATTTAGCCCCCTGCGACTATTTTCTTTTCCCAAACTTGAAGAAATGGCTTGGTGGAAAAAGATTTGGTTCCAACGAAGAAATCATCGCAGAAACCAATGCGTATTTTGAAGGGTTGGAGAAATCGTACTACACGGAGGAAATAGAAAAGCTAGAAAAGCGATGGACCAAGTGTATTGAGTTACATGGGGACTACGTTGAAAAATAAATATTTACTTTTACCAACAAAAAAAAAATGTTTAATTTTTTCCAGACTTTTCACTCTGCCCTCGTAGAATAACAAACAAAAATCGTCGGGACGTGTTTTTAAAGCTTGCTTTTCATTTAGTTATTTATTATTATAATTGTATATAGCATAAGTTGTGTATTACAATTACAGCATTTATAAAACATCTCATATCATAAGTTGTTTTTTATTATTTGTCATTTCGGTAAAATTAAAACAATATAAAAATGAGAAATGCGACTTCATTCGGCCGATGTTCATTTTTGTCGTAAATATTATGATAGTGGCCATTTCGCTAAAAAGATTTCAATATTAAATTTGACACTTGAGGTCTAGTATATTGAGTTCTTTTTTGCATGAATGTTTTAGGTAAAAAATAGCGATGTTTGCATGTATCTGAATACAGCTGTCAATGTCATTTAGGACAGTTCATAACAAAATTTTTGTGCGGGATTGTGTAGGTATCTAGTTTAAAATTAAATCAATGACAAATCTGTAGTAAGAGAAAAATTCGGGCAAACAATTTTATGTCAGTCAATTTGTGTAATAGTACAGTTAATGTATAGTTACAGATAACGTAAAACGTGTTCGGGAGTCCGATTCTAGTGACAGTCGAGATCAATAGTTAATATTCGAGATTTTTAGAAAATTGTATGCAACTGACATTTCATCTCGAATGGCACAAGAATTGGGGTCCTGGCGTATTATGATAGTTTGAGTCCACGTATTATATTTAAAACAAAAACCTATTACGCACGATAGGGCTTAATGGTAAAAAAAAAGGCCCGCGGGAATTATTTTTGATTTACGGTCGATTTTCTAGCATATTAGACCACTATTTTAGAAGCAGTTTCTGAGATATTAAATTTTAAACTTCGTACGCGGTGCGAGACCCCGGGCAGCCAGCGCCCCGGATTAAATATTTATTTATTTATTTATTTATTTATTTAGTGATCGTATAAAATAATATGACGTTACTTATTTGCAGCAGTGCACCGGGTGCGCGCTCCTATACGATTCTAGTAGTTTACGTGACGGTTGCGTAATGACAGGCATTACAACATGGAATGGTCTATGAATAATTCATCTAGACACGCGGCAGCGTGTCCAGCCAAGTTCACGCAAAAGGAACTGGCGAGCGCAGCCGTGTGTTATTTACACGAATCATTTGGAGCCACTTTTGACGCCTCAATAACTCTAGATATATTTATCATAAAAACATGAAATTTGGTTTATGTATTAAAACCCTTTAGATCAACTAGAACCCTACATTTCATAAAAAAGCTGTAACGGTTATTGAGATAACACTCGAATTATTTACACAAAGAAGATAACTTAGGATAAACTGATGCTTAAAATTTGACTTGGCTAGTTTTCACATACAAATTATGTTACATTTGGCTAATCAACTTATCTACTTTATGTTTTACGCAAGTTACTGTATTGTAACTGTACTGTACTAAACAATTGTCTTGCTGGTAAAAACTACCGGAGTCAAATTTTGAGCTTCAGTTTATCCTAAGTTATCTGCTTTGTGTAAATAATTCGAGTGTTCAAATTTAAGAAGTTATACTTTTAAATAGCAAACATTGTTGTAGCAGAAATAATAAGACATGGTGTTTTTAATTTATTTTAGAATGTCGTATGTTCTTAATTAATAAATATCAGGATTATCTACGGAACTTGGCACCCATTTAGATCTCAATTCTTTTGTCGGTGAAGTCGATAACCATGCATCGCATATTCTTAAAATATTGAACTTGGCTCCCATTTTCACATTTATGTTTTTGATAGGATAATATATTACACGAGTGTTGTAATGCTAATTACGCAGAGTCGCGTACAATACTTTATCGACACACATATTATAAGTAATCTAAGATGGGTTCAGAAGCTGAAAGGCAAATGACCAGCATCTGTGGTAGTAGGTGACAGCGATGACAGCTGTAACGTTATTTTGAAATAACGTTATCGAATATTGTAAGGTCCAAATTTGGAACATCTTCCAAAATTAACAGCTGTCATCGCTGTCAACTACTACCACAGGTAATGCTGGTCATTTCCTACGGGTTTTGAACGCATACCTAGTTAAAGTAATTTAAAGATAATAGTCTGGTCAATATGTCACGCAAATTTCAACGCAATACGAGAACTCTTTCAAGAGTTGTAGCCGTTATCAGTATCGTGGTCGTGCGTGTTTTGACCCATGCTTTTCTGCCACGAATGGGAATGCTTAAAGCTAGTTCATCAAATGATTGCAATAGTAAACAACACAAATCACGCTTCTTTTTATACTATATAAAATAAGCTTTTGATTGATGTACTACAGGTTTATAAAACTCGTTTATTTATTTTTTAAATTGTAATTAACCTTTGTGACAGAACTTAAGGATCGGCTAGATAATAGAGGATTTATGATATGTGTGTAGATAAAATAAGTTGTGTATCTGTATATGGCTGTATATTTTTAACCGTAATAGGTAACCAGATTCGATTTCACAGAATACGTGTTACTGAACGATAGTTTATAAACTCTATCGTGCAAAATAATAAAATGAACAATTAATCAAACCTCAAAATGTTTACCATTTTAATACCGGTTGTATTTAAATAAAGGCTTATGATAGACATTAATAACTCCTTTCGTAAAACGAACTTACGTTGAATATTTGTATTGTCATTTATTTACAGTCACAACACGGGATTGTTGAGGCACTAGCCACTGTACGTATGTTGGCCGAATAATACAAATCGGATTTAGTCGTACCCTACCTGAAGCATTAAGGTAATTTTACTGTTTTATTTTATTACTAGCTGTTGCCCGTGACTCCGTCCACGCAGAAAAATAAAACTTTTCTAAAAAAGAGAATTTTTCAAATCGGTCCATTAGTTTCGGAACCTATTCAATGCAAACAAACAAACAATCAAATCTTTCCTCTTTATATTATTAGTGAAGATATACTAAGAAATCGTTTCTCTGTTAAAAAAACTCTTTCAATATCATTAATTTAATGAGTGGCATCACTTAATTTAAAACACCGGAAGATCTCATTTTAATGAGCGCAATTAAAAATCCAACTCTAGTGGCATGACGTACGAGTAATATCTATAAAAATAAGAAAACCGGCCAAGCGCGAATCATACTCGCGCACGAAGGGTTCCGTACCATTATCCATACAACATTATAGCTCTTGCAATTTACGATGGCGAAGTGGGCTTTACTTGTGGTAAACACATATCTGTATACGTGTCGAAGTGTGCATGACAGAGAAAGCGGGCATGGTAAGCATACAAAAATAAAGAGAAAATTATATTATTCTCGAACATAGTAAAAACTTTGGCGACTATTGCTCGTCCCCATAAACAATATAAAATAAGATAAAATAACGAAAACAACAAACAAATTTTTTTCTTGCCGTGATATGCGACCTCCTTGGTACGAAATTGTTCTCTATCTTGTCGCGAAGATGACATTTGCAATGTCTCCGTATTTTCTGTCCTAAAATTACGTACAATTTTATAATTTTACGTGAATTAATACCTATCTGTAGGTTTTGTCTTTATTTCATAGGTCTTATTATGGCCGTGTTTATCTCGTGACTAAACGTGGACAAAACATCCGTCACTCTCCTACTTAATATATACTGGTCAGAAAGTGACGAATATTTTATCCACGTTTTGACACGCGATATAGCTCTGTCACGCGATAAACACGGATAGGCCCACAGTTCTACCTCATAATTTTACTATTTTTATTTTAGCATACTTCAAAATAAAAATATAACTTTGCGTTTTTCCCGGAGATCAGACATGCTGACGGTACTTTGTGGCAGTTACCGTCGTGGAAACAATATGCACAAGTGACTTGAGCGACGGCGCGCTCGCGACTGATCGCTCCGTCAGACACTCACACTACCGCAATGTGCATGTACACGTTCAACCACTAATAAAGCCCACTCGCCATCGTGAATTGCAAGAGCTATAGTAAAAAACGTTGCCCGCCTTAAATATTTATTTGATTCTGTTTTTAGTATTTGTTGTTATAGCGGCAACAGAAATACATCATCTGTAAAAATTTCAACTGTCTCACGGTTCATGAGATACAACCTGTTGACAGACAGACAGACAGACAGACAGACAGACAGACAGACAGACAGACAGACAGACAGACAGACAGACAGACAGACAGACAGACAGACGGCCAGTGGAGTCTTAGTAATAGGGTCCCACTCTTTGGGTACGGAATCCTAAAAAACACCAAAAATTTACAAAAAAAATATTTAAAGTAATTTTGCGCTGTTTTAGATGATTTTTAGCATTTAGGTATATACACTTAAGCCGCCTTCAACTCAGGAACCACTCAAGTCTACTTAGTCGTGATAGTTTCCTTTTTCCTTTTAAGTTCGTACCATTATTAAGTGCTTTCACTAAAGACATTTCCCAGATTTTTATTACTAGTAGTTTTGGCGGTAGGGAGGTAGCTGTAAATATTTTACTTTTGCTTCACTTTTATGATATGATAGACAACTGATTTTATTTCTATCTTTCAATTCAAAACTTTGTCGGCGTAATTTTAATCTATAACTATGCCAAATTATAGCTTTTTAGTACCAAGAGTTTGAGGAAACCCGCAGACAGACGGATTAACGGTCATTGCGAAACTATATGCGTTCCTTGCTGACTACGGGACCCTAATAGTAATAGAAGGCTAATAGATTTATTGCCATTGTTAATAACTTTATATTTTTCTGGAGTTTAGACTACGGATGAACATCGGAAGTAGATAAATGAAAAATCAATATGACAGATCAACAGACCCACGAAAAAAAATCTCGCAATACCTTGAAAAAAAAACATGCAAAGATCAGAAAGCTAACACAAAGGGAGCACAATCATATGTATAGATGAATTAGCGAGAGCGAGGAATTGCATATGTAGTGGTTGTACCGTTCGCATGAAAAGGAAAACCATTTAAGTTTTTTTCGTAATTTAATGAGATTACCCTAAACAAGTGGAATAAGTATGTCCTTTTTTTTCTTTTAGTCGGTATCATTTATTTAAATTTTCATCTTTAAGGTTGGAAATTGCTTAGGTATGGGAAAGATGAAAATTATATAAATATAGTTCTCCTGATGACTTCTTGATCTAAATCATCTACTGCCGACGGACAAGTAGGTACGTAACTTTTTTCTTACACGGAGAGGGGAATTTTTTCGTTGTTTTGAATTTATCACTCTTACTCTGTCATTATTTCATAAATATTCGAGAGAGAAACACAGAGAGAGAGAGAGTGTAACTTACAGTCGTACGTGCCCAGTCAAAATAATTCTGAAAATTGCAAGAATACAATAAAATAAGACGTATATTTTAGTGCATTGTAAAAAGTATTTAGAATTTGACGCTGACATTATTTTTGTAATTACTTATTGAATATAATTAAAATATAATAATACTCTTTTTATGCTGATGGTATGAGAAGTTGAGGAAATTTAAATATAGAATGCCTGTAAACACATATTACCACTACATGTGCAATTCCACGCTCTCGGTAATTCATCTATACTAGATATGATGTGCATCCGTAAATATTAATGTATGTAGACGTGCACATTTAAATCAAGCTACACAGCATTTGGACGTAAGGCGAGTATAAATATAATTAAACAATAAAATCGTTACTGGTCAGTGATCTGTATTATCTTTGTAGATTAGTCCAATTTATGTAACAGGCTACGGTTTAAGAGGCCACATATGATAATAAGGTGGAGTTGAATAGAAAAGATAAATGTTGTAAACAAGTATGGATGACTAACAATTTCATTTATTGTCTATTGATTTATTCTGAAATAGTGAAGGGCATAGTATTAACGCGAGTGTCGATGGATTAATGAATTTGACACTCGCGTAAATATTATTAGCTACAACTAAATCAAAGAAATACAAAGTTTATCTTATTTTTTATTAATCAGGTATATATCCATGCGACTGTTTGCGGTTAAAAAGTTCATCATAACAAAGTTTACCCTTCAAGTTTGTGGCAATCGCCGGGTACCTGGCGGTTGTCATTTTCCATCAAGCGCCGCGGCCATTTTGCGCGAATCTCGGTCAAGCGGCAGGGGCCCCGCGGGTGGTCATCGTAAACTAGGCGCATAGGTATTAGAAAATTGACCGTTATTCAAAAAAACATTATTGAAGTTATATTATAAGCACTTCCATACATTTTGTTTGTGCTGGCGCACACATTCGGATATTTCTATTCAATATCGTATCGCGCCCGCGCCGCACGCATCGGACGTATTTTCGTATGTACGCAATTTTAGGTACCTACTATAACAAAGGGCGACTGGGGTGTAGCTTATTTATTTTCCAGATACAAGAATACAATAGCTGTGACCTAAACGCTATCACAGCGGCGTCTCTCCATTTTTTCCATAAAAACAAAGCACCGCTGTTCCTTCGAACCAATTTGATTTCAAATCTATAAATTTAAAACCAAATTGGACACTTTGTACAAATTGTTTAATGTGATAAGGTCCACTTTCAGTAGCAGAACCTTACCACATTACACTACTTACATAGTTATTTAAGTTCTGTGTGTAATGAACAGTGATCGGATTAGGTAGAGTATATTTACCTAAAGTTCACAAATGGACATAATATAGAGTGGTTATCCGGAAATCAATAAAAATAAATTAATAGTTCATCTGGTTGTAACCATTCTATATTATGTCCTTTTGCGAACTTTAGGTAAATAAACTCTACCTATTCCGATCACTGGTAATAAATACTAACAATATATGGATTCCGTGGTCTGAAATAAATGCATTTTATTTATTTTATTTTAGTTTATTTATTTTATGCTTATAAATCGTCTTGCTTTCACCACGCTATCACTATCCGTACTGACTGTAAAAAAACGGAATTAAGAAAAACGAACGTTTGCGCTAGTCTCACAGAATTCAAAAACGCAATTCTGCATAAGTATGGCCGCATACATACGTTTTCCGTATTGGATTTCCTTTTTTTTATGGCAAGGAGAAGGCACGCGAGCACTCAGGCCACCTGATTGTAAGTGGGATCTGAGACCCGACATTTGAAACCTCAAGATTACAATCTCAAAACTGCAATCCTAAGACTTCAAATGCGTTGCCAACCCTGAGGTCTAAGCTGGAATGCCTCTATGCAAGTAATTTCACCGGTTGTCTTAACACCACACCGGAACACAGCAATGCTTGGCGCCGGGTTAATGGATAAGATGGTGGTAGCTATACCCTGTAGCCGTACCCTGCACAAGGTCCTACCACCATTAAATATCCTGATACTGAATAGAAATATCCGAATGTGTGCGCCAGCACAACCTAAATGTATGGAAGAGCTACGTTCCGCATGACGTCATTAGGTTTTTTCAGCATGACGTAATTAGGTTTCTCCGAACGCACCGGCTTGTATTCGGAACCTACGTACGGAATTTGTTCCGTTCGAATACGGAAAACGTACCTATGTATGCGGCCAGCCTTAGGAAATCGAATACGGAAAACCTATGTGTCCGGCCAGCCTAAATAAAGGTACCTAATTGATTATCTTATCGACGTTAATATTCCCAACACTTAAAATATATAATATATAATATCAAAGACGAGATAGACTTCGATGAGTAAAAAATCTTGGTTAGTATTTGACATACTCGTATAACCTAATAACATTACCTTAATTTATTTTTAGTGAAATATGTATAAATAACATATATTTTTACAAAAAAAATATGGTACTACTAAAACTGTAAATTGGTTTGTTTTCATCATTTATCTTCTCTAATGAACTCCATTCGACATAACTCACGCCTTCGTTCCCAGAGATGAATCGGTAGTACTCCACGATCTCGATCTCAATAATCATATCGCCTATGTGTCTGTTCTTTGGATATATTAATTAAACTTGGTCATTAACATTATATTTCCTAGAGACTTTTAAATGTGAAAATATCAAAATGAATGTTTTGGACAAATAGGTAAATGTTATGAGTTTGAAATCCTCGATAGTTTTATTTCTCAATGTTTCAGGACACCTTTTTCGCACAATTTTCTATGAATCTTTGAGACCCTACGCAATCTTTAACTGTGATTATTGATTCAACAGTTGAGTACTTATAACTTCTTAATCCCGTTAAAACATTTTTTTAAATAAATGTTGTGATTTTAAATGTGTATATATGTGGCCTCTTAAATAATGCATAAACGATTGAGCTTAGTACCTCTCTGCTGTTTCAATTTGCAAGGGGCAAAAGGACGGCGGCGCCATTTCTTGAATCAGAATCATAATATTCTCCAAAACAGCAGGCTGCAAAACCGCTTCCAGTGGTGCAAGGGTTGCAAACACTTCCCACAAGCTATCTACATCCTGAAAAAGGAAAAAAATGTAGGCCGATATTTGTTTCGCACTTACTTTTTTTTTTGTAGATGTATTTCGTGTAAGTACATATAAATAATATATCATAATTTTGAGCTCATTTTTTCGAAGCCGGTTAAAAAGGACCTCGCTCGATTTTCAATAGTAGGTACGTAATTTATCAAGTAATAATGGTAAATCAGTGCCAGTTAGTTTTGTTTAAATCTTTGCCTTTTTCAATTGACACCGACTTAAGTAACACCAACAATTTAACAGAACAGAAATTTCCGGAAAAGCACGTAAATGTTTACGATAACGTCATCTTATGGAAACCCAATAAAAAAACGATCTTTTTTGAAAATGTATTAGGCTGCGGCTCCACTGAGGCGGACACGAGCTGAGGGGAGCGGAGCTGTGCCAATATTAACCAATAGAAGGCGCATGCGGTCACGTCGAGCGCGCCTTTCGCACGTTGGTTTAGATTCTATTGGTTAATATTTGCACAGCTCCGCTCCACTCCGCTCCGGAGGACACGGAGCCACATTAATTTGAAGTAACATTTGGTTATTATATTTAATTTGCTTTGTTTTTTTCCATGCAGTTGTTGAAAAAAGCTCAACGTCTGCCTCGGTAGAAAGGCCCATTTATGCACTCGTACACTAGAGGACCTCAATTTCGTTTCAGCCCTGTTTATGACGCGTTCATAAATTGCGTACTTTCTAACGTCTGTAAACTGTTAAAGTCGAGTACAAAGAAATGTATACACTTTTGCACCTTATTTCATTGGATTAACGTGCAAAAGTGTGTATATATTCTTAACTCCACTTTACTATGCGTTAAGTAACTACTTTTATTTACATAAGTAACTTACAGGACTGTGTTCTAGTAATTTAGGATGAAGCTCTTCTTTCCAACTTTCAGGCAAAGTGGATATTCTGTAAATATGAAATAATACATATTACCTCGTAAAATGTCGGGTATCCACCATTTTTGGATATGCTATACAGGCATGCTGGCGCGGACTCTGCCGTGTCCATTAAACAAAGAATATTTGAACGACTTCTCAGTTATCATTTGGTTTTTGAATTATCTTTACATTCCTTATAGTTAAAAAGCTATAGACATTACGAATAATGGACAGAAGAAAACTAATTTCACAAAATGTAGAACGGCACTTTAAAAGTTTAAACCCAAACAAGCGTCAATGTAAATTATTAGTAAAGGCAGGTTCATTAATAAGTTAAACCCTGCTAGATCTACAATATGCTAAAAAAAAACTTAAAATAGTAAATAAAATGCAACTTCAAATAGTTAATATAAACATATAAATATAGTGCGGCTTGTTAACCTAAAATACAGTCATCCGGCAGAAAGCATGAAACTTGACATACATTAGCTTTAAAACTTAAAAATAGTATATAACATGTATGCAATATAACTTCAAATAGTTAATTTAAACATATAAATATAGTGCGGCTTGTTAACATAAAATACAGTCCCATCCAGCAGAAAGCATGAAACATGACATACATTTAGCTTTAAAACTTAAAAATAGTAAATAACAAGCATGCAATATAACTTCAAATAGTTAATTTAAACATATAAATATAGTGCGGCTTGTTAACCTAAAATACGGTCCCATCCGACAGAAAGCATGAAACTTGACATACATGTAGCTTTTATATATGTTTGTTAAAAAAAACTTTGTTCCCCCCTCCTCTAGTGTTTTGTGTCCCCAATCACAGTATTTTATTTTATATTTTATTGGAAGCCGCTAAAGCAAGGAGAAAACCGTCAAATGATAAAATTTTCATTATTACATTATCAACAAAACATTCTTTGGATGTTTGTTGATAAGACCTATAGTTTTAAAAATATGCTAACATTCATTGAGGTAAGTAAAAGGATTCAAGCAACTTATGGTATGGCTTATCAGCTCAAAAATCGTTGCTTAAATACTAAAGCGACACAAATCAAAATGATAAACGTTGCATTATTTACTTTAAGTTTGAAATCAAACTATATTTGTTTTTAGTTTGTGGCGACCACAGTTTTGTTTAGTTTTATTGAAAACGGCTAGAGCTAGGATCAATAAATAAAGTCGTTTACTATTAAGCATAATATAAAAATGAATTAAAAACTGCATACTAATGTTAATTTCTTTTGAAAACTTCATTGCTGTAAAACCCTTAGTTTAGGAATTTATTTCTTAAAAATAAAAAAGCGTCAAACATTGAGTTGTTTTATAGACATGGGAGAGAGTCCGCAGTGCAGCACCATTTGGTCGAAAACTTTGATTGATACTAAAAGTTTCTACCTGTTAAACATATCTAAAATTGAAGAACACCCGAACTTCTGCAATGTAGGCGGGACGCATAATTCACGAAGATTAACATGAATTAAAATACCACACTTAAATTAGATACGATACTGCAATAATTACAATTAAATACTGCAAAATTCACTTAATTCACTAGATTTAAAGACTTAATTATTGACCTAATTCTCAGTATGTTGGTTTTTAGACCATTTTGAAACATGGTCGTTTACAAAAATTCATGATTATTTTTGAGAATTCTAAAAGTTTTCATTCTAGATGTGTGGTTAGATAATAGTAGATTGTACAACAAGGGCATAAAACAAACCATTTTATCCAAGACTTAGGGATATATAATTAAGTCGAGGATAAAATGGGTTTTAAGACAGATTTATACACTGCTTTTCACTTCGATTACGAGGAAATAAAACAGTGATAATGTAAATTCCGTGACACAACAAGTTTTGCAAAGAAAACAACTAATTTATAGTCCCAAACGAGACAAAAACCTCTTTCCCGCCACTGTATTTTTTTTTAGTTTATTTTTCAATTTAAGCATGAGATTTTTATCTTAGGTCGAACGCAACACTCATACGTTGATTTTGGAATGTTTTTGTTAATAATGTTTGTTTTTAATAGTTATTTATGTAACTGGTACATAATGAGGCTTCTTAAGGTACGAGAGCCGAGGTTAGAGCGCGAGCTTGCGAGCGCTCTAATTACAGGCACGAGTACATTAAGAGCTAATTATGTACCGTTGCATACATAACTTTTTCTACAAGCATAAAATGATAATGACAAAATAAACCATCGCTAACTTTTCTCGTATACCTTACTCGATTTTTCTGCAAACAAATTACTTGTCAGCAAAGTTATTTTCATTATTCCGATTGACGTTAATAGTTTGTAAATTTTATTGTTAAATGTTAACAATGTTCATGCAAATTTTAACAGTTAGTACTAAAATCAGTTCTGTAAATTTATCATAAAAGTTGGGATGCCAAAAGAAACGCCATTTTGTTGATATCCATATTGAACGTAACCATGGTAACCAAATAACAAATCAATGGATATTAACTATATAATTTCAGTAATAAAATAAAAATGTAATTTTAAACACATTACTATATACGTCATTGTAATTGGTATTAAAATATTTTTAACGGTTTATTTTACAAATTAGGATGTCAAGTGTTTACTAAGCGCCAACACTGATATCCGGAATGACCGTAACCATGGTAATAACAATGCTATAATAATTATTATAGACCTGTTATTAGCATGGCAACGCTTATTATAGAATTGTTTTCCCGCTTCGGGTACGCTACAGGTGGTATTCTGATATCGTTAACGATATCAATATTAGCGGTTTATAGTACGCGAGTAGAAAATAGTTTTAAATTTCTTTTTTGTTAGATGCAACAGAGAAGCCAAATAAATTAAAGTAATTGTATTCTAATAACAAGTTTATTTAACTAAGAAAAGTAATTACTTGAGTAAAAGTAATGACTAAATTAACGATTTTTATATGACTTTTGACATTACTAATACTCAAGTAATTACTTATCTTGACTATAAATACGGGTGTAATTGTCTTAGTCTAGATGACGACAACACTTTATGCACCAGTGCATAAAATGCGACTTTATGCAGCCTATACCCAGCATAAAGAAGGACTTTACGAGCATGAGAACTAAACGTGTATTAAGAGATATTTAAAAAAATAGTTTTACGGCGGTGCTTTAGGTATTTAGTAATATTGCCTGTTACAATTAATAATAATAAATTTACAAATAGTTGTTTCGGCAAACGGTGTTATAGCGAAGAGTCTTGACTAACACCTCAAGAGACTCTCGCTAGATGGCTGGATCAAGGGCCAGATACAGAAGGCAGTACTCCTCGACACGGCACGTATTGTGAGGAGGTTCCTCTCTCTGCAGCCCTAACCACCGGTAGCTTGAGCCCTGCCCCGCTGCCGGCGGCACTCGTAGGTTAGGTTTTTTATAATGTCTATTGTTTTGTATTAGTATTGTTATTTTACTTTTATATTTGAATATTTGTTATAAAAAACCTAATTTACAGAAAATTAAATAAATAAACATAAATAATTTACAAAAATTAAATAAATATCTAAAATAATAATAATCATCATTTATTAAGGCAAATTCAATTACAATAATTACCAGGGGTCCTCACATTAGGCTACGCCTGTTAGACCAATAGTGGGCCCGGATTTTTACAAATCTAATGTTAATGTTGGAAAAATGTTACTTATATGGCACTGGACATATTTCTAAGCATACTTATTTGTAAATTATAGCGAAAAGTTAGAACGAGCTTTAGGTATAAATTAGGTTTCTTTTTTATTGCCGATTAATGAATATTGAATTAGAGTGCAAAGTTTATACTTCATCGTTTATGATATGTTTGTCGCTTTATGCTATTAAGTTATTAGATTTTTTTTAGCTCGGGACTCTGTTAAACGAGAATTAATGTATAATTGTGCCAACATTGAATCAGAGTTTGAAAAATCCACAACAATATCTCTCAATTTTCTTAAGTTCATAGACAAAGCCAAAAACTTAGAGCAATAAGATATCTGCTTTAAAAGATATATGCGTTTGCTGTCATAAAACATCTAATATTGTCTACTAGCCGCGATGGCCGAAAGTAAGTTTTTACTTATATATATTTTTATTTATATGTTCCTTAGGTTGAATTAAATGAAATAATACGTGCAAATGTAGATTGAGATGGATTAAAACGTATGCCAAATTGCACTGAGTACACCTTTTTTTCCTCGTTAGTTAAGACCATTGCAAGGTTTTCAACCAATTGCACCCCTTTCCGGGGGGGCGAATTTATTAAGGGATGCATAAAGCTCGATTTTTAACCCGTACAAAGCAATCAGAAATGTTTTTATCAATTCTTAGACTTATTTCCAGACTTTAGTGAAATTTCATCTAATTTGCCCGTACTAAAAGGCGCCCGGCGCGCGGGAGCCGGAGCCGACCGAGGGAGCGATACCTCGTCCCCCGCAATGCAGCGCACGCTCTGCGTTCGTCAAAAATTTCGCAATAATTGTTCGTTTACGTGCGCATATTATTAGATGCAGGTCCCTTCATAATGCGTATTTAAAAAGTTTTTAAGTGTATTACGTACCTATTCCATCTTTAAATGAGTGATAAATGTTTGATATGTGGACTGGTTATTTGTAGTGACTTAGTAAATGTAAAAAAATGAGGAATTGAGCGGTTAATAACTTCGAGCAAAGAAAGAAATGACGGAAGATAAATATTTCTACGGGAAGGAGGAACCAGGGACCCGACAACCCCTTCCAAGAAAAACCCCTTGATAGATTAATCACTTCATTTTGATAACCCAAACAACTTGCTTACCCCTTTCAATTGATAACCCATTCATTTGACTAAAATATACGAAAGGGTTACCCTTTTGAGGTCAGAGGTTACCACTTACCCAAGCCTTTCGGTAAACGTTAACCCCGATTGGGTTAGCGCTTACCCTTTACGTTTTCAGAAGAAAATTCTACCTACCTTCATTTCACTTCTGTTTACTAGTTAACCTATTATTATTTTCATTTTGTTTTTGCGCTGCTTAACGTAAAGTTTGTTTTGTGTTTTTTTTCGAGATAATTATGTAGCTTATTTGTGTTAATTCAGGTTATAAACTGACGGATAATCGATTCTAAATTTAATTACGATTTGTGTAAGTAGGTACCATAACACACACACACACAGACTTTCGTATTAAAAATATAAAAGTAATTACTAACTAATTTTATTTCTGTTATAACTTCTGTATTATTTACCATTTATATCAGTCGAAATTGTAAATAAACTGGCTGGTTAATTCTATATTTATCGGAGAAAAAAAAAACAAAATAATAAAGTTTTAAAAAAGAAAAAACTCTTTTAGAAAGTGTCATGCATAAAGGTGGATTCACATTACGCCGTGCTGGGCCGGACCCGGCTTCAACTTGGTGTTACGTGAATCGGCCTTAATACTCATCTAACCGATCGTTCGTAATACTCATTCAATCCATCTTTTGGAAGATTTTTTAATATTACCTAGATAAATTAGCATGTAGGTAGGTAGGTAGGTATGTACGTATGTGTGTATGTGTGTCCAAAAAACAAAAGTGTGTAATATTGTTTCTCCACAAGTTTCTTTTTATTTCAAATTAACCAGGCCAATTAAATAGGCTATACCAAGTTTTATTGCAATTGAATTAACTTTACAGGACACCCATATTGTTAAAATTGTTTCATATAAAAATGTATTGAGCTTCACGCATCTAACAAAGATATTGAATGAGAAAGTCTTTGGACGGATCATGACACTGTATTCTGAGTTGCAGCAGTAGGCAAACAATATTCTACTTCTGGTTTTAGTTTTCGCTAAGATTACTAGATATCGTTTTGTATGAGACTGAGATATTTTTGGCATACACTAAACGCTTTGGTCTACCAGTAAACGACCTCATAACAAGTTTAAATTTTACACAAAAGTAACTAATTTATAGTAAACAAAAATAAATATTTTAAATCATATTACCTTTATGTAAAGTTTCAATGCTAATGACGCAAACTAAAACGTGCAGACTCTTTAGTTGGATTCACGGCTTGGAACAAACGTATATTTAAAAAAAATGGAAAAGTTAAACACACTAGGGCGAAAAAAATCAACTTTCCGCACGATATGCAGCTAGAAAAAGTAAAAATAAGAGTTCGAAAAATCCAACTTTCCGCACGATGTACCTACCACTAATAGTACCACTTTCAGCAAGCAAGGCAGTGCTAAAGAATTACCAAAAACTCTAAAAACTAGTTGATAATATGAAAATACAGAGTATAATGATACTCGTAATCCCCACGGCGTTGAAAGCGTTACTGACAAGCGTTAGGAACGGCGGGAGCATCGCTTCGAAAGACGTTTAAATCGACTCGTTCCGTTCTATCCGTTACTAAAACATCCGTTCCCGTTACTACCATTTTGTTAACAATCCGTTTCCGATATGTGTTTCCTGAAATGTCCATCTCCCATAAGATACATTTGGTTTAATATCCGTTTCCCAAAAGACCTTATCCCGAACTGACGTTCCCGTCCCGTCACTACCATTTCCTAAATAATCCGTTTTCCAAAATCATTTCTCTCAAAAGATACGTTTGTCTTGATATCCGTTTCCAAAAACATCAGTTCCCAAAATGTTATTCTCCCAAAAGATAGTTTGTCTTGATATCCGTTTCATAAAACATCCGTTCCCATTTCTTTGACCCAAACACGAACGTGTACGTAAATAAATGAATGCAATTTAAACACTAAAAAAATACTAGACTTGATTCTTTCGTCAATGGATAGCCGAATAGCTTATAGTATGCAGTTTTAGATACTACCAACAACTCAGCCGTACCCCTAGCGTGCGTACCTCTTTTGCTGTGAATGGTCATAAATTGCGTAAGTCGTTGAGCGGCAATAAAGACAAATGAGGATTTCCTTACGGATATCGTAAGAAACGGGTCTTTAGGGCATATTTCACATTGATAAACAGTGAATCTCACTTTAAAATAGTTTAACGGTAGTAATTTTAATTATTTTTAAGTAGTAAACGTGGTTGGAGATTTAACGGCCTATATTCCTAAGATTATTCAATATTTACTAGATAACTTATCGTAATAAAATGGAATAAGTATTAGAACATTAAAATGTTTAAAAAATACTGTATATTACACAGGATTGGCTACCGGAACATTTATATTTTGTTAAATTATTCATAGTAGCGGCTTCCAAAATTTTATTGTCCTACTACGAACCCTTAATAGTTTCGCCATGTCCGTCCGTCCGTCCGCAACTTAGCTCAGACTCTTAGTACTAGAATGCTTTTATTTGGCATGAATATACATATTAGTTACGCAGACAAAGTGGTAAAATAAAATCTTTAAAAAAAGGTTAGGTTACCTTACCTCCCATACACGTAATTATTTATTTGTTGTTATTTTGCGGTGTTGGAAAACTGACAGCGACCTATGTCGATGTATGGGGATAACAGTTTTCAAACGGCAAAAGTTACGGCTTCGGAACCGAACTTGATTGTTCTTGAGAACAGGCGATTTAAGTGTTAATACCTACTAAAAATCTTCTAAGACAGCACCAAATAACTTTTAATAGAAAATTAGTTCACACTTGCTGTTTTTAGGGTTCGGTACCTCAAAAGGAAAAAATGGAACCCTTATAGAATCACTTTGTTCTCCGTCTGTCTGTCCGTCGAACGCGAGGAGGTATCGAGTTGAAATTTAGATCATATACTAAAGTCTACAGTCCGTTGAAGCTGTGCAAAAATCAAACTTCTAAGTTAACGTAAAAAAAAGATACGGCTGTTTATGCCGCAATAAACGTATATTTCGACACTCTCAAGGGAATCAAAATTTATAGGGTATTTTCCGTTGACCTAGAATTATGAAATTTGGCAAGTAATACCGTCTTATACTACAAATATAGGAAAAAATCTGAAAGTACAACACTTTAAATTTTAATGCAATTTCATCAATCTAAATCAAACGCTATACATCTTGACATAAGATATAACGATCAATGTATAGAACAGACTGAGGTCGCGAAATACTTAGGTATTAATATTGATAAACACATAAGTTGGAAACCACATACTGACTCTTTATCCACTAGAATAAATAACTTTGTATTTGCCTTACGAAAAGTCTCAACTATATCTTATCAAAAAACAGCGTTACTAACTTATTACGGATATGTTGAGTCAATTTTACGATACGGTATTGTATTCTGGGGTAATAAAGTACAAAACTCGATCCAAAGTGTTTTTTTAATCGCAGATTAGAGCAATGTGCAATATTAAACGAACTGAATCTTGTAAACCCCATTTTAAAACACTAGCCATACTGACCTTACCAAGCCTATACATCTTTGAAATGTCAGTCTTTGTTAAATCAAATCCAGGTCTATTGCCACTTAAAAGCTCCTACCCAAGCGGAAGACCGATTCGGAATAAATATAAAATAAATGTGGTCCCTGGCAAAACAGTACTTTTAAGAAAAAGTATATTGGGAATGGCAACGAAAATTTATAACTTGTTACCAGATGCTGTTAAATGTCAAGAACTTCACATATTTAAGAAGAACCTAAAAAGCAAACTGGTCGAAAGAGCTTATTATACGCATGATGATTTTTTTAATGACAAAGTCTGATTGTATATGTTTAATTGTGATATTCTTAATTCTTATTCTGTGCTAAATATATTTACTATGGTTGACATTTTTAAATCCGTTTGATATTTATTTAATACTAGCTTTTGCCCGCGACTTCGTCCGCTTAGAACTCGTTTATCGCAGTTAAGTAAATTAATAGCTTTAAGTAATTCTATAGTTTGACGCCCTCCCTGGCCAGAATGATCTTTCAAACACATGTAATATTGAGCTCGAAATTTACCGGGACACCAACTTTAACCATGAACTTACGGGAGGGCACTCCCGATACCTCCAGAGTTCAGGAACTCTAAGTGTAGGACGTGCCTTGCTCTGTGTCTATGAAATTGTCTACCAAGATATACTCCATAACATCGCCTTCTACGTCAGACATATTTTTTTATTTATCCGCCCGACAATTTCGTTTGTCGGTGCTAATATTGCCCTTTCGTACAAACATTCTCCATTCTTTATATTGTTTTTTAGATCGGAGTACACGTTATTTCTTAGATCATCTGTGTTTTGTACAATATTACAGAATTCGCAGTTTAATGTATTCAAATCGTTACTATCTGTCGCCAATTTTTAGTAGAGCTGCCGCATATATTGCCCCGACTGTGTATCATTGTGTACTCGTAGTTCCTGGCATATTTGTAGTGAGATTTTTTTTATATATATATACTCATATCGTAGATGCCGAAATGCATTTATTTTATCCGCTGGTGTGCCCCTAGTTATCACCGGTAGATGAGAATCTGTCTAAATTCGCCGTCTCAAAGTACCATCCCTCCCACGATAGTTTGGTTGCTCTTAAAATATCCATCATAGTTAAATATTACATATATTATAACATGAGTCTTAATACTAATTTTAATGTATCTATCATTATAAATGGCCGAACTCCCAAACATAAATGACCGAATTCTCATACAAACCCGTACGTAATTAGGGGTGATTTTCGAGATAATAAGTATAAATTTTATCTAATTTGGTTCCGCGGTTAATCCGTGAAAGTGTAACAAACAGACAGACGACAGACATAATTACTTTCGCATTTATAATATTAGTATGGATTTTCTTTCTACAGCAATATAAAATGTAGGTACCTATCGATGTATAGATTTTTTACTCATTGAAGTCATTGAGTATTGTTTGAACTGACATGTTAGAATTAAATAACCGACCAAGTTCCGCCAAAAAATAAAATGACTGTAAGTATTTTCTTTAAGTGATCATAATAGCCGAAGAAAAAGTATCGTAAACAGCGGAAAAAAAAGTTAAAATCTGACACCGCTCCTTTTGATATAACAAAACCGAGTGTACAAAGCCTGTCCCATGTCGTCACACTGGGTGGCAGAAGCCATAGAAGGAATAAATTAATCAATTTCACAATTTTGTCTATTAATTACTAATCTTATTACTATATATTAGTAATTATTTGGTTCTCTATTGGATGGCATAAAATTGTTTGTAATAATATTGTTACGCATAATTGCTTTTAGCCGAAATAGCGATGTGCATAATCCCTTTACGCATATATTTTTACGCATAAAATTAAAAAGCATAATCGTCATGAAGACTAACGTCAAATAGCATAAATACAAAAAGTCATAATAATTAATTGGCATCATTACAAAATGCATAACAGTATTGTCCTAAAAAATAGTCATGTACAAATGGCACATAGCAATACAATTGCTATAGCGAAATTCGTAGACGTACTACGAGAAAAGGTTAATTTTGGTTTTGTGGTTATATATATTTAAAAACTAAGGCAAGGTCGACGCGCGGACCTCCTTTTCTGCGTTGCTTGGGCGCTTCGCGCCTGGATATCATGCTAACCTAACCCAACCTAATGTACCTAACGTGACCTAATTTAACCTTACCTAATATGCAACAACGAAACTGTATTTTATTCATTTAGAAAACTGAAATTATGGTTAATGACATATATAACAAATAATTATTAGCCCAAACAATAATATGCATAATGTGTATTAGTCTAATAATAATTAGTCCAACTGAAATTATTCTAATAGCGTTATATGCCAAAAAAGTATTAGGCCAAAGTATTATTATACGACAGTACCATTATGCCAATTCAAATTATGCCAAATCAATTATGGGAAACAATAATAGTCTAAAACAAATTATGCGATCCAAGGGGATCCCTAATTATTTATTTAAATATGATGTCATTTTCAAAGTCTGCGTCCCCAAAAACTAAGAAAATTTTATCCATGACAACTTTTTATAAAACATCATGGCCGCCATTTTGATTTTCTACCTATAATTTCACATCATTTTTGAAATCTGCGTCCTCAAAATCTAAGAAAATGACAATTATGTCCACTTTAAAAAAAAACCATGGCCGCCATCTTGAATTCTAAATTTAACATCATTTTCATAATCAGCGTCCCCAAAATGTAAGAAAATGATACCAATGACGACTTTTTCAATAGACATCATGGCGGCCATTTTGAATTCCCGATTTGATATCGTTTTCGAAATCTGCGTCAACGCAACCTAAGAAAATGACACCCATGATGACTTTTTCAAAAACACCAAACATATTGTCGTTATTCCCTCGGGAACTTTTAAATTTTCCGGGATAGCATTTTCCTATGTGTTAATCCAGGGTATAAGCTACCTTCATTCTAAATTTCATCCAAATCCATCCAGCCGTTGCAGCTTGAAGGAGTAACAAACTAAAACCCCCTTTTACCCCCTTAGGGTTAGTTTTTCCTAAATCGCTGAAAGCAGTATTTTTTATTTATAAACCATAGCCTAAATACCAATTTCCAAATGTAGCCATTTGGATATCTCCCATACAAATTTCTACTCCCCATTTATCGCCTTAGGAGAAGTTTTTCCAATATCTCTGAAAATTTTATTTACATTTATACCAATACCAATTACCACGTTTCCAACTAAAAAACTGAACATAAATGACCAAATTCATACAAACTACCATCCCAAATCTCACCCCCTTAGGGATGATTTTCGAGATATAAAGTATAAATTTATTCTATTTCTGTTCCGCTGTTTATCCGTAAATGCATAACAAACAGACAGACGACAGACATAATTACTTTCACGTTTATAATATTAGTATGGATTTTCTTTCTACAGCGATATTATGTGTACCTATCGATGTTTAGATTTTTTACCCCTTGAGTATTGTGTGAACTGACATTTTAGAATTAAATAACCGACCAATTTCCGCCAAAAAATAAAATGACTGTACGTTTTTTTTTAAGTTATCATTATAACCGCCCTTATATTAAAAAATAGCTTAAGAATAAGTATTGAAAATAGCGGAGAAAACTGTTAAAATCTGGATATGTCAACGCTGACAGCGATAATCTGACACAGCTCCCATTTAATAAAGACTAACAAAACTGAATGTACAAAGCCTGTCCCATGTTGTCACAATGGGTCGCAAAAGCCATAGGAGAAATAAATTATTCAATTGCACAATTTTGTCAAATAATTACTCATCTTATTCTATATTAGTAATTATTTGCGTCCCCAAAAACTAAGAAAATGTTACCCGTGTCAACTTTTTCAAAAAACATCATTGCCGCCAGCTTGAATTCTAAATTTGACATCATTTTCATAATCTGCGTCCCCAAAATGTAAGAAAATGATACCAATGACGACTTTTTCAATAAACATCATGGCGGCCATTTTGAATTCCAAATTTGATATCATTTTCGAAATCTGCGTCAACGCAACCTAAGGAAATGACACCCATGATGACTTTTAAAAAAACACCAAACATATTGTCGTTATTCCCTCGGGAACTTTTAAATTTTCCGGGATGGGATTTTTCTATGTGTTAATCCAGGGTATAAGCTATCTCCATTCTAAATTTCATCCAAATCCATCCAGCGCCATCGCAGAGTGAAGGAGGAACAAACTAAAACTCCCTTTTACCCCCTTTAGGGGTAGTTTTTCTAAATCGCTGAAAGTAGTATTATTTATTTAAAAATAGTAGCCTAAATACCCATTTCTAAATTGCTTATTTTAAAAATAACTAATCTACCAAACAAATTTCTACACCCTATTTTAACCCTATAGGGGATGAATTTCCAAAAATGCTTTCTTAGTGCACCCCTAGGTACCCAAGGAATATTCCCTTCAAATTTCACGTCCCTAGGTACAGCGGTTTAGGCTGTGCGTTGATCGATCAGTCAGCCAGTTTTACCCCTTTCCATCCCTTCGGGGATGAAATTATCAAAAACGCTGAGACACGTATACATTAATATTCAATTTTCAACCTAAACACAAAATTTGAAAAGTCTAACTTAAACAAAACCTGACGGACTTTCATACAAATTTTCATCCCCTTAGGGGTGGAATTTCCAAAAATCCTTCCTTAGTGGATCTTTACACTATATACGGTAAATATATGCAAAATTTCAAGTCCCTAGGTCCAGCGGTTTGGGCTGTGCATTGATGTATCAACAATCAGTTGTACCCCTTTTACCAAAAACGCTGAGAAATTATCAAAATTATCAAAAACGCTGAGACACGTATAAGTTAAAATTCAATCGCCAACCTAAACACAAAATTTGAAGCGTCTAACTTCAAAACTGACGGACTTTATACAAACGTTTTTCTTTATGCAAGGAACGGCGGTGGTGCAAATTTTGAAAAGAGTTATCCGTATCATTTATTTTTTCCATCGACGGGCAAGCAAGCAGACAGCCCACCTAATGGAAAGTGGTCACCGCCGCCTATGGATATTTGCAACACCGGAGGCGTCACCAATGCGTTGCCGGTCTCGAAGAAATTTAATGATACAATTTTTCATGTGCGGAACCCTCGGTGGGCGAGTCCGACTCGCACTTGTCCGTTTTTTTTTTACTTAGTTTTTTGTGTTTGTAGTACTTAACGGCTTTGGAACCCTACATTGAGCATGGTCCAAAATGCTCTTGTCCGGTTTTAATTCACGTTTTAAGATAGTGGTTTTACATTAGAATTATGTACCTAGTAGTAGACGGTACGGAACCCTTCAATGTGCGTGGTCCGACAACGGTACTTACGTGGTGTTAAGTTTCGTCTTTTGAAATGTTAGTTAAATAACTGTTGGGCAAAACTTTATGTAATCTGCGACGTAGTTTCATAGTGCACTGGGTGAAAAAAGGCAACTCCTAAAATGCAACAATATATGTAGTAATAAATAAGAGTAGGTAAGTTTCGTCTTTCCATTTCCTTTAGCGTATAACAAAATACTCAACTATTTTCCATTGATATTTATGTATTAATTTAAAACACGCTTTGCGAATTTTTTCGATTAAGTTGATGGGATCGTGGCCGCGCCGCAGGCAAGGGCACCACGCAACCCCGCCACCACTGACGCTGACCGCTCCCACAGCGAGGCGCGCACACGCCGCGCGGCGTGTTTGAATTATTCGTATTTATCGCACGGAGTGCTTACGTATCAGCATTTAGTGTCGCCGTGATTTTATATTTCTAATCTTTTATTTGGTAACTGAGATCATTGTCATGACTGCTTATAATTAACTCTACAAACTCTAATTCAATATTGGCTTTACTGATTCACCAGAAATTAATTATCTAGACACGCCGATAGTCTACACTTTTTTCTAGTATATTAAGTTGATCGGTCATATCATAATTGTGCGATATCAGCTACTCTAATTCTTTATTTACAAAATAATTACCATTTTTTTGTTTACCAGAATGCAGGTATTCCGGATTACTAAAATCGGAATATTGTAAAGAAATTAAAGTGTTATACGGTATGAAACAGTTTTTTTTAACTCTAATTCTATATTTACAGAGCTGTTGGCAAAAATTAAAATATATCAATATGGCCGAAACCCCCAAGTAAAATTTCCTAACTTTTTAGATTATTGTTACTTGACATGCCTCCAACGAATATCAAACGAATAACGAACTCTAATGTTATCAAAAACTATTTTTGCTTCACCGCTGGTCTATCTATCGAGGGGAACCAGTTAAAAATTAAACAACTGAAATTAGTTACATTCTAGTTGGCTAAGTAACATAGTTCTATAAAAGACAAAGTGTTCAACTTAAACTATCTTATAATTCTAAAAATGAAAATGTATTAAACTTAAAATATCTTATCTACAATAGCTTCAGTCTCGGCATAATTTAATGAGAGCAGGAATTTAAGTATACGCTTTTTAGCTTCACTTATAGTGCAGCCCCTCAGGTTACAGTGTTTGAGAAATATATTATATGTAGATGCTCTGACGTGATCCACAAAACGTTTACCGAAGGCGAAAAGTACCTTTGCAACTGGTAGTCTGAAAACTGGTAGATTGTATAAAGATTTAAAGTTTAAAATGTTTATTGAATCCTAATTAGAACTATCTTAACGTAATGTTGTAAACTTTTTTGAGTAATGTGATGGATGATATATGATGATCTACGGAAATCATGAAATTACTCTTTGTAATGGAGTTCAATAGAAAAGACAAATGATGTAAACAAACCAATATACCTTCATTACTTCATAATCACGCACTTTTCAAGAACGAACATGCTTCTATCAGCAAACGTTCACGCATAAACTTTGTACTTACATATATTTTTGTGTTATTTATTCATATTTCACTAAAAATAAGTTAAGGTAATGTTATTAGGTTATACAGGTCATCCCACGGCTATGCCACATGGAAGGAAAGTACCTTAAATATTGTAGATGGAACATTTTACTGAAAGAAGACATTATTTGAATTTAAAAAACAATTTAAACTTCATTCATAGATATTTAAATAATTACATGGTTGAACCGGGATTCGAACCCGTTACACGAGAAAAATAATTACCCTCTAGCTTTATCATACCGATGGAAAGGCTTCATCATAAGAATTATTTTTTGCTAAATAACATAGTATCAAAAATAAAAGGAAGACCATAAATTATATATATCTAGAGGTCCTCTAAATAACTACGTAAAAATCATCCGTGGCCGCTGAAAAAATAAATGACAATATTCTTCAAACTAATTTACCCAATGCCCTCTATGTTGTCTTTGAATTCTATATTTTTAGTGTTAGGAATATTTATCATCGTTTAGATAATCAGTTTGTCTGCGTAAGTATGCTGCAGAAAGTAACAATTTATAAACGGGTTCATTATCAAAAAAAATCACCACGTAATTTTGCACACGACTGTTCCGTACAGCGATCGGCTTCGCACTGCGGGACTTTTCTTTGTCATACGCGACCGACGGTACGCTCGACCGACGTCAGCGACCGATATCAGCGTAGGAGGAAATCAAGCCTTAATCTGTACGGGAAACAAATTATCGATCACCTGTAGCCTCAAATCCTGACACTGGCAAAGTTGTCCATATAGACGGAAGCCATTCCGAGAATAATAGAATTGAATTGATAGATTCGAGTATATCTGATTAATAACAATAAGATATAGTCTGTATTTTAACTCCGCCACAGCCGGTCCTAAGCTCAGGTTGAGAAAGGAGGAAGATCGCCGAGCCGAGCCACAGGCCTGCCTCAGGGCAGCCTTTGTTAGTTAACTAACCTGTACCCGGGCAATGGCTGCTCTGAGGCATGGAAATACCCTCAAAAAGGTCCGGGCTCCAAGACGTTTTGCCAAGGTGGAGATGCTGCGGCAATTAACCTTCATGGATAGTACAAATAAAACAAGGCCCCGAGTTCCCAGCGTCTGCGCTAGGCTGGGCCCCGACAGCGGCTCTAGCCATGGCGTAGACAGGGGTGCGAAGAATCTCTGGCAGAGATCCGGCTGTCACACACAACTATATTTGGCTACATACAATACTAGGACTCTGAGATTGCAAACAAAACTGGAAGAACTGGAAAGAGATCTTGCAGACATAAAGTGGGACATAATAGGACTAAGCGAAGTAAAGCGTGAAGGGGAAGACACTATCAAATTAAACACTGGCAATATTCTTTTCCATACGGGGAGCACAAGATCAGCAATTGGCAGCGTGTGATTCTTGACAAACCTAAAATTCGCAAATAACATCACTGCATTGTGCAGTATATCACCAAGAGCAGCCTACGTAGTTCGTAAAATAAATATGCGATACTCCATTAAGATTGTTCAAGCTTATGCTCCAGCCTCCACTTCCACGCACGAAGAAGCAGAGATAAAAGTCGATAAAGCTGTGTATACAGGGAAGAAAGCTCAGTTCAATATCATCATGGGAGACTTCAATGCAAAAATAGGTGTAAAAAATAAAGACGAAACCCACGTAGGACCATTTGGAGTCGGGAAAAGGAATGCCAGGGGATAAAAACAATGGTGAACTATTTGCAATCGAGGAAATTCTTTGTAATGAACTCTTTCTATCACAAAAAACTTCAAAGAAAATGGACATGGGCTAGCCCAGATGGCAAAACAAAGAATGAAATCGACTTCATATGCACAGAAAAAAAACACATGTTTTTGGTCGACCACTAGAATGTACGGTGCTGAGAGAGGCACGACGTCATCGAAACTCCCAATACCAGCGATAAATAGTCGTTTGGCGTGGTGCTTCCACATTATATATGGAAACAAGCTCACCGAGACATTCATCTTGAGATAACCCTCGACGAAAGTTGTGAAAATTATGGCACGGAAATTTTCACGCCTGAGTTCCATTTTGCGTATCGTCTTGTCAAATATAAACTGGCAGTACGAAAAAAACGAGCTTTTTTTAAAATTGTATAAATGTCATTACGGTTGCAAGCGGCCAGTACTCACGTAACAAAAAAGGTTTTATGCTAAGTCAATCTCGAGTACTCAATTCCCGATCATTTCGGTGTGGCCCTCGTATATGAAATTCTAAACTGATAGTTGATATATCAACGCACAGCCCAAACCGCTATACCTAGAGACATTACATTAAGCATAATATACATTATACAATGGAAAGAAATAAGGAAGGATTTTTAGAAATTCCACACCTAAATGGGTAAAATAGGGGATGAAATTTTGTATGAAAGTCCGTTAATTTTGAAGTCAGAATCTTAAATTTTGGTGTTTAGATCGACGATTGAAAATAAAGTTATACGTGACTCAGCGTTTTTGATAACTTTATCCCCGAATTGATGGAAGGGGGGAAAACTTACTGACTGATCGATTTAACGCACACCCCATTTGCTGGACCTAGGGACTTGAAATTTGAAAGGAATATTCCTTGGGTACCCTAGGGGTGCACTTATGAAGGGATTTTAGGAAATTCATCCCCTAAGGGCTTAAAATAGGGGGTGGAAGTGTGTATGGGAGATTAGTTATTTTTGAACTAAGCAACTTGGAAATTGGTATTTAGGCTACTGTTTACGAGAGAATATTGTAAGCGACAGCCAAGCGGAACTTAAGGCACTTACAGCGCTAAAAGTAGACTCGAAATTAGTTTACAATGGTATTCAAGACTTAAACAGGATTGGTAGGCGCAACAAAGTGAAACTGATGTGGATTCCAGGACACGAAGGCTTTCCCGGTAATGAAGCCGCGGTCGAGCTGGCAAGGGCGCATACGTCGGACCTGAACCATTTGAGGCTGCATTGGATTAAGCGCTAAAAGAGGGGTAATTGCACAAAAGATCCCATAGGGTCGAAGTGTATCCGTAAGGACCCCGCCAACAACATAAGATAAGATACTGTTTAGAAACAAAAAATAAGACTTTCAGTGATTTAGGAATAATTACCCCTAAGGGGGTAAAAGGGGGTTTTAGTTTGCTAGTCCTTCACGCTGCAATGGCTGGACGGATTTGGATGAAATTTAGGAGGGGGAATAACAATAATGTGTTTGATGTCTTTTGTAAAAGTCATCATGGGTGTCTTTTTCTTAGGTTACAGTGACGCAGATTTCGAAAATGATATCAAATTTGTAATTCTAAATGGCGGCCTTGTTTTTTTATTAAATGGTCATGAGTGTCATTCCTTTAGATTTTAGGAACGCAAATTTAAATTTAAATAATGTCAAATTTGGAATTCAAGACAGCGGCCATGAAGTTTTTTGAAAAAGTCGACATAGTTTTAGTTTTTTTATATATCGGGGATGTATTTTTCGGAAACGATGTCAGTTTAGGAATTCAAGATGGCGGTTTAATTATCACCTTCTTACCTTGCAGAACCTTCTGTTTTATACTTAGAGGTAATTGACTTGCAATGACAAATTCACAACAAAGTTTGATTTTAGTTAAATATGAACATGACAAGCGTATTCAAACGTGGTGGTAGGTAAAAGTATGTAATATGGAAGACCAGTGCGTAATATTCAAACGGTTTAAGTACGCTACTGGATGATTTACCTACTGCATCGTCAGTGTTTACCACCGTAATTCTGTCCTTCAAAGGACATCAGCATTTATAACCTCTGCTTGGTCGTTATCAGACCTTCTACTGTTGTGACTGTAGCGCACAGATAATTTTATCTCATCGGCACGTTCTCCTTGGGTCTATCGGAAAAGTATGACGAAAATCTTATATCCATATTTTTGCCAAAATCAAATTAAATTCTCCAGTTTTGCTGGTTCTCAAAATGTATACTGACTGAATTTTGTTCACCTGTTAATGAACCACAATAATTATCACTACTAATACTGACCAACCTCTCTAAAGCTACCACATTGTTAAGTAATCTTTTTACCGGCTATAGTACTTCCACACCAGATAATAATTTTAGGTGTTACATAATACTTCTGCAAAGTTCCTCTGTTCTGCTACCTACCAATTTATTACGTCTGCTGGATCTTGTATTGTACTCATTGTTCTGCGCAGGGAACGTACAGCTATTTTTAATTTTAAATTACCCCGAATTAGACGCGAGCGGTGCCGCGGGCAAAAGCTAGTTTATACTATAAAGTAGTAAGAATGACAAAAAAGCATTTTATTTTTATTTTCGTAGTTTCACATATATCATAATTAAAGAAAAAACATTTTAACGGCGAAATAGTTCTGAATTAACATTTTAAACTTTTATGCTTTATACATTACGAAATATTTAAAAAAATAACTCACGATGCACATACTGCCTTCCTACGGAAAAGGCACAAGTGTAATTAATTCATGGAAGCATATTAAACTCTCAAAGGTTAAGGTTGGAATTGCAATACCATTCATATATTAGATGTGCCTTTTCTCCGTAGGAGAGCAGCATTCTCACAGCAAAAAACTTTTAATACTCGTATTCTCATAATTATTTATTCTCTGGCTACGCGACTATTTGACCAACTTCCACTCCTGATCTTTTTTCCTTACTATAAAATAATTATAACATTTAACGGATTCTATTTAAAAAAAAAGTTAAAAATATGTTTTAAGGAGGTACTAAATAATTACATATATTAAAAAAAAACATTATTAACATACAAATTCAAATTAATTACTTAAACCTTAAAAAAACCATAGATTTGTTTAAAAAAAAACATCGAAACCATTGCGTTCCACAACAAACTATGTTTCGCTGTAGGTACTTACTAGTACATTACTGCACAGACCGGGAAATAGGCCGTTGCGGGACGAGTAGAGTTAGCGTGGCCGAGACGCAATCGAAGCCGCGCTATATACGAGTCCGACAACTGCCCTTCCCGGTCGAGGCTTGTATAATGCTTTTCTCCAACAATGTGAGGAAATTTAACACAATTGTTAATAATATTAAACACAGTCCCAACATTTCCTTGAAAAAAAAGAAAAGAAACGTACGATTTAGTGTGACACTAAAATAAAGCATTAATTAAATAAGATCACACATTTAAACGTAATAAATTCAATTTGAATAAAATATAGTATAAATTATAACATTTATTACGCCTTTATGTTATTTCGGCAATTTATTTTGTTTACGAACGCAATTTGTTTTTAAAAAAACGTCAAACTATTTGATACATTTTTAAATACGCTGTAAACGCTATTTGAAATATTTGACTTTTTTAGTCTAAAAGTAAAATATACAAGAAAGAATTTTGATTGCACGAGGATTTGGCTGTCTGGAGTTATTTATCATAGCCCAAACACGGTTTTAAAAAGTAAAACACCAGGTACGTAATGAAATTTCATACATTTTTCGCGGCCGCTGCCGTTGGTAAATAATAACTTTGTTTTTTTTTTTTAATTTTGCCTGGACCTGGAACTCAGAACTTCGCGGGCTGATTTTACAACAGTAAGGTTAACATTTCCGAGCATGTGGGAGAAAACCATTTTATTGGTCCTTAAGATTTAATGTGCAATGGATAGAACTTTTTAAGTTTATCGTTACGAAAAAAAATGTGAAACGGGTCATTATTCGAGCGTTTCAGCCGCCTCACTTTTGTGGACATATTTTTGAAAAATGGGGCGTATATTTTGATGCCGTTTTTGAATATTTGTTAGATGTCCGGTAAACTTATTCCTAACTAGAAACGAAATCGAAATCTGCAGCTACTTCTACAAAAATGTGACCTCGAAAGTGAATCGGAACAAACGCCCAAATAATGACCCAAACAACCCAATTCTTAGTGGCAACCACCACACAAAGGGACAGTTGTTGGGTATAAATTGGATTGTATTGGATCATATTGCCAATTAGTTTGATCCTTGATCAACTCATTTATTTGCGGTTATAATAGCGATTCTCATTCTACCGTACAGAATTGAAACCTTGGACGTTTTGCGGCCAAAATAATTTGCAGAAAGGAAGTATTGCGAATGGAACAGTTAGAAAAGGGTCATTGTACCTAAATCTTTTACCCTTTTTTAGTAACGTTATCGTCTATAAAAAAAAACTATGTGAATAGCACTCAAGTATCTTACTGCGCCTGGGTTATGGTGACAGACAGGAATTGGTTCTCCTCCTTAGCGTTGGTTGGCTCGCGCGCCTCGAGCACGCGCCCGCCGAGCAGGCCCGTCGTCCACTCGTCCTCTAAATTCCTGTCACATACATGGTAACGTTTACAGATGCGCTAAATTGTAATATTGTTATGTTTGCAATGCAATAACATAATTTATTTTTAATTCGTAGTAAAGGTAGATCAGCAGTTGATGTGTTTCGGCTGACATGATATTGATTATTATTATAGAACATTCCATTCTCTTTAAATAAAATAGCAATAATAATGTCAAAAACCACTTTAAATAAATGTAAATTTATTCAAAATGATCAATTAATAATGAAATAGGATGTTTAATGAGCTAGTGCATAACCCTTCGGGGACGATAGAAGGCTATAGACGAATAATATTCTCGTTAAATAAAATAAGTACGTATCTAACGCTTCGCTAAATATTAGACCGCCCAGGAGGTTAAGCGATTCTTTTGAGCATATTTTTTTACCCGGACCAACCCCGTTGCCGGATTACAACCTGATACTACAGGCATCACCGGATTCACCAGATCAAACTGCTCGGTTACAAATCTATCAATTTGATGTTTCTCGTCATACTATTCAAACCTACAGTAATATCATATTCCGCTCTCGCTCGGTATCATTACGCTAATGATGCGTCAATGATTTTCAAACTGTCGCGGTAAAAGTTGTAGATACCATTTTTTTGTAAAATCTTTTACGGTTAAATAATAAATAATAATAATAAGTACCTGTAAGAACGAGCGTCGCTCGGGTTGAAACGAAATTTCCCGAAGATGACAACTTGATAGATCGATTTTTCGCCCCCGTAAACCCTTGTATTTCAAATTTCATCGAAATCGTTGGAGCCGTTTCCGAAATTCAGATTAACTTTTGCTCTTACAGCTTTTAATAGAGCATTTATTATCTAATACCTTTAAACGAGCAATTCTTGTATGCTGTAAGAGCAAAAGTTTCAAGGGTGGAACGGTCGGTTTCTATACTGTTCCACCAAAAGAATCGCTTGCCGAGGAGTGGTTGCGTAATTGCACAAATTCTAGGGACTAACTCTGTAGGTCATACCTCAATAAATTTTTATTATGGGACCAACATCAAGATCGTGAAAAAAATTCGGCTGTTTAGCCCTTGAAGTTTGTATGGAACAGGAGATTTTTTATCCGCGATTTTGATGTTGGTCTCATAATTAAAGTTGATAAGTATGACCTACAAAGTTAGTCCCTAAAATTTGTGCACTGATAAAAAAATTACCCTGTATACAATTATAGTCTTAATATTACCCCGATTTTAAAGTTTGGAAATCTTTGGTTATGACGGTTATGACGGATATGACGTAGTAGCTGTCCAATCACGTGACCACTGCTTCTCGGAAGAGAATACCAGGCGAATTATATTATTGTACCATGGGCCACGAGGTATACACCTTGCCCGGGACGTACCCGAAGGATTTTAACATAGTGTTCCTAAGATAATTTCCAGTTACAAATCCCTGTAAAGGCCCTGATGGTTTGCCAGTCTTATTTATTCGCTCTTGTGCGGACGCTTTGGCCAAACCGCTGACGCTTATATTTAGAAAGTCTCTCCGTGATGGTGTCTTTCGAAGTCTCTGGAAGCTCACCAAAATAACGCCTGTACACAAAAAAGGTGACGTCTGACGTCTCAAATTACCGCCCCATTAGTATTCAAAGTATATTTTCTAAAGTTTTTGAAAGCATTGTAGTGTCCGCAGTTTATTCTCATTTTAATCACGTGCTTTACCCTCATCAACATGGTTCTGTCAGGAATCGCTCAACATCAACCAATCTTCTGACTTATATGTACCATTTATCCTTAGCGTTTCACACAAAAACCCAAATTGATTCTGTCTATACAGATTTTGCCAAAGCCTTTGACCGGGTAAATCATCACATACTCTTGATAAAACTCAAACACTTGGGCATCCATGGGAGCTTGCTGCGGTGGTTTAAATCTTACTAATAAGTAATATTGAAACCACCGCAGCAAGCGGATCTCAGTTAGTCTGTGTGTGTGTATTTGGGTTCGAGTCCATCCCGTTTTTAGCTGAATCTGGTGTACCCCAGGGTTCAAATTTAGGTCCTCTTTTATTTCTTTTTTTCATTAATGACCTTTCAAGAAGCATTAGGTGCAACTGCTTGGCTTAAGCAGATGACATCAAAATATTTCATTGTATAACATCAATTGAGGACTGCTTTATTCTGCAAGCTGACCTAAACACAGTTGACGAGTGGTGTAAAACCAATTGTATGTCATTAAGTGTTAACAAATGCCAATGCATTTCCTTTACTAAAAAACTTAATGCCGTTAATTTCACATATAATATTGATGGAATTCCATTGGAAAGAGTGACAACAATTAGGGATCTTGGGGTCATTTTTGACAGTCAATTGTAATTCCGCGGCCATTATGACGTTATCGTATCTAAGGCGAGTCGTATGTTGGGTTTTGTGCTACGAACTACTAAACCTTTTAAGAAAGTACAAAGTCTCGTAATTTTATACACTTCTTTAGTTAGACCTAATCTGGAATACTGTAGCTGTGTTTGGTACCCAATCTATAATATCCACTCAAGCCGCATTGAGTCTATACAAATGAAATTCGTCCGCCATCTCAGCAGGTTAACTGGTGTGCGACGTTCTATTCCTCAATATAGCGACAGGTTAGTTAATTTGCGCCTATCATCTTTGGAGTATAGACGTGATGTGACCGATGTAATGACACTACATAGGATTTTGAATGGTGTTCTTGATACTGATCTTATTAGCTACATATCCTTTATTGCCAAGAAAAAGATCACGAGGAATCAGAAAATATTTAGCATACCCTTTACGAGCAACAACCTCTCATTTAACGCTCCTCTCCTAAGGATGTGTCGTAGATATAATTTCTTAGACATAGACATAGATATATTCTCCGACAGCGCGAACAAATTTAGAACCAAATTAATGATGCAGCCACATTACTAATTTTGCATATTTATGACGTAATCATCTTCACTTATTATTTACCGAAATGAAATGTAAATGCTGTGTACAATCATTATTGTGTTGTTACCATTTAAGTGTCTTTTGTGTACCCTTTATTTTAAATGCTCGGTGTTCAACATGTTATTGTACCTAATAAATAAAATAAATAAATTAAAAATGTCGTATAAAGTAAGCTCAATTCGGTCTAGTTTTTGAGTATAACCATTTTTGTGAAAAAGAACCAGTTACAAAAACTTAGGTGCAATAATTGCGACGTTGCCACTTTTAAGGCGAGTAAAATCATCTGTATACATATCACAAATTAACTGAATCAAATGAAACTCGCACGCAAGACACATCCATAACTTCTACAGATATGGTTTATATTCGTCTGCGAAGTGCCCTAAACTTGTTGGCTAAAATATGACACACAGAAGAATGAATGAATATGACAAGTACAAGTATGCTAGTGTCATAGTGTTATTGACATTGTTTACATATCAGTTGATGTTCGGATTGGGTTCGCGGTGAATGTTAAAACAAGAGAGGAATTTAATAGTTGTTTATTGACTTAGAAGTTCTAATGTTATAAAAGTCTTTAGAAACTATGTTAGTTAAAAATGTTAAGAAATGTTAAAATGTTATAAATGTTATGATCGAATGCACCCGGTCGCGGCAGTTCCGAAATATGCACTAACTAATAATTACTCTATGTCGGCGCTCGATGCGCCGCCGATAGAATGCTGACTTACAACTTTACTTAAAATACACGTGTAAGGTGCTTTGCACCGAACATCTTGCCGGGGGCAAACGATGAGGTGAGATGAAGATACTTAAAAAATGTTACAAGATGATTAAACAATGTTTTCATACACTAAGTATTAAAAAAATATCCTAGACATTAATCAAACGATATTTTTCTAAAAATTGGGGAGCTTCCCTTATTCTTTAAAATACACACACTCGGTTCGTTTTCAAAACACTCCCGCAATTTTACCCGCACACTAGCACTACACTCGTCACCGGCGTCGTCGTCGCCAGAGCAGGCGGCGCGGGGGCCGCGCGCGCGCGGGGCGGGCGGCGCGGGCGGAGGGCCCGCCTCACTGTGAGGCTGCGATCCGCCTGTCGTCCCTGGGCCGGCAACGTCTTCTCCTCTATTCTCCGGTGTTGTTGGACATGACCTAGGTCTCCAATTACACCGTGTCCTCCGATATAGGTATATTAATAATACGATTATGCATACGCCCCACAGACTATATATGGCTGTGTAGTGATGGACATCGTGTATAGAGTAGTCGTGAATGAGGGGCTCTTCTTCCTTCATGGACTTAATTATTTCCCCTAGTCTTGTTATTTCTTTAGCTTCATGTTCGCTTTGTATGTTGCTTCCATAGCTTGGAAACGTTATGTTTATGATGTGGTTTATGGGGTCAATCTTTGGGGTTTGTATATCGAAGGCTAAACTTATTTTACTCTGCATGTTTTTGTGGGTGTATATAGTGAAGTTATCGGTTTTAACTACACAGTTTTCTTCCAGATTAATTATATTGCTTTCAGTTAATGTTTTTGCTGTAACTTGATCTTTGCATAATGTTCGAAATTGACACTCCTTACAACAGAAATATAGATACTGGTTTGTTGTTGCCAAGTTTATCCACCTGTTTTGACATGCGGCTTTGTTTGTTTTACAATGCGAGTCTTCATTTTCATCTCTGAGACATAGATCCTTGTCGTTATGCATTTTATAAACTGGTGTCTTCAAGAAACACATATAAGTAAAGGTGTCTCGTAATATGCAGTGTTCCAAATGTTTTTCTGGTATGGGTAAGTATGCGTCTTTTTGCAGGTTTATTGCTACGTGTGTTTCTATAGGGACAATCGATATCATGTTTCCTTCAGAAGTATACGGTATGGGAATAATGTTGTAAAGGTCATAATTATCCCGGCTTATAAGGGGAATACGGATCTCTAATATCAGGTATTTATCAGTGATTCGTGCCTTAATTTTCAACAAATGGTAAATGTTTTGTAACCCACTTTGTACGTTTTCAATAGGAAGGGTCACGTCTGCTACTAAATGTCCAGATATAATGTTAAGTTCGTGTTGAAGTTGTTGGGGATCGATGATGTGCAGATTTATCTTTCCATTGTAGATGTTTGTAATCGTTTCTATTAAGGTATCTTGAATCGCCCTTAAATGATTGAGTAAGTTGTTAGCGGCCATGGCTAGCACTGTAAATTGAGCCATACTTTCTGCGTTAGATAGTTCCTTTTGTATAATACTTACACCTTTTTCCAAACTTTGCAAATGTTCATTTATTATGTTATGTTGTTTTTGGAATGTTTCTTCTGTTCGTTTTAACATGTTGTATTCTGCTTCGACAATTGATGTTTGGTTTTTCCACAATGCTCCTAAATGTTTTTCGTTTTCTCGGATGAGAGTAATTTCCTTTTGATACTGTTCGGCGAATTTATCATCTAATACTCCGAACAGGGCGTTCGCTAGATATCCGACACCGTTTACTAAGCCGCGCCGCACGCGCGGCTCTTGTTTCAGTTGATTACTCAATAATATTTTATTATAATGTTGTAGTTCGGCGTAACTGTAGTGAAGCTGGAGTAGGATAACGTCACAATGAGTCAAAGTTACTACCTGTTTGCAAATGTTCTCGAGTTCGTTATTATATTTTTCGTATGCGGCTGTGCCTTCCCAAAATGGTTTCATATCGTAGAATGCAATAAGCTTCCATTCGTCTCTTATCAGTTTCATGTTGCCCACCTTGTCGAAGTACAAGCCCTGCCCATTGTTAATAGGGGTGACCATTGTGCAATATCCCGTTGTGATTAATGAAAACAAATAAATAAACATCATGAAAACTGTGGTTAAGCATCCTCTTTTTGTGTTATTTTTTGTTAAGTTCATGTTAAGTTTACTTTTTTCTTCTTTCTTTGGTTCTTGATTTTGTTGTTCTTCTTTTTCTAAAGGTAGTACGGATAGTTTAATTACTGGTCTCTTCATTAATCCATTTTTTGTTTTAAGCGTTACGACTCTAACATAGCCGTCTTGACCCGGATGAACATCGATAACTCGACCTAGTGCCCATTTTCCCGCAGGCAGGTTATCCTCGTGTATGACTACTACGTCTCCTTGTTGAATGTTCTGTTGTGGGATTTTCCATTTCTGCCTTGCTGTTAGCTGGCTCAGATATTCTACTTTCCACCTTTTCCAAATATCTCCAAATATCTTTTGTGTTAAGTGCCACCTTGTTCTTGCATCTTCTTCTGTTTCAATCACTGTGACTCCAGCTCTTCCTGTTAGAAAATGTGCTGGTGTGAGAGCATCTAAATTCTCGATGTTTTCAGTTAGTGGGCAAAGTGGACGTGAGTTAAGGCAAGCCTCTAGTTGCGCTAAGATGGTGGAATACTCTTCATAGGTCAACTTTTGTTCTCCTACTACTCGCTTAAGGTGGTGTTTTAGACTTCTTACTGCTCTCTCCCACAAGCCTCCTGCACTCGGCCACGACGGTGCATTAAAATGCCATTCAATTTTCATTTCTGTGACTTCTGTTAGAAAACGATCACTAAAAACGTGAAGTAGTTGTTCCCACTGTTCTTGCAGTATTCTGTTGGCTCCAACGAAATTCGTCCCGTTGTCGCTGTAAATGTGTCGTGGTGTTCCTTTTCTTGCGGCCATCCTTCTCAGGGCAGCAAGGAATGCGGAGCTTGTTAGTTCTGTTACTAGTTCCAGATGTACGGCTTTAGTGACCATACAAACGAAGATAGCTATGTATCCTTTCATAATCTTACTTCCGCGTCCTTTGTTGACCTTGATATCGACAAAACCAGTGTAGTCTACTCCTGAGTGAAAAAAGGGGCTAGCTTCATTGACTCTGGCTGCCGGTAGGTCTCCCATCACTTGTTGTTGTTTCTTTCCGTCCAGTTTTTTACACGTCACGCACTTTCCTATCTGCTTTTTTACTCTGTTATTCCCGCCCACAATCCAAAATTCTTCTCTTATTTTGTTTGCGGTATTTCGGGCGCCGCTATGGAATGTTTGCAAATGAGCTTGTTCGATGAGTAGGGTTGCTAAACGAGAGTCCTTTGCTATGATTTTTGGGTGTTTCATTTCGTATGGTATGTGTGCTTCTCTTAAACGGCCTCCTACTCGTAATATGTTGTTTTCGTCAATAAATGGGTTTAAAGCTAATAGTTTGCTTTTTGATTCGACTTTGCCATGGTTACTCAAGTACTCTATGTCAGCAGTAAACTCATTATTTTGTACGTATTTTATTATTGTCAATTTAGCCTTTTGCAACTCTTGTAATGTGAGAATCTTCGGTAGCTTGCCTCTTGTTCGTGTCAACGCCCGCAAAAGCCATGCGATTGCTCGTATTACTTGCGTAATTGAGCTATGTTTTTCTAATAAATAATCTATAACGTTATGTTTTGTGTCGTAATTTTGAACAGCATTCGTGGTATAGGATCTCTTCTCTTCTTCTGTCGTGTCATATGTTGGTTTGGTTATGTTTTCTTCTTCTATGTTCAATGTTGATAACCATGATGGTCCTGTCCACCATAAGGGATGTTCTTTCAGCTGTGATGCTGTGAGACCTCTGCTCGCCGCGTCTGCTGGGTTTTCTGATGTTTTGACGTATTGCCACTGTTCTGCTGGCATGACTGCTTGTATTTGTTCCACGCGGTTTGCGACAAATGGTCTCCAACGGCCGGGTTGACCTTGCAGCCACCCGAGAACGATTTTCGAGTCGGTCCAGCCAAAGGTCAATGTTTCATACTGTGTTAGAGAATGTTTAATCTTTTTCATTAGTTTTGCCAGCAAATGGGCTCCGCTAATTTCGAGTCTCGGGATTGTTAATTTTTTCTTGTGAGGTACAAGTTTAGTCTTGGCCGCGACAAGTACAACTTTTGTTTTGGTTTTTATTCGTGCGTAAACAACACATGCGTACGAATCAAGGGAAGCGTCACAGAATCCGTGTAATTCAATTATATCATTCTTATTGCTTAATATCCACCTCGGTATCATACACTCTTTAATCTGGTCTATTTCCGCTTGTACCTTGTACCATTCATTATAAATGTTATTTGAAACCTGCTCGTCCCATTGTGTGTTTTCTTTCCATACTTTCTGGAATAGTATTTTTAGTTTTGTAGTTAATGGGACAAGCCAGCCTAATGGGTCAAAAAGTTTGGAGATTTCCGAAAGCAGGAGTCTCTTTGTAGGTCGTGTTAATTGTTTGGTCGCCATATGTTTAAATGTAAATGTATCATTCTTTGAGTTCCAGCATAAACCAAGTGTTTTTGAAATGTTTTCCGTTTTAAAATTAAATACCATATTTTCATTTTCCTGGTTAGTGTTTATGTTTTCTAAAAGTTCTTCGTTATTGGAAGACCATTTTCGCAAATTAAATCCTCCAGATGTTAATAGTTTATTCAGGTCTGCGATCAATTGTTTACCTTGTTCTACCGAGTGCGCTCCGTGTACTAAGTCATCCATGTAAAAGGACTCCTCGAGCACCTTGGAAGCTTCAGGGAAATGTTCACGTTCGTCGGCGGCCAGCTTTTTCAGTGTCATCATGGCCAGAAAGGGGGCTGCTTTGGTCCCATATGTAACTGTTGAGAGTTGAAATGTTTGAATAGGCTGATCTGGGTTCCCTCTCCAAATTATTTTTTGCAGTGATTGATCGACTTCGTTCACATAGATTTGCCTGTACATCTTCTCGATGTCAGCGGTGAAAGCAAATTCATATTGGCGCCATTTTAGTAATAATGTTTGTAAGTCTTGTTGTAGGTTAGGCCCTGTGTACATTAAATCATTAAGAGAGTATCCTGAAGATGTTTTAGCAGATGCATTGAATACTACCCTATATTTCGTTGTTGTTGACTCCACGCGTTCGACTCCATGGTGTGGTAAATAACACTCGGGGCTCAAATTGCTCTTGGTGGGCTTCATATGGTTAAGGTCGCTGTACTCTTTCATGAACATTTGATAGGCTTGTGCTAGATTTGTTTGTTTTTCAAGTTTTCTCTCCATGTTTCTGAATTGAGCTATGGCTTTCTTCTTGGATTCTCCGAGACTTTCCTCGAATTTTGGTTTCATGGGAAGTCGTACTGTGTATCTTCCGTCTGTCATTCTAACTGTGTTGTCTTGGTAATGTTTAATGCTTTCCAAATCTTCCTGAGTTAATTCTCCCTCCTCTGTAATGTCTTCTACCTCCCAAAATTGTTGAATATCCTCTAGATTGTTAATGACTACGTTGCAATGGAATGTCTGTGCGTTTCCACATAACAACCATCCAAGATGTGTTTGTTGAGCCATAGGTTGATACTTATCTTCTCCTTTAATCATTCCACTTAGTAAAATGTTAGTGTAAATGTCTGCTCCTAGTAGTAGATCTACAGGGCGGCTTACATAGAACTCGGGATCGGCCAAGTTTATGTTTTGAATGACTGGCCAAGACGGCTTAGCGAATGTTTTGTTGGGTAAATTTTTTATAAGATTATTCATGATAATGACCTCAGAGTTAAAAGTAAAATCATTGTACATTGACGTACAGGTTATGTTAAGTTTTCCTTTACAGCCGTTCTCCCTCTGCCCTACTCCATAAATGACACCTTTACAGCTTTCTCTCTTTAATTTAAGTGTTTGGGCGGCCTTCTCCGTTATAAGCGAAATCTGAGAGCCCTGGTCAATTAGTGCTCTTAAAACATGGTCGGTGCCGTCAGCTGCTTTGACTTTTAACAGGGCTGTTGCCAATAGAATCTCTGAGTAGTTTTCTAAGGCAACTTGCGAAATGTGCGTCGCGTGTTCATTTGACCTCTTCAATGTTGCAATTGCTGATGAGGCAGAGGCCGATGCTTGTGCATTTGTTTTAACACATGCCTCATGTAACAGCGTATTGTGTTGTCCTGCACATTTGTGGCATGTTTTTGTTGAGTTGCAAGAATTTCCGTGATGACTGAATAAACAATTAACACACAGTGCAAGTTTGTTAACCGCATGATATCGTTTTTCTACGGGCATTTGCAAAAATTGACGACAATTATAAATTCCATGTTGGCTTTTACATAGTGGGCATGTGAAACCAGACACGTGTAATGCTTTCGCAATAATTGTGTTTCTTTGATATTTGTTGGCCCCATTATTGTTTTGATAATTAATGTTCGAATATGAATGATTGTTATTTGGTTGAAATGTTTTTCGTATGTTGGATGTTGATGGTTGCTGAGAGTAAGTTTTAGTTGTGGCCGGTTCTTGTCTGTGACGAGATGATTCGAGACTTGTGAACTTTGCTTCTATGAACTCCAGAAATTCCTGTAAAATAGGTAAATCCCTGGGGTTTTTTCGTGACTCTATGTAGTCCATGTTTGTTTCCGAGTCTAGTTTTTGAGACAAAATATGTACTAGTATCGGGTCCCAAGTACTTATATCAACCCCTAGATTTTTTATGGCATGTAGACATTCGGTAGTAGTGTCATGCATTTTTTTCATCTGAATTAAAGACTTCTGTTGCATGGTAGGTAATGCAAATAATATGTTTATGTGGGAAGTGAAAATCAACTTTTTGTTATTATACCGATTGTTTAAAATCTCCCAACAAACGGTGTAGTTATCCGAACTTATCGGTAAATGTTGTATGAGTCTTTCGGCTTCTCCTTTCACCTTTGATTTCAAAAATTGCATTTTCTGAGCGTTCGAAAGTGTGTTGTTGTTATGTATTGCTTCTCCAAACAAGTCTTTGAAACAAACCCAGGTGTTATAATTTCCATGGAAAGTAGGAATATCTAACGTAGGAGTGGCTTTCTCCCTGTGTACGACTGACCAAATCTTTTTGTTGATGGCTTTTTTCATACTGTTAAATGTTTTTTCGTGATTGTTGAATGTTCTTTCATATGAAGACTCTAAGTCTACAGCTTCACTTTCTATTTCCCAATGCAGGGAATCTATTACCATCCACCGTGATTGTAATGTTTTAAGGGCGTCCTCTAATTCCCATTTCTCCGTCAATGTTTCTATCTCCATAGCATTGACCGTCCTTACAAAAGCCTTAATGTTAGCAAATTGTTTCCGCAATATTTCATCATATTTGCTCGTTGTTCCCCTTTCTTCTTTCCTATTTTGAATGTCCCCAGCTACTGCTTGTTTAGTGTCTCCACTTGGTGTTTGTTCATCATCATCACTGGTTAAAACTTCCGTGACAGACTTTGGCAAAGGGGTCGTCTCATGTTTAGTCGACATCTTCTCCGCAGTTAGTATTTGATAACCTTCATTTAGTGCCGCGTTCAAGAGTAAATATGTTTCTTTTGTTTTCTCAACCGTACCTTCGGTAAAGTATGCATGCGATGGACTTTCCCTTCTAGAAATTTGGTTATGATTGTATTGAAATTCTCCCCACAAACCAGTTAGCTTTTCAGATCGTGCAACAAAGTACTGAGCGTTGCTCTTCCTATCCGCGCTGTCTTTCCTAAAGTTAGTAAGAAGCGATTTGATGTTGTTCTGAATCTCCTCTTGACGTTCTACTGTTGCCATTTTCAATGTTTTGTTAGTAAAATAGGAATGATCTTACTTGTATGTTCTGCTACTGTTGTTTACTGATACTTCCAAATGTTGATGTTGGTTCCTCTCTACTGGTCACTGCAATCCTCACCCTTAAATGTTCACCAGTTCAAGCACCTCACTTGTCACCGATACAATCTATGACGCGCAAGATCCTTTGTTCGTTCGAAGGACCAATGTTCGGATTGGGTTCGCGGTGAATGTTAAAACAAGAGAGGAATTTAATAGTTGTTTATTGACTTAGAAGTTCTAATGTTATAAAAGTCTTTAGAAACTATGTTAGTTAAAAATGTTAAGAAATGTTAAAATGTTATAAATGTTATGATCGAATGCACCCGGTCGCGGCAGTTCCGAAATATGCACTAACTAATAATTACTCTATGTCGGCGCTCGATGCGCCGCCGATAGAATGCTGACTTACAACTTTACTTAAAATACACGTGTAAGGTGCTTTGCACCGAACAGTTGACATTGTGCAATAATCATGTTCTTGCAAAAAACAAAAAAAGAGGAGTTTTATGGAGAATCGAAAGCTTCTACGCATCATTTGCATCACATCAGTAACTTGTCCCCTTAACCCTCAGTCAACAATAGTTTTCGGTTCATTTCTTGTGCAGCAAATTTCATTACAGCGGTAACGCTGCCAGCGTAATGGGCACATTTATGCCACTATCGAACCGGTTTGACTTATAATTGTTTATTTATGTGTTTTTAGGGTTCCGTAGTCAAACTAGGAACCCTTATAGTTTCGCCATGTCCGTCCGTCCGTCCGTCCGCAGCCTAGCTCAGAGACTCTTAGTACTAGAAACTGTAATGTGGCATGAATATACTTATTAGTCATGCCAACAAAGTGGTAAAACAAAATCTTGGAAAAAGGATGTATTTTTTTCCTGGTCTAGGTCTACCCCATAGGGTGTCGTTGGATAGGTCTTTCAAAAATATTATGGGTTTGTGAAAAATATCTTAAATTAAAGCACATATATTATAATGGATTTAATTGGAAAACTATCACAACTAAGTAGACTTCATTGGTTCTTGAGTTACAATCGGTTTAAATGTTTATACCTACCGAAAACTTATTTGCGTTGTTGGTAAACTGACCGCGACCTATGTCGATGTATGGGGATAACAGTTTTCCAACGGCAAAGTTAAGTTTGTCGCGACGTCTAATTTGTTTGTAGTAACGGCTTCGGAACCCTACACTGAGCATGGTCCGACATGCTCTTGCCCGATTTTTACAATAGTTTTAGTTACGGACATATGTGTACCTACAAATAGGTAGAATTCGGCATCGCGGCAGACCAAATAAGAATGTAACCGGGATGAACTTGACAGGTACCTTTGTTTAAGATTGGAGGGAGAGTCCAAGATAATTATGGACAGAAATAGAAACGGAGGGAGGCCTTATTTATGCCTAGCAGTGACACAACAACAACATTGCGGACCACAAATATGCAGGACTCCTTTAATCATGAATTTTCGACACGCTAGATTTTTGCCAACGTGAGATATTATACGGCCGGACGATTAAAATTAGAACCTGCAATGAGTTTTAACCTTACAGTGAAATACTTTATTGGAACATGAGAGATACAATACGACTTGCTTTGTGGATAAAACCGAATTAGAACTTTAATCGGTGATTGCATTGTTGATTCGGTTTCAGCCTACCAATGCTCATCGGTGTAAAATAATACAAAACTTATTTTCTTATTTTCTTTAATACTTATTATCTTTAATTATATGATTGTGAGTAACAGGTTAAGATTATGTTCTGGCCTCAACTGAGATTTATGCGAAAGCGGTAGCGATAGACGATAGCGAACAAGTAGTTAGGTACATACATAGAGATGAAGAAATCACGTAAATGCCACTCGACTCCAACATGGACCATGGACCAGACAAGACAGTAAGAAATAGGGTTTGCAATAAGGGTTTGCAAGAGCTCTGAATAGGTCATAGAGAAAATAGGATGTAATAGCCTAAGCAAGGAAGACAAATCAGTGGAAAAAACTCATGTATAAGTGAATTTTGGCATAGTTGTACGGAATGGTGTTTTCAACCACATAGTGAAAGTACTGATGAGTGGGGGTGGCGCTAACGGGTGGAGGGGGTTGTAAAGGTCCCTTTTTTTAGTTTTTTGTAAATAACTCGTCAACGGTGGCCCATAGCAAAAAATGATCCATTACATACCTAATTAATCTACATAAAATTCTACAAAAAAGATTCAATACACTTTTTTGCTCGGATCAATATTTAATGAGATATGGAGGGAAAAATGATTCCCGAAAGGCCATAGTCGGGTTTGCATATTAAGTCGGCCCTTACATCAAATGGGCTCGGGTTTTTTTTGTGAGTACCCTCTTATAGTGAAGAATATTTATGCTGAGTATAAACATCTTAATTGTGACAGTTCTCGACTTATGATTACTTTATGTTTTTTTTTGATGCTCTTTATTTCGGGATGTATTCAAGCGATTTGCTTTGAATTTTGAAATAACGATCTTTTCATAGTTTTGCATCGCCTCCCAAAAAAAACTAGTTATCGTATAAAAAAGAACCCTAACTTTGGGCGCGGAAGACAGAGGGGCGTAGCGGGGTGAAGGGGAAAGTAGGTATTTAAAGCGCGGAATTTGGGGCCTTGGTAAAGGAGATTCGCTTCTACGTGTAGTTATTGTTTATTCTTATGCTATGCGCTAAAATCTTCTTATTCGTGTCTCAGTTTAGTCTCTTTTTTCGATTATCTATTCTAACATCACAAGTAAGAAAGGGACAAAACTTTCAAGGGGATTTCCCAAAAACAAGTGCTAATTACAAGAAAAGCGTTGCCCGTGTTTCCTGGAGAAGCGAAAATATTCTATATAAATTGTATGAAAAAAAAGAAAATATTAAAAAGCCGAACTCTACCTATGTTAATATAATAATTTTAACTCCATTTAAACTCAAGAACACGCTGTTAAAATCCTTCGGGTACGTCCCAGGCACGGTGTATAGTAAAATTGATTGATTGAGAATTGATTTCAACAACTAGACAGGGTTAGGCACTTTGATTTTTATTTTACGGAAGATATTTGTTATTCTTTTGTTTTTCTACAGTCAATATTATGACCATAAGATCTTTGAATTAAGAGTCCATAATTTGTGCCTTAACGTGTCCAACGCTGGTGCCATCACCCTACATATTTGAAATATTCGTCAGACTCCAAACTAAGCTGGAAGTGTATCTTAAACGTCAGCAAATGTGATGAATAAATTGAGTTAAATAGTAATTATAAAGAATTCGGTAGCGATGAATTGCACCAAAATGCTTGGATATGTTTTCGGTTTCGTTTCGACAAACAATTGAAAAAAAAATTAGTATAATTATATGACGCAACAGAAAACCTGATATTTTTTCATTTACTTAAGACGTTTAACGTTTACCTACCACTGAAAATATATTCAAGAATTTTGAAACAGTTCATTACTACCGAATTCACGGTGGCCTTAGCAAAATCGAAATAATGAAAACTTTTTAAAATAAATCTGCAAAATATGGTTCATGAACATATTTAATTGTACTATGCCAAAAAAGTTCGTATTCGTGAAGCTTTCTCGATAAGCTTATCGATAGGAACGAAAGGCGAATGAGAAAGCAAAATAACAAAGGACAAATATGATGAGGTATGATTATTCGAGAAAGCAAGATGTCGTAAGTTTTCCTCTACTCATAACTCACTTTTGTTGATGTCGAATTGAAGCAGATCCAATCTTAACTTTGAGTTGATTGTAATGTTCTTGTAGATCAATTGTAGATATGATGTCATCTGCCTCAAAAGCCAGTTTCGTCTTGTTTGAAGAAATCACCAGAGTAGCTCGACCGACGACCCATTGGAACCAGAAGAACTTTTTTAATTTCACTGAATCAAAAATATAAAACGTTACGCTTAACATTCATGTGTCATTACTCCGCTTCTTATGAAATAATAATAAAATTATTTCAAACATACAGAGCCTCTATTCTAGACGGTAAAAAAGATATCGTTTTGACCTGTAATGTAATTGTTTTTAACTCGGCCGCCATTACTGTCAAGCAGTGTGGGCAAAAAATCAATTCGAATTGACGATTGACGATTGAGGATTGACCGATCAATTCGAATTAACGATTGACGATTGACAAAACTAATTCTAAATCTACTGATTGAAGATTGACGATTACTAATCGTTAATTCGAATTGATCGGTCAATCCTCAATCCTCAATCGTCAATTCGGATTGACGATTACTTTGTATGTACCTACCTACCTAATGTCCTTTTTATTTAGGCCATTTTTCGAAACTGACCAAATGCGTTCAAAAGCCGTGTCTGAGTTTAAAAGGTTCCGAAACATGTTTCCGACGGCAATATGAAGGATGTCCTTTTTGGAACATTTTCGGGACTTTCCTTGAAATTAACCGATAGCGTTCAAAATCGATATTTGAGGTGCCCAAAGGTTTCGAAACTTGTTTCCGAGGGAAATATTGAGAGATATCCTTTTTTTGGGACATTTCTAGAAATTACCCGATTGCGTTTAAAATCGATATCTAAGGTAACAGAGGTTTCTAAACATCTTTTCAACTGCAATATTGAAAGGTGTCCTGTTTCGGGACATTTTAGTGACTTTGAATGAAAGTGACTGCTTCAAAATCTATATCTGAGGTGCAAAACATGGTTTCAACGGCAATATTTAGATTCTACCCTTTAGCCGCGTACTTTACTACCTGCATTACGCCACCCTGCTGATAACAAAATGCGTTGTAAGAATGTACGAGTGCGAAAGAGATAGCATGATTCTAATCCTTTTATTGTTCTAGCTAGTGGTGTCCAGTTTGAGTCCAGTAGAGATAAGACATTCGGTCTTCAACCCTTGTTGTTTGTTGGTGTGAGACTGTGTGTGTTTGTTTTAAATTGGACTGTGGATTTTCTTTTAACGTTGGCTTGTTATACGGAACTTTGGATTTACTTCTGGACTGTTTCATACGATTAACTTGGCGTGACTTTGAGGATTTGACATCGCAGTTGTCCTTACGGTAAGTAACATTTACCAACTATTCACAACACATCGATGCCATCTTCAGGGTCAGTAGAAAGGATGTTTTTCTTTGCTACAATGGTGAATTTACCAAAATCTCATCGGATGTCGGATGATCTATTTGAAAAAAGAGTTGTTATGAAGAGCAACATGAATCACCAGAAGAAATGGTAACAACGTAGAGAATGTAGAAAGTATACTTTTTTAATGCATGATTAATAATTTGAGATGATATAGTGATTTAATGATTTACTTGTTGTGAAAAATCAAAATCAAAATCAATTTAAACTTTGTTCCATTTAAGCCAAAAGTACACAAAACACGTCCAAAAAGGGCCTTTTTACGTCGTAAAAATACGTCAAATGTGTGAAACATTTTTCGGAACCTTTGGGCACCTCAGATATCGACTTTAAGTCCAGTAAGTAAGTCCCAAAAGGACACCTCAGCGGACGAAAATACTGACATCAGGAACATGTTTTCGAACCTCTGGGAACCTCAGATATCGACTTTAAGTCCAGTAAGTAAGTCCCAAAAAAGGACACCTTTGAAAAGTAATCTTAGGGACTATGGTTAATCTAGATTAAGAATTGATTTAATCCGAATTGAGGATTGATGCGTTAATTCCAATTGATTCAATCGGATTGACGAGTCAATCTGAATTGAACCAATTCGAATTGATGAATTCGGATTGATCAATTCGGATTGACGCGTCAATTCGATTGATCAATCCGGATTGATTTAGTTCAGATTGATGCCTACAATGCTGTCAAGTAAATACGAGCTATCAAAACGTTGAAAATACAATAACAGATTAAAGGCGATATGGTTTTGACCGCCTGGAATACTGACTCGGCTTGCACTCAAAATCTGCGGTCACGGAACCCAATCCATTCCTTAATCTAAATGTTCGTGCCGAAGTGTTCCTCACCTTCCTCACCTTCTTGAATACCTCACCAAACAAATTAGTATCATTTATCATAGATAACTTAAAAGAAGTTAAAAGACAAATTTTATTAAGTTGGTCATAAGAAATAAAGTTGATTTCAAACAAATCAAATTTAAATGACAACCACTGGTTGTCAAACTTAAGTGACAGTCAGCTGTCTGAATTGTACTAATACCTGTTATTATAATAGTAGTACGTATTCCAGATATTCCAGTACTACGTTATACCCCCTGAGCGTTATATCGAACACAGGTATATCACATATACATATACCATGTTATTGTTAGATTAATAGTTGTTATATTACAAGTTCATTATACCTGATGATAGTTAGATCATATCAGAATATGCCAAATATTGTTATACCAAAAGTGCATTATATCCTTTAATCGTTATATCAACCAATAATATATCAAAAGTTGTTATAGCGACCGTTACGCACCCAGTTAATAGACGTTTTTGCCACAAAATCTTCTATGTCTGCTAATGACATATCTCCTTTGTTTCTGTGATCTGAGGTATATTCACGCGGACAGCATTTAGCTTTGATTTTGTGACTACTTATCTACACTCGAAAATCTAATTGAAGACCAAAATCCTCACCTCAACGGGCGCACATTCGCTGTGATTACTGCATTTTGGTTTTTATGGAAATAATGTTAAACTAAACGAAATAATATTCAAGATGGAAACTGTCAGATTTTGGTCTTGAATTAGATTTTCGAGTATAGTTGGTATTGTTAATCGTAGTGTTCTTTACTTATTAATAACTAGATAGTAATCATACCTTCCGGTTGAACATAACACTCGAATATAGGCACTAGATCGGAGCGACTCTCGCTAAAACTTGGGTTAGAGTGAGTACCATCTTGGGTAAATTCATTTACGGATCTGAAAAACAATCAAACTTTAAAATGGAAACAGAGACTGAAGATGTCAAGCCACAAGCCCGCAAAAATATACTTGAGCTAATATTCTGCAAATTTTTGTGACAACATTTCTTAGTTTTTTTTTTATTATTCTTCGAGCATTTAAATTTCGTATGCCAGACAATCACAGCAGTGGTCACTCCACTCATTCTTATAAAGCATTTATTTGACCTACACATATTAACTGTCAGTACACGGATATGAAATAAATTAGCAAACGCACTTGAGGGGTGGCGGCACGGAGCGACGGTGCATCCATATTAACAAACGTTCCCAAGGCTACCATAGTATAATCAGCTCAAACAAAAGCTATATCGCGCGGCTTGCATGTGTGCGTGCCACGACCGTACTCGCCCTGATCCACCACAAGCAAACTCAATAGGAGGGGCCGAGTCGGATAAAGTCGGGCTTCGTCGCCCGGGGCCGCGTCATCGCCGCATTTGGTTGCGTAAGAATTAATTATTGAGGGACGCGCATCGACGCAACCCTAGCGCCCGAGTGGAAATAGAAAACCGAAGGGCCGGAAACGAACTACTTTTTTATTTATACTTTGGCATGGTGGAGGCGATTTAAGTAAGGGAACGTACCACACCGCACCTTTGATGTGTTCGTGATACTGATACCTTGCAATCGTCCGGCTTGCTGTTGTACATGTAGAGCGAGGAAATTTTTGTGGAGCACGTCGTATTATCATTTCTAGGTGATGCAAGCAGTGGATAGTTGCGGCGACTGTATGGACCTGTCACAGGACCATAGTTAAAAAAATGTGTACTTGCCGGAATACAAAAATTTCAGCAGAATCGATCTTAAGACGATTGTTTAGCTAAAAATTTCCATACAATATGCGATAACGTTTCTCTCTCCTTAAACCTAGAACAGAAACGTACAGACTTAGTTCTTTATAATAACTACAACATATTGAAAAATCGTAGAAATCGGGCTCGATTTAAGGGGTGAGAGAAGTTATTGCCAGGAGCTAAATTTGAATGGTTTTTTTTTTTGACAGCCACGCGATTTTAGCGGCGCCTCACAATCCTCTTAAGAAGGAATGAAATTAGAAATAACGTAAACTCAACGTAGACCTTGCAATGATGACATGGCTCGTACTTTGGGCTTTATAATGTAGTATTATTACTTTATGTTTTAAACGCATGTCATTATTAACTATCATCATGTGGGAAATTATTACTATAATAATGTAACTATTACATTTACCTCGTCAGGCCTCGCGTACAATTTTTTTTACATAATACAGCCATTGGAATAAAGATCCATTGCAAACGAAATAAAATGGATTTTCCTTTGTTTTTATAACTGACAATCGAGTTAGAAATTGACTTTATGATATCCACAATAGGCTCATATTCCATTGACAAATTTCGTTGTATGGTGGGCCTGAAGAGGTACATGGCTTCATTATTCTACAATTTAACATTGATCTACAAACCAAAACCATAAATGCAATTATATTATTGATAGTAAAATTTATTTTCAATTTATTTTCTGCTATGAATAGGCGGCCCGCCCCTGCTTTTTTATGAAGTTAGTGGCAGCTCTGTGGTTTGGCGTTGCGGTAGGTAGTTATTTTAAAAGATAGGGCTAGAAATGTCTTACTTTTTCAATTTTATTTACTATAACAAAAGGTTCTCATAGTTCCGGGTTCATTTGCTTTGATGTAATCCTCGCTATAATGTTGGTTCCTGAGTGTTTAAGTAATCAAAACACTAACTAACTAGAATTGAGGCATTTAATCTTAATAGGTACTATAGTAGCGGCATCGAGTGATGGCATTTTTGACGTTTGCTCGCTCATGAACTTCCCTAAATATTGACAGCAAGTATAAAGGAACAGATGTCAAACTTCATTGTTGCAGGTACCGGAATGGAGATGTACTGCTGAGGCCGTACATAATTTACCGAAACGCATTTCGTAACTAGCTTCATCTTGAGGTTGTTTTTATTTGCTCGCACTCTAGCGTTCATCGTTTTAATCATAACTAACAAAAAACATCTCAAAAAAACAATTCGCGTGCTGATAACAAAGGATCGCTGACTGGTACAACAACGTATGACAATGAAGTCACTGCACTTTCGCATCTCCGCCGCAGGGAAACTCGCGTCCTAGCTCTGAGTTAACGTGGTTGTCAAGTATGATCATTTATTCAGGGAGCGCCTTCTAAGTTGACGGAGTCAAGGGCATAACCTAATAGAAATATAAATGAACAGATTTCGACAATAACCGATGACGCCAAATGTCTCTCACTCAGATCCCCCACTACAATTCGCACACACATATTTATGTGTGTAATAGCAAACCGTTATTGTGTTTACAACATGCATACACCTGTGTTGACAAAATAAAAATACTTTAAATTGATTTAGATTTTGAATAGCAAAGCTGGCGAATGGCTTACACACACATTAACTTATCTTCGCTAAGGGGAAACAAACGATAACATTATATCGATAATACGAAATCCAGAATAACATTTGAACCGCACCGTGTAGGGCAACGGTACTTTTGTAGCATTAGACTCTAAGGATCTTTTTTTTTATCTAGAACCAACCTAGAGATACCCGCACTTCTTACTAGCTTATGATTTTCATTTTGTTACATTGATTTATTATACACATGAAAATCCGAATCATAAATTCAGCAAGATACAACAGAATTGACATTGAATAAGAAATTACACTTTGCCATTGTTGATATTTTAATTTTAACAGTTTAGGTATCCTATGTCACCCGGGATAGTCAAAGGATTCTAACGATACCACACACATCTAAATTTAGACGTTATGGTGGAATAAAGAATGGCACATATATACATAAACCCCGAAAACATTTCACTATTTTGTTCTGGCAGTCGTTTAAAAAAACAATTATGGGCGGGGCTCCTACTTCCGGGTGGTTTGCCCTTCGGGCAACTCAAGATACCTAACGAACCTAACCTACCTACTTTCAAAGACAAAGCCGTGCCCGTTTTTGCATGTTGTCGTTAAGTTTGTCTAAAATAAGAGTGTTACAAATTAATCTGTAATATTGTTCTTTTAGTACCAGTGGCGACATCTCTGGACAACAGGAGGTAACACTTCGACTTTCGCCTATGTCTCAGTGCTGCTAGTTGCGTGCATTAGGAAGGTAATTTGATCAGCATTTAAAAAATGCTTGTATTATTTTAGGAAATATATTCCGGCGGGTTTATTTATTACCAGCAGGGGTCGCACTTTTGGTACCGATGACATCATAATGACGAAATTTAACTGGCATAAATTTAAATGTCAAATAAAAAGCGGTAAAATTACTAGAAATAAATAAAGCTTAATCGCAATCAAAATACGGATCACGGCAGCAACATTTTTTTTTTTCACCATTTATTACTAAAACCAAATTGAGTTAATTTTCTTTTATGAATGTCAGAAGAACTCAGAAAGTTTAATAAGGGTTTATGAGGAACTTGTTCGGCGACACTCGAACCAAATTTCAACCATTCAATACTAGTCTTTCATTTGTAATCACCCTGTGTTGCGGCTTTCAAATATATCCTTTTTCCCGCTTTATTATCTTACATTCTACTATGGCTGCACAAAGCGCGCGCGTATCTCTCTGTGCGGCGCGGCGCCACTGTCGACAACACTGCCGGACTATTCAATATGGCGCGTGCGGCGAATTGATGCGCTGATCTTCCGAATTGTCCGTGTCCGAGTTGTGTTGGGAGCCCTCTGGTAAGTGAACCTTTCTTATATCCTTCCTTCCTCGTGTTTGATTGCCAAGGTATCTCTTTTCATCACCGTCGAGCGGCTTTCGAGGATTCTTTACGACCTCAAGCCCAAACTTATCATTGTGGTCCTAACGAGCGCGAATCCCCTGTGGTAACTGGGTTCAATTTCAAAAGAAAACTCCAGTGAACAGTGTATTTCTTGTATAGTCAATTTACATCGTAATTAGTCATAAAACTTAAACAAAATACTATCTAACCTAACTTACGTGACTGTGCTCGGAATGCTAGGCTGTAGGTACTTACCGATGTGATTTTATTTTGCGAGAATAATGGCCAACCAAAATTCTTTAAAAGGGTTAACAACACAACGAGAATATGTATTCCATGCTATGCAAATATTGTACGATCTATCTAATAACGCGCAAACGGATAAATTAAAATTAGGTGCATTCAAGGCTAGGTATTCCCGCGTGGAGTCCCTACGGAACGAATTTTTAGAAGTGACGCAATCCATAAATGAATTAACATTGAAACTAAAACTAGAAGAAAATATTTGTATGAAAGTAGCCGCCAGCGTTTGACGATTTGTATTACGCCGTTTTGAGCGCCGCGGAAATATTGTTACCTAAACCTAAGCCGGAGTCCGGTGTCGCAGCGCCACGATGTACTTACGCCGCGAAACCAACCGCTCAAGCTCGGTTACCTAAAATCGAGTTGCCTACATTTGACGGCGATATTGAATGTTAGCAGACGTTTTTTGATACTTACGTTTCGCTTGTACATGAAAACAAGAACATAAGTTAAATAGAAAAGTACCATTATTGAATATCGTGCTAGAGCGGTTCAGCATTGTCAATTGCAAAAGGCGTTCCTGTGACTGCCGATAATTATCAGATCGTGTTTGACGCTCTCGTAGATAGATTTCAAAATAAAAGAATCTTAGCTGCTCATTATCTTGACCAGATCTGCAAGTTTCAACAAGTAAAAACAAACAACTTCATCGAATTACGTAAATACACAAACTTGTTGAATGAATGTGTAAATGCCCTTAAGACCATGAAACTAGAAAACCTTGGAGAATTTATATTGTTCTACTTAGCATCACGAAACTTGGACTTCGACACACGATAAAACGTTTTGAAACACAGAATCAGTCAAAAATAACTAAGTTTATCGATCTTTTGTGCTCCTTTCTGAACTATGTTAAGTTAATAGAAGTGAGTGAATCAAATTTGACAAATAATAATAGTACCGCTGCTAGTACATTACCAAAACAGAACTTTAACAGAAACGTAAACAAAATCGCGGAGCCGTGGCGATACGGGAGCAACAATACCTGTAGACAGGTCAGCGGCGCTTCCTGCGCACATCAAGCCCACTGAATGTTTCGGTTGCGGACAAGGTCATAGTATTTTCAAGTGCCCAAAAGCTGTTAGCCCTTAATTTTACTGAACGACTCGAATTTATTACTAACAAGAATATGTGCGTGAATTGTTTGCGAACAAACCATAACGAAATTCAGTGTTTTTCGCGTACAAGTTGTGCAGTGTGTGGAGTCAGGCACCACACATTATTACACGTAAACGACCCACAGCGCCCTGTACCGGGCGAGGTCGGTACAACTAGTCGGAACGCGTCCAACTCCTGGCGGACTACGCAAAATCATCACCAGGTATCTGACATTTGTGAAAATAATAATATTGATAATTTCAATTTAAATGTGGACTATGACAGTTCAATTCGGGCTCAAGTTTTATGTGACGAAATTCCGCGTGTAATAATTCAGCGGTAGGGATGTGCGCGAGCGTAAATTCCTCGATCATATCGGAAAGCGCTTCTAGTTCTAGTGCGCACGTGGAACAAGGGAGAGCGACCGTGTTGCTAGGCACGTGCTCCGTGCTCTTGCGCGGGGACAGCCCCGGCAGCCCACCGCTTCTTGCGCGCGCGCTCATTGACAGCGGCGCGCAAGACTGTTTTATGACGGTAGCTTGCGCAAAGCGTTTAGGTCTTTCACTTCGTCGATGTAACGTAACCGTAGCCGGCTTAGGCCAAAATAACGTTCATCACGTAAAAGTCGTGCTTCGTGCAATACGTGCTTTCACATTCAGCCCATAGTCATGAACAACATTACTAGTAATATGCCGGCAGCTGAAGTATCTTCCTCAGTTCGATAAGCGTGTCAAGATTTACAACTAGCAGACTGTGACTTTGACAAACCAAAAGATGTCGAACTTTTACTTGGTGGTGGTGGTCGAGTTATTCCATAGCATTTATGACGGTCAGTGCGTAGAACTGGGGCCAGGGTTACCGATAGCGTTACATAGCATATTCGGTTGGGTTATTACTGGCAAGATAGGCGAAAGTTATAAAATACTAATCCCACCATTGACGGTCACCTCCCTTTTGGTCTCAACTTTAGCTTTAGACCAAGTTGTCAAGCGGTTTTGGGAAGTTGAGGAGCCACCAATGATCAGTGTCTTCAATTCCGACGATGAAAAATGCGAACAGCCGTATTCTGAGCTTATATATCGAAAACCCGATGGCCGTTATATAGTACCAATACTACAGAAGGAACCAAAGGGTATTATTCTAGGTGATTCGTATCACTATCTTTCTCGTTTACTTAATCTTGAGAAAAGATTAGCTCGAAACAAAGAATTAAAGGAAGACTATTCAAAATTCATGGTTGAATACCAGACACTGAGTCACATGCGACGTATCGATACGACAAAGGAACAAAGAGGTCAATATATTATTCCTCATCATTTCGTTCTCCGTCCTGAAAGTCCCAGTACTAAACTTCGAGTAGTATTCGATGCGAGTTCAAAATCCAACAACGGATTGTCACTGAATGACATAGTGTACACTGGTCCAAAACTGCAAAATGACTTTATTGATATTTTGACTAAATTTCGTCTCGATGCGGTAGTTTTTATGGCCGATATTTGCAAAATGATATTTGGAAGATCGGCAGTTACAGCATATCTTGTGGAGGGAATCCCCAGCTGATCCAGTACGCGAGTTTCAACTGAGTACTGTTACGTACCTACGGGGTTACCAGCTCACCCTTCTTAGCTATTCGAGCTTTACATCAACTTGCGAAAGATCATGGTGGCAACTGGCCACGCGCAATAGCGACTCTCTTAAACGATACCTTCATGGACGACATTACAGCAGGAGTGACATCTGTCGATGTTGCCATAAAACGTAAAACCGAACTTGTACAGCTGTTAAATACGGCAAAGTTTAAACTACGTAAGTGGAGCAGTAATTCAACAGATTTCTTATCGCAGTTGCCGAAGGAGCACTGTCAAGTTCCAGAAACATTTTGTGACGACAGCAACCAAGGTGTTTTGAAAATCCTAGGAGTTCAATGGGATCCGAAGAACGATAATTTTACGTATTCTCTGTCGGATTTTAATTCAGCATGAACTAAACATGCTATCTTATCGAACGTTGCCAGAATCTATGGCCCCCTGGGATGGCTTCCACCTGTAGTGCTTACAGCAAAAATGATTTTGCAAGCTCTGTGGCGCCATCAACTGAGTTGGGACGAAACTATAGCACCTGGATATGCTCAGGTATGGCCAGATTTTATGAATGAGTTGAAACTCCCTAATAAAGTACGACTACCTCGCAGGGTTGTGCCTTGTAATCCTTTGCAAATCTTTGCAAATGAACTAGTCGGATTCTGTGATGGTTCAACCAAGGCCTACTGTTGCTGCGTTTATCTTCGCATTGTCACCGATGTAGAGGTTACCGTCCACCTTCTCATCGGAAACTCCAAGGTTGCACCACTAAAACCCTTGACCGTGAATCGCCTCGAACCTTGCGGTGCAGTATTACTTGCACGTGTTTTAAAGCATATGTATAACTTGCTTAGCTCTAAAATCAAAATAAACTAAATAACAGCATTCACAGACAGCTTGACAGTTCTGTCTTGGCTTAATACAGAACCTCAGAAATTAAAAACCTTTGTGTCACATCGAGTCGTCAAGGTAACTGATGATGTGGCCTTGAATAACTGTCATCACGTCTCTACACGTGACAACCCAACTGACCATTGTAGTCGTGGTCTTAGCTGTACACAGCAGTTAGCTTGCTCTTCCTGGTGTTCGGGAGAAGACTGGCTAAAGAAAGAAACTACTTCTTGGCCCACTCAAAAAGAATACGACATGATAGACGTGCCAGAATTAAAATAAAACACACGCGTGGCTCATCCAGCTTGTTCTGATAAGAAATTATTGACCGAATTGATTAACAAATATTCGTTATTTTCACGACTTGAACGAGACGTTGCGGTTTCTACGGTTCATAGGAAACGCAAAGGCGTTATCTGCGACGCGTATTGAATCTGGGTTGACAACAGAAGAGCTCCAACTCTTGCTTCTAACGTTAGTTCGATATTCGCAGGCAGAATCGTTAGCGGATGAATTAGAAGCGGTCAAGACAGGCCATCTGTGCTGGAGACCCGTGCAAAAACTTAACCCATTTATAGACGATTCTGGTCTGTTGCGAGTGGGGGGAAGACTGTTAAACTCGCAAGTTCCTAAGGCAGCTATTTTCCCACTGCTGTTATCGAAACAAGACGTTTTATCAAAACTAAAATTTAGCCAATGACAAATTAAAATTTGTTTCTTTTTTAAATTAAATTCACAATATTAAAAAAACCTATTATTTTTAATAGAAATAAACTAGGCTAATAATGTCGTTTTTTGCGTAGGGTAGTTGTGCCTGATTTTTTTTACAGTCAGTAGAGTACGAGTAGGAGAGTATTGTTTGGGTTCTCCGTTGATGGTAATTAATTTATTGTATTCTCCAATCAAAATAGTGGAGTAAGAGCGTTCCGCCTTGAAATAATGGGACGAATAGTTGCAATGGCATGTTTTATTATTAATTTCAAACTTTGACTCATGGTAGCGACTCCAAAAACCCAACCGAGAAAAAAAAACAAGTCATAGGTTCGTTTTTTTGGGTAATAAAAGCGATTGGCGGGTTGCCAAGACTTTTTTTCAAAAGTCGAAATATATTTTTTCTAAAAAAGTTCAAACCATGACACGTGGTAGCGACCCCTAAAACCGAATCGAAATCAAAACGTAAAATCATAGGTTCGTTTTTAAGGTAATAGAAGTGAATGGCGGGTTGCCGCGAATATTTTTCAAAAGTCGGAAAATAAGAAGCACCCTCCTTATGGTATAAGATCCGAATAGGAGACGACCATCACCTGGCTGTTTATTCGATAAAAAATATTTTATACCAAATTTAATATGCTAAGTACTAAGTAGTATATGGCGAATAGGTTGACTGAAAAAGGACACCTCACAGAAAGTATGGAAAAAAACTTCGGTGTATTTTGATATAAAATATACAGGGTGGAAAGTTGAGATGGGGCATTAAGGGCAGCTACCAGATCCCTTGCTGCCACGCGAAAATGATCTTAGGAGACCTTTCCCAATTTTTTGAGTGATGATAATTGACATTCACAGATTTTTGATAAAATGTACAGTTAGCGAGAAAATCGTCAGAATTGAGTAATTATTTTTTTAATGCCAATCGATCCCATTCCCATAAAGGATTAAAACACTCTTTGAGACCAACTGAGGTTAGAGTACTAGAATACCCATAAATCAAAGAAAACGTTTATATTGATATAAGTTTGGTGTCACAGCCCCATATTCTTCAGTATTTAGATAAGAAATGGATTTTAACGAAAAATACTTTGTTTTTCTTTTTTTTTTTCAAGTTTTGTTCATAAGTTGTGGATTTTAAACATTTCATAACTTGTTTTATTGTTAATTATTCAAATTCTAACATATTCTATGGACAGCTTAAAAAATATTTTCGTTCAGAACAGGCCAATTTTTTTCCTCCATACATTTTTCTATGGAACCAATATCCACATAATTTACCACAAAAAAAATTAATCTCCAAATTTAGTCATAGGTTTTAATTGCGCACCAAGTTTTTTTTATATTGATTAAGACACGTAAATATTTTTTTTTTATCAAACTTCACCGGTTTTCTTTTTCCATACTTTCCGTGCGGTGTCCTTTCAGTCCAGTGCTTATATGATTAAAAAAAACTGACAATGAACTTGACTGACTATGCAAACCCGACTATGGCCTTTCGGGAATCATTTTTCCCTCCATATCTCATTAAATATTGATCCCAGCAAAAAGGTGTATTGAATCTTTTTTGTAGAGAATTTTATGTAGATTCATTATGTAATGGAAAATTTTTTTCTATGGGCCACCGTTTACGAGTTGTTTACGAAAAACTAAAAAAGGGACCTTTACACCCGTTAGCTCCTTCCCCACCCATCAGTACTTTTAGAACGTGGTTTAAAACACCATTCCCTACGAATATGCCAAAATTCGCTTATACACTGATTTGTCTTCGTTGCTTAGGCTATTACTTCCTTACGCGCTTTAAATGGTATTTCATGGATTTTACTCCACTCTCAAATATCCCTCCAAAGTGACTGCCAGTTGGCGGATTTAGTTTCCAAATAATACCGCGATCAGCTAATTCGGTTTCTATATTTGCGTTTTTAAGCCGCATGAACTGGTCAACTTCACTAAAATAACGCCTGCTTCAATGAAATTTGTCCCGCAATCTGATATTATAAATTTACACAATCCGCGTCGCAAAACGAACCTGTCCAGTGCTGCCAGAAATGCAGGAGTTTATAATTCAGTTACTATTTGCAAATGAATGGTCTTTACTGCTAGACAAACTATCACACAAACATACGCTTTGTAAGTACGCGCATTGCTAATAACAAGCAATAGCAATTTAAAAAAAGATCAATTTCATAATTTTTTTAATCATTTGAGGACTGCACTATTTTTTTTATTTTTTTTATTGATTTGGTTTACCAACAATTGTTTACATTCTTACATCAACAATATTATAAGCTAAGTAAGTAGTCTTTAACTAAATGTAACAATCACTTACAGGTAAACACTGCATGCGTTAAATTATAACAGTAAACATTAATTTAGGTTTAAAAAGTACTATAATAATGCAACAGTAATTTAAATTATATTGGAGAAATCGGAAAAAGGGTAAAAACTGCATGCGTTACAAAACAGTAAAAAAAAAAAATTTGGTCCAAACCAAACAGTACAATAAAGATGCTACAGTAAATTAAAAATGAATTCTTTTGGAAAAGCAGTTTCGTACGCATTTACGAAATGTATGTACCGAGTCGGAGTACATGTCTACCTCATGACTACAACTATTAAGCACCTTGCACAGCCTTGCTATAGGTGAATTTCGTCCCAGGACGGTTCGTCTGAGCGGAGGACAAAGAGGCGTGATAGGATGACGGGGTAATCGAGTCTATGATGCGACTATGGTCCCGCTCATAGGTCATAAGTCCAAATAATCAACAATAGCTAGCTGTGATTTGTACTCCTCTGATAACACACTAATAACCAGCCTACTTAAAACTATAAATCGTTTTGAAATAATCAGACGTGATCATTATTTTTCAGACCTCCGAAGTGAATGAACTTACACCCGCATAATTAGTCTTATCAATAGATCATTAAAGTGGAAGTTGTTTGTTGAGGGATTTCTAAAAACTTGTCGTGATAAACCCTAGTCATAGTCATGGAAATTATTGACAAAGGTATGTGTTTTAATAATAATATTTTGACTACCTATTTTTATTATACATTTTATATTTATTTGAGAGCTACGAGACACCTAATAATTTAATACAAATATTTAAGTTTGTGTATTATGATGCAGTTTTATCAATGACGCGTTACTGTCCGAATAATAATTTTGATTATTGAAAAAGCGTAAAAACATCTTGTTACTGGGCCAATAGTCATCTTCTGCTAGATTTTGCTAGATGTTTTAGTAATTCATCCTCTACGCTGTTTGTAGCAGGTGCTACGTGATTTGTCAATTTCTAATGTACGAGAGGTTATCCATCGGGAATCAGTAGGAACCATCTACATAATGATATTTTTTTAATGTGGACCATGTCAGTAATGAAACTTAAATTAGAGAAAAAAATGTATACATTATTCATTTGTTTTCCTGTGATAGCTAAACAAAAAACATCTGTATTAACAATTTTACAAGACGCCAAAAATAAGAGTTAGTTTTGTAATAATTTGGAGCTGTGTGGAAAAAGTTCTGGTACACTAATAAAAAATATTGTTATTGAAAATGAAACCTTGATTTATCATTATCATTTAAAGGATAAATAAGTTATCATTGCAGAGGATTTTTTTATCTCCAGCTCTGTCACCAAAATTTAGGGTGTTTTTTTTCGGCCTTTTCTAGGATTATTGAGGCCTACAAATAAATACTGCGACATTCGTTTTTAGCAATTGAGTTCAAATAATCTAGGAGAGTTATGTAACATTATTCTATCCTAATTATGGCAAAATAATAAAAATAAGCTGAAGAAAAAAAAAATACCAATTTTCGGCAGGAATTGTGCTTCAGAGCCTTCTAATTGATAAGGGTCCTGCTCGTCGACCAAAGATCAGAACTGATAACCGCTCTCCCCGTTATTTAGCCCTAACTTTCGACTACTACTTCTCATTACCTAATGTTCAAAAACACGAGCATATAAAAATCACGAGCTGGTGATGACATAGTGAAGGTACAAAATTTGGCCATTTAGACCTCCAAAAGTAAAATTATTTTTATAGTGGTAAAATAAAACAATTGAATGACGTTAATAAGTGTTCGGAAATATAGAAAGTGTGCTCATTCCAATTAAAATATAACGATTTACATATCCCCCATTTTTAACACCGATTATCAAAACTTATGGATTACCCCTCGTATATTGTTTGCTTTCTTGCAGGTTCTTTTATGCAGGTTCAGTTTACAAGAATGCACATAATTTGAACTATGGCATCTTGCTAAAGGATCACAGATAGAAAAATCTCAATTTAAACTAGAGAAAGTTTCGGAAATAGTGCCGGAAGCTTGAAAACTTGAAATTGGAGTTCAAAGTAAACGCGTTAACTACATAACCAAAGTGATCTGCGAGCACGGAATCAATATGAACTAGTCGGACAACATGAAAAATTGTTAAATGTCCTTGAAACTATAGATATAGCAAATAATGTGTCGGTAATTACGAGTGAAAATAAGTTTACTGATCAAGAAATTTATGACATTAAATCTCGGTCGACCGAAGAAAGATTTTGAGTCTTGCAGTAAACGAAATCAGGATTTGTGGACCTCTCAAAAATTTATAACTCGGCCGTCAGTGCTTTGATAAATACATCGTCAATCTCGAGTGGGCCAAATTATAGCCATAAACGTGAAGTGAACCCGAGTGAGATCCTATCGCTAATCACAGAAGCTAAATTAACAAAACACCAGTACCTTTTAACTAAAGAGTTCATTAACAGCAAACAATCTCCACTTTTGCCTTCGTATCATAAGGTTTTAGAAGCCAAGAAAAATTGTTAACCTTAAAAATTAACTAAAACCGAAAAATGTGCCGAAGTAGAGTTACAAAATTTGTTGGACCACAAAACCGTCTTTTATTAAATTTTGACCCACTAGTTACGGGTCTTAGAAAGCTTCCTAGGAAAAAAAAATCTGTTTTGTCTAAATCTGTCATTAGTATATTAGATTACTAAGGTCATTAAAGTTTCACTAATGAGTGTTAGATAGTTTAATTCTAGTATTTTTAAGATAACAACTCTTTACGTGCGGTTTATTCAATTGCATGAATTGCGCGTAACGAAAAAACTTAGTATAAGTATATTTGAGTTCAATATAAGTTGTTTTCTTTGACAATTTAATAGTATTAAGCTATTGATTGTTATATTTTTAGGGGAAAACATGTTACTTACTAATTATAAGTAATAATTATAAGGTATTGAATTATAGTGAATTTTGTCTAGTTTTTAATTATTTTGTTTTTTTTATTATTATTAAATATATACACATTAAATTAATTGTTTGTCCTTTACTTTATAAGATAAATTCATAATTACCAATAATATATGCATTTTTTCCCAATAATGTTGGAAGTTTTGGACAAATCGACTTATGACACTCTCTCCATACAAGCTGAACCACAGAGGACTGGAGTGAAAATTTTTAGTTAACCTATTCGCCCTACATTACTTAGCATATTAAATTTGATATTTAATACTTTTTATAGAATAAACAGCCCGGTGAAGGTCGTCTCCTATTCGGGTCCCCTACTATTATAGACTACTATCACCGGCTGTACTTACATTGTGGACGAAGGACGCTGCTCTCGTTGATTCAAAGGAAATTTTGAATTCTAAGCATTCGAAATTCGATCCGCTCCCAATTATCAAAATGTATATTATCCTGCTTCAAGGTTAAACCTGTACCTTGCCGGGATCAATACCGGTATTAATTAATATTGAAATATCTTCCTTAATTTACATTATTTCCTTGATATTTTCGACTGTAATTTAGGTAAAAACACTATTCTATTATATAAATTAATTGAAGAGCAAAAATATTAAATAATAAGCGAGATACCGAAATTGAATACCGGTATTTTTGTATGAAAATAATACCGGTATACGATCCCTGGACCTTGTCAACCTCTTATGGGCAACCTGCCCTCCGTTAGGGTTCAGGCTGCACGGTGCTTTCAGAATATTGGTGTTGACTTTGCAGGGAAATTTACATTGAAAGAAAGCCGTAGACGCAATGCGCGTACTTACAAAGCGTATGTTTATGTGCTAGTTTGTCTAGCAGTAAAGGCCATTCATTTGCAAATGGTAACTGAATTATCAACTCCTGCATTTCTGGCAGCACTGGACAGGTTCGTTTCGCAACGCGGATTGTGTAAATTTATAATATCAGATTGCGGGACGAATTTCATCGAAGCAGGCGTTATTTTAGTGAAGTTGACCAGTTCATGCGGCTTAAAAACGCAAATACAGAAACCGAAATAGGTGATCGCGGTATTATTTGGAAACTAAATCCGCCAACTGGCAGTCACTTTGGAGGGATATTTGAGAGTGGAGTAAAATCCATGAAATACCATTTAAAGCGCGTAAGGAAGTAATAGCCTAAGCAACGAAGACAAATCAGTGTATAAGCGAATTTGGGCATATTCGTAGGGAATGGTGTTTTAAACCACGTTCTAAAAGTACTGATGGGTGGGGAAGGAGCTAACGGGTGGAAAGGTCCCTTTTTTAGTTTTTCGTAAACAACTCGTAAACGGTGGCCCATAGAAAAAAATGTTCCATTACATAATGAATCTACATAAAATTCTCTACAAAAAAGATTCAATACACCTTTTTGCTGGGATAAATATTTAATGAGATATGGAGGAAAAAATTATTCCCGAAAGGCCATAGTCGGGTTTGCATAGTCAGTCAACTTCATTTTCAGATTTTTTTAATCATATAAGGACTGGACTAAAAGGACACCGCACGAAAAGTATGAAAAAAAAACACTTCGGTGAATTTTGATTAAAAAAAATATGTTACGTGTCTTGGTCGATATAAAAAAACTTGGTGCGCAATTAAAACCTATGACTAGTTTTGGAGTTTTTTTTTTGTAAAAAATTATGTGGATATTGGTTCCATAGAGAAATGTATGGAGGAAAATTATTAGACTGTTTTGAACGAAAATATTTTTTACACTGTCCATAGAATATGTTAGAATTTGAATCATTTATATTAACAATAAAACAAGTTATGAATTATTTAAAATGCACAACTTTTCAACGAATCATTACCCAGAATGTAAACAGGAGTCCCACAATAGAAAGTCAAAGACGAAAAGCCTCCTTGGAAGTTCAAGGTTCGTCCTTCGGCTAGTAAACTCACGGCAAAAATTTTTTTGGATTCGGAAGGGATATTGCTCATTGATTATTTGCCAAAAAAACGTCAATGAATGCCAATTATTACGCAAATTAACTTTTCCAGTTGAAGCACGCTATAAGAGAAAAATGGAGAGGCAAACTCAGCAACGGAATTTTGATTTTGCACGACATTGCACCTGTACATACGCCTCGCACAACACAGCTAGCTATGACCAGAAATAGCTTTGATGTCATCGACATCCCCTTACAGCCCAGATTAAACCTCCTGTGACTATTTCCTATTCAGTCTTCTGAAGAAAGATCTCAGGGGGTGTAGATTTTCTACCCATGATCAGATGATAGCCGCGGTGAACGACTATTTTGACGAGAAACCGAAAGTTTTTTTTTTAACGGTTTTATGTCGTTATTTAACAAGTGTAACAAGTGCATTTCGGTAGAAGGGGATTACATAGAAAAATAAAAGGTATTATTTAATTTGTACTAAATTTGTACGGTTCACATTCCGCACATTCGCGCATTCAACAATTTACCTTCGATTGCGTAAATTACTTACTGCGCTTCAGTTCACGTTTAGCATTCAATCGTGTACATTCATTTTAATTATCTTTAAGCATCTTTATCAATAAAAGTGATTATTTTGAGACTCAGTGATTTATCATTAACAACTCAGCATCTATCAATTCAATCTTTAATATTGCTGTACGTGACACTAGCAGCCCGTACATCAAAGTGGTCCTTCGAGCCATAAAGTGAAGTGTTTCAGTGTAACCCGGAAGCGGTAGCGATCGATTTGGCTGGCCTCCCACAAGCGGGTCCCACCAGCCAGATTGAGAAGGCGCATAAACCGCAATAAGGTCATAGAAGCACTTACTTTAGCATTTACCAGCAAACATTATCAACAGCAAATAGCAAAATAACAGCAGCAAACAGCATTTCGTCAGAATCAACAGTTAATATCAAACAACCGACATCAATTAAAGCAAAAAACATGGACGCAGTTCAAATACTGTTGGACACCCAATCGCAACTGATGGAAGCAATCAACAAGTTTCTTGTTAATTTCAAGAAAGATGGAGCAGAACGCAAGACTCCGGAGTTAATTCCAAGAAGGTTACAGGTTTTGGAACAATATTGGAGTGATTTTAAAGCCAATCATCAAGAGCTTAGTGAGTGGACAGATATACAACATAAATACTTTATCGACAATCACTTTGAAGCCACTGAGCGGTTTTATCAAAGCACGAAACAATATGTATCGAGCTTTTTACATCAGGAGCAAAAGCCAGGAATATCAGGAAAATCAGTACCAGCAATAGCATCATCCAAACAAGAAGGACTACCTTCTTCTCAGGATAAAGTCAAACCAGGTACATCTTCAGACTCGGATGCCATCCGACATGAAGGAGGTGCATCTATCACCCATGATGTACAAGAAACAAATACGCGACGATCTTCCAGCAGAGCAGAAGAAATGTTACGTAAGCAAGCTAGCAACTTCAAAGCATTTGTCAGAACCGCAACCAATATAAACCTGGAGGAAATTAAAGAAAAATTGGAGTTTTGAGGACGCCCTTAAAGCACTGCAAGCTCGGTGGACAGCTATCGATAACTTACACTGGGAAATTGATAGCGAGTTAGGAAGTAATAACATAACATAACATACGAAATGAACTATAACACCTACGAGTTGCAGTACAAGATCAAAAAAGATATCAACACCCAAATATGGTCAGTATCGCATAGAGATAAATCAACGCCTAAGATGGAAATTCCAACATTTAGTGGCACCTATCAACATTGGACATCATTCAAGGACTTGTTTACCGAAGCAATCCATTCGAACCGATCAATTCCGAATGGACAAAAAATGCAATTCCTAAAAATCAAAGTTAAAGGCGAAGCAGAGAAACTAATCCAGCATCTACTTATTAGTTCCGATAATTATCCAACGTGTTGGAATATACTTAACAATAAGAAGATGATTTTTTCGTCTCATCTGAACATTATGCTTAACCTACCTAGCACACAGCGACATTTATCAGCATCGATAAAGACAATCCATGATACCACATACGAATGTCTTCACGCAATCAAAAATCTAGGAGTGGACACTGCATCGTGGGATCCTATACTAGTCCACCTACTTTCTCGAAAATTGGATACTGAAACTCACAACGATTACGTGGAATTTACCTAGCCTCGAGGAATTTCTGGAATTTTTAGAAAACAAATTTACATCATTGGAGTCATCACGTCGCAAACCTGATACGCCAAAAACATATCAGAATCAGCCACAGCAACAAGAATCATCAAACAACAAGAAATTTCATTCGTACAAAGCATTCGCAAACAGAACATAAAGTTTAAATCATATTTAAACAATTCATCTACAAAAACAACAAATAATTATAATGAATATAAGTGTCCACATTGTCAAGGTGAACATAAATTATTTGCTTGCAAACATTTTCTGGAATTACATTCTGACGCAAGGCGGCAAATGATAAGAAGAAGTAACATATGCAAGAATTGCTTATTTGATCATAAAGGCAAAGAATGTCTTCACTTAAACGATGCCGCGTATGTAATGGAAACTACAACACGTTACTACACGATGATTATGGAAACATGACGCCGCCGCCGAGTACTTCGGGTTACAAAGGCAATGTCGCCGAAAGCAAAAAGCCTAACAACAATAGCACTCACGTATCACAAGAAGATTTGTCCGAAATACTTCTAGCAACAGCAATAATCAAGGTCAGAGCAGTGGACCAATCTCTGATAAATTTGTGAGCACTTATTGATCAAGGCTCGCAAACATCACTAATAACAGAAAGAGCAGCACAGCTGTTAAGGTTACCTCGCAAGCGATGCAAGGGAGTTATATTCGGAGTTGGTGCAAAGGAAAACAGTTGCAAAGGAGTTCTCAACATCGAGTGTACTGCATTACAAAATGAGCATTCTTTTAACACCGATGTTTATATCATGCGGAACCTTATCAACAACTTGCCGAACCAAACGTTCCAAAAACCATCATGGCGGTTTTTGGAGAGCATTCAACTTGCCGATCCAGATTTCTATGTCAGTCGTCCAGTCGATATCTTACTAGGAGCAGACATTTATTCAAACATTATACAAGAAGGTATCATCAGGCACGATACAACACAACCAATCGCGCAACAGACACGTTTGGGTTGGATTTTATGTGGCAACGTTCCAACTTTACAATGTAACGTTGTTATTAACAATGTGGACGAGATTCACAAATTCTGGTCAGTGGAAGATATATCAGACACATCAATTATGTCACAAGAAGATCTCGACTGTGTACAGTATTACCAAAGCACAACAACTCGTAACGAAGAAGGCCGATACGTTGTGAATCTACCTCTGAAGACTGGGTTTGACGAAAAATTGGGGGCCTCAAAACCCATGGCAGTAGCTCAGTTTCGGCAGCTCGAGCGAAAATTCAACAGGAAATAAAATTTGGCAAAAGCATACAAAGCATTTATGGAGGAGTATAAGTCACTTAATCACATGGCCGAGTGTACGAGCATACAGAAACCCGATTATTTCTTACCACATCATGGCGTGGAACGCGCTGAGTCGACTACGTCAGCATTACGAGTCGTTTTTAACGGTTCAGCAAAATCATCATCAGGCTTCGCATTAAATGATCTTATGCACCGCGGGCCAAATTTACAGCAAGACTTAATGAGCCTTATCATGCGGTGGAGACAATATCAATACGCTTTCACCGCAGATATCGAAAAAATGTTTAGGCAGATACTCGTTAGTCCTGACCATCAACAATATCAAAAAATCATATGGCGAGCCACAACTGAAGATCCTATGCGTGAACATCAACTTACTACTGTCACGTACGGAACGAAGGCTGCACCATTCTTAGCAATGATGACCTTAAAGCAGTTGGCCATCGATGAAGGTCATAAATACGCAGAAAGCAGAGCAGCTAAAGCATTACAAGAAGAATTCTATATGGATGACCTTGTTAGTGGAAGTTTTACATTAGCATCAGCAAAACAACTACAAACCGACTTAGTGGACTTACTGCAATCGGGCGGTTTCAATTTGCGCAAGTGGTCATCTAACAAGATCGAACTTCTAGAAGAAGTCAACAAAGCACAAACGAAACAAGAAATATTCGATTTTAAGCAATTGGAATCAACAAAGACTCTTGGACTAATATGGCATTCACAAGAAGATGAGTTTACATTTGAACTAAGAATCAACACAAAGGCGATAGCAAGAACACACACTAAGAGGACGCTACTTTCGGATATCTCTAAAATATTTGATCCCCTTGGCTGGCTCTCGCCCTTAACAACCAAGCTAAAACTTTTATTCAAAAAAGTGTGGCTCTCCAATATACAATGGGATGACCAGCTTCCAAGTGACATTAGTACAGAATGGGACAAGATTCAAGCAGACCTACAATATATCAATTCTTTTAAAATACCGAGATGGTATCAATGCAGCGAAAGTGATAACATTGAATTACACGGCTTCTGTGATTCGTCAATCAAATCATTTGCCTGTGTAGTTTATTGCAAGATTGGCACCATAATAACTCTATAATAATAAAAATCTTACCCTCCCCAAATTGGAACTAAGCGGAGCATATTTATTATCAAAATTAATGTTCAAAATACAGCAAGCGTTACTCGGCCATCAACTCAAGCTCTTTGGGTGGTCTGATTCAACAGCAGTACTAGGATGGATTCAAGGAGACTGCGGTAGATGGAAACCATTTGTGGCCAACCGAGTCAAACAGATCATAGAAGTCATCTCGTCAAGCAACTGGCGTTATGTGAAATCAGCAGAGAACCCAGCTGACTGTGCCAGTCGAGGAATATCAGGAGAACAATTAAAACAGCATCCATTATGGTGGCACGGTCCGAATTTTCTATCAACTTTCAATGATAAACTAGACACAGAACGACCTTGTTACGTCACAGATCAAGAAGTTCGAAAAACTAAACAAAGCTACGTCACATTACGTAACAGCTGTGATGACATCATACAAAACATATTAAGCGAATTCAGCAAAATGAATCGCGCAGTGCGAGTACTCTCGTGGGTACTACGCGCGATAACACGACACTGCTTACTTGACTGTCACGGAGTTGGAAGAAGCAATACTAAAAAAAATTAAATACGTTCAAGAAGTGGAATTTAAAGAGGAAATTAACAAGCTAAAGTCACAGAAACAATTAAATAATAAGAGCAAAATTTTGGAACTAAATCCTTATCTCGACAAAGATGGCCTTTTAAGAGTTGGAGGTCGACTCAAGCATGCTAACATAAAACATCCTTTTATTATTCCGCATCAAGGCCGGTTAACGGAACTTATCATTGACCACGCCCACGAAACAATGTTGCACGGCGGCGCCCGCCTTACTTTATCAGAAGTTCGGAAAAGATTCTGGATAATAGGTGGTAACAGAGCAGTAAAAAAGCAGTTACAGCTCTGCATGAAATGCAAAAAGATTAAAGCTAAGCAGCAGCAGCAACTTATGGGAGACCTACCAGAATCGACAATTAACCCTACCCGACCGTTTTATCACACTGGTGTTGATTTTACTGGATATGTAGATATCAAACTCAACAAAGGTACAGGTAAAGGTAGGTAGGTGTGAGTGAAGACCACAAAAGGGTACATCGCCGTGTTTGTGTGCATGGCAACCAAGGCAGTGCACCTCGAGCTGGTGTCTGACTTGAGCAGTTCTGCATTTATAGCCGCTTTGAAGAGGATGGCTATAGTGATAACGGCACAAACTTTGTCGGCGCTAACATAGCATTAAAGCAAGAATTATCAGAACTTCAACAAATTTTCACAAACGACCTCTTCACTGACATCAATGACATGGGAATCCAATGGCACTTCAATGCCCCAGCCTGGCCCAGTGCAGGTGGGCTTTGGGAATCGGGAGTGAAAGCACTCAAACATCACTTGCGACGTGTCATTGGCGAGCAAAAACTCACCTACGAAGAGTTTTACACCCTACTGACACAAATAGAAGGCTGCATGAATAGTCGCCCTCTTTGTGCATTGACAGAAGATCCAGAGCACTTAGACTATCTTACACCATCTCATTTCCTCAGCAATGGACCCGTCTTGACTATTCTAGACTCAGAACGGGATGAACGAACACGGTGGTACAGAATACAGAAAATACAACAAGATCTATGTAAGCGCTGGCAATCAGAGTATCTATGTCAGCTATCAGCACGAAGCAAATGGAAACAAGAACAAACCAATCTTAAAATTAACGACATTGTTCTTATACATGAACCTAACCTTCCGTCCGGAAAATGGGCTCTGGGCAGAGTAACAGATCTTCATCCCGAGGCAGACGGTCTCGTTCGAGTCGTAACGTTAAAAACAAAAAACGGCTATATTAAACGCCCCATATCGAAATTGGCATTACTAACAACAAATACAGCATATACATCAGCAATAAAACCTAGCAAAAAAGAAGCAAAACCTAAACAGCAAGAAGACGAAAAAACAGAAATTAAACCCATGGAAAGAGGCCGGTCAAAGAAAACAAACTTCGCATCGATATTTATATCACTAATTTTCTTCATGACCTTGGTCTCATCATTACATTGTCTCTTTAACATGACAAAATTAAGCAAAGCACTGTATTTAGACCAAATATCAAGCATGCAAGTTGTCCGCGATGAGTGGAAACTCGTTGTGTATTATGATATGAGTCCATATTGGGAATCTTCAGAAACATTTGACAAATATCTCAAGAAACTAAATCATATATGTGATAGAACAGATACAAATATGTATTGCAACATCGTATCAACACAACTACGTCACAGCCACAGCGAACTGCACTACTACGTTAACATGTTACTGAGTCAGCGTTTCGAACCTCAAGTAAGGCGACGCCGCGGGCTTGTTGACGGCGTTGGATACGTCGCTAACAGCCTATTTGGAGTATTAGATCAACGATTCGCCGAAAAATACCAAAATGACATCAAGCTGATTAGAGAAAATCAAAATCATTTGTCTCAGCTATGGAAGAACCAAACTTCGGTCGTGGAAGCAGAATACAACTTGCTGAAACGAACAGAGGAGACAATTAACAAGCAGCATAAAGTCATAAATCAACACTTAAACAGTTTATCGAACGCTACAAATACTCTCAACAAAGGAGTTCAAGGTGTAGAAGTTATGAATGAACTCATATTAATAACAACAATCGCAAATAATATACTCACGAAGTTAAAATGTATTCAAGACTCATTATTAGACACCATAACTGACATTCATCATGGAATGTTTAACCGCCACCTGTTATCACCGCAGCAGCTTCAAAATGAACTTAACATAATCTCGGGACAGTTATCACGAGATGTATCGTTGCCAATCGATAATATTCAGACTGAAATGGCCAAAATTTATCACGTACTAAAAGTCAAGGCAAGAGTGACACAGCAGTATATGATTTTTGAAATCAAAATTCCATTAGTAAGCAGAGAAGGCTTTGATTTATACAGAATCATAACAATTCCGCATCAAATCGGAAACACGACGATTAGTGTTATTCCTATATCTGACTATGTCGCGATCAACCTACGTAAAGATACCTACGTAACAATGACAGAAACCGACGTACAACATTGTTTGCAGTATGACGAATCTATACATCTCTGTCATACGCAAAAACCAATTCTTCATTTCAAGTCAGATGAAAGTTTTTGTATCAAAGACCAGATAACAAATAAGTGTCAAACAAGCATCGCCGCGTGCCGCAATAGTTGGACAGAATTAAATCAAATGAATTCATATCTTTATTATTGTTGCGACAAATGTACGCTACGAATCATATGCGAGGATTGCGTTACCGCTGAACAGACAGAAAGGGCTGGGGTTATTGCGCTCGGGCCGAGCTGCGTCATCAAAGGCGAAGACTTTACAGTCTACTCACATAAAAATCAGCAAAGTGAGATGAAGCCAATATCACATCTTTACACTCCAGAGATTCCTCAGATCAATCATATTATCAACGTCTCCGTGCCATTAAATGTCTTCAAAGCAAGCGACAATAGAGCTACCCTGGAACAAATCAAAACTGAAATACAACAGATGAAGACAGAGACTGCCCTCAATGAAGGCATGTCGACTGACGACGTACATCAATACTCAGTTATTTATATAATACTAGCGGGAGCTGTAACAGCAATTTGCATTACCATTTGGCGTCGTTGGTACAAACGAAATAATGACAGCATCAACCTTAACTCGAGACCGGCGGAACAGCAATCAACCCGCATTACCATCCAGGCCTCCCAGGCTTATCCGAGAGACCTGGGTCACTCTTCGCAGCAGGAAGCATCTACAGAAATGAAGACCCTTTCGAGTATTCTTAAAACGACGAAAAAAAATAAGGCTACCTCGCCTGTTTTTAATAAAGCCCTGTTTCATGAAACAGAGATCAACGAACATAGAGTATAAGTTTGAAATTTATTTACTTATTTAATCTAAGAATTTAATTTTGTATCATTCTCATCTCTGTTTTCTCTCGCGCGGGAGCATGTACGGTTCACATTCCGCACATTCGCGCATTCAGCAATTTACCTTCGATTGCGTAAATTACTTACTGCGCTTCAGTTCACGTTTAGCATTCAATCGTGTACATTCATTTTAATTATCTTTAAGCATCTTTATCAATAAAAGTGATTATTTTGAGACTCAGTGATTTATCATTACAAACAACTCAGCATCAATCAATTCAATCTTTAATATTGCTGTACGTGACACTAGCAGCCCGTACAAAATTTCTTTTCTAAAAACAGAAATCAAAAACTCTGTTGATAAGGTTCATGTTTGTTTGCTTTTAATCTCTCTCTCCGTCTAAAAATCTATCTCCATCTTTCTGTTAGTTTAGATTAAAACAGATGGCGCCCTCTTCTTTCTCAATTATCTTATTCTTTGCACCAATTTTGTGTAACATTCTATGGTAAGTTGTTTTCGCACTGAACTGGCTCAAGAATCCAGGACTCTCAGTTACTGAATCAGCCACGACCCAACACCAAGTGTGGACAGAACTTCTGTCAAGTTACAACAACACATCGGTAATTCACATATATGATATATGTACATAAAAACTGTGCTCCAAGAGTGTTGTTGATAACAACATCGAATGCTCATCTAATTTTAGGGTTAAGATCGTCAAGACTCGGCTTCTTTAACGTACACTTGATGTTTGGCTTAACTGCACAAGAAAAAGTCGCATGGCGTGAGATACGAGCTCCGGGCTGGCCATGGCACCACAGTTGCCCCACGGCCTATGCGGTTGTCTCCATATTGGCTATTCGGGTACTTTCGCACTGTTGTCGCGTAGGGGGGCGAAGCAGCGCCATGCTAGTAAAAATTGCGTAAATAGGCCATCGGAATATCTTCCATTAACACGCTCACGATACCTTGTAGCATATCCAGATAGGTTCCTCCGATCAAACGGCCTTCGATAGGGTCCATATATTTTATTTCTGATAATGCCCGACCACACGCTAGCACTAAATGTTAATTGGTGATCGTTTTCTTTGATTTGATGGTTTTTGCGGCCGATATTGTTCGAAGATTGAGTACCGATGGATTTATAAATCCTTGTTGACGAAGTCGAGGTAAACTTTCCTCTCGGTACTTTCTCTAAGCCGCTCGTAAAAGTTCACAGCTGAGTGCCATGTTGTACATTAAAAAAATCCAATACTCGAAAAGATCACGCAATTTCTATAATGACAATAGGGGTGTGTCCTGGGTAAAAAAAAACTAATTAGTTCGTCAGTAAGATTATCAAAAAATATTGAACGCATATTTTTAGCTTTATCAAATCAATCAAAATTGACAAATATAACGCGCATCAAAGTTCGGGAGTGGGGGCTCGTCACAACGTGGTATAAAGTGTCCCACGGCGTGACGTCACGCGAAACTTCGACGCACTTTATCTTCGTCAGTTTTTGTTTAACTGACAAAAGAAATAATATGTGTTCAATATTTTTTGATAATGTAAATGACAGACTAATTACGACACTAGCCTAAATATTGCTTTGTCTGGAAAATAACGAAATCCATTTTGGCATTTTGCTTTTATTATGTCAACTGAAGTTCCACTAGGTACCTTAAAACCTACCTAGGTACCTTAGTAGAGATTAAGGGGTAAGTAGGGACACAACCTAAAGTGAAGCATATGTTACTAAATATAGACTGAAATTATTTCCGATAGACGTAACGTTATCATCCATTTAATATTTGTTCTTATTTGTAACAAGTTATCACTTATTTTAGGTTGTGTCCCTACTCACCCCTTTTACGGTTATCAATCAGTAATCAAACAACCAAATCGAATTGTAAGAAGGTTTTCACTGTTCAGATATAAAAAAGTGATTTCGTAGTATCACTCGGTGCCCACGCAACAGGTCAAGAACCGGACAAGTTACAACGACAAAAAGTGAACTATGTGTTTATCATCGCAATATGATCTATTAACAATTCCAACCCACATGTTAAAACTATTTTTTTTTGTCATAGGCCAAAAACAAACTCGATTTATTTTAATAAAAAAAATATGCTTTTTTGTGATAAGTCAAAATTTGTATGCACAAAATAACTTATAACCATGAACGTATTTTTGAGTTTTACTAAAATCTATTTTAAAGGGGTTAATATTTATGTAGTTTATACTAAATAAATGACAACAATCGATATTTTACCTGATCTTGGTCAAGTTTGACCACGATGGGCGGTGTGTCAGCATACAAGTTAACACCAATAGACACCACCGGTCCTTCCTTGGTTACTTCGGTCAGCTCGTGTTTTTTATTTTTAGGCTCTGGCTAAAACATATAAGAAAAAAAACAAAACTAGATTAAAAAAATAGTTTATACTGCTTAGCATAATTATACTTTATCCGTTCATGTTAGGTGTTTTTTTTTTTAACTGGGTAAATTTTGCTTAATGTTGATGGTTTATGCTGTGACATTTTTCTGCTTTATAATTACATAATTTGTCATTTCTAATGCTCGTTAAGGCCTTCTTTATGCTGGATGTAGGCTGCATAGAAAAGAATTTTATGCACTAGTGCATAAAAGTGTTGTCGTCATCTAGACTAAGACAATTAACCCCTACAGCCAGACAGACCCACCATATAGAGCAGGTCTGGCTCCGAGCGACTACTTCTTCTTTCCAAATCTTAAAAAGATCTGCGCGGAAAGCGTAATAGTGACGATGAAGCGTTGAAGGTGGCGGTGAATGAACATTTTGACAGGCAGAACCAAAAATATTTTTATGACGGGTTAAGAAAATTAATTGACCGATCTACCAAATGCATCGAAATAAGAGGCGAATATATTGAAAAATAAAAATATTACATCAATAATCTTGTTTTTCTTAACTATACCACGAATATATTGAACGCCCCTCGTAAAACGCATTTTTTTTAAGTTATCCAAAAACTGAAGGCTTGAATGGGTCGGGTAGATGCAGTTCGTCGCGAATTTCGTAGCGAAAATTGGATGCCTAGTAAACATTGCAGGATTTGCAGAATCCATTTTGATGAATATCAAAATGGAGATCCGGTCTGTTCACGTCTGCAAGGACTTGTTGCTCAGTTAATTATTCCAGTTATGGCTTTTGACGTAGAGACCTCGTCGTGTTGTTCTCCTCGTCATTATTTTTAGTTTAATGTATTTGACATGTAATGTTTTTAATTTTTACATTTGTAATGTTTCATTTGTGCTAGTTCTAATAATTTATATTTGTTGCTTTATTACCTTGTAATGTAACTTACTTTTAAATATTATTGTATTTTATGTTTGAAAAAATGACCTTCTGCTGGAGTTTCTTGCGGCGCTTCTCCTCCGCAATGTCTTGTCCGAAGCGCTAGTAGATTCACTCTATTTTACCGACGTGTAAAAGAGCCCATATGTGGCCAATTTACTGAATAAATATTTTGATTTTGATTTTGATTTTGAACTATGCCAAATTTCAAGTTGATAGCTCTATAGTTTCAGACAAAAACTGCTGTGACATACAGATAGACGGACACTGAAGTCTCACCATAGGGGTTCCTTTTTTACCATTTTGGTACGGATCCCTAAAAAGCCGGTCGTGTGCGTGTCGGGCTCGCGCACCGAGGGTTCCTTCCGCCAGTAGGTATTATTAGATTCCAAAATAAATTCGATATTATCGCCCCCACCTCGCTGCATGATGTTAAAAATCATCACCTTCGAAAAATACCAACAGAGTTGGAACTGATGATATACTGAAGTACCTTTAATTGATACAGACTTTCTGTACTACGAGTATCTTCACTGATATTATACAGAGGAAAGATTTGATTGTTTGTTTGTTTTTTTTTGCATTGAATAGGTTCCGGAACTACTGAACCGATTTGAAAAATTCTTTCACCATTAGAATCCTAAATTATTTCTGATGAACATAAGCTATGTTTTATTTTTCTGCGCGGAGTCGCGGGCAACAACTGTTACCAGTAGGTATTACAAAAAATATGAAAATCTAATAACTTTACAAAGTCATTTATAACGTCCTAGATAAGCACAACATACTAGTTAAGGCACAAAAAAGATTTAAAGAGTGAACTACAATTAACACGGCTATTTATGACACAATAAAAAGTACATTCAGTAATCTGGTTATCAGTACTTTTTGGTAGTTAGTCGATATAGGTATATGTGAACCCTCTAAATTGGTTTTAAAAAAATAACAGGACATGTCATCATAATACTAGCTAGGAGCTACGTATTTAATATGGCATTCCTTTTAGTACAGGATAATATATTTACTATTTTCCGATCAAGGCTACAAATACTTGTACATTTAGGACTTTTTCCTTTAGTTGTGCTGTAAGAGCTCGATGACAAATTCTAAGGTTTGAGTCATCGGGAATTATCCTAGGTTCTGATGAGTCAGCTAGTACCAAATACGCCGTTTATAGAAATTAATAACTTTTTATAGAATGATTATAGATCCTTGACTTTTTTACTGCGCTCTAAGGTTACAAGTTTCAGTTTTGAGTAAAAAAAGCAGGTACCTAACTGCACTGGGGTTATGAGGGTAGAGGTAGAGGTTATGAGGGTAAAAAATAGGGCCTGAATGGGTTCGTGAAGAAACGAACTTCAAACGAACGAACTTCGAACGAACGGAGTTCGAACTTGTCCGGACACACTGCCGTGTGTAGAGGATACAGAAAATACACCGTGTGCCATGTAAATACGAGTACATACATGGACATGCCAAAAGGTTTTGATAATGTTGATAACGAGATACTTTATTGCAAATTATCCGCGAATACTGCCTTAATCTGATAAAAAGAATCGTAGAAAATATTGAACAATACGCCCAACTCAATTAAGTATGCATACACAAGAGAAGAGAAGAAACATACTGCAGCAAATGTAATAGTTAATAAGACTCGTAGTATAATAGTTTTTAGGAGCCATATGGATATATCCCAGGCCAGTTCTATAATGGTTATTATAGAACTGTTATTTCCATAGCAAGTAAAGGGCTCACGATAACTTTTTACCACGAAAACACTTTGATTACACTATTACATCGTGATACCGTTACTTACTTCGTTAATAGTTAGAACGATAAAGTATAAGAATTTGAATGACAATTTTAATCACCAACCGCCATAGGTGTGGTACCGCTGTAGTATCTCTATGTAGTCTGCGGTGCCGCCATATGGCTATTTTGCAAAACAGTCGAACCAAATAATTATATTGATATTTTCTTAATTATTATTTCTTTTTTACCGACTTCAAAAAAAGGAGGAGGTTCTCAATTCGTCTATTTTTTTTTAAATGTTTGTTACCTCAGAACTTTCGATAGGGTGAACCGATTTTGATGATTCTTTTTTTATTTGAAAGCTGGTGCTTCCCGTTTGGTCTCATTCTTCAAAATGAAGATCTGATTGTGGAATCCATGAGGAATCGAAGGAACTCTTCAAAATTTATAGGCACACCTATAGCGATTTTGGTATTTTTCATTGTAACTCGTGTATTTGGTCTTGAAAAGCACCATTTGGTGAAGTGGAACTGATGATGAAGACCACAGATGGCCACCGGAACTCCTAAACGGTATACAGGGTGTCTGGAAAAGCTTTGGAGAAATTTTAACAGTAGATAGGGTGATGTTTTGGATCATCCCTATATTGGTAACTTTTTTTAAGTTAATATTTGACTGAGTTACAGGCTTATTGATCATCGCCTTTCCTGACGATGCTCTCAGTGTGCCCCATCTTAACTACTTCATTCATAACATGTGTCACAACGTAATGTAAATAAACAAGTTGTTCGTTATCAACAATGTTTCTAATCATGGTCAAAAGCTCCATGGTGTTTAGAACACAGACACATTATTCTGTAATGTGAATGAAAAGACGGTCTCGGATAAAAGCTATTATGTGAAATAATTTTAAAATTAAACTTACGATTACGATTATTACTCACACTCTTCTCACACTCACTCAGCTAAAATAACACTTGTACTCGTACATTAGACTTATTTTACGAGATCATGAATCATGGATTTATTCTATTGATTTGCACTACTATCGAGGAGTAATACGAATAAAAAACACAATAATTAAAACAAATCATTAAGTTGTGATTGTGCTTTGACAGTTTGACATAGTATTTTTTTATATCTTTTACAATTGAAAACTCTTTATGAAAAGAGGTTTCTTTTGTTAAAATAAAATCGTTCCTACACGTTATGTTTAATCAGAATTACATTTAAAGCTGGCATCATACACGTTGTTGAAAGAGTTTCGTATCCTAGAAGAATGAGAACCGTGTGAGCACAAAACGACAAGTGACTTTTTTACGTCTATGCGAACACCTCTGGTTCCTAGGCGTTGACCATGCGAGATCGCCCCGCTAACGCAACGCCTTTCTGCACGTCCGTGCGAACGTAACCTTATTGAATGCTCTAAGTCCGGAATATGGAATGAATATGTATGTGTTATGTAAGTACCTACTACGTACGTATATCGATTCCATGATTCCATGGCCTGGGAAAGGCCGGTCTTTTTTTTTTCTCTATGACAAGTGCGATCATACAAATTTAATCAATCATGCGACGGCCTTTATATTCGGACTGTTAATTATACCGCACGACGAATACCATACAGATCAATATGGACAGCAATAACCGGATCGTTCATTTCATGTCCATCCGAACTATCAGCAGTCTATGACAGTAGCCATTTATCAAAGAATTGAACTTGTTCTAGGATACGAAAATCTTTCAACAACGTGTATGATGCCAGCTTTAAAATTTATGGTTGTCATTAGATGTCGGACAAATTAAATTTCAGATTTTCTAGTCTGAATAAATAATAATAATAGTCTGAATTAATTTAGCTGTAAAACAATAAATGGGCTATTTTAGAGCAGAAAAAAGGTGAATGTTTAGATCTCGACATTAATATGAAACAAACGATACGATCAGAGCTCGGCAGAGCGTGTTCCAACAGATCTAGTGAACGAAACCCGCTAAAATGTACAATTGTAAAAACGAAAATACAGTGAGTTGCATTAAAATTAATCTTTTTTTTGTAATTTGATTTTTGTTTACATGGGGCGAACTGTTTACATGGAGCGAACTGTTTACATACCATGTAAACAACGTATGGTCTCAGGTCATTGACCTCGAACTTAGACTTTTGACGTTAGTTACTACGAACGTTTGGATTAGTATAGCATCAACATCAAAATGTCAAGGTGAAGATATCGGCTGCGATACATCAAGTAACACAATGAATATAATTAAATCTTCTTTTTTTTATATTAACAGAAACAAAAATGAACCATACCCCCTTGATCAGAATCGTGCGAACTATTACCGCGCCAAATATCTCCAAAGGTTTTCCAGACAACCTGTATATTTCGAGGGTGGCGACAAGATATTTCGATTAAGATAGTTGAGCGACTATGACGAAGCATATTTAGGTTTAAATATATGACTATGACTTTCCCACGGCGTTGCTTGCGGCGAGATTGAAATGTTCTATTGTTTCTTATTAATGGAGAAGTGGGAGAATAACAGCATAATTATGATCACTAAAAAGTAAAAAATAAAAAAAAAGTTTAAAAAAACAAAAACCCGCCTACAAAAAGCAAAAAATAACTTCTTTAAAATGGTAGGTAAATAGGTCAGTCCAACTGAAGTCGACGTCCAACAATATTTTAACCAAAAGCAGACTTCAGTTGGACTGACCTATTTACCTACCATTTTAAAGAATGACTTCTTTAAAATGGTAGGTAAATAGGTCAGTCCAACTGAAGTCGGCACCAACAATATTTTAACCAGAAGCAGACTTCAGTTGGACTGACCTATTTACCTACCATTTTAAAGAAGTCATTCTTTGCTTTTTGAAGGAGGGTTTTTGTTTTTTTTTTACTTTTTTTTAAAGCTACCTACTGCTATGATAATGTTTTTTTTTGTATTTTTACATATTTAAATTGTTGTTAAAACAGTTCGCAACAAGTAAATAAAATAATTGAAATGTCAGTTGATCACCAAACACTGTTACTGATATTGTTAATGCGCGTAACCATGGTAATAACAATGCTATAATAATTATTATACAACTGTTATTACAATGGCAACGCACATTTAGAATTGTTTTTACGCTTCGGTTACGCTATAGATGATATTCTGATACCGTTAACGATATTAATATTAGCAGTTTATAGTACGCGAGTAGAAAAAATATTTTACCTGTGTTCCAGTTTCTTTTTCACGCCTGTAAAACAAATATTGTATGATTAAATTGATTAAATTTGATTTATAATAAAAAATAACTATACGTACCTCGCGGGACCTCGAACGAAATCTTTTAAACTTCCTGGTTTAAATTCAGCACCCGTTGCGAAGTACTTCAGTTTCTAGAAACATATTTTGCCTTTTAAACATGCTATATATTCATTGCAAAAATCCAATTAAATTAACTATATTCGCTTGTATTGAATTATTTTTTCATGTTTTATTTTGGTTCTTCATAAAGGGTATTTAATAAAAAAAAATACAGTCAATATCTCAAATACCGTGAAATTTTGCATAATACGTAATAAATTTGGTTAAAATGTTTAGAATAACCTAGCTATTATCCCTTGAAACATCTAAACCCGACTGCCAAACCCCTTGTATACATATATTCAAATAAGACAGAATAATTACCTTTTCATCAGCAGAGATACCTGCAGTCTTGGAAGCTTGCCCCTGTGGTTTAGACCAAGACCGAATCTGCATAGATTTTGTAACGACTGATAAAGTGACCGTCGTTGTGACTGATTCTAGAATAGTGCGAAGCGCTACAGTATCGGTGTTTTTAAGGCGAGATTGCAGACCGAATGCCCTCTCGCGTCCGGAGTCAATGATTTGGCGCGCTCCTACTGTGTAGCATGATACATCGACGATGCTCATCTTCCATGGAAAAGACCTCAGGGCTTTTTCTGTAACACGAAAAGGTCTTAAGCGAGTGCTAATAGTATAATACCCGTATTTATAGTCAAGAAAAGTAATTACTTGAGTATTAGTAATGTCAAAATTGTTTAAATTGACTGAGAGCGCATGCTTCGCCAACAAACTGCCCCCAGTTTAGCGATTTTTTTTGTATACCTACCACCGAAGTTGTTTTTGAAATAAATAAATAAATAAAAATAAAAAGTCATATAAAAATCTTTACTTTAGTCATTACTTTTACTCAAGTAATTACTCTTCTTGACTATAAATACGGGTGTAAGCATAAGCACAATATATAGATTGCAGTTGAGCTTTTATTTTAAAACACAATTGCTAATAAATATAAATAAAAATTTAGAGATTAACGACGTTGTTGTGAGTATTGTATGTACTAGCAGCAACACAGTTAACTGACCATTTATGAATATTGTCACCTTGCAGTAACGCTCACACGTCTGTTAACAGTAATATTGTTACAGTAGCGGCATCGAGTGATGGCACTTTTGAAGTTTGCTCGCTCATGAAGTTCACTAAATATTGATAGCAAGTATAAAGGAACAGATGTCAAACTTCATTGTTGCAGGTACCGGTATAGTGATGTACTGCTGGCGCTGTAATTTACCGAAACGCATTTCGTAACTAGCATCATCTTGAGGTTGTTTTTATTTGCTCGCACTCTAGCGTTCATCGTTTTAATCATAACTAACAAAAAACATCTCAAAAAAAACAATTCGCGTGATGATAATAAAGGGCCGGTGACTGGTACAACAACGTATGACAATGAAGTCACTGCACTTTCAGGTCACCGCCGCTGGCAACCTCCCGTCCTAGCTCCGAGTTAACGTGGTTGTATGATTATTTATTCACTCATTTATCAATAATTACACATTTTCTATATTTTGACACAATATTTCAAATTTCTGAAAATGTCGTCTTCTTCTAGCCCCACAGTTTATTTTGAGAGTTCGATCTACAATTTATAGCCTTTTATTTTCATGCGTTATTTATTTAATAAACTTTTTAAATTATACTTCTCGCATTTGACTGAAATTTTAACGATAATACGAGGGGTGCCTTTTAAGTTCTGTCGTTTGAAAAAACTAAAGACAATTTAAGTGTTAAGTGGTATTTATTGTTTTTCAAAGTAATCACCGTGATATGTAATACACTTTTTCATTCGATCGAACCAGTTTTCGAAACACTTATTCCATTCCGAAGTCGGGGTCTCCAAAATGGCCGTTTTGTATGCCTCAACCGCTTCTTCAGGCGTCCGGTACCGTTGACCACGAAGTCGTTGCTTGATTTTTGGAAAAGTGAAGAAGTCATTAGGGCTTAAGTCTGGACTGTACGGTGGGTGATCCAAATTTTCGACGTTTTGTTCTTTAAAAACGCAATTGTCTGCCGGGCGGTGTGTGAGCTAGCATTATCGTGGTGCAGTACTATACGACGTCTTGGGTTATTTTTTCGGAACTCGCCGATAACTTCTGGTAAACAAACAGTGGTATACCAGTCAGCATTAACTGTTTTACGATCTTCGAGCACGATGGTCGCAACGTGGCCACTTTTCGCTACAAACGTGGCGACCATTTTTTTCGAAGTGCTCCGTGAGCGTATTACTTTGGTCGGTTTTGGCTCATCTTGAAACACCCAAACAGTCGACTGCTGTTTAGAATCCGGATCGTAGGCATATATCCAAGATTCGTCACCACTGATAATGTCATAAACGTGTTTAGAGTCTCCTCGGTTGAATTGCCGCAGAGTTTTGCGGCACCATCTAACGCGAGCCGTTTTTTGGTCTTCACTAAGTAAATGTGGTATCCAGCGTGAGATCAATTTTTTTACACCTAACTGATCATGCAATATATTTTGAACACTGGTCCCTGAAATGCTTAATGAAGCTTCTATCTCGCGGTATGTCGCATGGCGATCTTCGACGATCAGTTGCCGTACAGCATCAATGTTTTCTTGGGTTACAGCTGTTTTTGGTCGGCCTTCACGATTCCTATCACTAAGACTAGAGCAACCACGTTGAAATTCCAAATACCAACGTTCCACGGTCCGGATGCATGGTGCTTCATTTTTAAAAACCGTAGTCAGCTCTTCAAAGCACTGAAGACGCGTTAAACCCCTTTTAAAGTTGTAAAATATTATCGCACGTAAATTTTCCTTCGAAATTTCCATTTTCACAACCGACTTGTCAACTTTGAACCGACGCTGTACTAAAACGAATCGGCCGATCTCGAGACATTATTTTGTTTTTGAATTCTAAATTCAAATATTTTAAGATGATACTAGTTTTTTTTTTAATACTCACGGGAGTTTTGCAAACGACGGAACTTAAAAGGCAGCCCTCGTAAAATGGAGTGTTTCATAACACTATTTTTCAGCTCTCAAAAGTGCTATCACTCAATGCCGCTACTGTAGTACAGTAGATTTTTTAAAATTTCGGAATGCACTTGAAAGCCTATCGTCCAATGAATGGCATTGTTATCAAATGTGAAATCTGACTGCTAACTAGCAGTGCAAAATGAAACGTATGCATAACAAAAGACTTCATAATTGAATAGCAACTTTACCGCCTAAAGAAGAAGATTCAAATTGTAATATCAATGCATTGGAGACAGTTTAAAACCAAATTATAATACTCAAAACGCGCAACCAAATTCAATAACCAGCCGGTCGTGGTTCGAAAACCCGAAAAATTAGATCGAAAATTTTAATTTCTAAAACAAATTATAATCATTTTAGGGTTCCGTATCCAAAAGGAGCCCAACGGGACCCTATTAATATGCCTACACTGTCTGTCCGTCCATCCGTTTGTGAGTGGTGGATTGATGTGTTAGAAACGCCTACGCCAAGCGCCGGGTCGCTTGTTTCGAAAAAAAACTTAAAAGGAAAAACGTTTACATGGTTATAATATGTTTTATTTCAAAAAATGTATTAAGTAACTTTTGTTCCCATAGCCATATTAAGTATACTCTATCAGATGGCATTTTATTTAATAATAATTACTTCGGTTATACAATGTGATTTTTAATTGGTGATCAGGTACCAATATGAGACCAACCATTTTTTTCGTTTGTAATATCTAATTTCTGTTTTGGAAATAACTTTATCGAAATTAATTGTCACCCTATTAATTGTTTAGACATTCTTAGGTATGCACAACATGAAGGTTAAAGAAATTAGGTTCATTAACATTGTTTTATTGAATTGACACTGGCAAAATATTCTAGGAGACAGATGCTATTTAATCAAGAAAAGAAGAAAATAATTTTCTGTTATACAAGCCCCAATGCAAAAGAGTTCGTCTAGTCATACATTGTGAAGCCTATATTTATAAAATACCAACTTGTTGTTTTACATAAGTCCATTAGCAATAAACAATTTATATTGTATAATACTCCATCAAAATGACGTTACTTTTGCACTAATAAAATAATCACCATTTTAAAATTGTAGATATTCTGGATATATTACTTTACGAATGCTCACGCAAAACAGTTCATCTAGTTCTTAACTGATGCAAAAAAGTTCGTCTACCGCTAGCGTTAATTATTTGTTAAGTTTTTATATAGAAAAATAACTAAAATTCAAATTAAAAATCGAAATTATTTGACAGTAAAAATATCACAGGGTATAAAAAGACATGTTCCAAGTAAGTAATCATTAGTTTCCTAAATTATTTTGAGCAATATGGGTCGTGTAAAACCCAGTTCTGAAGAAGTCCATAAAATTATAATTTCTAGTAGTAATATTGGAAAATCTACTTACCAAATGGCGTGATATGATACAGAAATATGTATCGGTCGATACCTGCAAAAAAGTTCTGAAGAGCATGGGTTATGGTTTTATATGGCTAAAGAAAAACCATTACTCACAGCATTACACAAAGAAAAGAGATTATTATTCGCTCGGGATCACTTAAGCTAGACCGCTGACCAGTGGCGGCAAATAATATGGAGTGACGAGTCCAAATTTGAGATAACTATCGGCGATGAACGGAAAAAAACATTCGAACTAAAGACGAAGCATTTCACAAAGATTGTATTAAGAGAAAGGTGAAGTTTCCTGGCTCAGTAATGATTTGGGGTTGCATGTCAGCACAACGTGTGGGTCGCCTGCATTTTGTAGAAGGGACTGTTGAAGCGGTGAAATACCAAAACATTTTGGAAACGAGTCTACTGCCATCCATTTTGAATTTGAAACATCAAAATGCCTTCAGTTTTCAACAAGATGGTGCTTCCTGTCACACAGCGAAGGCGACGATGGCTTGCCTTAACTCTAAAGAAATCCCTATGATGGAATGGCCGTCAAACAGTCCAGATTTGTCGCCTATTGAAACCCTGTGGTGGAAAATGAAGAAAAAGTTACGCAAGTTTCCATCAAGATCAAAAGCAGATTTAAAAGAGAACATTTTGTCAGTCTGGAATTCGACAACTCCAGAAGAATGTGAAGAATTGGTAGCTACTATGCCGCTTAGAATTAAGGCAGTTATTGGCCGTAAAGGAGATTCCAACTAAGTGGTAGACGAACTGTTTTGCGTGACCTACTGCGGTAGGCGAACTTTTATGCGTGGACGTCGGTGGAAGAATTTTTTTTTTTATAATATGATAAGATTATTTTTTATTTAATACTATATTGGAAATAAACACTATGAAATTAATGTGCCTACTGTTTTTTTATTAGGCTCTTAAAACTAGTATTACTAATCTATATTCCACTTTTAAACAAACGTTGCTTTCAGTTTTACTAGTAGACGAACTCTTTTGCATTGGGGCTCGTAACGTCAACGTCAATGAAATTTGGTTGTTTTGTTGAAACGTGGTCATAGTAACCCTATAAAACGACCATTAACGACTATGTTCAGTAAGAATAGCTGATTGGGCGTTGTATGAACAATAGTAGCCGTTATTTAAACATACCAGTAGCAACTATCAGCGTTCGGATAAAAAAGTGGGTTTTTCGTTTTTCCGATGTAGAAATTACCAATCATAATTTCTCCGTACGCTAACAGTGGTCGCTAGGTTACGGTTTCAAGACCTGCAATTGGTTGACTATGAGTGAAGTCATTTTGTTGTCATGTAAGGTTGGTAGACCTGGCTCTCAAAAGTTAAAGTTTATTGACGTAAGATCTGTCAAATTCCCCGCCAAAGCGATGGCACTTGACGTGTCGTATCCACTTCACTTCAATAATAAATGTAGGATGACCATGTGTGGTTATTGGTTTTAACAATATCATTAATTGTAATTAATCAAACAGTGAGGTAATTGCGTGAGACCAATGAATTCAATTTAGGTTGGTAATTGGGTATCGATGAACTTCGCTAAAATGCTTGGATATGTTTTCGTTGGTAGGTAATAAGCGTACTAAGTAATTTAAAAAAAAAACGATTTTTTTGGTTGCGTCATTTAGTTATTAAAAATAAAAAAAGCATATTAAATTTGTGGCGGATTAAGATGGACATTCACCTTAATCAGTATTTGGTACAAACCAAGTATGGCGACAATGATGGTCATATCGCTGGTACCGGCGGCCCAAACGCGTGGGCGTTAATCGAACTTGTCGGATAAATTACGAAAGTCGAACGATTTGTACCACTGAAATTCTTGTATTTTCCGATAGTCGAAGAAAAAAAAAGTAGACGGTAGCGTAATGCCATACTTCTCCGGTGTGGCTTACAGCCGGCCATAACGACGAAAACACGTTAATTAAAAAAATCAATCCAACCATTTGGACCCAGCTAATTTTTGCACAGCTAATCATCGTTTGACAGCTACTTTGTCATAAAAAACTCAAAACAAAGTCATGCTATGGTATGACTTCATGCTATGGCATGACATTTGAGGTGGTTCGCTTTTTTTTTTAAATGTATGACACAACTAATATGGCGCGTGGATTAAGCAATAATAGACTCTTGGTCAACGGTGTAAGCGCTTCGACGCGAGCCTTATTAATTTTGTCGTGCTGTGGCGCCATCTTCAATTTATGGCGAACAAATTTAAAGTTCGTGTTGCTGATGGATTAATGCAAATAACTTTAACAAAAAGCAAGCTTTCAAAACCCGACTGTTGCTCAACAACTTTAAATCGTTCTAAATCCTAAATGATCATTCGAAATGAAAAATGATGAAAGAAACCTAAAGATGATTTTTAAATCCCTATTCAATGATACCCGTCTGGTTGCCGCCACATTTAATTTTGATGACTGTCATATCTTCAGTGACACTCACCAGATTAAGACAAATTGATTGACATAAGAATCATCAAAATCGGACAACGAGTTTAGTTTTTATAGTGACACAAAGGAACAAACATACATATATAGGCTGTGAAACACATTACCCTCCTCCTTCGGCAGTAGGGTAGAAAGGAAATTTATTTACTTTTGTTATCTTGAAAAATATACTATGCTTTATGAAAATGCAAAAATATATAATTTATGACAGTTTGTATTGAATCAATATGAAAACACAATAAGTAACTTGTATGTCTTGACATTTATAAACATTGTTCAAAGAAAATTTCTTGAAGTAAATTGAATTTCAGCGAGAAATACAATAATAAAGGATTTCAAATGATTGCATGACAGATGTCTTTTACGGTGTGCTGCGTACCTGGCTGCAATAACCGGATCGTAGACGGTATTTCACTACCTACACTTTTGACGGTAAACACAGATTCCAAATGTATTCAGAAGAAAATTAACGGACAATTCTATTATTGGTCGTACTATTCATTTCATAAATGGGAAAATGTGTCTGTCTCTCTATCATTTAGGCTTGGCTGAACTGATTTTGATTAGTAAAGTTGAGGGATCCTGTATTCAGTGGACGTCTTTCGGCTGAAATGATTGTCTATTTCTCACTGGTTTATATGCAAACTAGCTGTTGCCTGCGACTCCGTCCCCGCAGAAAAATAAAACATAGCCTATGTTCACCAGGGATAATGTAGGATTCTACGGGAGAAAGAATTTTCCAAATCGGTCCAGTAGTTTAGGAGCCTATTCAATTCAAACAAACAAACAAAAAATCAAATCTTTCCTCTTTATAATATTAGTGTAGATAAGAACTTATCAGGTGCGGCAGCGCGGCGTACTAATTAAAAGCCCGTCGCTTTTGCGGTGCGGATGATACTCGTTTTTAACAGACTCCAAAAAAAGGAGGAGGTTCTGAATTCGCAGGGTTTTTTTTTGTGTATGTTATTACTCGAAGACCAATGGACCGATTTGAAAAAAATTTTCGTTGTTTGAATGGGTATACTTTCTAGTTGTTCCCATTGTCAACACGTCAGGATCTGATGATGGGATCTTGGAGAAATCAAGAGAACTCCTCAAATATTATAGGCACACCTATAGCGATTTTGGTATTTTTCACTGTAACTCGTGCATTTGCTTTTGAAAAGTACTATATGGTGAAGTGGAACTGATGATGAAGACCACAGATGGCCACCGGAACTCCTTAACGGTACCTATTTCAAGGGTGGCGATAAGATATTTCGATTAAGGTAGTTGAGCGACTATGACGAAACACATTTAGGTTTAAATATGACTATGACATTCCCGCGACGTTGTCTGCGGCGAGCTTGAAATGTTCTATAGTTTCTTATTAATATTTAGAAGTGGAGCTACGTAACAGCATAAATAGGATCACTAAAAAGTATAAAATAAAATAAATGTTTAAAAAAACAAAAACCCGCCTTCAAATATGCAAAAAATAAAGCCGAATGCAGTTGGACTGACCTACTATTTTAAAAGAAGTTATTTTTTGCATTTTTGAAGGCGGGTTTTTGTTTTTTTATTATTAATATTAGTTCCTAATATATACCTAGTCGGTTACTAAGTTCTGTTACTAAGGTTGACGCAAAAAAACTAACTTATGTTTATTTTTTAATTTCAATTTTTATAAAAATTAAAAGCTTAATTAATGTACATTTTAAAGAACAAATAATTATTCTTGTTAGTTGCCGCAATTTTCGACACGATCTTTTAACATTCACAGCCGGCATCGATGAAATTACGCATGACTTTTCAGTAAATTTCACTTTTTGAAAACGTTTAAAAGTTAGTCTTTGTTTCCCAAAGAACTTTTTTTGTATAATATTATAAAACAACCTATCTCTGTATATGTTTGAGATCAAAATTATTTTTCTCAACATGAATTAATTCCAACTTATGAAGCAAGAGATTTGGTGTGTTTTCGTATTTCTACAAAATCACGTGAAATCGTAAAGTCGATTTAATGAGACATCAAGATTGACCGGTGTACAAGCGGATCTTTAGTTGCTTGGAATATATTTGTATCAGAATTCAAAGCTACAAGTCTGTTCAATATGTCACGCAAATTTGAACTCTCTACAAGAACTCTTACAAAAGTTGTGACCGTTATCAGTATCAACGTCGTGCGTGATTTGAACTATGATTTTCTCGGCCGAAATGGGAATACTTTAAGCTCGTACATCAAATAATTGCAATAGTTTAGAATACATTATTTTAATTCATATTCTATATAAATCAAAGTTTTGATTAATATACAGGTTTATGCCAAACTCCTTTAAAATATTTTTTTAATTGTAATAAATCTCAGTAACAGAACTTAGTAACCGACTAGGTATATACAAATCGTTCCGCGAATGAACGTTGAGTTAAATTAAAAGCGAAATGATATTGTAATTGCGCTAATTTATTCAATAAAAATGTATCTCGTAGACTACGTTAATGTCGACTATTTTCTTTGGAGCTTATCAGTACTCAATGTAAATCATTGCCATCACGCCTGGTATGTTTTTTTTTGCAGTACTTACTCTAAATCAAACTTTAACCCCTTTTACATGTTATAAATAACGGTGTTTATAGCCATAATAATTAATATGTGCCAACAACGTGTCTTAACTATTATTGGTCTTTAAGTAACTGTTGTGAGTTTGTATGAATAAAGGGGTGGCGAATAGCTTACGTATGTGGTTATGTATAAGCACATGCTTACACACACATACGCATAAAATTAGTTCCATGAACATGAACTAGAAAGTTACGACACGAAAGTCACGAACAGAAAAAAACGCAGAGTTGCCAGTCTATATCCCTACATTAGTCATACAATATTAGTCTTTGAACAACATAACCTTAGCTTGTGATTTTGCGCCCTCGTCTTTCTCTAAGTTTTCGGTATTTTCTCTGGATTTCTTTTAATTTTTCGACAGCTTACCCACACCGGACTTTTGATATTGCATGCTTCGACGATAACTCTTGCTTTGTACCCTGGACCTGACCTTGATAGCTGCTACGACGACTTGGAACTGATACTGGAATTTCTGGAATCCTGTTTTAATCTCGTGGTACTTAATTTGGTTTTATCATGGACACTAACGAAGACCAACTGTAGAGATAACCTAAAATGACTGAAAGATTTAAATTATTGATGTATGTTATCGTTTGTTCGAAAGAATACGTGTTAAATAAATGAAATGAAATAAAAATACAATCTACACTTTGTGAAAAAACTAACTTTGCCGATTAAGATCGAGAAGTGCTGAGTGAAAAACTCCGTACCTTATCGTACTGTAGTTTTAAGTTTTATATTGTTATGTATGTCTGTAAGGTAACGTCAGGCGGGGCTCCGCTATTCCGACAGACGGGGTAAGTGTGTCATTTGAGTATTTTTTATGGGAATACGACGTTTAAAAACGATTTTAGCGCCCTTTTATAGTAGTTTAAGTATGTACATTTTTATTAAAGAGAGCAAAAGTTGTTTTTATACGTCGTATTCCCTTAAAAAATCAAGTGACGCATTAACCCCTCTGTAAGGATAGTCCCGCTTGACTTATTGTTATTCTGGTAATTTTTGGCTGAAAATCTTATTCTATTAATGAAAAATCGAATTAACTTATAATATTTTATTGCAGTTAGTTTTTTTCGCTTCGGTACCTTAAGAGTTTCCTATAATTTCCGGTTTTTGTTATTTCAACCTCTCTTTTTTTTGGGCTTCCAGAATAAAAGCACCTTTATCTCCATCTGCCTATCAGTCTAGAATCCATTATTTCTGGAAGCAAACAGTCGAAATTAAACAAGTTCAATTTATTTTCCATTTGTTTCCAAAACCCAACATCTTTGTGAATGACCTCGACAATCCTCGACCTTCATGTCTACGGCAGTCCAAACAGCAGAGAAAGAAGTTTGTAAGATTTGTAAGGGTTATTCCCACCTGTTACCACCAATTTGTTACCACTGGTAACAGCTGGATTTTTTTTTCCCACCTGTTACCACTAAAGTACTCGGTGGTAGTCCTTGGGCCTGCGGTAATACCAATAGTGGAGATCTTAGACAGAGTTATTCTTTTCATATGCTCAGATTTGGCAAATCCATAATCCACCTGTTCCAGATCTGGTTTCTAACAACACTCCGTAATTTTTAAAGTCTGGTGTAAGTAAGCAGTCGAAAAATTCAAAGAAATCCAGAGAAAATACCGAAAACGAAACGAAAGACGAGGGCGCAAAATCACAAGATAAGGTTGTTTTTATTTATGAGTTTTATGACAAGGTAGCCTGTCAATAGCACGTTTTACATTTTTTTTTAAATTAGTGTCCTTATTATCCGTCCCAAATTTAATAAACTGGTTTTATTTTTTATAATTAAATGACGCAACAAAAAAATCATTTTTTTTAAATTACTTATGATGCTTATTACCTACCAACTAAAACATATCCAAGCATTTTGGCGAAGTTCATCGATACGAGTACCTACCCAATTAATATTGTTCAACTCCTGATCACAGATTAAAAATCACCGTGTAGAACAGTCAAAACAGTTTACCTGAGGAATTTCGACAAGAGTCAAATACATGTATACCTACGTAGGTTTAAGAGAGTCATTAAAAAACACCTATCAGAGACACTCCATGGCTAGACAGTTATTCTCGTACAGCTATGTAATGTTATTAGCTTTATACTACACATTATTTTTGTAATGTCACTTATTTTAGAAAATAGACTTTCCTGCAGACTATCTGTTATAACAGTTTTGCAGGACTTTGATTAATATACTGTTTACTTGAATAAATAAAATAATAACATTTTTTGGGGTTTTAGATCCACCGTGCCACACGTTCACTAATAATGCGAAATAAACAAGATACTTACCCATAGTTCCATCTTTTCCCACTTTTATAAAAGTAGGGCCATCATGTCTCACTTCATCCCAAAGATTCCTCATTCCATCACTAGAACAAAGTGTTAAACGCCCCATGCTGTAAAATAAAGACCGCTTTAAATGCGTCTAATCGATTAATCCATCCAACTATAAGTAAAGTATTGCAGAGGCTGAAAAGTGAGCAATTGAGGGAATAGTCATGGCCCGACTGTAAAAAGTTTTCAGTAGAATGACATCTTCTGTTTTTTATGTAATTAGTCAAAAATAAACAGTAGTAGGCATTGAGGTATATTAACTAGAGGGGCAGTCACCACGCATAACCCGTTGCCAAGTCATTGGTGACTGCAGTCACCAGTCGGCCATTTGTCAAGTTAGCTGTCAAACAGACGCCAACCGTAGAAGAAGCTGCGAAAAATGGGGAAATGCGCGGTGAAAGAGTGCTTATCAAAGTCTGAAAGACACAATAAGGCACAAGGAATTACTTTTCACAGGTTAATATATTGTTTCTGTATCTAAATTAATGTAATTAACACGAAAACTTTAATAAAATAGCAGATATTATTTTTGTAGGCCCAGTGTTGCAAGTAAAGCATTGTTTCATTTCCCCGAGTTTTCGGGGGAATTCAATATTTTCGGCAATACGTTAAATAAATAAAATTACATACATAAATACATAATCTCACGCCTTCGTTCCCAGAGTGGGGTAGGCAGAGCTACAGAATTACAAACATCTCTAAAAACTTGTTGATAATTCTATAACCACAATTTTCACACTTAGGCTAAGATGTTTACCAGCGTATTAGTGACAGGTTGCCAGCCCATCGCCTAGCAGTACTACAAGCCTTTATTCCCTTAGTCGTCTCTTACGACATCCACGGGAAGACATGAAGTGGCACTATTCTAACTCGGCAACCACACGAGGAACTCGGCAACCACACGAGGAAATAAAATTAGATCTAATAATTACTGTTTCTAAACGTTTACACTTGTGGGCGCTTAACTTTACTGCTTGAACATCAACAAGTTACGTACTTAATAGTGGTGCGGTGTAGCCTTATATCTAGGTATTTGGAGTTCTTAACTTTAATGGAAAACAATCAAACTCAACAACTCAAAACCACAGTATATATATGTAGCCTTATATATATATAGCTAAAGCAGTAAAGAAGCTAGGCCTACATTTCGAGATAAATACCTACTCTCCAAATGAGCGTAAGGATGTCCTATAAATTTTTGTAAAATTGAAAAAAGTTGGTCTTTATTGTATCTCAGCTAGTTAAAGCAAAATCGATATCTGAGGCCCTTGCCAAGATGCATTACGCTAACTAGCGTTTCTATTTGTTTCGTTTTTAAATCAATCGCGTCACTGGTAGATCACGTGACTTTTCGTATCACGTCATCTACCAGTGACGCGATAGGTTTAAAAACGAAACGCTAGTTAGCGTAGTGCATCTTGGCAAGGGCCATTGGTGTGCTCTGACGAATCCGATAACAGATTGAGAAAAAGTAGCCGCCATCTAGAAAATTTTAGTTTTTCCTCGGATTACTTCCGAAATTGATATCTGGGGATCTGTGTGATATCCGACATCGAATCCGCTGACAGAAAAAAAAGTAGCCGCCGTCTTGAACTTTTTAGTTATTAGACTGATTGCTTCCAAAATCGATATCTGGGAATCTGTGTGGTCTCCGACAGCAAATCCGTTGACAGATTGAGAAGAAGCAGCCACCATCTTGAACTTTTTACCTAGTTATTCGACTGATTGCTTCCAAAATCGATATCTGGGGATCTGTGTGGTCTCCGACAGGGAATCCGTTGACAGAATGGGAAAAGCTGCCGCCATCTTGAACTTTTTACCTAGTTATTCGACTGATTGCTTCCAAAATCGATATCTGGGGATCTGTGTGGTCTCCGACAGGGAATCCGTTGACAGAATGGGAAAAGCTGCCGCCATCTTGAACTTTTTAATTATTTGACTGATTGCTTCCAAAATCGATATCTGGGGATCTAGGTGGTCTCCGACAACGAATCCGTTGACAGAATTAGAAAAAAAGTAGCCGCCATCTTGAACTTTTAGGTTATTCGACGGATTGCTTCCAAAATCGATATCTGGGGATCTGTCTAGTCTCAAACAAGGAATCCGTTGACAGAATGTGAAAAAGAAGCCGCCATCTTGAACTTTTTAGATATTCGACATGCGACACGTATTCTTCGTTGCTGTATGTAGCCATGTCAAAAAATGTCTATAACGACAATAAAATTAATATAATTCATATCTCTGTTTATTTCAATGTTTTCCCGCGCAATTAACTTTTTGATTTTCTTTTTTATTAAGTTATTTTTGGGCGTAACTTACTTATCGGATACTTAGTTATTGAAATAAATTAATACTATTATTAGGTTTTTAATAATTTTAGATGACTATTTTATTCTTATTTATCATTAGTAAAAAAAAAATTCTCAATTCATTTATCTGATCGAATCTTACTTTCACGTAAGTTGGTAGTTTCAAAGAAGTACTGGGTAATGTAAAGCACCACTTGAGATTGAAACCATATTTTGCCGAAAAACTGAACGTGATTCTAGACATGAGGTATACCGTAAGAATAGTCAGGAGCTGAAGAAGTTTTTATGATGTTGGAAGATCTGAGGAGCTTCTATTTTTTTTTATTGTGCCATTAAGTTTACCGTGACGATTTTTATTTTCTGTCCTTCCCACTTTGTCGGCTATAATTTTTTCCCAAATATCGACTTTGAAAGAATTCGGCCCAAAAACTGGAAAGTTCAAGATAGCGGCAGCTTTTCCTCTTTTGTCGGAGACCACACAGATCCCCACATATCGATTTTCGAAGCAATCAGTCAAATAACTAAAAAAAAGTTCAAGATGGCGGCAACTTTTCCTCTTTTGTCGGAGACCACAAAGTTCCCCAGATATCGATTTTGGAAGCCATCGGTCGAATATCTAAAAAGTTCAAGATGGCGGCTTCTTTTTTCACATTCTGTCAACGGATTCCTTGTTGGAGACTAGACAGATCCTAAATATCGATTTTGGAAGCAATCCGTCGAATAACCTAAAAGTTCAAGATGGCGGCTACTTTTTTTCTAATTCTGGCAACGGATTCGTTGTCGTAGACCACCTAGATCCCAAGATATCGATTTTGGAAGCAATCAGTCGAATGACTTAAAAGTTTAAGATGGCGGCTACTTTTTCTAATTCTGTTAACGGATTCGCTGTCGGAGAACACACAGATCTCCAGATATCGATTTTGGAAGCAATCAGTTGAATAACTAAAAAGTTCAAGATGGCGGCTACTTTTTCTCAATCTGTCAACGGATTCGTTGTCGGAGGCCGCTCAGATCCCCAGATATCGATTTTGGAAACAATCAGTCGAATAACTAAAAAAGAGTTCAAGATGGCGGCAACTTTTCCTCTTTTGTCGGAGACCACAAAGTTCCCCAGATATCGATTTTGGAAGCCATCAGTCGAATATCTAAAAAGTTCAAGATGGCGGCTTCTTTTTCACATTATGTCAACGGATTCCTTGTCGGAGACTAGACAGATCCCCAGATATCGATTTTGGAAGCAATCCGTCGAATAACCTAAAAGATCAAGATGGCGGCTACTTTTTTCTAATTCTGTCAACGGATTCGTTGTCGGAGACCACCTAGATCCCCAGATATCGATTTTGGAAGCAATCAGTCGAATAACTAAAAAGTTCAAGATGGCGGCTACTTTTTCTAATTCTGTCAACGGGTTCGTTGTCGGAGAACACACAGATCCCCAGATATCGATTTTGGAAGCAATCAGTCGAATAACTAAAAAGTTCAAGATGGCGGCTACCTTTTCTCAATCTGTCAACGGATTCGTTGTCGGAGACCGCTCAGATCCCCAGATATCGATTTTGGAAACAATCAGTCGAATAACGAAAGAATATAATGCAAAGGAAACCATTTGCAAACCAAGGATCGAACCCGGGAGCTTCATAGGCAGGGTCGTCAAATAAAATAATTTCAAATTTATTACTACCATTCTTGTAAGCGAGAAATGAAACAAAATGAAATATTAAAACAATATATTAATGGTATCGATTCATATTATCAAAGAATTTACTCGATTTTTCTGGGGTTTTTTTTTATGTTGTAGGCAATACTGAACTTTTCTCCCACATGCTCGGAAATGTTAACCTAACTGTTGTCAAATCATCCCGCGAAGTTCTAAGTTCCAGGCCCAGGCAAAATTAAAAAAAACAAAGTTATTATTTACCAACGGCAGCGGCCGCGAAAAATGTATGATATTTCATTACGTACCAGCACGGCTAGCACAAGTTGCCCGCGACTTCTTTGTCGCTCGGATCTCCCTTCCTATCTAGTCCGTAACGATAGAGACGCACTGAGCGACAAGCGAGAAAATACAACTTGTGCTACCCGTGCTGGTGATTTACTTTTTAAAACAATGTTTGGACTAGGATAACTATCTCCAAACAGCCAAACACTCGTGCAATCAAAATTCTTCCTTGTATATTTTACTTTTTAAATGTCATAGACTAAAAAGTTAAGCCTTTTCAAACCGCATTTACAACGTATTTAAAAGTGTGTCAAATAGTTTGACTTTTTTTAATAGAAATTGCGTTCATAAACAAAATAAATTGCGGAAATAACATAAACGCGTAATAAATGTTATAGTTTAAACTATATTTTATTCAAATTGAATTATTACATACATACATACATAAACTCACGACTTCGTTCCCAGAGTGGGGTTAAGTTGATAATTCTGTAACCACATTTTGCACAATCAGGCTAAGATGTTTACCAGCGTATTAGTGACAGGTTGCAAGCCCATCGCCTAACAGTACTACAAGCCTTTATTCCCTTAGTCGTCTCTTACGACATCCACGCAAATTAATTAATTGAATTATTACGTTTAAATAATTTGTGATTTTATTAAATGCTTTATTTCAGTGTCATACTAAATCGTACGTTTCTGTTCTTTTTTTCAAGGAAATGTTGGGACTGTGTTTAATATTATTAACAATTGTGTTAAATTTCCTCACATCTTGGAGAAAAGCACTATACAAGCCTCGACCGGGAAGGCGGTTCCTGGACTCGTATATATCGCGGCCTCGACTGCGTCTCGGCCACGCTAACTCTACTCGTCCCGCAACAGCCTATTTCCCGGTCTGTGCAGTAATGTACTATTTCACAACAGGTGAGCTCGCCATCTTTGTCTATTCCAGATGACTGCGTATTCGCTTTTGATTGACATTTGCTTCTCTAGTTAATAAACCTCAGTGGTAGTAGGATATTAAATGAGTTATTTTTGTAAAATGGAATTAGTAAGTATGGAAACGAGTTCTAACGTATGTTTGAACCTCTGTTTAAAATAATAAATTCCTTAAAAAAGAACAAAAGTGGTCTTTTGTTTAACAACTTATCTTCAAATAATTACGACAAATTTCATGGACGTGGGATTTTTTAAACAATAATTATGGCAAAACGAGAAAAAATGCGTCGCGATACTGTTTGTAATTTCTTTATAAATGTACAAAGTTAAATTCGAAAGATTAAATTAGAATTGAATAAAATGCCGACATCTGTGTTTACGTTAGCCATGGACAAAGTTCCACGGAACTGTCGCAAAGTAGCTCGCAAAGAATTTTTTTTTTTTTGCATGAAACATTGTTAATAATACTATTATTTATTACAAACATTTAACAGAAAACAGATTTTTTATTACATGAAATATTGTTTTGAACTTTGGCCAGATTTCATACCGCATAAGTTAGCACACAATCTAGCACATAATATAGTAGGAGATCCGAATAGGAGAAAATTCGCACCGGGCTGTTTATTCGATAAAAAATAATTTATATCAAATTTCATATGTTAAGTGATATAATTATGGTGAATAGGTTGACTGAACAATTTTAGTCCATAATATATTTAATTAAAAAATATAAAATGTTTTTTTTTGTTGAAAATTGCACCGTCTTCTTTATTAGGTAAATAACATACCAATCGTAAGTAATGGCCTATAGAATATGCAAACGTTAGGTTGACTATTGTTTTCCCGTCATAACTATTGGGTAGGCAGGTATAAACAGGAAATCAGTACAAATAAATTGCACCGGTCTGTTTATTGAATAAAATTTATACCAATATGAAGATCATTTCATTGCGAACATGGTGATATAGGGTTGACTGCGCAAAATCAGCCTCGATTCCGGGTTGCCGAGTTTAAAAAAACGAAATATTGATGCGAATGAATACGTGGACGGAGAGATCCGAGTGAAAAATCCAGTGCGATAGAAGAGGACGCAGCATTGCAGCTGCTATTTGTCAAAATCAAATAATGTCAATGTGTTTAAAAGTACTAGTAAAGTGTAGTGTAATGAAACAAAATGAAAAGAGTACTTATTAAAAAAAATAGCTCTGTTATGCTACAGTCATAAAATGTCAAGAATACAATAATATATGGAAATATCAAAATGCGGATATTGAATAAAAGTAACAAAAATAACAACTCAATATAGGTAGGCACAGAAATATCAGGGGACAATGTCGCACCAATTGAAATTGATTTTTTTTATTAATTATATACTGGACTGAATTTTTTCAGTCAACCTATTCACCATATATTACTTGCCATATTAAATTTGATATAAAATAGTTTTTATCGAGTAAACAGCCCGGTGCAAATCATCTCCTATTCGGATCTTAGACCAATAGACAATAAAAAAATTGACGAAATTGCCGCTATATCTAGGCATTTTCAAGACCCCCTTATAACCGCCCCCCACCCATTAATGTAAATTTCAGTAAATAGCACACCTTTTCAATAGGAGTGAAGGAGATAAATAGGTAGCGTGAATATTACGTTTAGAAAGAGACAAAACTGAGAATTTTGACGTGGTGATGGGTTGATTACAATATTCTCAATTGGATAACCACCACAAATCACCTAATTAAGGAGAGAAATTGGATCATGTGGCCAATTAGTTCGTTCTTTACACATTTTTAACACATTTTTCCTGTGACTTTGAAGCTTTACAACTTTATTGCCAATTAGCACTTCATAAGTTTTCATAGCCCCTATTTTTAGGTTTGGTATTATAGGTTAAGATGACTAACTACCAAATGTTTACATTCAGATAATTTTACATTTATAAACTTAAACATATTATAGTTATAAGATAGACCCAGAATACACAAGTAAAAAAAAAAATTTTACTGTCCATGTGAAGATTGCAATCATAGCTGATTCATTAATTTGACATAAAACGAAGAAATAATTGATGTAAATTTAATCTTATACGGTTAAACGAGCAGCATAATGATTTTTTTTGTATGCATATTCGACAATGTTTCTGACAATTTCAATAAACTACCTAGCAGTAAAAGGATTTTCGAGGGCGTAAAACTAATCTAAATCATGATTTTTAACTCCGTAGAATTCTGACATTTATTGGTCTTACCAGACTACAAAATATTCCTTGAATTTGCGGTGCAAAAATTCATATATATAAATACAGAGTGGAATAAAATTATTCGCCCCGGACGGGAACTGCCTTACACCCTTAAGTTACATCATTTTGCTTAAAATAAACTAAATAAATATGTGTATTTAAAATTAAATATTTTAATTTTAATCGCACAATTTACACATCATATTTTGTTTTATTTTTTTCAGGGGTTAAAGTAAATAGTTTTGGGTATCATCCTGATCAGTATCATGTAATCATGTATTTAAAACCTCTGGAGTTAAATTATACTTCATTACCGTTGTTTTGTATAAAACGTCAGAATGTGACAGCAGTCAGAATTCTACGAAATTAAAATTCAAGGTCTAGCTAGAATCCTTCTTCGGAAAAACCAGTTTTTGCCTGAAAACTAATGAAATTGGTGAAGAGGTTAGTTTGAAAGAGTCGGTCGGGAGTTAAGGTGTGTTACCGCATCGCCATGACGTGGCTGAAGACGGCGGCGTGGCGCTCCATGACGTCGTGCAGCGAGGCGCAGTCGACGGCAGAGGCGGTGCTAGTGCACACGTACACCAGCACAAGCCCTGCCTCCACGGTCAGCAGCACACGCTGCATGCGCTCGTACAGCTTCAGCAGCTGCTCCGGCTGCAGCACCGACCAAGTCTGCTGGGACTGCGCACGCAAAACAAATTCCTCAAAACTATATAGAAACATATCAATTACATTTATAAAGTTGCACCTTGATTACAAGTAGCAGGCTTAAATAGTCAAGTAATAATAAACGATGACCAAAAGTGATGCCAGGGAAAACAGAATCAGTATCTGATACAAGTCGACTTGGCTTGTAATAAATAAAAAACCGGTCAAGTGCGAGTCGGATTCGAGCACAGGGGTTCCATACCATTCTATTTCTGGTTAGGTAGTTTTTTCTATAGTACATTGTTGTAGAGGTTAAAAAGTAAGCAATAGATGGAGGAGTTAGTTCGAGGTCCGACGCGTAGCGTAGGGCTTCCCCCTCGAAAGTACGAGTCCATCTATTGCACTTTCGGCCGAGGCTTAAAACTGTGCTTTTCACGACTACTGCCAGGAAATAAAAATCAATTATTATAATAAATTTATAACACACTAAAATATTTACGCTCTCCCGCCAATTTTTACTTCTTTTTTTAACGATACCGTTCTTAGTGGCCAGTCATTCAAAGGCATTTTTTAAACTGACGACTCTGACCGTGCCAGAACTATATGGCTGTATGTGTTGCAAACTTGAATTTTTAGTGTAGCAACATTAATATAAGTGTTTTTATTTTTTTTGATATGGCAACCTTCTTCTTCCGAATACACCACAAAAGTCAACTCAACACTCCTGTTTTTATTTAATTTAATTACCCTGGAACCCTATAAATGTTCGTGCTTTAAACATGGTCCTTCTGCGGTAGTCTGCGTAAATTTAGTTATAAGCAACAGTGCGTCAAATGAGTGCAAAGAAGACTGCAAGGTGCGGCTAATCTTCGTATGGTGTACCTTAGCTGGCTCAAAGGTCGTGAGGTTGCAACGCAATCACGGAGCACCAGCGACAATCAGCTAATAAAGTGCATCATTATTACAACGAAGGAAAGTGCAATGAAATTTCGGTGAGCCTATCCAACCATCATTTAATATTGACCAGTACAAGGTCACCACACCACGCCCAATATAGCGGCGCTATCGACATCCAAGTTGCCAACATCGCCCAAAAAACGACGCTTCGAGTGTGGCGGGCTTTACGGTTGTCATCTTGACGGCTGTCAATAGAAGTCTTGCAAGCTTGTTCAATTGTCTGTCTATGGTTTAAGCATGGTGTGTGAAAATTTATATGAAGTGTTTGTGCCAACATGGTGTGTGAAAATTTATATGAAGTGTTTGTGCCAACATAACAATTTGACTTTTTTCTTTGGCGCTTAACAATCTCAACCTGGTTTTGGTACTTTCGGTCTTGTGCGTGCAAATTCGGCCATTTTGACTTTCCTGATCTTCGGTTTGCCTAAGTGTTACGGCAATATTTAAAATTTAAGGGAATATCTGCTTATTTATAAAGGTAGAATGTGTATTTTTTCTTACCCATAAGTACTCTTTTTTCTTAGATTTGTTTAACATTGGCATTGTTAATTAATTTTTAAACTATCTAATAGCGTTTACAACACGTGTACAACACTACTATGGAGGAATCCGACGAAAATGACCACAAGAGGCTCATAAGCAGGCGAGGGGGCCTTAAAGGTGCCTTAACGCGCATTCAAAACCGAGTCGACTCCAATACGACATACCAAATGCTCAAGTTGCTCGAGGAAAAAGCTATCAAAACGTTTGGTGAGTACGAAGCTATATGCATAGAAATAGGGGATGATGACGATCCAGAACCAACTGAAACGTGTTTTTATGAGTGTGTAGCAACAATCCGCACACTTTTAAGCGGAATGTTAACAGAGGTTAAACCATCAACTGCATCAAAAACAGTTTCCAAATTAAAGCTACCGGACATCCACCTCCAACCTTCAACGCAATCTGTTGGAGCTACAGTGAAAATAGGTGTGCCTCAAGGCTCTATTTTAGGTCCTTTTTTATTTTTGGTTTACATAAATGACTTGCCACCAACAGTAGATAAACTTTGTGATATTGTACTTTTTGCTGATGATACTTCACTAATTTTCAAGGTAGATAGAAAATCCGTAGACTACAGTAGGATTAACACCACACTAGTTAAAGTACTTTATTGGTTTACTAGCAACAATTTGCTACTAAATGCTAAGAAAACGAAATGTGTTAGGTTCGCTTTGCCTAATGTTAAACCGGTACATTCTAGTATTTTTCTAAATGACGAGTGTTTGCAAATGGTAGATAAGGCAATTTTCTTAGGCATAACATTAGATAAATATTTGCAATGGAGTCCCCATATAGCAGTACTGGCAGGTAAACTAAGTTCGGCAGCTTACGCCGTTAGGAAAATTAGACAACTAACCAATGTTGAGACAGCTCGCTTAGTCTATTATAGTTATTTCCATAGTGTCATGTCGTACGGTATTCTGGTTTGGGGTAAGGCAGCTGACATACAAACTATATTTGTGTTACAAAAAAGGGCCATTCGTTCTATTTACAACTTAAACTCCCGTGACTCTTTAAGAGAACTTTTTAAAGAAATTAATATCTTGACTGTAGCGTCTCAATTTATTTATGAGAATATTATTTACGTTATTAGAAATTTAGATTCTTTCACCAAAAATTCTGATATACATAATTTAAATACCAGAAATAAAAATAAAATCGCTATCCGAAAATTCCGCGTCCGTAAAGTATATAAATCATTTGTTGGTCAATGCATTCATTTCTATAATAAATTACCTAACGAAGTTTCAAAGTTACCCTTTCCAGCCCTTAAAAGTTACTTGAAAAGGTCGTTAATGTCTAAAGCGTATTATAGGATCGAGGACTATCTAACAGACAAAAATGCATGGCCTAAATCCGAAACTTAGTCAATAATAATTTATTCAAATGCAAAATCTTTATCTTGTCTAGGGGACACCGTTGATGTAGGAAAACATATCGAAACTTTTATGTGGTCGTCTCGCACCATCTTATATATTTAAGTATGTGTTTTTTTTTTCTTTCTATCTCTCCCGTAAGATTCTTAATTGGCATGTTTTCCTGCTGAACTACGCATGTTATTTGATACTATATTTAATTTAATATTTATAGCTTTATATAATGCTAGACTAAGTAGTACCATTGTAATAAGAAATATGTTTAAAAAATGACTGACTGCTGAGTTTCTTGCGGCGTTTCTTCTCGGCAGTGGTCTTCTCTTGGGAAGCGCTGGTAGATTCTTGACGTGTAAAAGTGCCCGTGCGGCCTACTTCCTGAATAAATTTCTTTTATCTTTTATCTTTTTTTATCATTTAATGGAAAACACAGTGAATATAAACCATTCATTGAAATATTCAAAGCGGTTATACATAACGACCAAAACCTTGACGATATTCAAAGGTTTTTTTTACTTGCGTAGTTTTATAAAAGGTGAACCCTTTGATCTAATAAAAAACTTACCAGTTATAGGGGCAAGTTATCTTGAGGCCTTAAATATTCTATCAGAACGGAATGACAATGAGTTTAAGTATGGAAAAAAGATCGGTGAATCAAAAAATTTTTTTTGACGAAGTTGACAATTTTGGATGTCTTTCGGCTGAGATGATGATGATACTAATATGTTTTTTAAAAGATTAAAAACTTTACGCGAAAATTCACAAAACATGTATCTTGTATTTATTACTAAAAGTATTATTTTAGTAGTACGTCTACTGGACAATGGATGGCGTATATATAACCACTTTCTTATGTTGTAGAATCATCCGTGTATATTATTGAATAAATGAAATCAATTTATTAAAGAACTAGCGACCCGCCCTCGCTCCGCTTCGGTTAAAATAAGTAGAAATAACCCAAGTTCATCTGGAATAATATACTTTTTAAATGGTGAAATATTTTTTAGATATATGTATTTGCATAGAGGTTTGCAGAAAAGGTTTGCAGAGGAATACAGAATTCAGTTTATTTGACCATAAATTAGAAGTAATTACTTGTGGACCTACGTTAATAATAATAATAATAATAAGATGCCAGTCGCCCAACACGCACTGATATCAGCGCAGGATGATCCCGTTATCGACGCTGAGGATTGTTCGAATATAAGCGTAACCAGCCAGGTAAATGAGCAATTGAGGAGGGCTTTGGAAGACGCGATCGCGCAGTATCGGTCCACACCCAATTCTAGGCCTCGTTTACCACGCTTGCCTGCCTGTAAACGAAATTTAGCGCTTATGGGAGCCCTAAATGCCTTGCTGACGTCATATTTACAAGCCAGCGAGGATATTATCGATACCCACTCAATTTTGTACTGCGGGGCCATAGCTGCGTGCCGCGTAGCTCGAGTCAAGTTTCCGGACACCGACCGAGCTCCGCGCGCTCGCGGGTCTGTCCCCGCTTGGCAAGTGCGAATTGAGCAGCGTATCGATAAGTTTAGGACTCTCATAGCAAAGCTAATCTGCTTCAGGGGGGGTAATGAACGCCCCCGTGTCATGCGTTTCGTGAACCAAGCCTTTGCTGGGACCGGAATAAGGCCCCAGCATTATATGGCTTGTGTCACGGAACGTATCGACTTCCTGAAGCAGAAGGTTTACGCGTGGGCAAGCCGTATTCGTCGCTATAGAGAGCGTGTGGATAGATACCAGCAAAATCGCCTCTTCCAAAGCGATCAGAGGAAGGTGTACCGAAAGTGGGAAGGAACCGATCAAGGTGTGAGCGACGGACACCTACCGGATCCTGCTGCTATGATTAATTTCTGGCGCAGCATCTGGTCGGTGCCTGTCGTGCACACAGAAGGAGACTGGATGCGTGCTGTTGAACACTCGTGTGAGGCTATTGAACCAATGGGGCCTATTACCATCTGCCCCGAAGACGTCAGTTGTGCAATTCGAATGGCTCAGAACTGGAAAAGTCCTGGGCCGGACGGATTGCACAACTTCTGGATTAAATGGTTCAAAGCCTCACATGAATGTTTAGCAACGCAATTCCAAAATTCCCTTGAGCTTGGTTCCTTGCCACCTTTATTAACAACTGGTGTCACCTTCCTGCTCCACAAGTCTGGTAGTACCGCGGAACCAAAAAACTACCGACCCATAACATGCTTGCCTACCATCTACAAGCTCCTTACATCCATTTTGAGCACAAAATTAAATGCACATTTTATTGCAAATAATGTTTTGGCCACTGCTCAAAATGGATGTAAGGTTGGGTCCCGCGGTACTAAGGAGCTCCTCCTCATAGACATGGCCATTTGCCAGCAAGTCAGACGAAGCAAGGTGGCCCTTTCGGCTGCTTGGATCGACTACAAGAAGGCTTATGACTCGGTGCCTCACTCATGGCTCGAAAGGATCTTAGAGTTGTATAAAGTTGATGCAACTTTGAGGTCCTTTTTAGGTGTGTGTATGAGGCAGTGGCCTGGCAGTGGGTCACAGTCCTTCGTCAACCAGGTGCTCGAGATGTTACCTCTGATTCGCCTAGCTTGATAAAGATTGAAAGAGGCATCTTCCAGGGTGACAGTCTGAGTCCTTTGTGGTTTTGCCTAGCCTTGAATCCCCTCAGCTCTATGCTGACGGATTCTGGGCTTGGCTATCGACTTCGTAGAGAAGCTGAAGTCATTTCTCACTTATTGTTCATGGATGACCTCAAACTGTTTGCATCGAAGCGCCAAGATCTTATCGCATTATTGAAAATCACACAAGAGTTCAGTAACGCGATCAAGATGGAATTCGGTGTAGATAAGTGTGCGGTCATGGAAAGTTGTAAATTCGTCGAATTTGCAGCTTTCTGAGACAATGACTCTCAGATCTCTCTCCGAAGTTGAAACCTACAAATATCTTGGTATGTCACAGTCTTTGGGTATTGTGGACGGCGATGTCAAGCAGTCAGTGAAGGAGCGCTTCTTCTGCCGCTTGACAAAAGTTCTTAATAGTCTTTTGTCGGGTGGCAATAAGGTGCGCGCCTTCAATGGCTGGGTGATGCCGCTGCTCACATACTCCTTTGGCATACTAAGGTGGACTCAGACTGAGCTGGACGTCCTGGATAGGAGGGTCCGTCTACTGCTTAAATCACATCGCATGTTGCACCCACGCTCATCTGTTGTGAGATTGTACATCCCGAGGAAATGTGGAGGTCGAGGCATGTTAAATGCTAAGAATCTCCACAGTCGCGAGGTGTGCAATCTCAGGGATTATTTCCTTAGCAATGAGTGTGGGATGCATCGTGATGTGGTTGCAGTAGACAAGAGTCTCACGCCTCTTTCCTTGGCAAACGAGAACTGGCGCAAACCAACGGTGTTGAGCACTGAAGACCGCAAGAACGTATGGAAGAGCAAGGAGCTACACGGACGCTTCTACCGGGCCCTAACAAGGCCCGACGTAGACTTTTTAGCGTCTGTGAACTGGCTACGATTTGGTGACCTCTTTGGGGAAACCGAAGGTTTCCTCTGTGCAATTGCTGACGAGGTCATAATGACGAACAATTACCGGAAATATATTCTGAGGGATGACACGGTTGACATTTGTCGAGCATGCCGTTGCCCCGGCGAGTCCCTCAGACATATAATTTCCGGTTGTTCGCATTTGGCCAACGGCGAGTACTTGCACAGACATAACCTCGTAGCCAGGATCATCCATCAGCAACTTGCTCTTCAATATGGTCTTGTTGAGTCTGAAGTGCCGTACTATAAGTACGCACCGGCGCCAGTTCTCGAAAATGGTCGTGCTACGCTCTATTGGGATCGATCTGTCATCACGGACAGGACTATTGTTGCCAATAAGCCTGATATCGTGTTGACAGATCGATCTCAACGCCGGGCAGTGCTCGTCGACATCACCATCCCGCATGACGAGAACCTTGTGAAGGCCGAGAAGGACAAACTCAGCAAGTACCTTGACTTGGCTCACGAGGTGACCGCCATGTGGGATGTTGACTCGACTATCATTGTCCCGATAGTTGTTTCGGCAAACGGTCTTATAGCGAAGAGTCTCGACCAATACCTCAAGAGACTCTCGCTAGATGGCTGGATCAAGGGCCAGATACAGAAGGCAGTACTCCTCGACACGGCACGTATTGTGAGGAGGTTCCTCTCTCTGCAGCCCTAACCACCGGTAGCTTGAGCCCTGCCCCGCTGCCGGCGGCACTCGTAGGTTAGGTTTTTTATATTGTCTATTTTTTTGTATTAGTATTGTTATTTTACTTTTATATTTGAATATTTGTTATAAAAAACCTAATGTACAGAAAATTAAATAAATATCTAAAAATAATAATAAATTTTATTTCAGGCAACGAGGCCCATAGTTACAAATACCTTATAGACTTACATACATAACAATATAAAACTTAAAACTAACACCGAGGTGACCGAACAACGGGTATCTGTTTTGCCAAAATTGGCGTGATGGTCGCTGCCGGTAGGTTGCCCCGAAACCGCCGGAACACGACACCTTTCGGCCAGAAGTCAGGACACTCGACGGTTCCCAGCATAAACCGCGGCACGCGCACTACAAACGAACTGAAGTGCACGTAGAGAAGCGACCGCAGCTGAAACACCGTCAGGCTGCATCCAACCTTCTGACGGACGTACTCCACCACGTCGTCTACTGTTGCGGAGTGGTGCAGGCAAGACACGTAGAGCGCCGTGTTCGGTATAGCTGCCCGCAGCTCGGAATTTGAGTCCGTTACTGCAGTACCACACCGAGTCTTATGAAGCTTCCTACGTGGTTTGCTGTACTGCACCAATGTGAATCCCTCCTTATCCACACCGGTACGAGGGAGCTCCTTCAAAGAAGTTGGAGCTCTCTTCTTCGACGCTTTAACAGGCGCACTAGGCCGCCTAAGTTCAGCGGCCTTGCCGGCTGCGTCAGCGTAGCTACAGGGAGCCGGCGGGGTGGCGGGGGCGTGGGGCTAGACCCGCGCAGGGGGTTAATGTTCAGTACAATATTCTCTGGCTCTCTGAGATCTATATTTATCCCGGTCGCCTATAAGCCGAACGTCACGTTCAGAAGAAGATTCCCTGGCTGGCTAAGACCTATATCTATCCCTATCAACTATAAGACGAACGTCACGTTCAATAGACGATTCCCTATTTCTTCGCAAATAATTACTTTCTCTTCTATTACACAGCCTGATTTCCCTTTCTTCTTTGATTTCATCATTAAGACGTACATTGTTTCTATTACTATCCCTAATTCTACGATCTATATTAGAACGACTTCCTCGCTTCATACGTAATTCATTTTGAGTTTTCTCCTTAAAAAAACAAACAATACCTACCTATTAACCCAAATGCACAAAAGTAACTACCTGCTTCATTGATGGGACAAATACTAAACTAACACCAGCCAGGCTAAAGTAATATGCTAAAAGCATAAAAGTTAACATTTATTTTTAAATTTACAACTGGATATACGTAAGTACCTATACCTAACCTATATTCGAAATATTTACATCACAAACAACCTAACCAAATAAGAAAATAAAAATTAAATATTCAACACACTTTCATTGATAACCGAATAGGAAGGAAATATGTACAGTCGAGTTCATAAATATATGAGCATTTCCAAGGCTTCAAAAATAAACGTACATAGAGAGGTACATGTACATCTGAACAGACTTGTCGATCAAATCTATGTACACATATCACCTGTCATATTAATCTGAACATGCATCTCAATAATATCTAAGTAACGGAAAACTAATAAATATTTATCTGTACTAATTATTTTTCAAATTTATTTAACCAAGTGAAAGTACATAAATATCTAAGCAAGACTTTTTTTCAAATATTTATAAACATATAGTGGCACAAAAAAAGGTTTTATACAGTCTAGTTCATAAATATGTGTACACTCTGGTACCTTGTCTATTTAATGTCATGTTTAAACTGTCATATATGAATTGTCACAGTGAGCGATTAAAGTGACAAGGTACTGAAATTTACACATATTTATGAACTCGACTGTACTAAAGTGTACACATATTTATGAACTTTTTATCAGTGAACCATTAAAATAATGAGACGAAGACGTACAATAAGAATGCATGGAAGAAGTTACGTCGCGTTCATAAATATGTGTACACTTTAGTACCTTGTCACTTTAATCGCTGTGACAATTCATATATGGCTGTTTAAACATGACATTAAATAGACAAGGTACCAGAGTGTACACATATCAATTTAATGCAACGCATACGAACACGATTTGTGTATGTGATAGACAATTTGAACATTGACTAGACTTCAAGAAAAGCTTATGATTTAAAAAATTGTAAGTGGCCTGTAAATGTTGATAACAACCTCTTTTAAGTCGATTGTAAATCGAAAGTAGCAACAATAGGTAAGAAGCTGCAAGCAAACACTAATGGCACTTCTATGACGTCACACTCAAAGTGAAAGAGACAAATGTATCATTTGACAGTACGGTACTCTTTTCGGTGATTATCATTTTTCAAAACTCGAAGTGTTGTTTGTTTAGCTATTTATGAACTTCTACTTGTTCACATAAAATTGGAATACGTTAGTACATATATTTTTGAGCCACTAAATGCTTATAAATATTTGAAAAATCACTTGTTTAGATATTTATGCACTTTCACTTGGTTAAATAATTTTGAAAAATATTAGTACAGATATTTATTAGTTTTCCGTTACTTAGATATTATTGAGAGGCTTGTTCAGATTAATATGATAGGTTATCACCTACATATATTCGATCGACAAGTCTGTTCAGATGTTTATGTACATTTCTATGTACATTTATTTTTGAAGCCTTGGAAATGCTCATATATTTATGAACTCGACTGTAGGAACTTACATTATTCTGAATATTTACAACACAATCTTAAAATAAGAAAAATGTAGTTTTTCAGTTTTGTCCGTTAAATCTACAAAATTATAGTACATTACTACAGAGGCCGGGACAAAAGGGGTTGCCGGCCGAAGACATATATACATAGGTCTGAGGCGGGCAACCACATATTTCCCGCTGAGGTATGTATAGTGCTTTTCTCAAACATAATAATAATTCATGAAAAAAATTTTATTACAAAGTCAAATTACTAGGAGTGCATAAACATTAAAAGTAACCTACAGTGCTCAGTCATCCGCGCTGTGTCGGGTGCGCCCGCCCGCCCGCCGGTGCCCCGCAGCGCACCGCCTGCGATCTAAGTTGCGCTCGCACCCCTAATTACCTTTGTTCTCCTGGTACTTTATATAAATATGCAAACGCTTTGGTTGGATGCACGGCTTAGTATATTAAAAAAAAATAGCTATCTAGCCTGTTCATAAACACAGCCGCCATGTTTACACTAAATAAATAAAAAACTTTTTTTGTTTTTTTTTTAATACGCATAGTGGCAGAATGTCATGATGCCTGTGCCACAAATTTATGTGGAATGGAAATTAAAAAAAGAGGACTTTGCCGGCCTAGGCCTGCACGATTTGTATGAAATTCCATAAACGACCTCTTGTCCTAGCCGCACCTGAAACGTCATATTTGGCGGCCTATTATAAGGAATATAACATCAATATTTCATTGCATGTTATGAGAAAAATAATAAACACTACCTCTTGTTGATAACCTAATATTTAAAAAAAATCACTTAAAGGGAAAAATCTTATTTTATTTACCAATATTATTTTATTTACCTATTACCTTTATTAATTTATTTACCTAGGTATATACTTTGTATATAAAAATATGAAAAACAACATAAAAATAACTTTTAATCAAAACCTAAACTCAATCGAACTTCCTACACATTTCCCTAATTTAAAATTTTGGTAAGCTTATACAGGGTGGCACTCGATAAAGTGTAAATATTGTAAGGGATGAAATTTTAGGTTAATTTATATAAAACAATTTAAAAAAAAATTTTTAGCCACTTTTTTTTTCTTCATTTTTTTAATAAATTACAGCAAAAATGTCATTTTGTTTTCATAAAAACACGATTTTCTCAAAATTTTGTAGATATTTCAGTATATTTTTTTGCTTATTATTATTCCTCGTTTAATTTTAGATAGAAAAACGTTAAAAAAAAATGCAAAATATCTGCAAAATTTTGAGAAAATCGTGTTTTTATGAAAACAAAATGATATTTTTGCAGTAATTTTCCACAAAAAAAGCAGTTACTCAGTTCTTTTTTATAATTGGTCTAATATTGTTATCAATTATTATAAACCTAACTAATGTCAATACTATGCAATTTGTTTTATACTTTTTGGGCTATGAGATCAAAAGTTACACCGTCACAAGTAAGTGTACTACCCAAACTTTTTTAAAAAGTTTGACAATATGTAAAAAAAACCAGTGACAAATAAAATAAAAAAACCTAAAATTTACCCATAAATTAACCTAAAGTTTCATCACTTTCAATATGTACAGTTTATCGAGTACCACCCTGTATTTCTTTAGTAGGTACTAAAGGGCGAAGCGCGGCTATAGGGCCGGCGGCCAAGCGTTTCGATAACACAGATTTAGGTTGCGCGTAATTTTGAATCTGCCATATCTTCTAAAGTATTTATTCAAATAATATAGTGTAAAGGACAATTTTAATCTACATTAAATGCCCAAAGTAACTAACGTATTTATCTGGATAATAATAAATACTGAATTGGAGAAAATAGCTTCGCGAATAACCTAATATTTTTAAATAAATATTAAAGATAAAAACGGTTACTGTGAGTCAACCTTAGGAGATAGACATATGCTATCGCGGACTTTTCTTTAGTTCTTTTGAGGAACTACAATTCTTCAGTACATTATTTTGATATATCTCTTAAGGTTTAGCCAGCGTTTGCAATGTAAGCGCAAAAAAATGTGATTATTTATGACATCACATTAGAAACCTCTAAAATGATCAGTGTTTCTCTACTATATTATGCATGTATTATTCATATAAACCTTCCTCTTGAAACACTTTATCTATTAATAAAACCGCATCAAAATCCGTTGCGTAGTTTTAAAGATCTTAGCATACATAGGGACAGAAAGACAGCGGGAAGCAACTTTGTTTTATACTATGTAGTGATTAGTCGTTTAACAATTTAATATGACGTTTTAGACAAGATATTAATGTAATGCGGTATAAAAGTCATTATTTATTTTGTTACCTACTTGTCAAACATGTGGACATCAAACGCCATCTTTGATTACATTTACTAATGACTTCAGATCGTGACTTATTTTTAGATTTTTTCAAATCCATCATAAGCTTTAGAGCAGAAGGTAATATATAACTTATTTTCTAGTACATGTATTTTTTCAAGTTTTGTTTTTTTATCAGTATAGTAGTGAAATAAAGGGGGGGCAGGGTGTTGTTTGTCTGATTACCCAAATGTCTTAAAAGTCACAATTTGAAAAATTCAAACATGTATGATTATCCTGTATAATTTAAGAGCTTTCAAATGATACCTCTCATGATAGGTTCCAGCGATATTTTTATACGGTGACTCAACTTTTTTGCTCCTTGAATAAATAAATTCAAAATTCAAAATTCTAATGGGGCCTAGTCCGTACAATTAAATACTATAAGTATTCTAAATTTTCAGCCTGATTAATTGAGCCATTCCTGTGAAATAGGGTCTTGACAGACCGACGGACAGACGGGTTGTCCGTCTGTCCTCTTATAAGGATTCCGTTTTTCAATATTTGGTACGGAACCCTAAAAAGGTCAGGGGAAGTATATACAAAATGACATAATATAGTTTTGTTTTTGTATATTATTATGATACAACTGTATATGAATACTTTTTATTGGTATTACACAACACAGCCATAATTTACATCAATCATCTTTGGTCCTTACATTATTGAGTATTAATATCGTATCGTAGTATCGTTGTAAACCATGTAAACAAACCTTTTAGGCAATATTTCTTCGTAAATTTTTACACTAGCTCTTCATCGCTACTAAATCCATATGCTATCTCACCACTTGTTATTTTGATCCTCATTGAACCATATAATACCACTTGATATTCGATATTTCAGTAAAAGTTGGAAATTATGTTGCAATTCGTTATTTCGACATATTGCAATGACATATTTGTTTCGTTTCAAGTCTGTAATTGCTTATTAGATGGCTGACTAGTGAAATGAAATGAAATGAATGTTTATTTGCTAGAATGCGATACATAGGTGTCATATTATTAGGTAGAACAGGCATTCAATCGATAAAACGATATGCAAATGTAGGTTAGGTACATAAAGTCAACTTAAAATCTATCCAATTATTGATGTCCAGATTACCATTTACAAAATTAAATATCAGGTTCCATTATTAATTTAATATCAAGATATAACACACAGTGAAATACATATTGGAGGTCATAAAATAGTTAATTACGATTTATATATTCATTCACTTTGTAGAAACAATTGTCAAGGAGCCATCTCAGTAACTCAATTTTAGTGTTAAATTAAGACTGTAACGAGAAGTATTGTTAACCTCGTAAGACCCCGCGTACAAAAAAAAAAACATAATACGGCCATTGCAAAGTAGATAAAGTAGAATTTCTATTGTTTTTATGACTGACAATAAAAATAGAAAATTGACTTTATTGCAATCATAATAGGTTCATTTTCCTTTGGCAATTTTTTTTGTATAGTGGTTCTGAAATTTTCGGTGAAATTGTACCAGGTACAACCGTTACGATGAAACATTACAGTACAGCACGTTACGTTACGTTATGATTTTCTTGATACTAGGGTTTGTCGAAACTGCGCGTACACTGCGAAAACAAATAGCACTTGGCGCGTCGTAAAGGGGGTGATCCATTAGCGACTAAAACCGCAAGAGCCAGCGAGCCAAAGGTCTAAACAGCCAATGGAGCTCCTAAAAGTCCGCAGTCTTCAGGCGCTCCATTGGCGGTTTAGACCTTTGGCTCGCTGGCTCATGCATTTTGACCCCACAAAGGATCACCCCCTTTACCTGTTTGGTATATTCATGTCTACACTAAAATTTAAGAACAATTTTTTTTTTTACTCTCACTACTATTATTCACTGTTGTCCTTGGCATGTTCGCGTATCTTACTTCTCTCTTTTTGGGATTGTCGGACGACTTGGCTTATTTACGGATTTGGGTTTGCATTGTGATCTGGATATTATTTTACCTTGGAACGACGACTTATTGCTATCAAATACGGCATCTGACATCGCTTGATGAACTGTTTTCAACCTAAATTGATTAAATAAGTGACCCCAAGCCAGGAACATCTTAAACATCTTCACCCTTACAATGGATTAAAAGACCGAAACACATGCCAAGACAAATGACGGAAAATGAAAAAAAATTGCCATTAATGTATACAAGTACGTAGAAAAAACGTTTCCATATTATCCTTTAAAAAAAGATGTGCTTCCGATCGTTTCGGAAATAATGTGAGTGTCAGAACGGACGATAAATAATCTTGTAAGTTTCTTTGATTAAACAAAATCTATTCCAAAACCTGCTGGGAGAAAACCAAATCACGCAAAAATTTAAATTTTTTACCTTTTCACCTTATCAGCGATCAGGAGGAAAGTTCATCAATTTTATTTTGATGGTATATTGCCTACTGTAGTAAAAGTGGCAGCAGCAATCAATGAAGATCCAAATCTTCCAACAGTATCCGAATCTTCGATTTATAGGTTGATGAAAAAACTAAACTTTAATCATAGTTTATCAATCCAAATATCATAAACCCTCCATGATGCGTTCAAAAACCGCACAATATGACCACCATAATAATAGACTGTTTTGTAAGAACAAATTTCTTATGTGTAAAAATGTTATTATTGCTAAATAATAACATCGATTACGATAATATTATTTAATAAACCCACACTCGTGTTTAGTGCCCTTCTTTATGTACAGTCACATAAACTACTATAAATGGTCACGAAGAAGTATTTTGTTGGCCAGGCAAGATTTGCAAACATGGAGGCACAATTATTTACTGCGAATTGCAGACTATCGCAAGCAAAACAAAAAGATTTATTAACTTCACACTTCTGCCTACGTTTGGGTTGACAATGATACTAAAACCAGCAGAGAAGCGTTTTTAAAAGGATTCTCCACTGGATTAAAGAACCATTCAAAAGGGAAACGCTTAATAATAACCCACATTGGCAATGAAGACGGTTTCTTTGAAGGCGGAGAGTGGATTTTCGAAGCAAAGAAACAAGAAGGCGATTACCACGGTGAAATGGACGCTCATAACTTTGAAAGATGGTATGCACCCATTTTAGAAAAAAATCCTTCTGCTTCTGTTATGGTCATGGATAACGCCCCATATCATTCCCGCCAAAAAGATAAAGTGCCCATTATGAGTTGGAGGAAAGACGGAAAAAATTGTATTTGAGGAAAAGGAAATAAAGGCAGATCTTCTGGGAAAAATTCAAAAAGACAAATACAAAAAAGTGTTCGTCGATGAGCTGTCAGCGTCTAGAGGAATTACAGTTTTGGGACTTCTTCCATGCCATTGAGTTGAACCCTATCGAACTAATATGGGCGCAAGTAAAAGGTTACGTCGGGCGCAATAATAAAACTTTCAAGATGCCAGAACTAAAAGTATTGTTGGCAGAAAGCTTAGCAAAAATCGGGGCAGAGCAATGGAACAAATGCGTGGCACATGTCATAAACGAAGAAACCAACATGAAAAGCTAAGACGGAATTATTGACAGGGCTACGGATTGTATCCCGGATCCTTACATAATACATATTGGTGACACGTGTTCGTCAATCGATTCTAGTGAGTCTGATTTAAAAAAACATCTTTAGCGATTTTTAATCTCAGTCTACTTTTCGCATCACTAGTAAACTCATAAAACCATAGACAATTTCAATATGGCACTTTGTTTACATGGTTTACAAGTTCTATTTATGGCGACTTTAATAAAAAAAATTAGCATAAACTCAACAGAAAAGTCATATTTTTTTTTAACTTAGATCAATCATAATCTATTTTGTCCATATGCTTTGGAAAAAATGACATATACATGAAAGTTATAAAATTATTGACATAAATCGCAAAATAAAGCGCTTAATTATATTTGGAACATCGGCGCAAGAAGCATGAGCCCATGCGAAAATGGTAAGCACCGCAACCAGTTTTCTCCAGGCTTAGACCGTGAATAATAGTACATTGTGTATTAAGGGCGGTAAGTAAGGAATTACGATCGAGGTTCTAGTAGGCTTTCTGAGTCGAGGTTCGTAATTCCCGTACCGCTCGTGAAACATACAATGTTTTTCATCACAATTGCGAGGAAATGAAATCAGACAAAAGATCATATTTTTAAATTACGATTCTCACTAATGAAACATTGTGTTTGTTCTATGAATTATGCTTTCCGTTTATACGTATAAAAATAAATCACAAACTCAATAATAACAGATGGCTGACAAGAGGGTTGCAACGAGCATGTACAAATAAGAGAAAATTATATTTAACTTACATACAAAACAAGTCAAACAAAACTCAAAATAAAGTCAAGGTTACAAGATATGCGAAACTTTTGAAAAAGTGCATACATAAAGCACAACAGCTATGTAATACTAAATCAATCAAGCTGGCTAAAAATAAATCTAGAGCTACTTGGCAAATTATTAATGCACCTTCTGATACTCAACCGAACACCATAAATTGTATTAAAATTGACCACACACCTTGTTCTGACTCCACTGAAATAGCTACACATTTTAACGATTTTTTTATAAACTTGACAATATAAATAAACCAATAATAAACGAAAAAGGCAGTGTAAATTATTTGACAATACCATTGAATCAGAAAACTATATTTCTTAAGCCTTATAAAGTAGATGAGATATATAAACTCATTGTCTCTAAATAACAGCAATGCAGTAGGAGTAGATGGCATAAGTACTAAAGTCATAAAGTTTTGCGCAAAATATCTCAGTATACCTTTGACTCACATATTAAATCTATCCTTTGAGCAAGGGTGTTTTCCTGATGGCCTGAAACTATCTATAGTTAAACCCATATACAAAAAAGATGATAAGACATTGATGGATAACTACAGGCCCATCACTCTTACACCGACTATTTCAAAAGTCTTAGAAAAAGCCATGCTTAAACGCTTATCATCTTTTCTAAACCGCATCTTAAATGCAAACCAATAATACGGCTTTCGTAAGGGTAGCTCAACAACTATTGCATGCTTTACCTAATGAAGTTGGTGACTGATTCTATAAATAGCGCAGTCCCTGTAGCAGCTATATTTTTAGACTTGAGTAAAGCATTTGACCTTGTTGATCACTCGGTCTTACTAAAAAAAAATAGAGAGGTATGGTATCAGAGGGAACGCTTATAGTTGGATAAATAGTTACCTCTCAGATCGGAAGCAGTGTACTGAAATACAAAGTATTGAAAATGGACAAGTTATAACGGGGAGGGCACAATACAAAACCAACAACTGTGGAGTACCCCAGGGGAGTGTTTTAGGCCCTCTATTATTTTTATCACATATCAAAATTCAAAATTCAAAATTCAAAATATTTATTCAGTAAATTGGCCACATGAGGGCTCTTTTACACGTCGGTAACATGGAGTGAATCTACTAGCGCTTCGGACAAGACCATCATTGCGGAGAAGAAGCGCCGCAAGAAACTCCAGCAGAAGGTCATTTTTTCCAATCATAAAATACAATAATACTTAAAAGTAACATTACAAGGTAATACAGTAATAAATCATTATTTTAAAACTAACACAAATAAAATCATTACAAATGTAAGCTACATTACTTAAATTAAAAATAGTGACTAGGAGAACAACATGACGAGGTCTCTACGTCAGGAACGATAATTAAAATAACTAACTGGAAAACACGTCCTTGAAAGCGTGAACAGACCGGACCCTACAGACAGCACCCGTTCACGAGTATGACGCGTATCTCAGCCATCGCCTCCCTCAACCATCTGTTCGGGAAGGTGGCGACCCGATCAACGACGCCGCCGTAAGCAAAGACCTTTAAGTGAGCATGACATGCTCATGCTGCCGGACAAAATATATCAATAAAATGTAGTTGTCCGGCGAGAAACATCACAATGTGTTCTCACTTCTAAAGTGACTTGTGCACAAGAACCAATACGATTAAAAAGTAAAAAAAACATTAGGTATACTTAAATTTAAAGTGTCTACATTATTGGCTTAAAGGCATTTTGCAATAAGCGCTGCTCAGCGCTCAGCTATTATAACTATTAAAAAAAAAAGTTTTTTAAAAACAACCGTAACATCAGTAATAGCTCACACTACTTAAAAACGTCTTTATCATCTAGGAAGTCATTTACAGTATAATATGCCTTACCCAGCAAGCAGCACTTAATGCGTGACTTAAATTTATTGGACTGCATTATGACAATATCAATAGGTATCTTATTGTAGAAACGTATACAGTTCCCCACGAACGATGTGCTTACTTTACGAAGACGGTGACCTGGGACTACGAGTTTATCTTTATTTCGCGTGTTGAACTTGTGAACGTCACGGTTATGCCTGAAGTCATGTATGTGTTTACGAACATACATGATATTTTCAAAGATATACTGCGACGCGACAGTAAGAATATTAATTTCTTTAAATTTATCTCTGAGTGAGACCCGTGAACCCAGCTGATAAATAAAACGTATAGCCCGCTTCTGTAATACAAAGATGGCCTGAATGTCAGCCGCTTTTCCCCACAACAAAATCCCATAACTCATAACACTATGAAAATAACTATAATACACCAGTCTCGCTGTCTCGACGTCTGTAAGTTGGCGGATGCGCTTTACTGCATACGCTGCAGAACTAAGTTTACCCGCAAGGCTGGATATATGCGCATTCCATTGCAGTTTTGAGTCCAAAGTAATACCTAGAAATACTGTTTTATCCTCGAATCCCATTGTCTCATTCTTCAGTCTAATACTAGTCCCATTCACTCCTTTCACATTTGATAGAGAAAATTTCATACACTTAGTTTTCTTGGCATTTAAAAGTAAGTTGTTGGCTGTAAACCAGTCAACAGTTGTTGACAACGTATCATTAATGTCATTGAAATTTGCCTGTTTTCTATCTACTTTAAATAAAAGAGAAGTGTCATCGGCAAACAGAACTATTTCATATTTGTCGCGCACAACATAAGGGAGATCGTTGATATAAATTAAAAACAAGAATGGGCCCAGAATTGAGCCTTGAGGCACTCCCATAGCAACAGCTGACCCAGGGGATTGCGTTCTGTTTATGTCCACCCGCTGAGTTCGGTGAGCAAGGTAAGAAATAATAAGATCAAGGGCACCGTGTTTGATACCGTAGAAGCTTAGCTTTCGCACTAACGTAACGTGATCAACGCAGTCAAACGCCTTGGATAAATCACAGAAAACTCCAATCACATCTAGAGATTCTTCCCAGGCATCAAAGACATATTTAATTAAGGTTGAACCGGCATCTGTAGTTGACCGTCCCTTGGTAAACCCAAATTGACTACTATGAAGCAGCTTATTCTTACTAAAATGGGAGGATATTTGGTTAAGAATTATTTTTTCAAAAACTTTACTCAGCGCTGGCAGTATCGAAATTGGTCTAAAATTTGTGGAGTCTGTTCTTGCTCCTGACTTAAACAAGGGTATAATCCGACTGTGTTTCATCAGATCAGGAAACACTCCAATATCGACACACTTGTTAAATAAAGCAGCTAGATATGGCGCAGTTAACTCTAAGATGGACTGTAGTACTGTGACGGAGAGGCCCCAGAGATCTTCAGTCTTTTTTAGATTAAGTGACCTAAAAGTTTTGATAACAATTTTTGGAGAGACATGATAAAATTTAAAAACATCTGTGCATTCCTTTACATTTGATTTTAATAATATTTCAGCTTTATCAGAAGATGATTGTAATGATTTAGTGGTATCTAAAGGTATATTTGTAAAGAACCGCTCAAACTCTTTAGCTACATCTAGATCCGAGTTCACTACAGTACCTTCAACTTGCAGGCTGTAGTGCGGGTCTCTAACTCTAATTCTACCAGTTTCAGTATTAATTACATTCCAAACAGTTTTAACTTTGTTATCTGAGTTACGGATTTTGTTAGAAAAATATTCTGACTTGGCGGCGGCACAAATCTGTTTGAATTCTTTAGAGTAGTTTTTGACGTAATCTAGAAACTCTGGCCTATGATCGATAGCCCTTGTAGCATATAACTCATATAATTTATACCTTTTTGCGTGAATTTCTGGTGTAGCCCAATCACTAAACTTCGTACCTTGCTGACCTTTTACCTTTCTCAAACTGAAGCAGGCATCAAATTCCTTGACAATACTCGTACAATGAAATAATGAAGAATACAAGCTATCTGGATCATCCCGAGTACACGTCATATAATTTAATTGTTTGGTGACCTTAGCGTTAAACAATTCCAATCGATTTTTAGAAATTGGCCTGTATATAAAATCTTGGGGAGCATTATCAGGGTTTCTCTTAAAAGAAGCTTGTTGACCGCAGTGGTCCGAACTTAACATATTAATTATAGATTTCTGAATAGGGTCAAAATTACTAAATATATTATCAATACACGTTGCACTGGTTGCTGTGATTCTGGTAGGCTCATAGAAAAGATTTACTAAATTAAAGGATCTAAAAACGCTCAGTAAGCTAATAGACATGGGCGATTTGTCTAGTAAATTAACATTAAAATCTCCACACACAATTATACACTTTTTACTATTAAAAACACAACTAAGGACATTCTCTAAAACGCTTTCAAATAGTTTGTAATCCGCTGAAGGGGGTCTGTATACGCAAACAATAATAAATTGCTCCATTTCAATACACGCAATTTCAATGTGACGTTCAATGGACTTCATAACAATATCCCCCCCGACTGCAAGATTGCCTAGCAAACAAGCTAACTATTTTATGATTATTAAAATTAAACATGCACTCATAACCTTTAAGCCAATGCTCAGTTACACATAAAACGTGTATATTAGTACTATCTATAAATAAACCAATTTCAAGTTCCTTACTAGAAAATCCCTGTATATTCTGATGAATAATATTTATTACATTACCACCCAATTTATTTGTAATGCTCGTCGGCCTGTGAGCAGGCACGGGGCCGCCGCGACTGTCGCCGCGGACGACAGCAGCCGCGGCCGTTGTCGAAGCTGTCAGTTTAAATCAACCGGCAGCTCCGGCGCAGAGCCGGCGCTAATAAAACTCAGCGCAGGCTCCGTCCTATCAATGACTTACCACGACATAGTAAACACAATTGCATAATGTTTGCCGATGATATTACATTAATAATCAGATCAAACAATAAAGATAATTATAATAATAAGATAAATAACACTCTTAAAGGTATCATTGATTGGCTAAATAACAATAATCTGAAAATAAATATAAATAAAACTAATATTATGCAGTTTGGGACATACAAAAATACTGACATTGCACTTAATGTAAAATATAATGATAATGAAATAAAACAAGTGGAAACCACTAAATTTCTTGGAATCCACATTGATAAATTTTGCATTTGGAAATTTCATATTGCCAATGTCTGTGAAAGTCTGGATAAGTTTGTATTTGCATTAAGAAGATTAAGCAGAACCTCGTCTAGAGACTTAGCACTAACAGCTTACCACGGCTATGTATCCTCTTTACTTAGTTACGGTTTGATTATTTGGGTTGCCCCAGGATGATGTACATACAGCATTTTTGCTACAGAAAAAATGTATAAGAGCTGTGTGTAACACTCACTACTTAGAACCATGCGGGCCTTTATTCAAAACAATAAAAGTATTACCACTTCCATGCTTATACATTAAACAGATGTGCATGTTTGTGAGAGAACATTCTGATATTTTTGAATTACTCGAGATCAACTAGGAATAGGAACAAATTGTTCTTACCACGCTCTAGAGTCAAGCTTCACAAAAATAACTCTTACTGTATGGCGACCCAAATTTACAACCAGTTGCCTGAGTTTATTGTGGAATGTCCTGTGAGGCAATTCAAGAGAATACTTACGAAATGGCTTCTAGATAACTGTTTTTACTCTGTTAAGGACTATTTTTATAATAAGCCAAATATCTAGTTTCTCTCCAATTTAATTTAAAGATTCTATTAATTTATTTTGAATCGAATATAATAATAAATTAATATCTTGACAATTATAATAATATGATTAAGTAATAGTAGCATTTATTTCTAATGTAGATTAAGACTTTTGCATGCCAAATTGTGGCAGAACATATACATATACCTACTACTGACATGTATATTTATAAGATCCGTGTATGTACTTGCAAATAAATGAATTTGAATTTGAATTTGAATAATAATTTTAGCCGCGTTGGCGATGTCCGGCGGAGTCGCATTATCCATTTCTTCTGACGACGACACTTTTTTTATTGATATATAAATTTTAATATGTGCACAAAGACACCCTTTTAATTATTATTTTGGAATCACGCAGTTTATAATCAGTATTTATAAATTAGCGGCAGACTACATCATTGTCTATGACTTACCACAGATAATGTCAAACGTGTTCAGGAGTCCGATTCTAGTGATAGTCGAGATCAATACTTTATATGCGAGATTTTTAGAAAATTGTATGCAACTGACATTTTATCTCGAATGAAACTTCATATCGAATGGCACAAGAATTGGGGCCCTGACGTATTGTGATAGTTTGAGTCCACGTATTATATTTAAAAAAAAATACTTACCGACCTTGGGTTTCATGACAAAAAGAAAGCTCGGGGGTTTTATATGGGGCATTACGGCCAAGTTAACCTGTATGTTTAGATACTGTTTACGTGCAAGTGTGATGAAAAGGTCGTTACAGTACCTATATGCAAGCACAGTACTCTTCATCATCACGAGAAACATCAGGAAAAACTTCTTCTTCATTACTATCTTCAAACATTTATTTATTTCCAAAAGACTTAACGTTATTGTCCATTTAATATTTTTTCTTATTTGTAAGAAGTTATGACTTATTTTAGTTTGTGTCCCTACTCACCCCGTTTTACGGTACTTATGAAGATATCATAGATTGAATTATGATTATATTTATTAATTACTAGTTTCCGCCCGCGACTTCGTCAGCTTAGAATTAGTTATTCGGCCATTCCATATTGTGGAGGAATATGATAATCGTTGTTCCCTAGGAAACTTTTAAATTTTCCGGGATGAAATTAGCCTATGTGTTAATCTAGGGCATATGCTATCTCCATTTCAAATTTCATCCAAATCCGTCCAGCCATTGCGGCGTGAAGGAGTAACAAACTAACACACACACCCACACAAACTTTCGCATTTATCATATTAGTGAGATAAGTACTGTTATTCTAACGGTACTTTCGAATCCTATTCTAATCTCGGTTTGATAATATTATATATAGACCATAATTACATATTACAATTTAACCTCCATGGATAAGCGATGCAAGAAGGTTAAAGTTTGTGCAATGTTATATCATCCAATACTTTTCATTGTTTGATCATCAACCTTTTCCAAAAAAGTTTCATGAATAGATAGATACACCTTTCAAAGACTAAAGTTTCAAAAATAGATAGATGCACCATTCAATGACTATCTCTTTCAAACATCGGAAAAATCGGTACGGATCGTTCCACCCACGTAGCAGTTGCCCCTAGTAATTTATAAATAGGACCACGTGATTTCAATACCAACATTACCAACTGAGATGATAGACAATATTCGGTAGCTCTTAAATATTAGACATAGGTGGTCACTCGTGTGACAGACGATTGATGGTTACTATAGTCACGTACAAACAACAGCCACTATAGGTAATACATTGTCCAATCAGTTACTCAAACTGATCTCAGTTGTTATAGGTTAAGGTCGTTAAGGTTGCTGTGGTTTCAACTCCAAATAATGTAGAAAAATTTCAGTGCTCAAATATGACTCAACAATTAACGTTGCTGACAAATCTCGCATGTTACTTGATATCGAACGATATGATAGTAGAGACCGACTCAATTTGTCACTGAATTAAAAAAACGTCGGTTGCGTGACAGCATGACATGACATGCGTGAGAAAAAAGTTTTCATTTACCGCCATTTTTGAGGTTCTGTTTGTCTGGTCGCAAAAATTAGTTTGTTTTGTTGTTTATAAATTAACTATTGCATCACTTTCGTGATAGTGATAGTGATCGAGATATTTCGGACACGCTACCTGATATTCGCGACAGTGTAACGAATGTGTTATAAATTTGTTATGTGCAAAGTCAAGGAAGCTCTAGAAGTACGAAAAGGAAGTTATGTATGTGTGTAGATAAAGCAGTGTATGTAACTGTACATAATTACGCATTAAAACTCTCGTGTGATGTTATTATGATACCCAGACTCGTATTTTAATGCCTTCTATCATGTAACAGTCACATAAACTACTATTACTTGTTTGCGTACCGATTGCTGGAACACGTTCGGCAGCCGCTCGCCGGGCTCGCTGCTGGAGGCGCTGCGCGGTCGCACCGTGTGAACCATGTCCGCGCCCGAGCCAGCTCGGCTGATGCCGCGCCCGCTCGACGACTGAAGCAAATAAAAGGCACGCAAAAGCTTAGTGCACATAAAACACTCGTATCTGGGTCAGCTCTTGACGCAGTGTGTAAAGGTTTGGATGGAGAATGTTTAATTGTTTGTGTGTCATACACGCCAAAACAGCTAAACGGATTTGATAGTTCTCGTGGAAACGAAGTTAAACAAGATTTACACAGAATAGCAAATATCAGTCATATCATCATTTCTGGACATAAAAAACAAAAGATTCCATGCTTTCTGTCTCAGTCCTCGGGGTTGGCAATGCATTTAAGTCTTAGGGCCATATTTTTATTCTTATTTTAATAAATGGCTTTCACTCATGTTAAGATGCATTTTGCCAACGTCGAGTTATTTATAGACACTCCCACGGACTTATTAGGTTAATAAGTCCATGTACATTACACGTAAGGACAATTATACGGTAATAGTACATTACTGCACAGACCGGGAAATAGGCCGTTGCATGACGAGTAGAGTTAGCGTGGCCGAGACGCAGTCGAGGCCGCGATATATACGAGTCCAGCAACCGCCCTTCCCGGTCGAGGCTTGTATAGTGCTTTTCTCCAAGATGTAAGGAAATTTAACACAATTGTTAATAATATATTAAACACAGTCCCAACATTTCCTTGAATAAAAGAACAGAAACGTACGATTTAGTATGACACTGAAATAAAGCATTAAATAAAATCACAAATTATTTAAACGTAATAAATTCAATTTGAATAAAATACAGTTTAAACTATAACATTTATTACGCGTTTATGTTATTTTCGCAATTTATTTGGTTTATGAACGCAATTTCTATGTAAAAAAAGTCAAACTATTTGACACACTTTTAAATACGTTGTAAATGCTGTTTGAATAGGCTTAACTTTTTAGTCTATGAAATTTAAAAAGTAAAATATACAAGGAAGAATTTTGATTGCACGAGTGTGTGGCTGTTTGGAGATAGTTATCCTAGTCCAAACATGGTTTTAAAAAGTACAACACCAGGTACGTAATGAAATTTCATACATTTTTCGCGGCCGCTGCCGTTGATAAATAATAACTTTGTTTTTTTAATTTTGCCTGGGCCCGGAACTTAGAACTTTGCGGGCTGATTTGACAACAGTAAGGTTAACATTTCCGAGCATGTGGTAGAAAAAGAGTATTTTCTCTTGTGGACTAAACCAAAGCACATGAAGTTATCTCCACGCGCTTCCTTCCGCTCCCTAGGGCCATCCAGCTGATCGTCGGACAATTATACGTGCTTTTTAATCTCGTCGTCAACAATCGTCTCATAGTTCTACGAATATCTCAGGACTACGAACGCGGAGAAGGTGTTGTACGACTCGCAACGAGACTTGAGAAAAGTGTACTGCGGTATTTTGACCGTAAAACAAGGGTAAGTTCGAAGCAAGCGGGTCAATACTTCCGATTAACTCATACAACAGTATTGAAAATACTTAACTTCGTAAGGACCCGTGTGCAATAGAATGTAAATAATCAAGGCAATCTAATTTGAACTGTGGAGCAATGGGAATAAGGTTTATTTTCCTAAATTCATACACTGAAAATCGCATTATCGAACAAACGTAATTGAACTTTATTACCTTGACGGTAGATTCAAAGTAGCATTTACAAGAAACTCCGTGTTTGTAGTAGCGTGGGCCTTATGAGGTTAAACGTGCTCATCGTCGTCCTTACCGTGTACAGAGGGTTCATAGTACGGGCGGTAGTATCACCCAATGTATGGAGAGGTCAAAATGTGGTATCGGATGAATTCACTTGGCACAGATGTATCCTAGGACAAATTGAGCTGATTTAGCCCTGTAGCCATCGGCCACCGCCTGGGGGGTATTCAAAGTTACAAGCCGCCGCGCTTCGGATAAAAAATTATATCAGCTTCAGTTTACCTTTCACCTCGAGTGTGGTGTCATTTTCTGATAAACCATAGATGTGTCTTTCATTTTTAATGTAATAATTACACTCCTTCATATAAATTTATTAAGATACATAAAGAAGTTTCACAACATTAGCCTATCTTTTTTGTTTTAACGCACAATATTTTGTAAAATACGGTTAAAAAGCCCGATTTATGCAGATTTAAAAAACATATAGTTTAATTTATACCATTTATTTCAGACGAGTAGAATAAATAACTAAGGAACTAACTGAGACGAGAACTCGCCACGAAGCATTGAAATTTATCTACCACCTCGAGTGTTGTGTCATGTTTTGATTAACTAGGCATGAGGAATCATTTTTGAGACATTTAATATACAGTTGTCTACAAAATACGTAAAATATTGTCGAGAATATCAAAAAGAACAGTTATTCCGCTTTAATATAGTTATCATTCAACGTCTATATGAAAAAAATCTAACTTCCACGTCAATATTTTAAAATTAACTTCTAGATAAATTTTTAACATCTCACACTAGTTGTGCTTGTCCGATACAGAGGATCCTTGGCGTGTATGTAACCCGGGTGAGAATTTGCCAGTCGAAAAAGCTAGCCAAGCAGCATGAGACCGTATTTAGGTCAAAATTTGCCATCGCAAACTTTTGGAAAATAGTTTAAATTCATCCGAGAAGGACCGTTTCTCACGAACCCTAGGAGGGTCTCTTTTAGATCCTAATACTTTCAGGATAGCAGTGTGCCTCCGCCACGGTCTTAAAGTCTACGAGCCGCATCCTTGGTGCCGTTGTTGAAATGCAGTCGACGACCCAGGACACCACGACCTGTGTTACCAATCCAGTGCTGGTCGAGTTTACAGACATGCATCGATAACCTATTTGATTCGTCGGGCTTTAGCACAATTTCATTCCCGGCTTCGCTTGAGCCCACGGGCCTGTCTGCCTTAGATGAAAAGAGACCCGACGAATGCACTTTAGTAATAATAATAAATATAATAATCATCATAATAAATGGTCAAGTTTTTATACCTTTTAATAAATTGTAAACCTCTTTTATATATTTATACTTATCGCAACTATTCTGTTAGTCAAACAAAAATTAAATATATTATTTTACCACTTGATTGGCGCGACTAATATGTATATTCATCCCAAATAACAGCTTTCTATAACTAAGTCTCTTTACTAAGCTGCAGACGGACGGACGGACATGGCGAAACTATAAGGGTTCCTACTTTGACTAAGGAACCCTAAAAAGGAGGAGGTTCTCAACGCGTCGAAATGCTAAGGGATATTTTTGCACTGAATTAATGGTTATTCAATGTAATTTCAAAGGTTGTCAAATATTCGAGTGAAGAGTCAATCTGATGGGTACTATTCAGGGGCTGCCACCAATTTTATATTAAGGCCTATTCCCAGTTGTACACAGTTGTCCACAATGTGGACAACTGGGAATAATAAATCCCAGTTGTCCACACCCTCGAAAATAGGTGTGGATAACTGGGAATTTTTATTCCCAGTTGTCCACACTCTTTAATTTGACTCAACTGTGTTAGTTTTTATTAATGTACTTAAGTAGATATATTCGTATTTATATATTATACCCAGGTTCAGGAAAATACAAAGAGTCATTTAAGAGTGCCTAACAAACGTTTACTTAAAATCTGGTTTATATTACAAAAAAATGTTCTACAAATATGACAATAATCACGAATACATGTATTTGTGCTAATATTACGTTTGTTGGTACTCTTCAATGACTCTTTGTATTTTCCTGAACCTGGGTATAATATATAAATATGAATATAATCTACTTAAGTACATTAATAAAAACTAACACAGTTGAGTCAAATTAAAGAGTGTGGACAACTGGGAATAGGCCTATATTAAGATACGTCAGCCATTTGTAATGTGACATGTGTGTATTATTGTGTGTTATTAATTTATTATCACCCTTGGTAAATAAAACTTATTCAGTATTATATATTTTTTATTACTCCATCTTCTGTTACCTACTATCAGGTACAAATAATCTTGCTGCTAGCTCCTAGACTACAATACCCGCGCCACCACGCCGTACTATCCCTATTTTTCATTTCGTTATGTTGCATGGTAACGTAACGCATTCGTTGCATTATTTTATTTTATTATACATGTAAATAAATGGTTATAACATTTCTTTATTTTGAATTTTGCTGTGACTCGTTCTGTCAGTATCTGTCCAAACGATATAGCAGTGCTGTCAATGTGACAATGACAATATCAATGGTGGAGAGTTTTAGGCCTATTCCCAGTCGTCCACACCCTCTTTGTCCACAGTGTGGACAACTGGGAATAATAAATCCCAGTTGTCCACACCCTCAAAAATAGGTGTGGTTTCATTCCCACTATTATCTACTTAAGTACATTAATAAAAACTAACACAGTTGAGTCAAATTAAAGAGTGTGGACAACTGGGATTTTTTTTCCCAGTTGTACACAGTGTGGACAAAGGGGGTGTGGACAACTGGGAATAGGCCGAGTTTTAGAGGTTATGAAAAGATAATATCGCGTATAAGACTAAACCTTATTAATTTGTTTAGATTATTGAAATAAGTTTTATAAAGGAATTAACACTGTGAATAATAAACGTTAAATGTCGTTTCTTTGGTTTCAGGTAAGTTTCCTTAGGTTCAGAGTGTTATGATGTGTAGTATTGTCATAGAATATAACTCATTGAAATTAAAATTTTTTCAGAGCAACACATCGTTTAATTCACTATCAATAACAAAAGCAACGTTATAAAATTACATTTCTGTTTATTGGAGTCGGTCAAGAATGGAGAAGTTGCGTTTCGAATTTACGGTGTCGCCGGGGAGTAATGGCAAATAACCATATGGGTTAATGGGTTATAACCATTTATTTACATGTATAATAAAATAAAATAATGCAACGAATGCGTTACGTTACCATGCAACATAACGAAATGAAAAATAGGGATAGTACGGCGTGGTGGCGCGGGTATTGTAGTCTAGGAGCTAGCAGCAAGGTTATTTGTACCTGATAGTAGGTAACAGAAGATGGAGTAATAAAAAATATATAATACTGAATAAGTTTTATTTACCAAGGGTGATAATAAATTAATAACACACAATAATACACACATGACACATTACAAATGGCTGACGTATCTTAATATAGGCCTATTCCCAGTTGTCCACACTCTTTAATTTGACTCAACTGTGTTAGTTTTTATTAATGTACTTAAGTAGATTATATTCATATTTATATATTATACCCAGGTTCAGGAAAATACAAAGAGTCATTGAAGAGTACCAACAAACGTAATATTAGCAAAAATACATGTATTCGTGATTATTGTCATATTTGTAGAACATTTTTTTGTAATATAAACCAGATTTTAAGTAAACGTTTGTTAGGTACTCTTAAATGACTCTTTGTATTTTCCTGAACCTGGGTATAATATATAAATACGAATATATCTACTTAAGTACATTAATAAAAACTAACACAGTTGAGTCAAATTAAAGAGTGTGGACAACTGGGAATAAAAAATCCCAGTTATCCACACCTATTTTCGAGGGTGTGGACAACTGTGATTTATTATTCCCAGTTGTCCACATTGTGGACAACTGTGTACAACTGGGAATAGGCCTTAATATAAAATTGGTGGCAGCCCCTGAATAGTACCCATCAGATTGACTCTTCACTCGAATATTTGACAACCTTTGAAATTACATTGAATAACCATTAATTCAGTGCAAAAATATCCCTTAGCATTTCGACGCGTTGAGAACCTCCTCCTTTTTAAGGTTCCTTAGTCAAAGTAGGAACCCTTATAGTTTCGCCATGTCCGTCCGTCTGCAGCTTAGTAAAGAGACTTAGTTATAGAAAGCTGTTATTTGGGATGAATATACATATTAGTCGCGCCAATCAAGTGGTAAAATAATATATTTAATTTTTGTTTGACTAACAGAATAGTTGCGATAAGTATAAATATATAAAAGAGGTTTACAATTTATTAAAAGGTATAAAAACTTGACCATTTATTATGATGATTATTATATTTATTATTATTACTAAAGTGCATTCGTCGGGTCTCTTTTCATCTAAGGCAGACAGGCCCGTGGGCTCAAGCGAAGCCGGGAATAAAATTGTGCTAAAGCCTGACGAATCAAATAGGTTATCGATGCATGTCTGTAAACTCGACCAGCACTGGATTGGTAACACAGGTCGTGGTGTCCTGGGTCGTCGACTGCATTTCAACAACGGCACCAAGGATGCGGCTCGTAGACTTTAAGACCGTGGCGGAGGCACACTGCTATCCTGAAAGTATTAGGATCTAAAAGAGACCCTCCTAGGGTTCGTGAGAAACGGTCCTTCTCGGATGAATTTAAACTATTTTCCAAAAGTTTGCGATGGCAAATTTTGACCTAAATACGGTCTCATGCTGCTTGGCTAGCTTTTTCGACTGGCAAATTCTCACCCGGGTTACATACACGCCAAGGATCCTCTGTATCGGACAAGCACAACTAGTGTGAGATGTTAAAAATTTATCTAGAAGTTAATTTTAAAATATTGACGTGGAAGTTAGATTTTTTTCATATAGACGTTGAATGATAACTATATTAAAGCGGAATAACTGTTCTTTTTGATATTCTCGACAATATTTTACGTATTTTGTAGACAACTGTATATTAAATGTCTCAAAAATGATTCCTCATGCCTAGTTAATCAAAACATGACACAACACTCGAGGTGGTAGATAAATTTCAATGCTTCGTGGCGAGTTCTCGTCTCAGTTAGTTCCTTAGTTATTTATTCTACTCGTCTGAAATAAATGGTATAAATTAAACTATATGTTTTTTAAATCTGCATAAATCGGGCTTTTTAACCGTATTTTACAAAATATTGTGCGTTAAAACAAAAAAGATAGGCTAATGTTGTGAAACTTCTTTATGTATCTTAATAAATTTATATGAAGGAGTGTAATTATTACATTAAAAATGAAAGACACATCTATGGTTTATCAGAAAATGACACCACACTCGAGGTGAAAGGTAAACTGAAGCTGATATAATTTTTTATCCGAAGCGCGGCGGCTTGTAACTTTGAATACCCCCCAGGCGGTGGCCGATGGCTACCGGGCTAAATCAGCTCAATTTGTCCTAGGATACATCTGTGCCAAGTGAATTCATCCGATACCACATTTTGACCTCTCCATACATTGGGTGATACTACCGCCCGTACTATGAACCCTCTGTACACGGTAAGGACGACGATGAGCACGTTTAACCTCATAAGGCCCACGCTACTACAAACACGGAGTTTCTTGTAAGTGCTACTTTGAATCTACCGTCAAGGTGATAAAGTTCAATTACGTCTGTTCGATAATGCGATTTTCAGTTTATGAATTTAGGAAAATAAACCTTATTCCCATTGCTCCACAGTTCAAATTAGATTGCCTTGATTATTTACATTCTATTGCACACGGGTCCTTACGAAGTTAAGTATTTTCAATACTGTTGTATGAGTTAATCGGAAGTATTGACCCGCTTGCTTCGAACTTACCCTTGTTTTACTGTCAAAATACCGCAGTACACTTTTCTCAAGTCTCGTTGCGAGTCGTACAACACCTCCTCCGCGTTCGTAGTCCTGAGATATTCGTAGAACTATGAGACGATTGTTGACGACGAGATTAAAAAGCACGTATAATTGTCCGACGATCAGCTGGATGGCTCTAGGGAGCGGAAGGAAGCGCGTGGAGATAACTTCATGTGCTTTGGTTTAGTCCACAAGAGAAAATACTCTTTTTCTCCCACATGCTCGGAAATGTTAACCTTACTGTTGTCAAATCAGCCAGCAGCAGTTTTAAGTTCCAGGCCCAGGCAAAATTAAAAAAAAATATATTTCTATTTCTAACATTTCGTTTACTAGTAGTCTGACGTTTATTAATGGTGTTACTGCTCGTTTTTTTGATCAGTTTCATTCAACTCCGTTTCGATCACAGAATTGTTGACATGTTTAATGATTTTTTTCTTTATTTTATCTACTTCTTTTGTTCTAAACCGGCATAAAGCTTCCGGATGAAACCGACTGCCTTTATTCAATTTCTCACAAATTTTACATGGACTTTTTTCTTAATTTTTATCATTTGTCCTTATGAAACTTCCATCACCAAATTTTCTTTTAGGCATTTTTTTTTATTTACCATGTGTTCATGTTTCCTTACTTCGTTAAACAAATCCACTGTATCTTTAATTACGTCTCAATCAATTCTATTAATAATGAATTCCGGCAAACCAGCGGCTATGAGATCTACCAAAGTACCTGTATCGATGGATCTTCTCATATCCAACAGCAGTTTTTCTTTTCGTATGGCACAATGGAATAGTGATCCATCTTTGTATTTAAACAAAATTGATGCAAAATGAAGACTTGAGAATAACCCAGAAACTAACCTTGAAATATGAAAATACAAACAAATTGGAAAGAATTACTCCCAAAGATAATATGAATTCTAAAAGAAAAATTATAGAAGAAAACAATATTAAAACTAAAGATAACTACATAATTAATTTCAATGAGCACGTAAAAGAAGACGACTTTGAAATTAAAATAAACCATTTGGATGAACGTCAACAATCTGAAATTAACAATTTAGTAAGCACATATGCATCAGTTTATGCAAAAAACAAATATGATGTAGGCACTGTCAACGGATATGAAGCAAGAGTAGACCTGTTAGTAGATAAATACTGCAGTAAGAGACCTTACAGATGCACTTTACAAGATAAAAAGGAGATAGAAGAGAAAATCGCAAAATTATTATATAACAAGTTAATAGAAGAATCATACAGTCCATTTGCTGCACCGGTTACTTTAACATTCAAAAAAGAAGAAAACAGAAAATCCAGACTATGATATCCAGATTTCATCATTTCATATCCAGATTTCAGAGATTTAAATAAAATAATAATACCTCAAGCTCAACCATTTCCCCTAATTGAAGACTTAATGATGAAGACCAGAAATTGTAATTTTTTTTCAACATTAGACATAAACTCTGCATTCTGATCTATACCTTTGCGAATTGAAGACAGGAAAAAGACAGGATTTGTAACACAGGAGGGACATTTCCAGTGGACTTGCCTACCTTTTGGACTTAAGACCACACCAGCGATTTTTCAAAGGATTTTAAGTAATATACTCAGAAAGTATAAGCTTACTGATTTCGCTGTAAACTATATTGATGACATCCTCATATTTTCAAAAACTTTTGCCGAGCATATGAATCATCTAACGCAATTACTTGAAGCCATCAGAACAGAAGGTTTTAGGTTAACATTTACGAAATGTACATTTGCCTCAAACTCGGTAAAATATCTAGGTCATATCATACAGAACAATTCAGTTAAACCAGTGAAGGACAACTTGATTTCAATAAAGAGTTTAAAGTTATAAAGATTAATTTTTATCATGAATTTATACCTAAGAGTGCGAGTGTATTGCGAAAAAATCAAAATTCGTTTGGTCAGAAGAGTGTCAAAAAGCATTCGACGCCATAAATAACTTGATATGTTCTCAACCAGTACTGGAGATTTTTGACCAAGAATTGCCTAAAAATATTTACACAGATGCTTCTTTGGAAGGTGTTGGTACTATTTTAAAACAAGTACAAACTGATGGGAAGGAAAAACCAGTAGCATACTTTTCAAAAAAACTTAATGAAGCACAGAAGAAGAAAAAAGCAATATATTTAGAATGCCTAGCTATAAAAGAAGCAGTCAAGTACTGGCAATACTGGTTAATAGGAAAATCATTCACGGTTTACTCGCATCATAAACCGATAGAGAACATGAATTTGACATCAAAAACTGACGAAGAACTGGGCGACTTGACATACTATCTGTCACAATATGAATTTAAAATAAAGTATACACCTGGAAGTCAAAATTTAGAAGCAGACTTCCTTAGCAGGAATCCCGTATTGGAACCAAATGAAAACACAAATGAGCAACTCAAAGTTGTGAACTTTATGAAACTGGACGATATTCTAACGGATCAGTTTAAAAATTAAGAAATTAAAAAAAAAACAAGTTAATGGAAAAAGACAAGATCTACTTCAAGAAGGTTAAGAAAAGAGATAAATACAACTTTTGAAAACAATACATAAGGACTTATGTCATATCGGAATTACACAGATGCAGAAAACAATAAGCCCGCTATTTATAACCAAAAACTTGGAAAAAAATATAAAAGTGATTTGTAGGACCTGTGAAATATGCATTAAAAACAAATCAAGGGGACACGACAAATTTGCTTTTATGTCACATCTAGGTTCGGCCACTAAACCATTTGAAATAATGTCTATAGACACAATAGGAGGTTTCGGAGGTTCTAGATCAACGAAGAAATATCTGCATCTCTTAGTGGATCAGTTTACTCGGTATGCATTCATTTTAACATAGAGAACTCAGAGTGCAAATGATTTTGTAAAACTGATCATGAGCATAACAGATGTAGAGGACATTGGCATGGTTCTAACCGACCAATACCCAGGAATAAATTCGAAAGAATTTAAGACATTTTTAAAGGACAAGCAGATAGATACCTTTGGTATTTACAGCAGTGAATGCGCCATTCTCAAATGGCCTAGATGAAAGGTTAAACCAAACATTGGTAAATAAGATTAGATGCAGGATAGACGAAGAAGAAAATAAAAAATCCTGGACAACAACAGCTCATGAATGCGTTAAAAAATATAATGAAACTTGTCACCCAGTCACCGGGTTTTCACCTACCTACCTCTTACACCTCTTAAAACTCAAACTTGGCACAGTTGATTCTTAGCTGGTCTTGAGTAGATTCAGGCCGGGAGCCATCGAGAGCCATGGCCCATTTAGTAGGGGGAGGGGGGGGGAAGTTTGAAGCTGCCGCGCTTTAATTGAAGCAACATTTCTCTAAAACTATACATATTAGGGCATGCAGCATATCATTTTCAAATAAATTAAGGACGAGGAATCTATTTTTTGAACAAAAAAATGCACTCTCTAACAAATAATTGAATAAAGTAGAAAAGACTAAAATGAATAATTTGTTTTTTTTTTTTAAACTTTTTAAAGATTTTTTGTGCTTAAAAATAATAACAGAAATCTAAGAATAAAAATGGAACCGTAAAGCTACACTTATGTAGTTTTCAAAAATATATAGTTTATTATATATATCTTTTAACACATGTTAGACAAAAAATAATATTAAGCGTGGTAGCTGGTTTGATAGTGCGATCCGTTGTATGGGAACCTTGCACTTTTTGACTATGCGCTGAAACTTGGCACCAGTTGATTCTTAGGCGGTCTCGAGCACAGAACTATATCAAGATACAATGAAAGAGTGTATGTACCTCGCGTGCCGAAAAGAAGGACCGAGAGCCCCATTGCTAGCCGCGATGCTCAGTCCGCTCTAGACCGGTAACCGCGTGTGACGTTCGAATATAAAAACAAAATGCCCTCTTGCTCGATAATCAACTGTACAAACACCACCAAAAAAGTAGGAGCTGTAAAACAGGATATTTTCTTTCATAGGTAAGTACTCTTTGCCCTAAAATATCTGTTATTATTTATAAAACAATTTATTTTGTTGCTCAGTATTAATTTCATATAAACAGTAGCAGGCGACTCTGTGTCTAATGCTACTTTTCCATTGCTGCTTTAATTTGACGCGCCAGACTTGGCATGCATTGAAAACCAGCAACGAAAATAAACCAATCCAAACTGTCGAGCACTTGTCGAGACGCGTTCAAGGTTGAATTCTCATTTTGCTGTCAAAAGTAAGATCGTCGGTGAAACTGCAAAACCGCGTAACCAACAAATTTATTATAAGGCAAAATAAACCTTAAGATCTTAGAGAAAAGGTGCAGTTTGCTTCTTATTAAAAATGTTTCTTACGCGGTTTTGCAGTTTCACCGACGAGATGTAGTGTTGTACCCTGCGATTTTCAATGCCGATTTCTTAGTCGATTAAAATCGACTTTGAAAACAAAAAAAATGATAATTATTTTTACAAGCTTTTATTTAATTTGCAATGTATATATGTCTGTACGGGTCAAACCTTGCAAATTAAATTTGACCCACTTCCCGTTAACGGAATGGGCTGAAATTTGGACCACATATGTAAACTCGATGACAATGCAATATTATGGTATCTTAGAGGTGATCTGATGATGGAGTCGGAAGGTGGCGACAGGATCTCCGCTATTCTTAACTTAGACCCACCGTGATAGAACTCAATAGTTTATTCTTGATAAGCAGATAAAGATTTTGCAAAAAAAAGTACAGTGGGCAACAAAAGTTTATTTAGACCTACTATTATGTAGCCGTGTGATGAGTGATGAAGTAGTAGGTAGTCAAAATTAAATATTATTGCAAAAAGGATAATAATTATAGATTTACATCGATAATTTAAAAATATAGTTACTATATTGCAATTTTGTTACAGTTTTCCGAAAGATCCTCTTATAAAAAATAGATGGATAGAAGCAACGGGTCGCAAAAACTGGCTTTCTACAAAACACAGCCGAATTTGTTCTATACATTTTCACAAAGATACATTTACTGGCCCATCAACATCAAAGTACCGGCGAATAATCAGTACAGCTCATCCGATTATAGATGTTCCGTTGCGTTGCTATTCCGTTGCGATCGAGGACACGATTGGAAACGATTCTGTTTTAGTTGTGCAAATCACTAAAAGACTCGCGTGACGTCAAAGTACCTACGCAAAATTGTACACGCTCGGTTCTCATATAAATCGACGAACTCTTTCCTTCTATCTCGATATAGTTCTGTGGTCTCGAGTGAATACAGACCGGGAGCCATCGAGAGCTACCGTACATTTAGCGGGGGAGGGGGGGAGTTTGACGCTGCCCTGCTTTAATTCAAACCATATTACTTCACAAAAACTGGGCCGGTATTCTAGGCGGTAAAAACCATATCGTATTTGACCTGTTATCATATTTTATACGTTTTGATAGCTCCTATTTACTTCACAGTAATGACGGAATGAGTATAAAATAGTTCCATAGCAGATCAAATACGATATCGTTTTTACCGTCTAGAATAGAGGGCCTGTACTTGTTATGGCGTCCAATATATCATTTTCAGATAAATTAAGAATGGGAAGTCTATTTCTGGAATAAAAAGAAACTTTAGACCAAAAAAATAAAAAAATGGCCAAAAGACAAAAGTTATGTACATCTTTTTTTCATTTCTACCTTTTCGTTACTCACGTGATATATGTTAAAAATAATAATATATGTATGTAAAAAGCTACAATTATCTATTTTTTTTCAATGTATAGTTTAGTTTTACGTCTAAGACGGGCATAGACGTAATTCGCTTAAACGTAAACATAACATATTATAAGTAAGCATCCTTGGCAGTTCAAATATTGTAATTATTGTATGACTTTCTAATAAATATTTCATCCCAAACATACTTACCTCTCATGGTAAGGGTACAGAATAGAGACGTTGCTAATGTATCCTTTCACATGCTAACTTCGTTCAATGGTATAGGTAAGATAATTTTGAAGTTTGGAAAACTTTTCCTGACCTAACTATAGGTTTCGAGTCAGTGATCGAGGGCCGCATTGAGGAGGCAATGGCTTCCATCGAAAAATACGTCGTAACATTATATAATAGGTCAGATTCCTGTTTAAACAGATATAATATGATCTCAAAGCTTAAACCATAATATTGCATTTCATTATTATTTCAGATCAGCTTCGCGTACTTCAGTAAATGAGTGCCGTAACTAAGCCTAGGTCTCTTAGTAAGTCAGTCAGTTATTAAGGATAAGACCAGACACTCCTAAGACTTGTCCAACTACAGACCAATCCCACTCACCTCTGTAATCGCTAAGGTACTGGACTGTTTGTTTGACCGGTAAATGGACAAGCACTTGACAAGTAACGATGCACAATTTGGTCTTAGGCCGATTTTTTCCACAGAAAGTGCTTTTCTTTGCAGATAGTGCAGTAGGGCACCGACTAAAGCTGCTTTATATCTGCATTTTTTAAGAGGCATATATCAATGGGTGCATGTTTGGGGCCAGTTAGCAGTGTTAGCACCAGCTCAAAATCTGCTCTATCGGTCTACTTGGGGTTAGACGAAGGTCGAAAACAACTGGAAGCCTACATGGACGGACTTGCCTCTTGCGTCAGAAGCATGTGTAGAAATTGTTAGGTGCAAATGCAAAAAACAGTGCCGTGGCTGATGCAGTTGTAAAAAAAAAGGCAGCTTAAATGTTCAGACCTGTATTTCCACCTGTATTTTTGAAATGTGATACGCAATAAACAATTTTAATTTGAATTTGAATTTGAATTTGACCTCTGTCTGTGCATTGGATCTTGTAATATATAGAATTAATTTGCATTGCGTCACCTTTCATGTGTTTAAAACAGTACCTAAACCCTACTTTCACAGATGATCATGCATTGAGATCACCCTGACTCACGCTTAATATTATTTTTTGTCTCCCATTTTTGTCTCCCAGATATATAATAATAAACTATATATTTTTGAAAACTACATAAGTGTAGCTTTACGACTACATTTTTGTTCTTAGATTTCTGTTATTATTTTTAAGCACAATAGGTAATTATAAAAAAATTACAAATTATGTATTTTAGTCTTTTCTACTTTATTCATTTTTTTTGTTAGGAAGTGCATTTTTTTGTTCAAAAAATAGATTCTTCGTCCTTAATTTATCCGAAAATGATATATCGCATACCCTAATATGTATAGTTTTAGAGAAATGTTGTTTCAATTACAGCGCGGCAGCGTCATACTTCCCCCCCCCCCTCCCCCTACTAAATGCGCCATGGCTCTCGATGGCTCCCGGTCTGAATCTACTCAAAACCAGCTAAGAATCAACTGTTCCAAGTTTCAGCGCATAGTCACAAAGTGCAAGGTGTCGTGCAGTAATACCCTAGCTAATACGAGTTCCGGGCGGCAATGACGATACAAGACAACCGCGTTGATTGAAATCGTTTATTGAACTGACTTAACAATACTTTCATATGACCTACAATAATACATTTCATTTATGCCCACTTAAGGTACGGTTCTCCGTACGCACTTAATTATTTTTTATTGCACAAAAGAATACACTAAGTATACAAATGGCGAACTTATCTCTACCAGTTATTTAGTTACTAGAATAATATTATGGCGCACAAAATGCCCCATTGTGGATACACCTTTATATAGTGTAAATTTTATACAATATCGATATGAACATCACTACCCTAACTGTTGCAAAATTTAAATATTTGAGTTGTCAAAACTGGTCTCTCGAATTAAAATTTCTACTTTATGAATTACTTACAGGTTGAGTGGAGCGACGTCTCACTGATAATACCGAAGCGTTTTTTTCTGTAGTCAGATCTGAAATCACACATAAACTCATTGTTTAGAATTTCGGAAGTCCGATTGATTCCCATTATTGCTAATTATCATAATAATCGATCGCTTAACAATTCCAACGTTAATCATCTATGATAATGATTTATGGCCGAAGACTATATTCAAACCGCGGACGGATAGGCTTACTTCGGATTAAAATTTGACGCATTTTGTACTGGCAAATGTCAAATTTTAACACGAAGTAAGCTTAATCTATCCGCGGTTTGAATATAGGGTTCGGCCGTTAATGATTATTTATTTATTTAAAATTTTATTGTATTTATTCTATGATTGACTTGTTACCAAAGAGAGGCCTAATCTCTGGTCTGTAGGCAAGCCATGCGATAAGGAGAGGGTCGATGCAGATCGAAAAAGGCTCCATCCAGATCCCCACGTAATCGAGCGAGTCATCAAAACGCTCGCCATAGAACTGCCCTGCCACTCGAAGGAAAGATCTGTAAACCATAACTAGTATAAGTCAAGATTATTTAAAAATAATACATAAAAAATATGTTAGCATTCAACTTACGAGCTCGTCGGTACATCCGGCGCAGAGAAGATCCATGCTTGTTTTAATTTGTTCTCAACTATCAAAATATGAAGAAAAACATCAGTAAAAACATACAAAAAAAGTCCGAGGATAGGTAGGTACATGTATAATGAACTAAGAAGTAATTTCAATGCTATCGCACCATCAAGAAAAGAGGAGAAAGAAAAAACCTTTATTGTCATTAAATGTATTTCCTTTTTTCTTGATGAAGATTATCAGTGTAAAATCATAAAATGTAATACATTATAACGTACAAAAAAGATAAAATTAATAAAAAAATAAAAACAGCCTTTATTTGCTTAAGAGTTAATTTACATTTAGATTTATTATAATTTACACTACATCCTATTTTAATTAAGGGTCTTCCATTTCTGAATGAAGGCCTCCACCATCTGTTGCCATCTTTCTCTGTTTTGCGCAGCCCTGTCCCGCCATTTTTGTAATGGTCTTCCTCTGTCTTTTTCCGTGTCTGGGGTGCCACTTTAAAACTTTTTCACTCCACCTTCCGTATTTTGTCCATGCTATGTGGCCCGCCCATTTCCACTTTAGCTTAGCAGCTATGTGAAGTATATCGATCAACTTCGTTTTGGACCTACTACACTACTTTTAACGCGGTCGCGTAATTTTATTGATAACATATTCGTTCTGCAGCTCTCTGGAAGGATCTAAGTTTTAGTTTTGTGGATTTTGTTGTTACCCATGTGTGACACCCGTATATCAGGGCTGGTATTACAGTATACTCGTATAGTTTTTTCTTGATATTGCTCGGGAAGTTTCCTTTAAATACCTCTTTGTATGGCCAGTATTTTTTCCAAGCTATACTATTTCTTTCAAATATTTGACAGTTCATTTTTATTCCACACTTAGTGCTTTCGTTATTAAGTTCGGTTATCATGTGTTGTAGCTCTTCGTGATTTCCTGAAAGAAGTATTATATCATCAGCAAATCTAAGGTGTGACAAACATGATCCGTTTATCCTTATACCACAGGTGTCCCACTGAAGTTGTCGAAATACATACTCAAGTATTGCGATGAATATTTTTGGCGATATTGTGTCCCCTTGCCGTACACCTTTCTCGATGTTAAACGGTTTTCCTATTTTATCAAGCTTTACTTTTGCTTGACATTCTGAGTAGATGTTCTGTATTAACCTCAGGTATTTTCCTCTTAATCCTTGATCAACTAAAGCTTCCCAGATCTTTCCATGTTTAATAGAGTCAAAAGCTTTAGTAGTCTACATATACAATATACAATGGCTTGCGATACTCTATGTAGTTCTTTATAATTTGAGTGAGTATGAATATATGGTCAATTGTTGAATAGTTTTTCTAAAGCCAGCCTGCTCTGTGGATTGGTTTTCTTCAATTTTTCTAGTGACTCTGTATAGTGTCGCCGCTATTAAGATTTTATATAAGGCCTGTAATAAGCTGATAGGTCTATAATTATTGATATCTTGAGGGTTTCCTTTTTTATAGAGAATGAAATTTTGAAATTTTCCATGGTAGAGGGATGTATTCAGTTTTTAAGATAACATTAAAAAGGTCTGTTAAAATTGGATATAATGAATCATCAAAAGCCTTGATCGCCTGGGCTTTTTTAGTTTTTAATATTTGAATAATTGTTCTGATTTCAGATTGTAGGAAGGGTTGTGTCTCTTCTTCTGTAGAGGTTTTGGTTTTGACTTCGTATGGTATGGCATCATTATTTTTGTATAGGTCGCGGTAGAACTCTGTGGTAGACCGTAACAGTTCTTGTCTTGAAGAAGTTGGGTCACTCTCATTCTCTTTTAAGTTAAAAATCATTTTTTTTGCTGGATTTAACTTTTTTAAGCCCTTTTGCCGGATCCTGTTTGTTCAAGTTCTTCTTGAAGTATTTTGATTTTGTGTTGCTTTATTTTATTTATCAACTTATCTCTTATTATCGTATAGAGCTTTCTTCGTCGTTTTCTTTCTGCGAATGTTCTATTTCTTTTTTAAGAGACTCTCATAAGCGCTACAATATCATCTGTAATAAAGACTGATGTTTTGGTTTTGCCATTTTTTTGGGGAATATCTGAAACGCATTTATTCAATGAATTCAATAAGTTGTTGTAGCTTTCTTCTATGTTCTTGCTTATATTTAAAGTTTGCTCTTGTAGCACATTTTTAAGGGATTCCTTTTATATAGGTGTGAATAGTTTTGTTTTTGGTCTGGAAAAGCTTATTCGACTTTGTTTGGACACTCCCGCAAGCTTGATTTCATATCTAACAGGCCGGTGATCTGATGGGTAGGATGTGTCTATAATTTACATTTAAACATCTTTTACTAGTCTAATATTCATTATTAGGATTTGGGAGGGATTTAATAGGAGTTTGGGGATTTCCTGGTCCATTTTTTCTCTTAGCGCTTTTTAAATTTTGTGTTGGCTTTAAAAAAAACTGTTTTCAAAACAGAAATCTAATCATTATTCTTATTGAAAATCGCGCTTTTTCACGTAAACTTTTTTCCACCATTTTCACATTTTTCGGCGTCCTTGACGAGCGACTAGGTCCGGGTTGGGAGGTATTACTAGCCGAACCGGTTGCGCGAAACCAGTCTACCCAGGAACGAATCAAATGAACACTTGGTCCATCACTTAAGCGGCGAATTTTACAGTGCGAACAAGACCGACGACGCACAATAATACAGGAAACGTCGCCCTTAAAAAATGCTTCGACAGCGAACGCGCGATGCTCTCCTGACCACTGCGACATTGTGAGTAACAATTCCGCACAATCGGTGATTCTAATGACGCCCCCACCCCCTGCACCATTTTTTTTTTAAATCGATCGAATCTGTATTTTGACCCGTGATGGGAGAGCAGTAATTGGTTTTAATTTTTCTTTTGTTTTGTTGGTCTGTTGAATGGAGGGGGCCTGTGATTCTCATGAGTCGTTGATCTGCCTCACAAATGCCAGCATACATAGTATTTTTTTTTATATTTATTGGTTGTATCAATGTTGCAGGCGGCACTGCCCGTGGCACTTTTATCTAGGTATGTTTTAATACTCGTAACTCCCCCTGTGCTAGCTTGGGGGGGCGACTGGGATAGTGAAAGAGAAAGTGTTTGAAAATAACAAGAATAAGCAGTTTATTCTTTTTAATTTCAAACACTTTCTCTTTCACGATAAGCTCATCGCATTTTATATAAGCAATTTTCCCTTTTTCTATTTGCTGCTTTTTTTGTTCCTGCAGGTCTGGTCTTTCCTCGTTTGTAGGATTTTCGGTGGATATTCTTCCTTGATATACATATTGGTGCACAAGATTTCTTTCAACACTACTTTTTTCGAGTCTATATAATCGTCGGTCTTTTTCGTCTATTTGTGTGCGCAAGTTTTCCAAATCTTCATTTAGGCCTTGGAACTTTTCGTTCATGTATGTTTTTATATTGTTTGTAATTGTGTCTTCAGTGTGCGTGAGTTTGGATTCTACAGTTGTAAATCTTTGATCCATATCTTTTTTCATTTGTAATATTATAGTTTTAAGTTCGTCCATTGTTTTGTACAAGTGCTGCCCTATGTTATATTTGTGCGTTAAGTCTCAAGGTACTGGTTATGAGGGTGACATTCAAAACTCGATATAAGATGTATTTAGTTTAGCGAGATTCCACTAGATGGCATTACTTGCAACTATTTGTAGACTGACCGAGTGATATTGCTGTTTTAGGTTATAAATCCAGTTTTATTTCACTTTATTATTTGTCCATTGTTCACTAGTTGGTCACCAATAAAATGTTTCAGTCTTGGCCTGATAGCTATAAAAGTCTCCGTTTGGTGATAAATAATTACAGTAGAAAAAACGGTGTTTTATATTTTTACACACTTAATAGAGTACTTCTTACGATTATAACTATTTAATATTCGTAATAATCACAGAGCCGATGTTAGCACACGTACGGTGGCGCCCTCTCTTCACAAAAAATACGATTAATTAAACGTGCGACCTCGTCGGAATTGTGAATTGTGACCTTACCTTTTTTTTCTTACATTTATCTCTAACTTGCATATGCAAACAGCCTCCTACATAGCTTGCACGAGGAAGGCAGCTGTCAGAGAGGAGTGGCGGCGAGCTTTGAAGCTTGCCCCCAGCGCCTGATATGATGACCATGACCACTATGTCAAAGAGTGAAAACGACGAAGAAGAAGACTTAGCTTGTAGAGAATTTAATTCTCTTTAAGAATATATAGACATCTATCTATCTATATATATAAAAAGCAATGCCCCGGGTGACTCATCATCGCCCAGCCAAAACTACTAATGCTAGAATTATAAAACTTGGACAGTACTTTCTTTTTGTGATGTAGAGATCCACTAAGAAGGGATTTTTTGGAATTCCACCCCCAAAGGGATGAAAGGGGGTTGCAAAGTTTGTATGGGAAAAAATATTTTTATTGTCCAATTTACTTGAAACTTGGTACAAATGCTCTTCATTGCAAATAATGAGACACGTATTTCAGCGATTACTAAAATTCAACCCCTAAAGGGTTAAAAGGGGGTTGCGAAGTTTGTACGGGGAAAAAATATTTTATGGTCAAATTTACTTAAAACTTGGTAAAAAATGCTCTTCATTGCAAATAATGAGACTCGTATATCAGCGATTATTAAAATTCAATCCCTAGAGGGATGAAAGGGACTTGCAAAGTTTGTCTAGATAAAATATTTCTATGATCAAATTTACTTGAAACTTGGTAGAAATGCTCTTCAATGCAAATAATGAGACACGTATTTCAGTGATTACTAAAAGTCAACCCCTAGAGGGATGAAAGGGGGCTGCAAAGAATGTATGGGAAAAAAACTCTTATGGTCAAATTTACTTGAAACTTGGTAGAAATGCTCTTCATTGCAAATATAATCTACTTACAAAGGCAATATACATATAAAAAATATTACTTTCTGTGATTCAGAAAATATTACCTCTTAGGAGGTAAAATGAGGGGTAGAAAATTGTATGGAAGATATAAATTTTTGAAGTAAGAAACGTGGCTAATGTATATGAATTAAATATATTGCTTTTAGCGATTTTGGAAAAACTTAGGGGTAAATTGGCGGTAGAAGTTTGCATGGGATTTCGGACATTTTTGAAGGGAGAAATTTGGTGAGACTACTGTTTTTATAAAAAAAAAGTTACTTTTGGCGATTTAGGAAAATCTACCCCAAAGGTTGTAAAATGGGGGAGGGGGGGTAGAAGTTTCGGACTTTGGTCTATTTTAAAGTGAGAAATGTGAAAATTGGTATTCAGGCTACTACTTATTAATAGGAAATACGATTTTAGCGTCTAGCGAAGTTAGTAAATAAGCGACTTCGGTTATTGTTTAGTTGAGAAACGTGTAAATAGGTGTCAGCCTGTTAGGGCTACTAAATTGCTTTCGGAGATTTTGGAAAAAGTATCTCTGTAAATGGCGGTTGTAAATTGTCGGTAGAAGTTGAAGTTGTGTTTTAAAAGATTTGTCAAAATATGTTCCGCACGATGATTTATAGCGAATTTTTTATTTTATCAACTGTCACATGTTCATAAGGAGTGCCGAACCTAGAAATATTATTTTTTGTTATTTCACTACCAAACTAAGTAGCGGCTTCTACAAGGCACTATTCCTACTCCAAATTTCATCAATGAACCTCTTCAGTTTTCGAGTAAAATGCGTGTGACATACGGGCGGACGGACGGACATGACGAAACTATAAGAGTTTTTGCCATTTTTGCTACGGAACCCTAAAAAGGCGTTGGGCGATTTTGAAAAACTTCCCCAAATGTGGTAAAATTAAAGAGAGTTTGACCATGTTTAAAATGAGAATAGTGAACGTCGTATATAATTTATGAAAAAAATACGGCAATTTCGAAAAAGGGGGTAAAATGGGAGTTGAAGTTTTTGTGGGAATTTGGTTTTTTTTGATCTGAGAAATGTGGACATTATAGGTATTAAAGTTACTGTTCGCCTATACATAAGAATTATGACTGGGCGAGTTAGATACATGAAAGTCGGAATCAACCCCAATATTAATTAAATAAAAAAAAAGGTTTTAAAATAAGCCCTTAACAGTGTGAAAAGCGGGGTGAAAGTTTGTAGGTATTTGAGTTGGTATTTTTCCAGTTACATGAATGTTAGCATTTAAAAAAATGCAAGCTTCAGTTTTTGTTAAACACTTTCCCCTTAAAGAAACAAATAGTCAAGAAAAAACCCATCATCAATAAAAAAAACTAAAGGGAATAACATGGGATCTAAGACTACTGATAGTGACTGTAAAGTTTGTATGGAAATAAAGTTACTTTCAAGTTACGTATATGAAAATGGGTATTGCGACTAAATACTATAACATAAATAAAATATCCAACTTTGGTGTTTTTCGAAAATCGTCTGCTAAGTGGGTAGAAATTTAGTAAATAGATGAGATGACTAAATTATCAATCTATTAAATCTAGGGTTGATGAAAAAAACGTAACATAATGGTGAAAGAGGGGCAGTGAATTTATTTTGTATGGCAATTTTGTTGCTTTATAGTCAAAAATGAAAGGTGTTTGTGAACCGCTTACTTAAAATTCACGTCCTGGACTTTTTTTCATAAAAAAACTCTTGGAAGGTGATATAAACTATGTCTGTACTTTTAACATAAGTTCTGACTCTCCGCAGACGAAGTCGCGGGCGGAAAGCTAGTATATTAATATATCATCTACCGTTGAAAAGTTATAACACATTTAAAAATTTCGGCAAATTTAAATATTTGATATCAATATAGTGCAAAGGTCATTACTTTCGCTATTATCAGATGCAACCGTAGATTTCAACGTTACATATCAATAAAAAAAAATCGCTCCAAGGAATATTAATTAAACTATAATATGAAATAGTGCCGTTTATTATATTAACACAATAAGTAACAATTTATTAATTAACCCCCTTACTAATAAACGTTGAGTAACGGTGGTATAGTTATGCAATGTTTTGTCCTTATCTGTCATTGTGAAATTTGAATTTGACAGATAAGGACAAAACATTGTATAGCTATACCACCGTTACTCAACGTTTATTAGTAAGGGGGTAAAAACACATTATTTTACAATTTATATACATTAACACAATATGTAACAATTTATATATACCTAGCTGTTCCCGTGCCCACTTCGGTGAGCAATAAACATTTTGGTTTTTTTGGGTTAATATATAGCCTATGACACTCACAAATAACGTGGCTTTCTATTGGTAAAAGAATTTTCAAAATCGGTTCAGTAGATCCAGAGATTACCCCTTACAACGTCACAAACTTTGGTATAGACAAACACACTATTTAACAATTTATAAACCTACATTAACACAATAAGTAACAATTTATATACAACAAACACATTATTTAATTTATCACTCGCCGTCTTTTTCTCGCCGCCGGCAGGACGGGCTTGGTTTTCCCTCAGCGTTTATCTCTTCTTCTTCTTTCTCATCTCATAAAACTATTTCATTTCATATCATCTGTCGAATGGTGATCAGATGATGGTAAGAAAGTTACTATTTCTGATACATGATTGCCACCATCGTCATCGTCGTCGTCGTTATCATGTAACATGGGGATGCCATTATTGCAACTTCTGTGGCAATTGTGGGAAATGGTAGAGTACAGCATGGAGGCCTTCCTACACCCACATCTAGCACAATCTGGATCTTTGGTTTAGACAGGAAGCAAGAGATGGCTTTAATTCCGTGTCTATTCCCATAGTTCAGGGGAAAGATAATGGCCTAGCCAATTTTGGACCTGGTGGAAAGTACGGAAGGAGTGCTTCGTCGCTGCTCCCTCAGTTTGGGGAAGGGAAGAAATGTCCGGTTTGACTTTCGACACCGACTTTAGGAAACGCTGGTACCTATAGTTATTAAGAGAGGTCTCTTTCAGTTTCACTCCATACCACCTCAAAAAGCATAAGTTTCCTTTTTCTTTTAATGTCAGTATGCGATGAGGAGGAGTTCGAGAATACTTCAGCAGCTTGACGGATATCAGGATTTTTGAAGTAAAGTTTACAGAAACCAACTTCGCTTTTCCGAACTGCAGCAGAAATGGTTTCGCATCCAGTGAAGGGTTGAAGAAAGAATATCTCGGTCAGGCCCAGCTGCTGCAATTCCTGATTTGAATAATAGGTTGTGGGGACTTTACCTCTGCTAGGTTGGACGAATATAATATTCTGGTCAGACGGAGTCAAGTCAACATCTTCTCCAATGATTGCAACTAGAGAATCCTTTAATTTTTCAATGGCAGTAGAGACTATCATCAAGTCAGCGTCGTCTGGATCATGTTGAGTCTCAATCCCGTTGCTATTAAGTTGAGATCGGAGAATGGCAAACATGTTGCTTTTATTGTGGCTGTTTGAGAGAAAATGTTCCTGCTTGACATTGATCACTGTTTCTAAATTGTGATTTATATCGGCAGACTGCTTAAGTCGATCATGTGCAGCCTTCTTTGTGCTGTTTACAGAGTTGGTGTATCCATCGAATACAACAGTACACATGCTCCCTGGGTAGTCGCGCTTTATGAATTTTATGTAGGTCTCACATATAGTGGCCACTGTACCTCCTCTTAGCCAAATCACTTTATGAATGAGGAATCTTCCATCAATCATCAAAATGTCAAAGTTCGATAGTTCACAAAGCTTGTTGGTTGTATCAAACAGGGAGTAGAGGGCTGACTTTTTGGTTTTTCCCATCCCATGGTCATCGAAGACGGCTAAAGGGAATGGGTCTAGTTCGTATACTAAATAGTTTTTCAAGTCGTCACCCGTCTTCTTGCTGATAGAGATCTTTTGAAATAGTAGGCGCGGGTCTACTGGCACTTTAACATCGCTAATCTTAATGGACGAATTCATCGACGAGAGAGTTTAAGCCCGATCCTGACGAGATAGCTTTACTTTTGCAAATGAGGTGCCTTCGATTTTTCCACCGCTTGTAAGCCGATTGAATCAGCGTCGTAGCAATTGATGGAAGAATCTCCTATTAATCCAGAAGATAATGACATGACGCCATCTATCACTGAAAAATGATAGCGGTTTTCCAACCATGCATTGATTTTAGTTACATTTAGTGCATTCCTCATTTGACGTGCAGACCCAAAATCAACGTGCTGTTCTGAGGAGGTGAATTCAGTACCACAGAATTGTTCAAGTGATGAGCATGTCATTTGTTGCACTCATCCCCATGACCCACTAGCTAATAACACTATCAGTTGTTCCTTGTCCACGTGTAACGCTTGCGTTGGTTTTGAAACCTCGCATCAGTGTGGTTTCGATGGTCATGTCAGACCAAACTCCGGACCAGAATCGATCAGATCGTCGCATTGTGAAATATCCCAAATTCACAAATTTATTATATTCACCTGCTGTCATTTTGTATGAAAAATTAATCATATCCTGGACATACAGTTGACAAGACTTGGCATAAGGAAAATTACCTGCTGCATGAAAATATGGAAGCATTCTCTTGACACAGTCAAGGTGAGCATGCCAATTGCCTGATCTCTCAGAATTGATATAATCTTTCATTAAACTGACCATCTGGAAATACTCAACCCACAGTTTTGATGTCAAGCCTTGACCAGAAAGCTCTGTTAGTTCATTTGCAAACTTGGAGGCAATAGATGCAAGATGTTTGTTGCCTTTCAACGTATCTAGTGATGGAGTCTCATTACTAAAGTCCTGCAATAGTTCATTTATGCCTGCCTTCTCTTCGTCTGTGATGACCATTTGTCCCAGTACGATATTTGACAAGACTGTTTGTACCAACAGGTGCTCACGGGCTGCTCTGGCAAAAGCATGATCTTGTAACATCTTATCAACTGTAATTAGAGCATAAACGGTGCTCATTAGTTCTGTTGTGGCAACCATGAATCCTTTTCATTCAGGAAATGAAATTTATCTTGTGAATTAGCAAAGAACTACAGCATGTCATGTGGTTGAGGATCTAAGAGTTGGGGTGGGATATCAATGTGCTCTACTTTTATGCTTTCCAGACCCAACGTATTTTTGGTAATATTTCCTTGGTAAGTTTGTAGCGGAATGATTCCAAGTTCCCCACACGACTGATGTAGGTTTGTTTGTCAATCTGGGTATTTGATCACTTCTTTAGATAGAGTTAGATGGAGTGACGCACCTGATGTCACCCATGGAATGGAAAGTGTTTAATCCATCAATGGTACACACGTTATAATCGGCGTTGTCGAATACAAACTCGTTGAATGACCAACATTTAATTGTATAGCTCTTGCAATTCACGATGGCTTTATTAGTTGTTGAACGTGTACATGAATATTGCGGTAGTGTGCGTGTCTGACAGAGCGATCAGTCGCGACCGCGCCGTCGCTCAAGTCACTTGTGCATATTGTTTCTACGACGCTAACTGCCACGAAGTACCGTCAGCATGTGTAATCTCCGGAAAAGACGTAAAGTTATTCATAGCAATATAACGTATTTTTATTTTGTAGTACGCTAAAAAAATAGTAAATTTATTTAGAACTGTGGGCCTATCCGTGTTTATCGCGTGACAAAACGTAGATAAAACATTCGTCACTTTCTGAAAAGTATATAAAGTGCGAGAGTGACGGATGTTTTATCCACGTTTAGTCACGCGATAAACACGGCCGTAATAAGCCTTCTGAACAAAGACAAAACCTACAGATAGGTTTTAATTAACATAAAATTGTTGGTAATTTTAGGAGAGAAAATACGGAAATGTTACAAATGTCATCTTGGCGACAAGATAGAGTTACAACAATTTCTTAGAAGATGCAACCAAGGTCGCTACTACATGCATGACTAAATAGTTCGCATATCACGGTAAGAACATAAATAGTTTGTTGTTTTCGATGTTTTATCTTATTTTATACTGTTTATAGGGACGAGCAATGGCCGCCAAAGTTTTCACTTTCTTCAAGAAGAATATAATTCTCTATTTTTTTATGCTTACCATACCTACTTTCGCTCTCACGCACACTTTGACACGTATACAGATATGTGTTTACCACAAGTAAAGCCCACTCGACATCGTAGATACCTCTAATATTTGAGCCTCGTAATAAGGTGATGAAAAACCCAAACTGACGAGAAGGTTCACTAACGTTTTTGAACCAAACTTTCTGTAAACAAGAAGGGCTAGACTATTCATAATAGAATAATTGAATATACAGTCAGCTGCAAAGAAATGTAACCCCCTTTGCTAGGAAACTTGTATGCAGGGGGTGTATACTTATCTTTGCAGCTGACTGTACGTGGCCGAACAATGGAAATGATGGCGTGTGCTATGGCAATGCATTTCTTCCCTAACTCAGTGGCTCTTTTCGCCTGTTTCATTGTAACTTCCTCCAATAATGTTTTTAGTGTAGGAGGAACATAATAGAATGTTTTTAGCATCATATACTTGACTCTGTATGTCCTGCCTGATGATCTCAGCCGCTTTCTTGACAATCCTGAGTCTCTTATCACTTCCTTCTTTATCCCTAGCCTCATATCAAGAATCGCTCAACAGTTTGAACCCAGTGTCTCTAAAGCATATGGTAGAAACTTTGTGTTGATTAGTTCCTGGTGTGGTGATATTGAAATACGATCTCCAAATTCTTCCAACAGCTTGGCCTTGATACTTCTGTCATTTGGAACTTGCTCTGATACTGCAGCCCGTAATTCCTTAAGGGAGAACTGACAGTCACTGTTAGTCTCCATATACTCATAAATTTCATTCATGGCTTTAGTTACGAACGCGGAAGTGTTGTCTGAATCCGTTTGGATTTTGTGCAATGGCCTGAAAAATGTTTTACGACATTCATCGCCTCATGCTTTCACCGAAACCAAATCACTTACTGTGAATAAACGACCAACTATTTCTACGCCCCATTCATCTCGTCTTGCTTACCCAGCCTCAATACATGAGTCTTTAAAGGCTACGTTTTTAACCGTGTACACTAGCTGTTGCTAATCGACAGGTTTTTCCTTCTTGTCTTCAAATGCAGAATTACAAAAAAGACATCGGGTTTTTAAGTTTAATATCGGTTTTGATGACCTCAAAGTAGGAGTTGTGGAGGGCCCTGCTGAAGACAGATCGTAACTTTTAAGGTCAGCTTTAAATATCCCGGGTCTCGTGTAATGTTTTCTACATGAAGTGTGTACCTTCAATGATTTGAAATCTTCGAGCTGTGAGCTCTTCTGGTCGATTCTTAGCTTACTGGCAGAGATCAGAGAATTAATTCCTTTTTCTCTAATCTTTGGAACATTTTCTCCACCTTTTTCCAGCGCTTGATCACAAATGAAGCACTTGTCCGTCATCTCTGAAAATCCAATCCAAAAGAACCAATTTGTCAATGGAACACATATGACGGCGACCCATATGAACACATACAAAATTTTCTCTAGTTTAATTATGTCGGCAATATATGACTATTCGTCGTATTGCGGAATTTCATTGGAACGAATTTCTTAGTGACAATATTTTTTATGATTGTCAGTGTCACTGTGGCGGTTTCTTTGAACAATAACAAAAAGGCCGATAATAATCGCATGAATTAATAGTTTATTTTTCAGTTAAAAACTTCATAAGCTATTACAGACACAGATAAAAAAGTTGCATTTTGTTCAAAAAAACCGATACCGATGTTTCGGCATAAGAATAAATACTATTAGAAGGGCATCTTCGGCGTCGTTGTATGGATTTGACAGCAAAGCCGTCAAATAATTACCTACAGCGCCCCACGCCCCGCCTTACCACTATCTCGCCGGTCACGAAATAAGGGTTGTCACAAGTATATAATACTAACTGAGCCCGGAACCTCGTTCGCGTAGAATTAGTTTATTTACCTGTAAAAATTTACGTTTATCGTAAATTCGTAAATGAAATATAATTAATAAAACTAAAATGTACGTAAAATTTCAAATCCCTAAGGCTTTCCAATAGTTCCACTGACGTATGAGTGTGACAGCGGATGACAGCGGCACAAGTTTGCGCTAACTAGTCTATGTAAAAATTAAAGTACTTTTATTACAATTTTTTTTTTATATAACATAACCACTGAAATACTATCTTAGACTTACTTAATTACGATTAATATTGGATAAAACATAAAGTGCATAGGTAAATAATGTATTTTCCTACTCCTGTACTTTTATCAGTCATTTATATAGTCACGAACACTAATATAAGAACATTCATGATATTTCCGCAGGGTAATCCGTAGAAAAGTCTATGTAGTCTATTCCCCAAACCAAACAGCACTTGTGCTTTTTTGAGCCAAGACGATACGCCTAGCTGCCCCCAAGCTGCCACAGACTACTATTAAACCTAAAACATTTTAGTTTAGAAATAATAGGTTCGACATAGTATAAAACTGAAAATTAACATTAAATAAAATCACATATTTAAATAAAATTAATCTAAATTTAACAAATTCGGAATATAAATAATTACTTAACACCGTTTTTAAGTTAATTTGCCATTTTATTTCAGTTATGAACGCAAAATGTTTAAAAAAAAGTAGGACTATTTGAGACCCTTTTAAAACCGCTGTAAACGCCGTGTAGTCTATAGCATTTTAAAAAGTAAAATGAAACCTGGGAGAAATTTGTACGAGTATTTGGGTGTTTCGAGTTGGTTTCCCTCGTCAAAACATAAGTTAAAAAAAACTATGCAGTTTATTTTTAATATAATCAACTGGCAAGTGGACATCAATTAAAATAGTAGATTGTTCAACAAGGGACTAAAACAGGCCAGAATGACAAGACATATTTAGCCACGCGAGCGAGCGGGCGAGCAAGGGTGGCTATAGTTCGAGTGTCATTATGGTTGGTTAGTCTCGCGTTAAACACTCTACTTTTCACTTTGAATGCGAGGAAAAAAAACGACGTTCAGTGCTGGATTAGCCACGTAGCAGGAGTAGCAAATGCTACGGCCCGCGCATTGGGTGGCCCCGCGCACCCATATCTAACCTCTAAAAAGCGGCCTGTACACGTAGAGTTCGGACCGCGGGAAACGACACGCGCCATTCCAATCTTCTTGCCGAACCGTACGTGTAAATGCAGCTGAATAGTAAAAATATACGGTTCGGAGCGAAGATTGGAATGCCGCGTGGCGTTTCCCGCGGTCCGAACTCTACGTGTAAAGGCCGCTATTCTCCTGTTTTGGTACTTACATCAGTATGCGTGTACTCATATCCATCAAGGTTGACGATAGAATGAATAATCCAGTCGATATTCTCCAGCAGAATAACCTAAAACAAGCCCCCACACAAAATATGCGCATATCTAAGTCGCCCAGTTGCAGAAAAGAGCCCGCCACAACCTGTAACCTAAAGCGAACCTTTATAGAATTTGCTACGGACCCCGTGCTTGCTCAATCCGGCACTGACGACGTTCTATACAAAACTACAATATTGATTATAAGAAAGTTTCTTACTAATTCGTTACGCGGTATTTTTTTTGTACAGTGGCGCTTTAAATTCTTGCATACTTAGCCAACAGGTTCAAACTTGAAAACTATTTTAATACTAATTGCCCCATGCATAATAAAATGAATTAATCCTTAATATAATTAAATAGATTCATATTCGTAATTATTATTCGTGTTAAATTAAATCGTTTTTTTTTATATTTTTGCACAGTTGTCATTTTGAGGTTATTTCCATGGCCTAAAAATGGTCCATACACAATCACTGATAATGGCAATAAAGGCAATAATCCTCCATTCACAAACACTGTGGCTGTTTAGGGGTTTCGAAAGTACATTAAAAAAAAAAACTTTAATCCCTAGAGATTAATAAGGAGCTACTGTAGTCCCGATGTGCAGAACTAAAGTAATATTCTAAGAGCATGACAAGTGAAAACTAAATTAATCATAGACATTGTTTTGTTAATAATTGTCATTTTCGTTTCCCGCTCATTTATTGTTTCTTTAATTTTACATTTTATTTAAAACCTAGTCGTGGAAAAAGTATTGTATGCAAAGGTGTATAACTAATTTAAAAAAACGCTCGTGGCGTCTTTCTCTTTACTATGGTCGCCTTCGGCTCACATCGTTACCCAACGCCACTCGCCTTTTTTGACCTCACTTATACAACTGTTGCATAAACTACTATTATTTAATTATTTAATTTCAATGCACTTTACGTAATGTGTTTATGTTACAAATAATAAATAAAGATTAAAACTTCGTTGATATCGTCCTACAATTATTATCGTAAAGCACGTGCTCAAATACGGAACTAACAATTTCGTATGGTAAAACCACAGTTTGCGTAGACAGTGGCGCCTTTGAGAGCTTCATTTGAAATATTGTTGCACGTTTACTCCAAGCGCCGATTCCGGGTGGCAACCCGCTAGTGTTTGCTGCGATAAGTAGTCCTGGACTGTTGACAGGCCAAGCGAGAGCGCGCGTGGTGGGGATGAAGTTACCCTTCTAATAGTATTTATTCTTATGGTTTCGGTTTGGCTGTATAAGATTTGTGTCATCATTTTATATGGTCTTTTTTACTTTTTAAAAGTAAATATCTAGACAATAAGGAAAATCGTATACAAAATTGTTGTCGAGTAAATCGAGCAGGTATTTTTTTTTAAATTTTAAATTGTCCATAACTATGCACTTCGCCTTCTGAAATTTAATAAATAATGTCAACTTTTACGGATATTTTTGAGAAAAGCCTTTTTTATTGAGTTCAAATCTTAATAAAAAGTTTTTTATTTATTACTATGTAACCTGAAATCTACGGTTGCATCTGGTAATAGCGAAAGAGTTTTTCACTATATTTATGTGAAATACATATTTAAATTTGCCGAAATTTTTAAATCTGGTATAACTTTTCAACGGTAGATGATATATTAATATATGTGTATAACGGGTTGGCTTAAAGTAATGAGAATTACGTTTTTTTTATTTTTATTAAATCACTTGCTTGTTAGGGTTATATAGCTTTTTATTATATCAAAATAAACTAAATTCAGTATGATAATCAATCATTACAATATAGCGAAAGGTCCCCCATCTTCAATTTTTCGTAGCTTTCTTCTTACCGTTTTCATCATACGTTGGACGACATATATTTTTTCATTTCTTAGTTAATTAGTTGTTTTTGTACCCTGCGCTTCAACTGAGTCTGTGATTTCGCTTCCCGTCCCACACTGTAAACTAGTCTACTGAGAATTACCAAAAAATCCTCCATTGGATGAGCTATAGGGACGTTCGGAGGGTTTGAATCCTTCGGTATGAAGTGAACGTCACGCTCTTTTAGTCAATTCTGGGTGCTCCCTGCATAGTGATACTTTCTTTGCAACTTCCTGCACTTCTTTGGAATTTCTTCAAGCTGTTTGTCGGAATATTTGGGTGCTTTTTGACGCTTTAAGTGTTGAACATTGTATTTCTTTAAAATATTCCTTACTCAGCCAAGGGAAACATCATATTTTACAGCTAAGTTATCTGGGACTCACCCACTTTGTTCTGTGCAAACTTTGCCACTTTCCTCCGGCCTCGATCATTAAGAATGGGTGGTCTTCCCGTTTTTGGTAAATCTTTATTCCTAATATCAAGTTCCACCGCTAGATCAGACATTACATTGCAAATGGAGGTACATTTTCAGCTTTGAAGTGAGAGACCACTTCAGATTTTTCACGCTGTCCAAACCGGCGCTAGACACGTTTACGTAATAACTTCCTCGCGGTATTTTTTTATTAAACCAGCTAATCTTTTTTTTCCTTTTTAACAATATTGACATATTTTCTATTTATTATAGCTGTCAAAATTATTTTTGTATTTTTTTTATTGCCTTCTATTGTCAATTGAATACCTTCTCATTACTTTAAGCCAACCCGTTATATTCTTAAAGAGAATTAAATTCTCTTCAAGCTAAGTCTTCTTCTTCGTCGCTTTCGCTCTTGACAAAGTGGTCGTGGTCATCAAATCGGGCGCTGGAGGAAAGCTTCACAGCTCGCCTCCACTCCTCTCTGACAGCTGCCTTCCTCGTGCAATCTATGTAGGGGGCTTTTTATCACAGATGATATAAATGCAAGTTAGAGATAAATGTAAGAAAAAAAGGGTGAGGTCAAAAATAAACTTTTGAAAATCGATCGCTTTTTGGCTCATATCTAGACTCACAATCAAAGTTGTAGAAAAAGGGCTCACCTTCGAGGAGTTTTACTTTTAGTATGTTCATCTCCTAACTAGTCCAAACAAAGTTCCTAAGTCAAACTTTCTGCTTACGGCCATTCCAGCCACACCTCCCTTTTAAGCATTCATTTAACAAGCTACTCAGGTATTTGCTGATTTCTTTTCAAGAATTTTTCTGTCCAATGAAACTCTTCTTAAGTATGAAAAGATTCTTCGCGACAACATAACTTGCACAGCCAACTATGTGCTCGTCAACAAAGTAACCTCTCAAGATGTAGTTAATGGCAAGACCCGACTTAAGCCAAAAAGTTCTCCAGGTCGTGACTGTTTTCCGGTATTTATTTGGCTAGGATGTAAAGAATGGCTAATATCACCGCTTTTTCACATTTTCAACTTACCCCTTTGTACAGGGGAGTACCCTAGTTTACGGAAAGTTACACGGGTTACGCGTAACCTTACGTCGAGGGTGTGTAGAAGATTATAGACCCATAGCCATTCTTTCCTCAATTGCTAAACTATTTGAAACCATCTTAAATAGACTAGTAGCTCCTCAAATAAAGCTTGACTTATGTTTATCTCAACGCGGGTTTAGGTCTCGGCGATCATTTGAAACGAACCTTCTGACCGTGGTTGATTCCATTTCAGAATACTTGGATAAGGGAAAGGGAATACAAGTTGACGTGTTGTACTTCGGCCTTAAAAAGCCGTATGTACTATATACTGCTTTGCTGTTATGCTGTGTGATTATTTTAACAAGTAAATAAATAATAAAAAGTCATATCGAATTTGACCATCAACCAAAAAGTGATTCTTGACCAATTTCATTGCTAGATATAATTTACTTTAGATCATTAACTAAGGTTAGGTCTGTTCATTCTTACTTGTCTTATATAGTAAACAACTTTTTAACTTCAAAATGAATCTTTTTTGGCTAAAACAGCTTTTTTAAACAAAATTAAGCAATCACAGACAATACATTAGCCAAGTGATGTGCATAATATTTATTCAGTTTACTTTATTTACGATAAAAGAGCTGTTTTAGCCAAAAAAGGTTCATTTTGAGGTTAGAAAGTTGTTTACTGTATAAGACAAGTAAGGATGAACAGACCTTATAAACTGAAGTTCTTACAATGTATCTTTGTTAAAAACCGACTTTATATTTTATAGGGACCAGCACACTTCGCGCTGACGCGTTCACTAAAAATTGTACCACTCTATATGAAAGCCAAAGATATTATTTTTAAAACGAAAGTTTTGTTTTCAACAGAGTTAAATCTGACACAATTTTAAACCTTAGTTTATTAGTTAACGATAAGTGTAACCAACAATAAAATTTGTTAAGAACTTGTCGAATGGTTGTCAAAATTGAAAACTCATATTTGTAGGCAAATGTATGGGAAAAACACAAGCGTTTCTAAATACACACATTAAAAATGTTCGTGGGTCAAAAATATCCTGACATTATTTTGCTATTTTGTAATGAACAGCAATAATTTATAAGCCTAGATATTTTTGAGGTGCGTATATGTATATGACAACCTATGTTTGCCTCAGAAATTTAAGCCCGTACCAATAACAGAAGGCGGTTCAAAATTGACTTGCAATTAAAAAAAGCTTGTAAAAGGTCCCGTCCCGCGTCTCTCTATCCTTGTCATTCACAAAAAACTTAATAAATAACAACTATTTGTTGTATTAATTACATTTACTTATTGTAGTTCGTGTAAGAAATTTTAATATAACTAAACAATGCTAAGATAGGCTGGGATGCGCAGAATCTTACCGGGGCCATAAAAAGCCATAACACGCGCCGAATGTAACATGAGGCTATGTGTTTGCGTGTGCCTCGTGACGAACCCGCGCATCGACAGGTCCATCGCAGTCGCGTTGACGGAAACGTAATCTGCCACAAAAGGTAAAACAATTATCAATAGAATAACAACCGCTACACAAAATGTAGTGGAACCCAATAATTAGTGGTAACAGTTGGGAATTTTTATTCGCATTAGTTACCATTGGTAAAAGATGAGAAAAAAAATCTAGCCGTTATCAGTGGTATCAAATTTGTGGTAGCATGTGGTAATAACCCAAAAAATACACAAGTGTTTTTAATATTATGTTTAAAGAAATAAGAGCCACACACATACACGCACGCACGCACGCACCCATACTCACACACACACACACATACACACACACACACACACACCCACACACACACAAACACACACACACACACACACACACACACACACACACACACACACACACACACACACACACACACACACACACAGACAGACATACATACATACACACAGACACACAGACACACAGACACAGACACACAGACACACAGACAGGCAGACACACAGACACACAGACAGGCAGAAGCTAGTATTGTATAAGGCTAGCGGCGGCGATAAGATAACAGTGAGATGGAAGGTAGATATGGTATATTATTACCTTGATCGGCGAGCGCGTCGGCGGCAAGCTGAGAGCAGCGAAGCGGCGTGGAGGCCCGGTGCGTCATCAGCGAGCGCACCACGAGCCACGCCGCCCACAGGCGCGGCGCCGACCCGCAAGCGACCACCTCATCTACGCAGACCAAACAATATTTTAGGTACTTTTACACACAAAACATTATTTATCTTCGCACTCTACCTATTCTATCTGAAGATATTAATTTTAAGTCTGAGATAAGAAACAAATAAGAGTTTTATATACAGTACAAATTAAAAAGTATTTTGGGTTAATATTATACTACTAGCGACCCGCCCTCGCTTTGCTTCGGTTAATAGAGTTTTTTGTAACACCTGTACATAATCCAGAGTTCATTATACATAAAAACCTTCCTCTTAAATCACTATCTAATCTATTGATGAATTTTTTTTATGATTTAAACCTTAAAAGAATAACTAAAACGTTTTCCGATAGTAGACCACTAAGAATGACGTGAAAAAAAAGGAGGATGGCAGGGAACTGTCATAATAGGGACGTGGAGAAAAGATAATAGGAAAAAACATAATACAATTTTGATTATTTGTGTACTTAGCAGGCAAAAAGTGAATATTTCGACATCAAAAAACGTGCAAAATGTGAAGCTTCGTTTCGTTCAACCATAGCGGGAATGCAGTCTCGACTACGGAAACTAATTGGAGTCCCATAAACCGGTTTAGTATAAAGGCGTAACGGGAGGAGAAAGTGGAAGTATGTGTGCCTAATGTGTGTAGACCGGTATGTGCGATCGTAAAAGTGGGTGTTTGACCGAGTGGTGTGCGGAGAGTGTTATGTCGGAGATAGTGCTAGTGTGTTGGTAACGCTATGGGTTGTTTTTGTGCGCCTTTATGCTTACAGTGACTGGAGAACAGTTTCAAGAGTGTTGGTGAGCTGATATCCGGTGCGTGGAGTGCTTGGTGTCGCGTGGGAGAGTTGTGACAGGAGAAGAAGTAGACGTCCAATTTAAAAGATGAGTAAATGGGGTTTATTAGGGCGCTAGAAGTAGTGTAGAAAAAATACTAGATCACTATTCTAATATTTATTTATTTAATATTGTCTTTCGGCGAGGCACGGATGCCTGAGGCTCCGTCCGGAAAGATCGTCGCCGTTAGCGAGTGGGCGCGGCGTGCGCGCCGAGGCAACGAGAAACGGCATGCGAAGCGAATAGACGGTCTTCTATGGATTTCGAAGCTAAGTGACGTCTATTAACAAAGTTTGACAGTTGGCTACAACAAGCCACCATTTGCCAGCCATATTTGAATACTGGTAGAATTCTTACATTGACGTGGAATTCAAAACTTGGAATGAATGTCAACCTGAAGTCACTCAAATTTTGTAAAAAATTATAAGTGACAATCAGGGGCACGTTTTATAAAGCTACAAGTTACAATTTTACGGGTCTAAACTGGCAACACTGCTCAAATGGCTGGTTGTCATTGGTCGAGGTTGTGTCAAATGGAAACTGGTAACCTGTAACCTGTAAATTGTAGCTTTATAAAACAGGCCCCAGGTGGAACATTCATTCTAAGCTGGAATTTGTCAGGGGTAGGATCATTTTGGTACTTCATATACAAATATTTTTGAGCTTATTTTATTTGAATTTTCAAATATTTCGTTTACATACATTTAACTATTTTTAAAAAGGGAGATAGGTAATCGGATTTGAAATAAAAAAATTATAGCGTTGGACAAAAACGATTAATTTTGGGATTACTATTGAGTGAGCAGGACTGTTGTGAAAATAAGTCGAATCCCCAGGGGAAATTTTAATTACAAATAAACACTATATTTAAGTTTTTTTAGCAATAGAAATCATGTTAACAAAGAAGCAGAACTCGTAAATCTTTTTCAATTGGTTATTAATTAGGTACTTATTTATTTATTGAAGTTACATTATTAGGTAAAGTTCGTTATATTTTCTAATAACAAACGAACCTTGGTTTATTATGATAATGCAACTATGATATGATCAAATTTATTTGAAATAGGACGCTAAGAAAATCTCCAATCCGCACTGAGCCTGGATAGGGACTAATGTCCATTCCTTCTTATTACGAGAGGGGGCATGTGCCCAGCAGAAGGACATAAATTTAGGCTGTTGTAGTTGTGGTGGTGAAAATAAAATTAATGACAAATAATAATATATTTTAATGACTTTCAGAAAGTGCAGAGCATCATCTCATGTTTAATATAATCGACACGCATCATCTTCTCCTCGGCTTTCTTCACGATGTTCAAAAACACGTACTATGTAGAGCATAAAAAAGCCATTTAAGTCCGCCTAAATTCAGATAATCTAAACTGCAAATGATAAGAACAAGTAAGTATACCTGATTGTAATTGTTTTTAGAAAGAGGATGAAATAGTTATTTAGATAATGTTAATTCTAATTAATTAATCAAAAACTGGACAAAAGCATGTCGAAACATGCTCATTGTAGGGTTCCGGCGCCGATACTACAAACACAAAAAAACTATCTCAAAAACAAAACGTGTACTTACACTAACTTTCTATTTAAAGTTATTTGGTGCTGTCTTAGATGATTTTCAGTAGGTACCTACAAGGTAGTCAGCTGTAACTCAGGAACCAATCAAGTGTAATTATCAGTGATCGGAATAGGTAGAGTATATATACCTAAAGTTCGCAAAAGGATATAATATAGAGTGGTTACTACCGGATGAAATATTAATTTATTTTGATTGAAATTCGAATTTCCGGTATTTTTAATGCTAAATATACGCGATATTTACTCACGGTATGGGATATTTTATGTTAGTTTGTGATAACACATTTCTTTTAAGTATCTAAATAATGTCATAAGAATAAACAATAACTACACGTAGAAGCGAATCTCCTTTACCCAGGCCCCAAATGCCGCGCTTTTAATACCTACCTCCCCCTTCACCCCGCTACGCCCCTCTGTCTTCCGCGCCCAAAGTCAGGGCTGTCACTTGTGAAATATTTTAATCGGTTTATGGATGTGTCATACAAGTTTAGTCACGAAATGTTATTTATGTTTTCCTTCAACGTGGAAACATTGTTGCAAAATGAGTTTTTTTACGTTAAATTAGGTAATAATATTTTTGATGATATTAATAAGATTGTATCCAGAAAATTTAATGGCTTATGTGGCTATTAATCATCAATAAAAAACAGAAACGAGTCTATAAATAAACAACCTTTTAAGCTCAATAAGTTTTAAGTATAGTCTGGGATCCGGATTTACTTTTTACGTTCCTTTCTGGACCATTAATTTCAATTATTATTAAGTTGAAAAAGCTTTATTACAAAATACTATTCTTATTTATTAATTCGTTTTTAATATTTCCGTTTATTATTCAACATCTAGGGGATGTATTATTTAACAAATAAAACTCCTTCATTCAATCAATTACCTATTTCTAATTATATGGCTTTAAATAATCGTTCCCTTTTAAAACACTATCTTAGTTCAACCATAAACACTAAAATCAACACAAATACGAAAACCAATTCAAGACAATAACAATATCTTGGTTAATACATATATATTCCGTCTGTGACGGTAGGCATTTAACGCGCCGAGCGCGCGTCCGGAGCCGGGAGTTTCGCTTCTACGTGTAGTTATTGTTTATTCTTATCATAATATGTGGATTATATTTACCTAAACTTCGTAGAACAGAGACATAAACTGGAGACTTCCTTGCTACTACATTTACTAGTACCAGAAAAATACCAAAAATCAGGAATTGAATAAAAATAAATTAATATTTCACCCGGTTGATTAATGATGTATTATTTAACTTCTCTTTGTGAAGTATCCGACTTTTTTTCTATGGGATTTAAAATGTTACAATAATTCATTACATTGTTGATTTCTGTTACTGTAAAATGTCGTAGTAGGACATGAAAAGAAAAAAATAACATTGTCAAAAATGACAGGTGTTCGCTTCGTTTCGCGTTCCCCACATTGTGGTGATTTATGATTTCTGGTGATTGAATCGGACTTTGGCAAGATGGAACAACACTGTATAAACTGTGGAATTGATATTACTCGCAATAATGCTATAAGGCATGCATCTCAGTGCTGCACACTCTCCTGATTTGTTGTCTCCTGGTCTACTGATTTTTTTAAGATATCAATAAAATCTCCTGATTTTAGGAATTCGCACGAGTAAATGCAGTTATATCCTTAAAATACTGACATTACTGACTGTCATTCCTTTCTATGTGGTCGTGTTATATTGATAACGATTATTTTAACGTCACTTTTATCTATTCGATTAGAACGGAATGTTTTACTTAGGAGTGATGGTCTGTTTGCGTCAGTAAAATGCTTTCTGTAATTAATATATAGAAAAAACGCACTGAGTGCTTGCTGTTTCCATTAAATTACACCTAATAATATAAAAAATGAGTACTCCTTCTTTTTTTACTCTCTCCTGGTTTGTATGGCAACAACTCCTTTTATTTGTCAGTGGCAGTTTGCAGCACTGATGCATCTTTTCTTACTTTGGTTGATATGGAGAACCATCCATATCTCTGCTTCTCCAAAGACCAGGCCTATAATTTTTATACTGAAAATATCCTACATAGTGATCTACAAAACGGCCTAAAAATCAATCGTGAGACGGTTGGGCCCAAAACTCTATGGATGTCAAAGTCATAATACTTAAAAAAATAATCTTTCGTTTACTTGTAAGGGAGATACCCGAGAAAAAACATTTCTCGACATTTTATTTTACGACTTTGTCGGCGTAATTTAAATGTATAACTATGCCAATTTACAGCTTTGTAGTACCAAGAGTTTCTGAGTTAAACCAAGAATAGACGGATAGACGGACATGGCGAAACTATAATGGTTCCTTTTTGACTACGGAACCCTATGAATATATATTCATCATCATCATATCAAATTAAACTGACAACCGTTTTTCATGTAATTTTGTTTATTTTTCGGTGGCCATTTTATCCTCGATCACTCATAATAATCTTAAAGAAATTATAAGTAACTATTAGATGCGCACGATATTCACAAGACCACCATTGAGTTTTTCTGTGAATAGTCATTGCGTGCTAAGCCGCGCGTCTTTTTATTATAACTATGGTGAATTAGACGTCACATCACTGGTCTACCTATAAGTTCTTAAGGTTCGGCACGTATTTACAGGGCTCGACGTCCACGTCGCCCAGCCCTACATTCCGCACCCCGCGGACGTTTAATCAGCGTCGCACTGCTGTCACACGGATCCAGGCGGACACACAAAACTCTGAAAGCTTTATTCCTTTAACCTCAGAGTTATCTTATTATGGCCGTCTTAATATATTTATATTATCAAAAAGAAAAAGTATTTTAGGTTGACATTGTAAAATGTTCTTGCAAAACACAAGAGGAGTTTTATGGAAAATCAAAAGCATCATGCATCATTTGAATCACATCAGTAACTTGTCTGCTTAACCCTGTTGTACTTTTACTTATTCTGTGCCCTCAGTCAACAATAGTTTAAGTCACGGACATATTACGTGTAACCTACAAATGGGTAGAATCCGGCATCGCGGCAGACCAAATAAGGATTATGTAACCGGGATAAACTTTATAGGTAACTTTGTTTAAGACTGCAGGGAGTGTCCAAGATAATTATGGACAGAAATAGAAACGGACGGAGGCTTAATTATGCCTAGTAGTGACACAACAACAACATTGCGGACAACGAATATGCAGGACTCCTTTAACCATGAATATTCGACACGCTAGATTTTTGCCAACGTGAGATATTATACAACCGGCCGATTAAAATTAGAACCTACAATGAGTTTTAAAGTTAAAGTGAAATATAGATCTAGTGAATAATCCTGTCACATCGTGAAAACTCGGAACTCACGTCTACTTCCGAATGATGCCGACGTGTCTATGAATTATTGAATTATTAAGTGACATGTTTGTATTAAATAAATAGATTACTTTAGTTATCAGTGTCAAATGTCACACCACGAGTTTGGAGTATATCACACCGAGATGTTAAAACCACCACGATCAAATATATAGAAATTAGGTGTAGGTAAACAAGAAGAAATATAAATAAATGTTAAAAATAATTTCACAGGCTTGTCGATCTAAACGTTTCCCAGGTAGGCAGGCAGGTAAATGCTTTCGGCATGACTATGAAAAAGAACTGAAAACAAACTTAATCTTAATTAACAAAAAAATACTCCGGGATTAACCACTCTATATCGATTATCACTCTCGCGATGCGACGTACCCCCACGTTGTCTTGATGGGTACTGAGTCAGACTGAAGTAGCATGACAAATACGAACATTTCCGAGAAAATACGATGTGAAAGGATATTTCACTACATCTGGACTTGATTGGCAGTTGGCACATAAGAGACACAATTCGAATCGTTTTGTGGCTAAAACCGTTTTACTCACTTTAATCGGTGATAGCATTATTTATTCGGTTTCAGCCGACCAATGTTCATCGGTGTAAAATTATACTAAACTTCTTTTCTTATTTTGTTTATTACTTACTACTCTTTGGTACTGTTACGTACGTGGGGGTAGGTAACTGATAGAAATGCACGAATACACCGATACTCAAAAGTAGACTTTAATTACGCACTCACTTAAACCGTTACAAAACAATTATCGCATAATAAACTTCGAATACTCAGATAATCGCACAGGTCGCTCTTATTCGCACTGATCGCTGTCCAAGTAAAGACTGATTCGTCGCAACCGGTGTCCGCCGTTTTATAGTTCCCGAGTCCGATTATTCTAGAACGCCTTCCGGAATGTTCGATATACTTCGCCCCGCCAAGGTCGATCGAGATTGTTCGTTGCTGGAATGTTCTACGCCTTGCTACCTTGTTGTTTTTACGATCGCAATGACCTTGACTCACGGGTCTGGATGAGTCTGGAATATTCCGCGTGTTATCTCTTTCACACGCTTCTGGAAGGTTCTCAGTATAGCTGTCTCTTTCTAATCATGCTATCTCTTTCTCACGCTTCTGGAAGGTTCTCAGTATAGCTGTCTCTTTCTAATCATGCTATCTCTTTCACACGTTTCTGGAAGATTCTCAGTATAGCTGTCTCTTTCTAATCATGCTATCTCTGTCACTCTTAGTGGAAAATTGCCATATACTGAAATGTACTTCAACGGCCCATAAGGGGTCCTGAAAATGCCTGAAAATGGGTTTTCAGGTTATGGCGTCATCTGATAGAGGGTGGCCTGAAACGGACTGAAAACATGTTTCAGGCGCCTGAAAACAACGGCAAGTTGGTCGAAATTCTGATAATCTGGTATGTGATAGAGCTACGTCTGAAACGGACTGAAACGATATTTCAGCCTGCTGAAAACGCTTCTAAAGCACCAAAATTAACGATAAAAGATGAGACGCCTTATGCCATCGGCGTAACAGTACTATGTCATTTTAATAAATTTCCACTCACGAATCTCATTTTTCATTGAACTTGGGCGTATTTAGCTCAGAAGAAGAAATATGTTACAGGACCACATTTAATTTTAGAAACACATTGAACTTGGGCGTATTTAGCTCAGAAGAAGAAATATGTTACAGGACCACATTTAATTTTAGAAATCGGCAGAAGCAGCTAGACCTTAATCTCAATAACTTTGTATTATTCGTATTACAATTTTTTCTTTGATATCTGCTCTTTGATATTAACAAAAATGGTCAAGATTATGATCTGGCACAGAATAAGTACAAGTACAGAAGTTGCACTTCCGTGCAAAAACGATGTTTAGACATAAGAAACGTGCCTACTCTATGCCTCTCGTATAACTTTTATTCATTCGCACGCGGCACGTATAGCGCTAGGGTTGCCACACGCCTAGAATACATCAATGAGGGCAAAAAATGTTTTAGCTCACCAGACCCTTACCCTGAATTACAATTACCGTGCTCGCTAGCGAGTCGAAAGCTCTATTCCTCGCACTCTATTAGAATACTGCGAGGTCTGCGAGGGACAGAGCATTCGACTCGCTAGCGAATGCGGTAATTGTAACTAATGGTAAGGGTACAGATGTCGCTCGCTCGCTTGCGGCGGTCGTATCGACGTGTTTTTAACCGACTTCATAAAAAAGGAAGTTCTCCATTCGTCGGAATACGAGGGCAGAGTGAAGTCTGGTTTTTTTTTTGTTGGTAAAAGTAATAATTTTTTTTCAACGTAGTCCCCATTTAACTCAATGCACTTGGTCCATCGCTTTTCTAGCTTTTCGATTCCCTCCGTATAGTACGATTTCTCCAACCCTTCAAATTACGCATTGGTTGGAACCAAATCTTTTTCCACCAAGCCATTTCTTCAAGTTTGGGAAAAGAAAATAGTCGCAGGGGGCTAAATCAGGAGAATAAGGTGGATGCGGGAGCAATTCGTACCGCAGCTCGAGAATTTTAGCCATAGCAACGGCAAAAGTGTGGGCCCGTGCGTTGTCTTGGTGAAAAATGATTTTCTTTTTCGCCAAATGGGGTCGTTTTTCAACTAAAACTTCATGAACTCGCTGTAACAAGTTGGCATAATATTCGCCGTTAATCGTTTTACCTTTCTGAAGGTAATCAACATATATTACACCACGAGCATCCCAGAAGACAGTAGCCATAACTTTATTCGCAGATAAAACTGCTTTGGCCTTCTTTGGTGCAGGTTCACCTAAAGCAATCCATTGTTTTGACTGCTCCTTGGTTTCTGGTGTATGATGATGAATCCAGGTTTCGTCAACAGTTATGAAACGACGCAAGAAGTCCTTTTCATTACACCTAAACTTCGCCAAACATGCCTCTGACACCCTAGTGCGTTTTTGATCCACTTTAAGCAAACGCGGCATTCAACGGGCGGAGAGCTTCTTCATATCCAAACAAGTGTGAAGGATATTACGAACCCGTTCGTCTGAAATGCTTACAATATCAGCTATCTCACGGACCTTTACTCTTCGGTCGTTCAATACGATGTCATGGATTTTGGTGATCATCTCTGGTGTAGTGACTTCAACTGGGCGTCCGGGTCGGTCGGCGTCAGCAGTGCTTGTACGGCCACAACGAAAATCCGTAAACCACTTATGGATCATTTTAATCGATGGAGCAGAGTTCCCGTAATATTTGTCAATTTTTTTTTTTGTTTCCGTAATTGTTTTTTTCCGCAAAAAATAATGTTTAATCAGAACACGAAACTCACTTTTCTCCATGTTTGCAAACACCAAAGTGATTGTTTTGTTTTTCATAGCTGTCAAAAAAAAACTAGCCGTGCGAACTGGCTGAAAATATACGACTTACCTCCAAAAAGGCTGCATTACAACTTGACATTAATGAATTTGTGAAAAAATACCCCTAATATGATTTTTACCAGACTTCTCACTTTGCCCTCGAATTTCTATAGGTATGTTGCCCGATTATTCAGAGACAACGGGACCGATTTGAAAACGGAAATTTAAGGTTTAAGTAATAAAAAGATAAACTTACCGTTCACAGTTTGACGGCAACGTAAAAAAAGAATATTTGACATTCTTTTGTTTATTCAAACAACACAACAGTACATGTAACCGCTTTTCGGAGTGCGTTTCATCGTGTGTTTTACTATCAATCAATACCACATAACAAGTAAATTAAAAAGTTTAAGGTTATTCACAAATCTAACTTCACTACGTAATTACGTCACGCTGCGAGATCGATCGTTCAAGATGGCAGATCGTGGCGTGCTCGCTCGCTCGGTGCCGGCCCCGGCCTGATATCCATTTTCAGAATGGACGAGCGGGAAGGTTACTAAGGCGCGCGACAAGGCATAATTCAGTTTGAGTTTTCTCCTTAAAAAAAATTATTAACCCAAATCCACAAAATGACACAAACCAAAACAAATTGCTACTAAACTAACTTCCGCCAGGCTATGGTAACATGCTAAAAGCATACATATAAGTTAACATTTTTTTTAAATTTACAACAGGACATATGTAAGTACCTATATTCGAAATATTTACAACACAACCTAAAAATAAGAAAAATGGAGTTTTATTCCTTAAATGCACAAATTAAAGAATAAACATTACCTCTCGTTGATAACCTAATATGTATATAAAAAAAACACAGGAAATAAATTATACGCCAGCCAGGCTATGCCAAAAGCATAAAACTTAATTTATTTACCTATTACCTAAATTAATTTATTTACCTATACTAAGTATGTATTAAAAAAATATGAAATACAACATAAAAATAAATTTGAATCAAAACCTAAACTCAATCTAGTTAGATTCGAGATTAGAGAACCTACCCATTTCCCGAATTTAATAATCGGAAAAGATTGTATTTCTTTATTAATATAAATAAAAGGTATTCCCAGGTTCTTAATAGCTTTCGGCTGGCTATCGCTATCACGCTTGCACTTGCAACTGACAGTATATTTGTCACTCGTGTGTCATAGAAAAATGAAGATTGCCGATAGCTATTAGCAAAATGGTAGCACTGTAGGATGACGGCACCAATGATGGACACTTTTAGCTGACAGGCACCAGTAATGGACACTTCACTCTTAATTCAAATTGTATACGGACCAAAATTGATTGTTATTCATACATACATACATACATAATCTCACGCCTTCGTTCCCAGAGTGGGGTAGGCAGAGCTACAGAATTACAAACATCTCTAAAAACTTGTTGATAATTCTATAACCACAATTTGCACAATTAGGCTAAGATGTTTACCAGTGATTGTTATTCATTTATGAATAACCCTTATCTTCTGTAAAATAAGAATCAAGTTTTCATTATTGGTGCCTTGTCCATTACTGGTTCCATCACCCTAAGTAGGCAACAGGAGATCAGCTCCGATGCACGTCTGATAATTTCAAAATGTTTGTTATTATAGGTACAGTAAAGGACTCTAATTGTTGCCAGCTACTATGGAACCCTGTCGCTTAACGTTAATTATTAATTTTAGCGTAATTTCTTTCATGTGGCTTAACGCTATCATTATGACAGGGTTTCATAGTGGCTCAACAATTAAAGTCCTGGACTACGTACTAAGGCGAAGCGCGGCTATAGGCCCGGCCAACCGTTTCGATAATACAGATTTAGGTTGCGCGTAATTTTGAATCTGCGATATCTTCTAAAGTATTTGTTTAAATAATATAGTGTGAGGGACAATTTTAATCTACATTAAATGCCCAAGGTAAATAACTTATTTATCTGGATAAGGATAAACAATGAATCGGAGAAAATAGCTTCGCAAATAACGTAATGGTTTTTAATACAAATTTAAAGTTAAAAATGGTTACTGTGAGTCAACCTTAGGAGATAATCATATGCCATCGCGGACTTTTCTCTAGGTTTTTTGAAGATCTACAATTCTTCACTACATTATTTTGATATATCTCTTAAGGTTTAGCCAGCGTAAGCTATGTAAGCGCCCGAAAATCGATTTTTTGACAGAAAAGGTAAGAAAACATTGAGTTTTCTCAAGTTTATTAAAACATAATTATAATGAAATATACATTAAAAGCATCCGGAATAAATTCTCTAAATGCCAGTGAAAACCGTATCAAAATCCGTTGCGTGGTTTAGTAGGAGTTAGCGGAAATACAGACAGACAGACGCGGAGGGCGACTTCATTTTATACTATGTACGAGGGGCGGCTGATAAGTAATCTCCTTGGTCAGAAATATATACAAAAATAATGCTGGCTGGTATGGATTTATATTCGTTTGTTATTCTATTTTCAAAATGTATTACATTCATTTGTTTATTGCATCACGTTTATTTGTCTCCTACAATTGTTTCAAACATGTCGGTAGAAAAAGTGAAAATGGATAAAATCGAGCAGCGTGCGGTGATTAAGTTTTTGACTAAAGAAGGGAATACGCCTTCGGAGATCAGACAGCGTATGTTACGTGTGTTTGGCAGTTTGTGTTCTTCCGAATTTGTTATAAAGTTTTGGTCAAAGCAGTTTAAGTTAGGTCGTGAGAGTCTGGAAGATGATCCTCGTAGCGGAAGACCAGTTTCGGCCGTCACCGATGAAAATGTAGCCAGGGTGAAAAAAATTATATTAGAGGACCGACGAGTGAAGCAGTGGGAGATAGCTAGAGATGTGGGCGTCAGTAAAGAGCGAGTCAATGAAATAATTCATGAGCATTTGAACATGTCCAAGGTTAGTGCACGTTGGGTCCCCAGAATGTTGACTGCATTTGACATGGAGAGGCGTGTCAAATGTTGCGAAGAGTTTTTGGAGATGAGTCGAGGGAAAGAGGAAGAAATAATTTCTAGAATTGTAACATGTGATGAGACTTGGATTCGACAATGGGACCCGGAAAGTAAGCAAGAGTCGTTACAGTGGAAATTTAAGGATGAGAAGCCGCCTCGGAAATTCAAGGTCTGTCCATCGGCAGGTAAACTTATGGCTACAATCTTTTGGGACACAGAAGGGATTTTGCTCATAGATTATTTACCGAAGAAAACTACAATGAATGCTGATTATTACTCAAACTTACTATACCAACTAAGAGAGACAATAAAAGAAAAACGGCGAGGTAAACTAAACAAAGGTATTCTGATTTTGCACGATAACGCACCAGTGCATACCGCCCGCACAACGAAGCTAGCAATTAAAGACAATGGCTTCGAAACCATTGACCACCCCCCTTATAGTCCAGATTTAGCCCCCTGTGACTATTTTCTGTTTAGACTTCTCAAGAAAGACCTCAGGGGACGAAGGTTTATGACCGATGACGAAATGAAGGCTGCGGTTTTTGACTTTTTTGACGACAAACCGAAAGATTTTTTTTTTAATGGTTTAAATTCAATATTTGAAAAATTTAATAAGTGCATTTTACTAGCAGGGGACTATATTGAAAAATAAAAAAAATTAGCCACGACAGTCTTTTGTTTCATTGTTAGGTAGATTACTTTTCAGCCGCCCCTCGTATATACGAGGGCTGCCTTTTATGTTCTGTCGTTTGCAAAACTCCCGTGATTATTAAAAAAAAACTAGTATCATCTTAAAATATTTGAATTTAGAATTCAAAAACAAAAGAATGTCTCGAGATCGGCCGATTCGTTTTAGTACAGCGTCGGTTCAAAGTTGACAAGTCGGTTGTGAAAATGGAAATTTCGAAGGAAAATTTACGTGCGATAATATTTTACAACTTTAAAAGGGGTTTAACGCGTTTTCAGTGCTTTGAAGAGCTGACTACGGTTTTTAAAAATGAAGCACCATGCATCCGGACTGTGGAACGTTGGTATTTGGAATTTCAACGTGGTTGCTCTAGTCTTAGTGATAGGCATCGTGAAGGCCGACCAAAAACAGCTGTAACCCAGGAAAACATTGATGCTGTACGGCAACTGATCGTCGGAGATCGCCATGCGACATACCGCGAGATAGAAGCTTCATTAAGCATTTCAGGGACCAGTGTTCAAAATATATTGCATGATCACTTAGGTGTAAAAAAAATTATCTCACGCTGGATACCACATTTACTTAGTGAAGACCAAAAAACGGCTCGCGTTAGATGGTGCCGCAAAACTCTGCGGCAATTCAACCGAGGAGACTCTGAACACGTTTATGACATTATCAGTGGTGACGAATCTTGGATATATGCCTACGATCCGGATTCTAAACAGCAGTCGACTGTTTGGGTGTTTCAAGATGAGCCAAAACCGACCAAAGTAATACGCTCACGGAGCACTTCGAAAAAAATGGTCGCCACGTTTGTAGCGAAAAGTGGCCACGTTGCGACCATCGTGCTCGAAGATCGTAAAACAGTTAATGCTGACTGGTATACCACTGTTTGTTTACCAGAAGTTATCGGCGAGTTCCGAAAAAATAACCCAAGACGTCGTATAGTACTGCACCACGATAATGCTAGCTCGCACACCGCCCGGCAGACAATTGCGTTTTTAACCCTTTTCTTGGCAAAAATAAAAAAAGTCAACGATTCAAGCCTCTTCAGATTTTAATCCAGCAAAAAAATTAAATACCAAAAAAGAAACAAAAAGTGAATGTTATGGTATGTATCTTATAATACACATCGTCAAGAAAAGGGTTAAAAGAACAAAACGTCGAAAATTTGGATCACCCGCCGTACAGTCCAGACTTAAGCCCTAATGACTTCTTCACTTTTCCAAAAATCAAGCAACGACTTCGTGGTCAATGGTACCGGACGCCTGAAGAAGCGGTTGAGGCATACAAAACGGCCATTTTGGAGACCCCGACTTCGGAATGGAATAAGTGTTTCGAAAACTGGTTCGATCGAATGAAAAAGTGTATTACATATCACGGTGATTACTTTGAAAAACAATAAATACCACTTAACACTTAAATTGTCTTTAGTTTTTTCAAACGACAGAACTTAAAAGGCACCCCTCGTAGTTTCTTTTTTGAGTTTTGGGTGACTTTGTGTGGTGAGGTTTTCCAAGATGTTCAAAACGATGGCATCGACATTTATTGTAAAAACTCATCATTGGAAGTATGGAATCCGCCTTTTCAACAAATTTAATATTATTGTGTTAATTAAATCCAGTCTAGAAACAAGGGTCATGTAGGAAGTGTTGTAATAATTGAGGTCATAGTAATAAGCAATGGTTGAATGCTTATAATACTATGACATAATAAATAAATAAGTATATCGTATTGCGATTGTTTGTTTACCTTTTGTTTGAATGACGTTCGTTTATTATGACTTTGAAAACAGATCACAGACAATTAATAAATAGTTTTTCTAAATCTTCGATGAAGTATACTCGTTTTTCTAAGTAGCTCCGCCATTTTGCCTTAGTAAGTTGGCGAGGTTACTTTTATATAAGAAATTATTTTAAATAGCAATAACACTTTTAATCACGAAATGCTTCAAATGAGATCTTTAGAAAAGGCTATTCTTTCGAACACAAATGTAAAATCACCTTCCGTGTTGTCACTGAGCGGTCCCAACGAAAGACCAGCGCTGGCTTAACAGCCGGCACATGCTGAGTTGGCACCTTTTCACAACATAACTTCTTTTGTTGAGAGTGGTTGTGAATAAATGTATTTGCTTTCTTTCTTCTTTCAAATTGGGTGTCATAAAAGGGCCTAATCTGCACATTGCAAAACCATTTATTTTACATTTCGTAACTAAATTTTTTTGTTAAGCCAAAAGTTTGCAAGAATGTACGCAGAAATATATTTTTTATTAGGTATAACATATATGGGAATAACCAAAATTATTTGACAATAATTTTGAGGTGATAATTTACTTAAAATAATAAATATCTTTAAAAATTTGTAGTAAAATTTAGACAAGTCAACGTCGACCTTAATCCTTATGTATTTCTGCAGGCCTAGTATGGCTGTTGTGACACTACGACTTTGCCATAGTCGTCTGTCCCTTTCACAAATATATAATTTTATTGAGATAGAGCATAAAGAAGTAGACTTTCAGTTACAGATAATGTAACGCCTCCATAATATCTAAGTTTGAATTAAGTTTTGGATGAAGGAGTTTTTTATCTTGGATAGCAAGCAAAATCTTTGCAATAGGTTTAGCGATGGTTTTTTTTGACGGAGAGAAAGAAAAGAGGATGGAGGAAAAAAAAAAACAAGAAAAATGGGGAACAGAAAAACATGAAAAATATTATTTAAAAGCATTAGTAAATAAAGTGTACACGAATCTATGTTCGCGCTACGAAATCGGATAATGTTAGCCAGTATGGCATGCGGTAGAGGCAGAAATTCAGGGAAGTATCCATCTGTATCAGTTTTGTAGAACCAGTATAAATTATTCTCGTGCGGATACCGCTAATCTGGTTTATGTTTTTAATCATTTATTCTCATCTTTTAAAGTACAGTACATCCTTTCAACTTCTGGACCTGTTCATCTTGCAATTAAGAAATTCATGTAATAAAGTAAATCAAACTGATATATTTATCTGGCGGAAAGTCCCATTGACGTGAACGTTCTAGTGTTCAGGATCTCATACATCGATTGATGAATCGAAGTTCAGATGAAGATCAAGGTCTCGCTGAACGCTGTCCCTGAGAAACTGATATAAGAAAATGATCATTCAAGTCTACGGACAATACAGTAATTTAAACTTCCTACGGAAATACAAGAGAAGCGAAAGTAATGCCCAAAGCTTGAATTAATTGCTTGATGTAACTGATTTCCAAGGATATACTACTTAAGCTATCTTTTCCACCTTTCATTCATTCATATATCAAGTCCTTCATAATATTTTCTCTTTGGCTATTTTAAGTATTGCCCTATCAGAGTGCTTGTCTTCTAAAATAAAAGTTAAGAAAATAAACAAAATTACAAACTACGCACTCTATAGAGGGTTTCCTCTTGACCCCTAGCTTGACAGAGACTACTGATCGACAGACATACAATAAATAGGGAATTCCTTTAGTATCATCTTAGCATCTTAGATCGCGCTAGAGGGATACCCAGTCTGGTGACGAGTCTCATAGGTCTGGCGATAGCCAGGGGGCACTACCAGCTCCAAAGCGGGTGTGGGGCTCTACCGTTAGCGCGAACCTTACATGTTTTCCAAACATGTACTAAGTTTTTAGTTAATTTTCACTCCCATAATCTCATTCTACAATCAGCTCGATAGTTTCCTTTCCTTAGTGTTAATTAGATTTCCAAATTGTTTGAGTTATATTTTCCTTAGGTTGGTTCAGGAGATCCTAACATGTTTTTTCTAGCTTTTGTAGGATTGTTCTCAGTAGCCACTACTCAAAAGTATTTGGGTTACATTTCGGGTTATGACGTAGGTTTCTAGTTCTTTTATCCCTAGACAGATCACTTGGCCATTACAATTCCGTATTTGCTACAAACTAGATCAATTCTAAAAGTTTTCTTAGGGAATAGTGCGGCAGAGTAGGGTATGACGTCGGTTTTTGGTGCTTAGGTTTAGTTAGGTAGCTTGGGAGGTTACACTGTGTCTATATCGCGTGTAAAATGTGGATAAAGCATCCGTCAATCTCGTACTTCATTACGTGTCAGAAGGTGACGGATGCCTTATCCAAACTTTGTCACGCGATAAACGCAGCCATATTAGGGCCCCTGAAGAGAAACGGAACCCTCGTAGTGCGAGTCAGACTTGCACTTAACCTGACCCTAGTCATCAATGTTTTAGAGAACCGGCAAATTATATTAATAATTGTCTAAAATGGAATTGCACTAAACGTACTGTTAGTGTATTTGAATTAATTTCGCTTTAAATGAAATAAATAGTTGTTTTAGAATAGGGTGTCCCTGAAACCGACTTCAACCCGCCTAGGGCTGATAGAGCAGCTAAAAAGCTATCGATTTAACCCCATGTATGTTAAGCGATTTTAACTAGTTTCGGAGATATTGATCATTATAATCAGAATTTTTGAAATTTTCTCTTATGTCCATGTCACAAAAAATCATTAATTTCATGTTTCGTTTCATAAGTTTTTCAGTGGTATCTTACATAATTAGAATCCATACTAGGTGTCCCAGTGTTTGCTTTTCACTTTTTATGGTAAAACAACTTAGTGATTACTTAAAAACTTCGCTGACTCCTTCGATCAACAATATTCAACTAGATAACCAGTCCCATACAAAATTAAAGCTAAATTCTGTCCGATTGAATCTATACGTCACTTGCATTTGTTTACTATCGAGCCGAGACAGTTTTAACAGTTTTAAGTTCAACCTAATAACAACCATGGTCCTTAGTAATAAAGTTACAAATCTTCAAAATTTGATCTCATACCTACGACTATTCATCTCATAACATGAACACGTCAATAAATGACATCTGCTACTTACAAACGAAAAAACGTATGTTAAATAAAATCTATTGTATAATCAATCTTATTGTGCAAAAATTAAAGTACTTTTCCCCGTTGTAGCCCTGCGAGTTACATCGTTTTTTATCTATTCAATTTGCTTCTTCGAATTTGACTAACAGAGGTATGGAGTCGCATTGCATTTTAAATGAATGTAAATAGGTACGTAATTTTTTTATTGTGTAGTTAAGATTACTTATGTTCAACTATAGCTAAGAATCATCCAGGTGTCAAGTACTTGTAAAGTTCATCAAAATCGGTCAAGCCGTTTTGGAGAAGAACAACGCACACCAGAATTATAGTATATAAATTTAATTTAGAATACGAAAAGAAACCGGGCAAAAGCATGTCAGATCATGCGCAGTGTAGGGTTCCGTATGAAATATGTAACTACACAGAAATTCGATTTTGTAACTTTGATAGTTTCTGAGGAGAAGTGAGTGTGACTTACAAGCAGACAGACAAACGGACATGGCGGAACTATAAGGGTTCCTAGTTTGGCTTCGGAACTCTAAAAAGGCCGCTGACGGAAAACGCTCACTGTTCTGGTAATAAAATACCTACCTACCAGGGCCTCTATTCAACACCAAAACCAAATCATCTTGGACCTGTTCCCGTTTTGTCAACGTTTTGATAGCTTTTATTTACTTGACAGTAATGGCGCCCGAGTTGAAAACAATACCGTGACAGGTAAAATACGATTTGGATTTTACTGTAAAGAACAGAGGCTTAGTAGTGGTACAATAATAAAAAACGACTCCATTGGCCCGTTTCACGAAGCTACAAGTCACAAATTACAAGCGGAAGTCTCTTTCTAACTCCTTTTGCTAGAAAGAGAGTTCCGATTGTAATTTGTAACTGGTAGCTTCGTGAAACGGGCCACATGCCTCTAATGTTCCGTTAAAAAAATATTTGCGCGTATATTGGCCGACCTTGGCCAAACATTCTTAACTGAGGTTTCAATATTGTTATTTTGTCGGAATTATGATATTAATTGTTAGTGTAGTTTGAAAATAATATATTCTACATGAACTTACCGAAAGTAAGACACTCCGACCGATACATTTCGTTTTTGATAATTATTTTTGCTACTTCTTAATGCACATTGTGACATTTTGATGCGTGTTGACATTGGCTGTCTGTCAACTGAACTAATCAAAATTAAGACATCACGCCGCAAGTGAGTCGTTAGTAACCAAGAAGTATTTTTTGCGCTGACCCGTGATCTAGTTGGTAATTGTTGATCGAAGGCTGACTCGCAATGATGCTAATTATGTAAGATACTCGTACCACCGAAAAACTTACGAAATAAAACATGAAATTAATGATTCTTCGTGACATGGTCATAATGGAAAATTACAAAAATTAAGATTAAAATGATCAATATCTCCGAAATTAGTAAACATCGCTGAACCTATATAGGGGTTAAATCGATAGCTTTTTAGCTGTTCTATCAGCCCTAGGCGAGTTGACGTCGGTTTCTGGGACACCCTGTATAAAATGTAATAAATCCAAAATGTTGTAGTTTCTACTACATCAAAATTCTCGTCTAGTGACTTTAAATCCACCGATCATAATTTCTGTATAACCTTAAAATGCATGGGTGATAAAACTGATAAAGGTATTGGCTCAGAATCTTACGTATTTTAATGGTGTAGCTGGTGTGAACGGTATCCCGGCGTGCAAACATCTCTGGGTGCAGCAGCACGTGAAACATAAGGCGCAGATCAAAACGCAGTAGCGGATATGCCTGCGAGCCGGGCGCGGTCCCTGATGCGGCGTCCGGTGTAGCACCCGGGGAGGCACCTGTGGGAGCATCGGTCACGGTGGTTTCCAACGAATCTGATTCGGCGGGCGATGTAGGATCCGGTGGTTTGGTCGGATTAGTGACCAGTGTTGCTGTTGACGTTGAATCCGGCGCGACGCCACCGGCGGCTTGCGGCGCAGTTGGTACCGTGCTCGGCGTGACCAGCCATGCCTCTACCGGCGACAGCGTGCACGACACGTGCAGCCGCGCGCCCTGCCACAGAGGCCCCTCATCTTTCGGCATCTGACACGCTGCCGAACACACCCTATAACAACCGTCAATAGTTACCTTGTTCAGGCATCTCTTCTAACAAGGACTCAAACAAAACTATTTATTTATCAACAGGCTTTCAAAGTTATTAACAAGCCTATGAAATCTACAATAGCTTGTTACGAGATTTTCTCTTCATGTACGGGAGTGTTTCTACAATATAAATATGAAATACACAGTAATATTTATTGTTTTACTAATTTGAAGTTCTAAATATCTTTTCGTTCGTTGAATTCGTTACTCATTGGGTAACGTACTTTCGATATCAGTTTAAAGGTTTCTGATATCTATTATATTTGCGGAATAATCGCCTGGACACACTTAACGATTACAACCTGTATAGCGAATTCTGGGTGAGGAATAGAAATCGTATTGTTATTTTATTGATTATATAGCAAGAGTCTATGTTATAAAAAAAAATGTACTTTTGTATCACTGTTTATCTTGGTTCGAACTAGGAACCCAGGGTCAAAGGTCGAAACCAAAAGAAACAGTATGGATTTGGAACAAGAAGTCAAAGAATGGGTAATTGGACCATCGAATAGTTCGGCAAGATACTCTTAGATAACGCTATAATAAATATTTTATAGTTTCATTTTCTCACTTGGTATAGCACAAGTTATAAGTGGCTTCTCTTAAAAGTGCATTTTTATGCTACGTAAAAGCATGCTTAAGAAATACTTATGATGAGTTTGCCTAAAATTAACATGCTTGTTTACATGTGCTATAGTGCCCGGCCGATAAGAAGTCAATTCTGAAACTTGTCACAAGTGTTGCCACACGTTAGGAAATTGTATTGATAAAATTAATATCAAGCGTGGGTTGAATAGAGTTCCTTATGGAGGTCTTTACTACAGCGAAACATTTAGTAGACCGAGGACTAAGCCGTAACGAGATGAGCGACAATTATGCAATTCAAACAACAGCTTTCTTAACTGTAAAACGAAGGTGTCTTTAATGCGAGCCAAAATCTTATTCCGACTCTACTATAGATCATATCATACTAACCGATGCGAATAAAGAGGGCCCGAAACGCCCAGCCTCACATGGGGAACGTCTACGTCCAGCACTAGTTCCGTATCTGAATAGATAAGATCCCACGGATGCAATCGTATCCGTAACCCATAAACGTTCACGTCGATCCGACGCTGAGGTAAGTTCTCGTAGAGTGCTTCACATTCTTCGACTGTGAGGGTTTTCATTGGAATTTCTGAAGTAAAAGCGTTATATTTAATGACCTGCAGTCTCCATCAAAAACATCAAACCAGAAAAAGGTGCTCAAAACTAGCTAAAGTCGCGTTAACACGTATTAAAATAGACTACTCGTAATAAATTACTCGTAAGTTAATTTTTTGTTTACCCCTTATCTGTTTCCATATATTTGATGCCGATTGGACATTACACCAAATTACAACGGATCCATAAATAAAATACCTGGAACTGGAATCTGTGGTAGATCTTTAAAACTAGCTTGGAATGCAGATAGTCGATGAAGGAGCCCAGTAGTAACTCGTATTTGAAGAGGTTGCACACTAATCTTTAAGCTGTTATCTTCTCCCCAATCACTGAAAAATAATATATAAAAGTAATTTATTTTTGAAGGATGAAGTCAAAATTCACAAAAATATGATAGTGTAACTCACCTAAACTCAAAATCAACAGGTGGATTATCATACGGATTGTTGACCGAATTTGGCGGTGACCTCGTGTGCGAGAAGTCTAAGAATATAATCGGCGACATAACGTGCCACAGGTTATCGTCTTTGATTTCTATCGTAGGTGGTGGGTGATCCTCGTTGCGTTCTTCAGAAAACTCGGCTTGATCTGCCTCCGGATTTGAACGTGGGATCTGGAACTGAGAAAAACATATGGGGGGGGGGAAAGGAACCAAAGTACAGTAGACCGCCACAAATTAGTGTGTATGTTCACGTTTATAACCAGGGTTCGGATATTTGTGGGCTATGTTTGAAATATTGTATATAAACGCGCAATCATTTTTAAACATCGATGTGTCGATAACATCGATATAAACTAATGCTCACCCCGCAACTATCCGACCCCTAGTTATAATGTCGGTCTGTTCCCACATTTGCCCCCACACTTGAGTCCCCAGTGGGGAAAAGTGAGAAAAAATCCCATTCGTGACCATAGGGGACAACTGTTCATTCAGGTTCCCGATGTCGATGTGTTTTCGCTGATAAAGTTACCACATTTGTAAGGTATGCCATATGGTTCTTAAATGTATCTAGTTTATAGGTTTTAATGGATAATACTTATACACTTTTTGGCCAATTCGTTTGGTATGATCAATTCGTTTGAACGTAACCTAAACAATTAACCGGTATAACCTAAATACCTAAATACCGGTTTCTTTGTAAACGGATACAAGCCCTGGTTCTATGTTTGTCTGAAATTGTATTTATTTCCTAGATAATGTATTTAATAGTTAATACTTATTCTATTTAGTAGCGATGCACTCTTAAAACAATAGGCGTCTATTACCTACTTACTAGGGAATGCAAACCGGTTATAACCGAAACCGAATAACCGCATATAATCGCCTATATTGGATAATTTTTATACCCGGTTATAAAATTCAAAACCGGGTGCCAAAATAATTTAACGATAATAATAATATAATGTTAAATAAATATGTACAAACACCAAGACAAACAGTCGACACATCGCTTTCTCTTTTTTTGTTTAATATGGTGACAAACATATTTCGTCCCCTTCTTACTAAATGGTATATATATACAGGGTGGTACTCGATAAACTGTACATATTGAAAGGGATGAAAGTTTAGGTTAATTTATAGGTATTTTTTTTTAGGCACTTGTTTTTTTATTACATATTTTTAAACTTTTTGATAAGGTTTGGGTAGTACACTTACTTCTGACGGTGTAACTTTTGATATAATAGCCCAAAAAATATAAAACAAAATGCATAGTATTGACATTAGTTAGGTTTATAATAATTGATAACAATATTAGTCCAATTAAAAAAACTAACTAAGTAACTGCGTTTTTTGTAGAAAATTACTGCAAAAATGCCATGTTGTTTTCGTAAAATCACGATTTTCCCAAAATTTTGCAGATATTTTACCATTTCTTTTTTGCTTATTATTATTCCTCGTTTAATTTTAGATCTAAAAACGTTTTTAAGTTATTTCGACTAATAGAAAAAGTTAATCTAAAACTTGCGAAAACAAAAGCATACATTTAATAAAGTAACGAGTTCTCTACCTAAACGTCATTTTTACGGATCCTTCGTTATGTATTATTGACATTATTGTGCTCAGGTGACTATCAACGACTTTCACCTGCATTAAGCACAATAACACACAATGAAGGATCTGTAAAAAGTGACATTTAGGTAGATAGCTGAACTCTTTTCTTCTTTTCGTAAGTTTTAGATGAACTTTTCCTATTAGTCGAAATAATTTGAAAACGTTTTTAGATCTAAAATTAAAAGAGGAAAAATTTCGAGAAAATCGTGTTTTTATGAAAAAAAATGACATTGTTGCAGTAATTTTCCACAAAAAAGGAGTTACTCTTTTTTTTATTGGTCTAATATTGTTATAAATTATTATAAACCTAACTAATGTCAATACTATGCATTTTGTTTTATATTTTTTGGGCTATTAGATCAAAAGTTGCACCGTCACAAGTAAGTGTACTACCCAAACTTTATTAAAAAGTTTAAAAATCTGTAAAAAAAAAACTAGAGATTAAAACGTAAAAAAATTTATATTTTACCGATAAATTAACCTAAAATTTCATCCCTTTCAATATGTACAGTTTATCGAGTACCAAAAACCGAACGTCAACCCACCTAGGGCTGATAGAGCAGCTAAAAAGGTATCGATTTAACCCTATGTATGTTCAGTGATGTTTACTAGTTTCGGAGATATTGATCATTTTAATCTTAATTTTTGTAATTTTCCCTTATGTCCATGTCACGAAAAATCATTAATGTCATGTTTGGTTTCATAAATTTTTCAGTGGTATCTTACATAATTAGAATTATTACGAATCAGCGAAATGTTCTAAACCTATTTGCCCGTTTAAAAAAAAAAAACAAGTAATCACACAGTTATTTTTTCCATACAAAGTGATAATTTTCATTGTTAATTAATCTAAAATTAACATATATGCATAATGTTCCTACTTATAATTGATTACATTCTGAGATTTTTTAGTTTGTTTCAAGTGTAAGACATTTTTGTTCTTTAGAGCTGTTGTTACTTTTGTATTTTTGTAGTATACATACTTTGGTCATGATTAAAACATTGGGTATGATTAAAACATGTTTATTTGTATGAAAAATTATAATGCCTTTTGTATGCAATATTAGGCCATCTAGCGTAATAATACATTCAATCTATTATGATTATGTGAAATGTTAATTGAAGTACCATTTGTTATCGATGCATACAAAAATAATAATTAACTATCTCTCCCTCTAAAACATTGTTTCAGTAATAATTTTAGAAATATTTATAGTTACGTTACCAACTAATCATGATCTCATCGAGTACTTGTGTAGGTATAGAAAAACGTTCAAACCTATTAAAAATGTTCAATTATTTAAAAGTTATTGGAATTGTTTCAATGAATCCTACGTACTGTTTCAAATGTCCCTAGCATGGGGTCAATTGAACTAATTTACCCCGTCCTCTTCATTAGGTAATAACGGTGTAGTTGATTGAGATTGAGCTACAAAACATAATTTATTTATAACCCAAATAACAAAACTTGATATGATCAAAATATGTGAGTATAATAGATACTTCACTATAAGATGTTAAAGTAAAACTGTTTCAATCGTACCCAGTCTACCCTACCCCGCAGCCCCTCGTGGGTAAAAAGTCGTTTCAGTCAAATCTCACCAAATTTTTGTATGATGTAGATTGAAGTCTTCAATTTTTTTTTTTCAAACTGCATATTTCTCTCAGACGTATACTTTCAGAAGTAATCAATTTAGTAGAAAATTTAAGCAACATACCTTTATTTCGGTAATCCTCCTCTTTATTCAGATTTTTTTGACGACGAATCTACAACGGAAGGTACATTGTACAAGGTATCTACGGTCGATGGACATAATTAAATGTAAATATCTAACTGCATCATATTTTCGTCATAATTAATAGGAACTTTTATTTCAAAGTATCAACTTTAGCAAACGCATCGCAGAAATATAAAAATATGAATTGATATTTTGATAGTATACTTTTGAGAAAAATATGACCATACAAAAAAACAGGAGACTTGAATCTACATCATACTAAAATTTGGGGACATTTGACTGAAACCACTTTTTCCCCACGTTTGCTGCGGGGTACTTTGCCCCATATACAGGGTGGAAAGTTGAGATGGGGCATTAAGGGCAGCTACCAGATCCCTTGCTGCCACGCGAAAATGATCTTACGAGACCTTTCCCAACTTTTTGAGTAATGACAATGTACAGTCAGCGAGAAAATCGTCAGAATTGAGTTTTTTTTTTTTAATGCCAATCTATCCCATTCCCATCTGCACATTTTATCAAAAATCTGTGAATGTCAATTGTCATCACTCAAAACATTGGGAAAGGTCTCCTAAGATCATTTTCGCGTGGCAGCAAGGGATCTGGTAGCTGCCCTTAATGCCCCATCTCAACTTTCCACCCTGTATAGCCCGGTTGGTTTGCTGCATGGACGGCATGTTTATGGTGGGCAACTGACGTAAGTGGAAAGATTGTCACCGGCCTGTTTTTTGAAGCAACATTTCATCAGTCAGATATATTTTTTACATAATTATACACATATGAATAGATGCCGACATGCATTTATTTTATCCGCCGGTGTGCCCCTAGTTATCATGGGTAGATGAGAATCTGTCTAAATTCGCCATCTAAAAGCACCATCCCTCCCATGATAGTTTGGTTGCCCTTAATCCATCATAGTTCGATATTATATTATATTATATTACGAGTCTTAATACCGATTTTAATGAATCTAACATTATAAATGGCCGAACTCCCAAACATAAATGACCAAATTCTCATACAAACTACCATCCCCAATCTCACCGCCTTAGAGGATGATTTTCGAGACACAAAGTATAAATGTTATCTAATTCGGTTTAGTGATTTATCCGTAAAAGAGTAAAAAACAGACATACAACAGACAGACAAAATTACTTTCACATTTTTAATATTAGTATGGATTTTCTTTCTTCAGCAATATTATATTTATCGATGTCAAGATTTTTTACTCCTTGACAAATTATTTGAACTGACATTTTAGAATTAAATTAAATGAATGTCTGTTATTTTTTACAAGTGATCATAATAACCGCCATAATATTAAATAACAGCCGTAGAAATAATACGCCTTGAATAAGTCTTGCAAATGGCGGAAAAAGATGTTAAAATCTATCAACGTCAGTTTGACACCGCTCCTTTTGACATAAACTAACAAAACAGAATGTATAAAGCCTGTCCGATGTCGTCACACCGGGTTGTATAAGCCATAGGAGAAATAAATTAATCAATTGTACAATTTTGACAAAATTTGATGTCATTTTCAAAATATGCGTCTCCGAAAACTAAGAAAATATAATAACCATGAGAACTTTTTCAAAAAAACATCATGCCCGCCATCTTGAATTTCTACCTGTAATTTCACATCAGTTTCGAAATCTGCATTACAAAAATCTAAAAAAATTACACGGCCATGACTGCTTTTTCAAAAACATCATGGCCGCCATTTAGAAATCCAAATATGATATCATTTTCGAAATCTGCGTCACCGTAATCTAAACTCGGATTAATAATTAGATTCCATCAAATCTACCACGGTGTTGCCATTGAAATGAAACATTCCAACATTAGAAAATTTACCCTTGGCGAAAGTAATTACTTAGTAATTTTAAACATAACATTTAAATGCTCTGCTTAACTAAACATGCTTTTACAAGGTGTCCAGTAAGAAGTACGACCAATTAAAATAAATAATAGGGCATCACAAGGGCTACCAAAAACACCCCCATGTATGTTCAGCGATTGTTAGAATTTTTAGAGATATTGATCATTTTAATCAGATTTTTTGTAATTTTTCCTTGTGTCCACGGTACGACAAACCCTTAAGCTCATGTATAAGCGTACTCGGATGATGGGGTACTCCTAGTAAGGGGTAAAACCCTCAGCGTAATGAGAGAAGTCATGATTAGAGGGATAAAGCAGGTACTAAACTGGTGTCAAAGCAGAGGGCTAGACCTGAACCCGACCAAGACGAAAATAGTACTCTTCACCAATAAAAGGAAGCTGCCGACTCTGACACCCATCGAAATCAAAGGTGAAGAGATAGAAACACTCAAGGAAATAAAATACCTGGGTGTAGTACTAGACAGCAAACTGCTATACAAGACACATGTAAAGGAGCAATGCAGAAAAGCCATAATAGCCCTATGGCAATGCAGGAAAGCCATAGGAAGAAGATGGGGTCTAAAACCACTGATAACACAATGGATCTACAAAGCAGTGGTCTTACCCAGACTGCTGTATGGAGCCATAGTGTGGTGGCATAGAGCGAAAATAAAAGACATAGACAAGGAGCTGACGAAGGTCCAGAGACTAGCATGCCTAATGACAACCGGGGCAATGAGGACAGCTCCCACACAAGCCCTGGAGATAATGCTAGGACTGAACCCTGTACACCTCGAAGTGGAGAAGAGAGCCACAGAACAGTGGTATAGAATAAAAATGAGCAGAGAGTGGATCGGATCCGAGATGGACAAGAGACACGCAAGCATACAAAGGGAGTCAATGGTGGGCATGAATATGCTCATGATTAACAACGACCTAATAAAGAAAAGGAAGATTTTCGACAAGAAATATAGAATCCATATAGGAGAGAGAGATAGTTGGGAGACAGAGATACCGGAACCCAGAGTGACATGCTTCACGGACGGTTCATGGAAGTCCTCAACAAAAAGAGCGGGGGCAGGCATTTATTACCAAGAAGCGAATGAGCACACAACGATACCACTAGGAGGCTTCACCAGTGTATTCCAGGCAGAAGTGTATGCCATCATGAAGTGTGCACAGAGACTCAAGGAAAGAAGTAATATAACGGGGAGCCACGTTATAATCTACTCAGACAGCCAAGCAGCACTAAAAGCGTTAGATAATCCAGTAATCAAATCCTCCCTGGTGCAGGAATGCAGAGATGAACTGAATAATCTAGGCATAGCATCCAAAGTGACACTGGCTTGGGTACCAGGACACAGTGGAGCAATAGGAAACGAGAAGGCAGATGAGCTGGTCAGAGCAGGGGCGGACCGACAATATCTGGGCCCGGAACCAGTACTCCCGATATCTGCAACGGTAACGAAAGGAGTCATCGCCAGAAGAATAGAGACAAAGACAAATGAGGCGTGGATAACAACACAAGGGTGCAGACAATCCAAACTCATGATAGGAAGGGTAAATAGGAACAGAACAAGGTATCTACTAAACCTTGGTAAGTACAATCTAAGTATACTGACAGGGATCTTGACTGGACACTGTCCACTCAACAGACATTTGACGGTAATAGGAGCCAAACAGGATCCTCGATGCCCACATTGTGGCAAAGAGGAAACTAGTCAACACGTTCTGGCCGAGTGTGTGATGTACTCGTCACTGAGATATCGCACATTCGGGGAGGACGCACTGACAGCAGAGACACTTAAAAGCATTAACCTTCAGGACGCACTATTGTTCTGTAGGAAAACAAGAAGATGGGATCAGTGCTGGATGGGAGCGCCGCAGAGCCAGTAACCTGAGACTGGATCAAGGGGAACAGGGCGGAATGAATGGAGAGCCACTCGACCGCCCGCCTGCCTCGGCGGCGTCCCCACTCATCATCATCATCATCATCAAGCTCATGTATTATTTCAATGTTTTTTCAGTCTTTTCTTTCTTTGTTAGAATCATTATGAACTTAGGATATTTTGAAAGCTACATCCGATTAAAATGATCAATATCTCTGAAAGTACTAAAAATCGCTGAACATACCATGGGTGTTTTTTGTAGCCCTATTATTTATTTTAATTTGTCGTACTACTTACGGGACACCCTGTATAACGTCGGTGAAACTGCAAAACCGCGTAAGAAACATTTTTAATAAGAAGCAAACTGCACCTTTTCTCTAAGATCTTAAGGTTTATTTTGCCTTATAATAAATTTGTTGGTTACGCGTTTTTGCAGTTTCACCGACGATAAATGACAGTCGTATAAATAAATATTAAATTGAAGCAATTTTGTGGTAGAAATATTTATATTGCAATGGTAAAACTTCAGGTCTCGATAACATTTGGTATCTCGATAACATTTTTGACCTGTAATTTATATTATTAATAAATATATGTATGCATATGAATGAATATGAATGAATATCCGTTTTGATACAATAATATTATCGTTTGAAGATATGCGTATATTATTAAATATTATACCTAAAATACGAAAATACGAAAAAAAATAACCACGTAAGGTGGGGGAAGATGAAAAAAGGGGAAAGATTAAAAGTCTTACATAACTCCCTATTTGATTTAATTTTTTTAGTGCTGGTATCATCCTTTAAGCCGCCATTTTGTTACGATCCGCCGCTAAGTCGCCAGTGATCGCTCGGAGTGAGTAGACGCGTGTTATGTGCTATTTTGTGAAGGTCGGCATTTCGTGATGAATTCGTCGATTTTCAATCTTACCCCGTGTTTCATAACTTGATTAATAAGGTAAGTATAAAAGTTCTGACTGACTATTTATGTGTTATTTGAGATTTTATTTTTATTTACTAGTGCTAGGTGTAGCTATTCATCATATATTGAGATTTACGAGAAATTTCCATCTTTACCCAGCCAATTTCGATGGGGTAACATTGAAATAGTAATGTTTCAATCTTCCCCCGTTTTTGAAAGTCATAGAAAAAGACACATAATCTCAAACTTTGCACTTAAAAAAATAATTACGTAAGTTTATTTACTGACCTTATCTCGATAACATAAATAGTAGTATATATATATATATATATATATATATATATCTGTTTATTTAGCTTTATTTGCTCCCAAATGGTGTACTTTTGTACTTAAGTCATAAACTTCAGTCGTAAATTTTTTGAATAGGGACGTAATTATATAAGTATATATTTGTTTATTTACGTACTCATATAAGTCTTAAACTTATACTCATAAAACAAGCTTTTCTTAGTTTGGGATTAAGTCGATTTGAGTGAAGTCGTCCCCAAATAATAAAAAACCAATCGATGTACAGTCGACTACAAAGAGACTACCTACTCAATGTTTAAAAAAAAAGTATTCACGACTCTATTGCCTGGGGATTAAGGTTGTGGATACATATTTTTGAATATTGGTTTGGTATATCTCTATTTAGTCGACTGTACACCACGATGAGGCATTACTTTTTATCTTAAATAAGGTGCTATAAAGTATTAACTAAGGAATGTTGTTTTTTTTTTCAGCCATATAAACCAATACTAATTAGACCAGTATCCGCTGCAGAATATAGGATAGACGATTATGTTTAAAGGTAAGCGTATATTATTCATATTTGATTTTCTAATATTTTACATGTATCTGACTTAATTTGTAACATAATTAGTCATGCTGCAAGAAAATACTTACTTTTTGTATTCATTTCTTTAATAAAATAAATAATTGTTTTCATGCAACTGTTATTTTAATTCCAAGCTGATCTTCTTAATATCAAAAAAAATATTAGTTTTTTTATACGAAGAATATACAATAAAAAGTTTGAGTATAACTGTCCTTTTCCCTGTAAAGCGGGGTAAGAGTAAAATACTTTTTTTTTCAACTGCTGTTTTCTTGTTACCTATCAGGAATATTTACGCAAAAATCATCTGTATCTGTTAAGTGTAAGGAATTCTATAGAATAACGAGCAACAGTAACCGTTTGCATTCATTTAAAAGCCTTTAGACACTATGTCAATCTTACCCCTCGACCATTCCATCTTAACCCGTCTATTTTATGGTCAAAAATGTATTTTATTTAATTAATTTTATATATTAGCATAGGCGTAACCGGGTTTTATCGACAGATTACAAAAATATAGTCCTTGCCCATACCTTCCAATTTATGCAATTGAAAGGAAGTAAATAGTTTTTTATTTTACGAGGGTTTTAACACAACACTGTCCATCTCATCAAAAAACCATTCAATCTTCCCCCACCTTACCTTACCTAGTTGTGTTGGCTATTTTTAAGGCGTATTACATTATCCTGATTGTGGCATCCTAACTGGAGGAGGGGCATTAAATCATCTGATTAATTAGAGCGACACAATTAGAATTTATGAATATAAATGTTTACTTCGATACATAACAAACATCTAAGAATCAAAGTAGTATAGTCGACAAACTTAACGAAAGCCCTACGTTTATGTAGTAGTATAGTGTCTGTGTACAGAAAATGGAGACCATATTTGAATTTGGACTTAACTTTCCTTAATTCTCTACACCACTACAAATACTTTCGTTAAGGTTTTCTGCAGTAAGATAATGTTACGCCAATGGGGGTCTAATTTTCAATCGTGGATTTCGGTGCTTTAGAAGCGTTTTCAGCAGGCTGAAATATCGTTTCAGTCCGTTTCAGAGGTAGCTCTATCACATATCAGATTATCAAAATTTCGTCCAACTTGCCGTTGTTTTCAGGCGCCTGAAACATGTTTTCAGTCCGTTTCAGGCAACCCTCTATCAGATTACGCCATAACCTGAAAACCAATTTTCAGGCATTTTCAGGACCCTTTATGGGCCTTTGAAGTACATTTCAGTATATGGCAATTTTCCACTAAGAGTGAAAGAGATAGCATGATTAGAAAGAGACAGCGATACTGGGAACCTTCGAAAAGCGTGTGAAAGAGATATCATGATTAGAAAGAGACAGCTATACTGAGAACCTTCCAGAAGCGTGTGAAAGAGATAACACGAAATGAGACAGCAATACGCGGAACATTCCAGACTCATCAAGACCCGCGGGTCAAGGACATCGCGATTGTAAACAGAACAAGGTAGGAAGGCGTAGAACATTCCAGCAACGAATAGTCTCGATCGTCCTCAGCGGGGCGAAGTACATTGAACATTCCGGAAGGCGTTCTGGAATATTCGGACACGGGAACTATAAAAAGAGGACCGCGATTGCGGGTAGGTCAGTCTTTACTTGGAAAGCGAACAGTGCGAATAAGAGCGAACCGAGCGATCATCTGAGTATTCGAAGTTTATTGTGCGATAATTGTTATGTACATTTAACTGCATTATATTTATATTTCACTATTATTTTAAAGAGACTTTGCAATTATTTTATTAAATTTCACTTTGGAAAATGGTACAATCTGGAAGTTTGAAAATTAAACTCAGTTCTTAGCATTATCTGTGGAAGACTATACTGAAAAAAGTTGTTAATCTCTTTTAGCAAGTCGAGTGCCATTCATTTGTTTGATTGTTGTTGTTTTAATAGTAATTGCACAATTAGGCTAGGTTCACATGAACGCGCGTCAACGCGCAGTCATGTAAACGACAACATTGTTTTGTTATAATCTCAAACCGCGCGGCGAGCCAACCGCGCGTTGACGCGCGTTCATGTGAACCTAGCCTTACTTTCAACTTATAAATAATGTAATGTTTTTTGTGTATTTTTCTTATTTTCTCACATATTATGAAAGACATTGCGTGTAGCGTCATTGCATACATAACTTTTTCTACAAGCTTAAAATGATAATTACAAAAATAAACAATCACTAACTTTTCTTGTATTCTTTCGTAGATTTTTCTGCTAAAAAATTACTTGTCAGCAAAGTCATTTTCATTATTCCGATTGGCGTTAATAGTTTGTGAAATTGTTATATGTTAAGAAATTTCATGCCAATTTAATAGTTAATAAAACAGTTTTGACAATTTAACGTATGCGGAATGAAATCTGGACAAAGTTCGAAACTATATCTAATGTAATAAAAAATCTGTTTTGCTAAAAATGTTTATAATAAATAATAGTATAATTAACAATGTTTAATGCAAAAAACAATTTACTCCTTTGCGAGCTGGTTTGCGACAGTTCTGTGGAAATTTGTCCATGGCTGACGTAAACACAGATGTCGGGATTTAATTTAATTCTAACTTAATCTTTCGAATGTAACTTTGTACATTCGAGTAGATTCGCCGTTTCAGATTTGCGCAAAAAATCTTCGATTGGGCGAAGTTCTGGGGTGTTAGTTGGATTTGCTAATATGGGGACGTAAGGGATTTTTAGCTCTTCCATTTTGCTTAACTTTTTTAAGTAGTGTCTGGAAGTCCAATCTGGCCAAAACACCAAATTAGCTTCTCTTTGTTCCGATTTTATAAAAACCCGCACAGTTGGCAAACATTGCTCCATATATCGGTCGGGATTAACCGCTAGATTAAAAAAAAAAACGGCCTTATACACACCGCGAGGGCTGATCGCAAGACAGTAAAACTTTTAAAACTTTTTTGGGAAACTTCGTAGACTCCACATATTTCACTATTTCTTTAGTTGGGCCAGTGGTGTTTTTGAAATAATAATTCCCTTGCCATTAATTGCCGCCTAATTTGAAATACCATTCGTCGTTCATTACGCACAAGACGTCACTTTTAGCGTGGAATGTATTTTTGACCAATTTGTGAAGCCGGATTTTTTGAGTAAATTTCTGATTTTTAGACACAATCGCTTTAACTTTTCTTGATTGTTTTTGAATACCCATGTCTTTAAGATACTTTTACATGAATTTACCGTCGCTTTTGGATTTTTTTCCGAGCTCTCTATATGATTTTGCGATACGGCCGGCTGTCATTTTCTTTAAGCGACTCCTTTCAGTAGACTGGCTTAAACTGGTTAATCTTCCAAAACCGGGCTTTCTTGTATTCGTTTTTCTGAGTGGGTAGGACGCTAAAATACTATAAACTGTGCTTTAACTCTAACCCCTTTGTGTAAAATTCTCCACGACCTTCGCATTTGACCAGAGGGGTTGTGTATCGAAGAAATTACAAACAGTTTTGCGACGCGTTTTTTCGAGATATGTCATAATAGTTGTTAAAAAAATCCTACGTCCATGAAATGTGTCGTACTTATTTAAAGATGAGTTGTTAAACAAAAGACAACTCACTTTTGTACTTTTTAAGGAATTTAATATTTTAAACAGAGGTTCAAACTTTGTCCAGATTTCATTCCGCATACGTTATCATAAAAGTTGGAATGGCAAATGAAACGCCATTTTGTTGGTATCCATATTGAACGTAACCATGGTAGCCAAATAACAAATCGAAGGATATGTATCATCTATTTTTAGTAATTTGATAAAAATGCAATTTTAAACACATAATTAGTCTCAAAATTAATTTTGTTTCTATTATACGTAATTTTAATTGGTATTAAAATATTTTTAATGGTTTATTATATAAATTAGCATGCCAAGTCTTCACTAAACGCCAAGATTGATACCCGGAATGACCGTAACCATGGTAATAACAATACTATAATTATTATAGAACTGTTATTACCATGGCAACGCTCATTATTGAATAGTTTTCACGTTTCGGTAGGTGGTATTGTGGTACCATTAACGATATCAATATTAGCGGTTTATAGTATGCGAGTAGAAAAATATAATTACCTCGCCTCGATTGGGTAAATTATCCTCTTCTTCAGCAACTTCCGCCGCATCTACCTTATCTTCTAAGATTTCAGCAGGCCAAGACCAGTCTTGACTCTCCGCTACCGCATCTTTCTTATCCATAAAAACAGTGACATCGTTGGGAGTCTATAGGATTGAATAAGAAATAACAAAATAGTTTTACATTACATTCTTATTGATTAAATGATTTATATGTTCTATAGGTAAAAAACTTGAGTAAAGCTCTTCTTGCATGTAGAAGTAACACATCTGTATAGACCGTTCGACATTCTATATTTGTAATTTGACGTAAATTCCATATAAGTTTTGTACACAACTACATACATGCAAGAGGAGCTTTACTTAAATTTTTTACCTATACCAGGTATAAATCTAAGAAAATTAGGAAAGAATGTAATAAAGCAACATAATAAAAGTAAATATAACAGGGATAATAAGAGAGACGTGTCGTTCACTTGTGTGCTGTGGCTACGGCGATGCAAAAAGGATGTTTATGATTTACCCAGGTATGTGCTATTTTTAACCGACTTCAAAAAAAGGAGAAGATTCTCATTTCCACTGGTTTTTTTTTCAGTACTTAGTCGGGTGATAAGTTCTGTTACTGAGATTTATTACACTTTAAAAAATAAATTAAAAGAGTTATTCATAAACCTTTATATTAATCAAAACTTTGATTTATATAGAACATAAATAAAAATAATGTATTCTAAACTATTGCAATTATTTGACGTATGAGCTTGAAGTATTCCGATTTCGGACGAGAAAGTCATAGTTCAAATCACGCACGACGATGATACTGATAACGGCCACAACGTTTGTAAGAGTTCTTGTAGAGAGTTCAAATTTGCGTTACATATTGAACAGACTTGTAGATTTGAATTCTAATACAAATGTATTCCAAGCAACTAAAAATCCGCTGGTTCACCAGTCAATTTTGATGTCTCATTAAATCGACTTTACGATTTCACATGATTTTGCAGAAATACGAAAACACACCAAATCTCTAGCTTCATAAGTTGGAATTAAGACATGTTGAGAAATATAATTTTGGTCTCTAAACATAAACAGAGATAGGAAGTTTTATAATATTATACAAAAAAGTTCTTTAGTAAACAAAAACTAACTTTTAAACGTTTTGAAAAAGTGAAATTTACAGAAAAGTCATGCGTAATTTCATCGATGCCGGCTGTGAATGTTAAAAGATCGTGTCGGAAATAGCGGCGACTAACAAGAATGATTATTTGTTCTTAAAAATGTACATTATCAATGCGCCCAAATCTCAAATTCAAAAAATCACAATACAAACTGGCTCTTAAGATTAAATTTAAAACAAAAAGAAACCAAAAAAATACCAACACCAACTAAAAACAGAAATATAAATTAGCTGCTATCATTTAAAACTTCATCCGAGCTGTCACAAGTAGGTATTAATAATCTGAAATTCGATCCATCTCCTCTTCTTGACATCTATATTTATTTTCTTCACTTTCGACATGGCGACAAATATTTTTTCTCAGTCCTCAGCAGTAATGAATAATGTCAGTAGGTACGCCAAATCACTTGAAACTTTGTTACAGCAAAGCTTATAAATAAAAAACGTACTAATTTTTGTTTCATTCAAATACACCCAGTAGTTTTGATTCTACGTACGTTTAAAATCTTGGTCAATAATATTAAAGGACGCGGGCGCCATCATCCTGGCGTGACGCCATCGCTTAACCAATTCGTTGCGTCTTCCATTTTCGAAAACTTTTGGCTGTGGCGGCGAACAATTATTTCATGACACGCCAGCCGTGCCATACGCCATAGGCATCGTCCTAATAGAACGCGATTGCGCGATCATCTCAAGTTCGCGCGACTGTTTTTACTGTTATATAAACAGTCGCGCGTACTTGCGATGATCGCGCAATCGCGTTCTATTAGGACGATGCCATAGAATATGATGGATGACACGCCTAGCGTGTCATCCGCCACGCGTTAAAAACATTGAATCGGTTAACAGCGGTACACGCCTTTATATGATTTAGTAAGTTCACAGGGCTATTTTTAACCCTAATACGTTACCAATTGAAATTTTCACAGAATTTTATAAACTCTATCGTTTAAAATTATAAATTGAACAATAAATCAGATCCCAAGAGAGTTCCCCATACAAGAAACATGAAAAAATACCATTTTGTTTAGCTCTTTTCTATGGATTGTATTTTTATAATGGCTTCTTATTTTGATGCTATTTTAAGCTTAAATAGTAGTCTAACTTTCATAGTTTACGACTAAATAGCAATCTCAAGGAAAACTGCTACAAATATGCGGAAAAACTGATTCTATCAACACGATGTTTTAAGGGCTCACCCATTCGGTTTTGGACTACCTTCTTGTGTCACATTAAGCTTAAATAGTAATCTAAACTTCATAGTTTACGACCTCCTTCTGACGCAGTCGGGTAAAAAATAGTTACCTACACGATGTTTAAGCGGTGGTTGCTTAACTTTGATGATAGGCCTTTATTTACAAATTTCGTGTTAATGTAGAATTAATATCGCTACCGTATAAAAGATTAAACTAAAGAACATGAATTTGATTGATCTAGTAGTTGCGATATTTCATGTATTCATTTCATTGCTTTTAATTTCACGCGCGCGCGCTAGTCGCTCACTCACGAATTCACGATTAGTATAAGTAGGTACCTACACATAACACTCGCTTAGCTAGGTCTAGGCATTTCCAGTAGTTAGCAAGTAGGTAGTGTTGAACTGTTTTTGAGTATTATTACTCTGTTATTTTTTTATTTACTGTGGTACTTGGGCATTCTGGGGCACAATAAAAAACAATTTTTGGCGTAAGTGTAACTGTTACGGGTACACTGTAATACGAGACCGCGAAGTGAACTGTGTGAATCATAGGTAGGTACCTAATATTGTTGAATACCTGCCGCTGCGGGCGTCTCGAGCCCGGTTTTTAATTTTTGAGATGTTTCACTTTAGCTATCAACATACTTTTTGTACTAATGTTTTGGTATTTTTATGTAGAATAGGTACGGTGAACCCAAAATTAAAAATGCTTGATGCTTGATTATTATTCTAATTTTATTTAACCACCTTATTCGACAAACATTACAAACAGAAAAGCCGGTCAGCAATAGACAGTTAGTTAAACTGCGCCTCTATTCTAGGCGGTAAAAACGATATCGTAGTTTGCCTGTTATGGTATTGTTATGACGTCAGCCGCCATTACTGTGAAGAAAATAAGAGCTATCAAAACGTCGACAATACGATAACAGATCAAATGCGATATTGTTTTTACCGTATCGAATACAGGCGATTTATGTAATACAAAACAAAAGATAACGATAAATACCATAGTATCATCAAAACGAATTCGTAAAATTATTACGACTTCCAAAGTTAAGCAACAACAAGCGTAGTCTAAAACAGGATGGGTGACCGCTTAAAACATAGTGTTGATAAGATCAGTTTTGTCACATATTTGTAGCAGTTTTACTTGAGCTTGCTATTTAGTCGTAAACCATGAAAATTAGACTACAAATTTAGGCTTAAAATGGCATCAAAATAAGAAGCCATAATAAAAATACAAACCGTACAAATATGCTAAAACAAAATTTTATTTTTTCATGTTTCTTGTATGGGGACCCCTCTTGGGATTTGATTTATTGACCATTTTATAATTTTAAACGATAAACTTTATAATAAGACGTGTTGTTCGAAAATTTAATTTTTTTACGTAATACAGTTAAAAATATATAGCCCTGTGAACTTACTTAAACCGACTCGGATAGGTTAGCATAGTCGATTTAAAAATAGGTATTAATAAATCGAGCCGTTACATTGGGCAAATGATACTAAGGTAAAATCAGAAATGGGAAATAGATAAATGGACAAACCATTACATTGGACAACTGTTTGTACGCCGAAACCAGTATTACGGAATAGATAATTTGTCAAATCGGTAAAAAACCTAAACAAGTAATGACTAAATGAAAATATTCGAAGTGATCTTTCGGGCAAACGTAAAAAAACCCAAACCATAGTTGTCGAATAATATTTATCGAACCAAAATTCGGTCAAACATTTTTCGGAGTTCAGATAGGTAACCGTATCTTACATAATTAGAATCATTACGAATCAGCGAAGTTTTTAAACCTATTTGCCCTTTCTTTTCTGTATTTTTTTTAAGTAATCACATAAAGTTTGTTTCTCTATACTAGGTGTCCCAGTGTTTGCTTTTCACTTTGTAAGGAAAAAACAACTTTAGGTAATTTATTTATTTTAAAAAATCTAAAAAAAACGTAGATTTCGATTATCGTTATTCCCTCAGGATTTTTTTGATTTTCCGAGTTGAAATGATTTTATCCAGGGTACGTACGTACGTACGTTGATCCGTTAAGGGTCTGGTACACAATCAACTTTTTACGGCAAAGTGTGGCTGTTAACTATTGGTGTCTTACTCTTATTTCGTATGTTAGAGCAAGATGCGAATAGTTGCTGGGCACAAATTGCTGTGAAAATGTTGCTCGTCTAACCGGCCCTTTAAGGAGCTACGGCTGCGATGCCCCCGACGGATATACATGTTTAACTTATAACACTTTTCTGTTTGCGTCGTACATACGGTATGGTTTAAGTCCCTCACTCATTCCCTCTAATTATGGAAATTCGATCTGTGTTGTTGTAAGTCAAGGACATCGGTACTGACCTGTTCGGGGTCCAAGTGTCCGCAGACGCACCTGCCGCGCGTGACGAGGCGAAACGCACGCACGCCAAAGCGCACACGCAGTGAGATGGGCGCGCAAGAAGCAGCGCGCGCCGCCACGTGCTCCGCAAACACCTCCAGCACACCGCGCGCGCGCTTTCGACCCCCGCTCTCTGTCTCCAACACCTGACGACATTTCTTTAGTAGTCAGCCCAAACATTTGTGCACGTACAGCACAAGTTCCTCACTTTTCGACTTTATTTCAATGCAATTAAGGACCAAAAGCGACGAACTTTATCATACCGTGACTAAACCTACGATATTCGAATAAACTATTCGCATTGTTTTTTTTAGGATTCGTTTCATGAATAAAAATCTGTTTATTCTAAGAACGCAGGCAAAAAGCTTACATAATTTATTTAAAAATATTGGTTCGCAAATAATTTTCACGAACAAGGTTTAATTTCAGGAAATCAATATTTAGTTGCCATTTTGGTGCAACACAAGGGCGTGCGTTGAGTTTCCCAGGGGAAAAGTGACGCCAGGGTGCTGTGACATGTTGGTTAAAATATTAATATAAATTAAATAAAAAGAAAGTTGCTGTTACTATCGCTGAATCTTCATAATATTAATTATACCATTACGCGGAAATTTCGTCAAATATAATATACTCATATTTCACATCTTGATTAAATAATATTTGATTCAAGGTTTTTATGCGTAACAACAACATTGTCTCATGTACATTCACTGTAAAGTTACAATAACATTATTGCATTTTACAATAAATGATTGAACTAATTACTATTTTTATAGTTCATCAATGTATTTTACATTTTATTAATGAACTGATATATTAAATGTACTTATTAATTGTTAATTTACAAGTATTATACAATCAAATAGTTAACTTATTACTTAATTAAAACAACGATGAATATAATTATAAATTATTCAACACAATAATAATCACAACAACATTACAACATTATATGGTCCAATTGTACCGGTTCAGCGCTTGGATGGTTCACCTTTGCTCTCACTTGCATAGCAACAGGTGAGTGTGCACTGGCCTCGCCATCATAAGGCAATCAGTTGACATACAAATAATTATTAAATTAATTGAAAGAGCAGAACAGGCGGGGGAAGCAGTGTGTTGCGACGCGAATTTAGACAAGAAAACGCAGCCGCGTCGCACCGCTTCCAGCGCCGTTTTGTGTTAGCGAGCAATTCACTAACGTAGGACTCCGCGTAAAAATGCAGCCGCAGAAGTAATAGATTTTTTTTGCACCAGATAATGAGCCACTCACGCCGAAAAGCGTGTTTAACGATTTATTGCAAGCCTCACCTTCAGAACTAGGGAGACGTGATCAAGAAAGACAGCAAAGAAGACGGGGATGGGCGTAGAGGGAACCGTTGCCTCCTCCACCCCGCCTTCGCGGTCCATCCACGTGGGCAGCCACGACCACGCCCATTCCGACCAGCTCTCTGAGCGCACCGGTTCAGCCGAGTTTGACGACGTCGCGTCTGTTCAACATTCAATCAATTTATGTTAGAGTGCATGCATTGCTTAAAAAATATATGTTATAGAACTACCATTTCCCTAATAGCCATCAGTTTGCTACCGCACTTGCACTCGTATCTGACAGTTATATATTAATTGAGGCACGTATGGCCTAGAAACGCGAAAAACCCGTTAGCTATTAAGGCATTCTTAATACTTATATAGATTATGTGCTTCAAATGCCAATTCTGTGCACATTCGTTGTTGTATTTATAGCCTATGCAACGAAGACCAAAAACTGCCCTCAGGGGAAAAAACTCGTGTATAAGCGAATTTTGGCATAGTTGTAGGGAATGGTGTTTTAAACCACATACTGAAAGTACTGATGGGTGGGGGTGGAGCTAACGGGTGGAGGGAGGTTTAAAGGTTCCTTTTTTAGTTTTTCGTAAATAACTCATAAACGGTGGCCCATAGCAAAAAATGTTCCATTGCATAATTAATCTACATAAAATTTTCTACAAAAAAGACTCAATACACTTTTTGCTGGGATCAATATTTAATGAGATGTGGAGGGAAAAATGATTCCCGAAAGGCCATGGTGGGGTTTGCATACCTAATAAATTGGCCCTTACATCAAATGGGCTCGGGATTTGTTTATGAGTACCTCTTATAGTAATAGTAGATTGTACAACAAGTGCATAAAACGCACTATTTTACGCGAGACGTTTAAGCTCGCAAGCTCGCTTGGATGGATATAAATTCGAGTGTTAAATGGGTATTATGGACGAGTTGTACACTCTAATTTTCACTTCGATTGCGAGGAAATTAAACAGCAACATGTAAATTATTGTAACACAAATATTGACAATGACAAAATAAGTATGGTTCCCGCCAATTAACTTTTTTTCTTTAGGTACTTACATGACATCTGACTTAGGTCGCTTCATACTGCTCAGTTATAAAAACATTTTGTTTTTTATATCTATGATAACTTATTGTCATGCTTTAAATATATTGATTTACTCAAATATAATAGTCTAGGGGACACGGTTTCTGTAGGAGAATGTATCAAAACTATGTGGTTGATTTGCACCCTCATGGGTAAGTATATATATAATTATTATTATTATTACTCTTTATGAGTTCATCTGAACATACTGAGTTTTGACACATTTTTCTGCTCAACTACGCATGATATATATATTTTAATGTTAAATTCATTGTTTTATATAATGCTAGGTTAAGTTCTATAATTGTATAAGTAATTTTTTTAAAACGATTGACTGTTGAGTTTCTTGCGGCGTTTCTTCTCAGCAGTGGTCTCTTGCGAAGCGCTGGTAGATTTTTGACGTGTAAAAGTGCCCGTGCGGCCTACTTACTGAATAAACATCTTTTATCTTTTATCTTTTATCAATAAAAAAAAATATGATGATGAGTCCAGGTAAAAAAATAAAGAATAACCAGAATTATGTTGCTATTTTGTTTCATTTACTTACAATACAATTTTATTTTGACAAACAAAACTTGGAGCGATCACTAGTACATGGGAAAAGCATCGATAATTGAGTTTATCGATATAGCTGTCATTTAATTTTGCCCCGTATATTCCTAGGTCTGATAATAATAAATGCGACATTATAAAAATTATAAGTTTATTTCATGAAGTTTTATTGTGTACTTTGGCTGTTGGTATCCTTGCCTTGGTCTTAGAATACAGAGGTTATATAAAGAGAGGTTAAATAAAGAGGTTATTCTATGAAGTTAAAGTTGTTCTTGTGACTGTTGGACCGATTGCCTTGGCCGTCGACGAAGATTTTACTTTATGCACTAGAGCATAAAAAGCGACTTTATGTCGCCTGCGCACGACATAAAGACGGACTTTTGGAGCATGAGAAGTGAAAAGAATATTTATGCTGCGTACCTATCAACATCTTAATTGTGACAATTCTCGACTTATGATTGTCCGTAAGAAAAAATACTACTGTTGGCTGAGAGATAGTAAAGTGTAGAATAATGTGACTCCAGAAACATTTTGAAATGGAGTTATTTTTACCCTCATTAATTTAGCATAGCTACCTTAAAAACACAAGCAACAGGAAAATATTGCACGTCAATACTCATGAACGAAGGGAACGGCAAAGCAAAGGAAGGGTAATGATTTTGATATCCTATGTTTGTATGTATGTATGTATGTAAAACCCCTTGCAAAGAAAACGGGCACTTACGATTATTACAAGTGGTTAAATATAGTGTAACACCCGTATTCGCAAACGTCGCTATGAGGTCTCACAGTGCTCACGAACGCACAGGGTAGTTCAAATCGTCTCATAAGCAAAAGGTCGGTCAAAAAGGACCAATCAAAAAGCTGTAATAGACGCAGTGCGTTTACTCAATAAAGATCCCTTGTACTCGTAATGCTGCATAATTAAATTAATATTATTTATATAACATTTTTACTTTCTTCACTGTTTTAGCATAAAATCTCATGATTATCCCTACAGTATATTTTTAATCTTTTCGCCGCCGTTGACTTGATGCAGACATCGTCCACACACGCCAATGACAGCTGAAAACCACAGCTAATTTCAACCTTATGTAATGACAAGAGCTGCCTGGGGTTCCTGAGGGCAGCGTGAGGGTGTTAGGAGGAAGTAACACCAATTGATCAAAGAAACTCTTTATTACTCGGTTCTTGTAAATATACATGTTAGGTTGACGCTGAGACAAGCAATATGTTTTTATATTACAGTAAACCATCGTGTTACTGTACAACACTGAAAGTGGCCAAATGCCATACTTCACCTCCCCCGAAAGTTCCGTTCACCTAGTAAAAAAAAATTACCTCATTTTACTTGATTAATTGTTTCTCTGTTATTTTAAAGGAAAGCTAAACATTTCTCGTAGTGAGAAGTCACAGAGAGAACATTAATTTTATTAATTTACTTATTATAAGTTTACACATTAAAGAAAATATCTAATAATTTGTTCTGTATTAGTCCTAGTGTCACTTTGAAATTTAAAAAATTACTTTTTATTTATGAATTTGTTGATAATAGTGGTGATTATTATTTATATCTTTAATATTTGAGTAACTTAGTTTAATTTTAATTTAAATACGTTTAGTTTTAATTTGTAATTGTATTAATGTTGAATTCTGTACTTAGTTGGATGTGAATTTGTTTACTTTAAAAATAAACATCTTTATTATTTTTCCATTTCTTAATCTCTCCACGTCGCTTTATCATTTCTTTAAAAAAAAATTAAATATAAGAATTGGAATGTTATCTTGTGGAATCGGTACTTTCTTTGTAATCCTAATGCCGTAACTGGGAGTCTACTGCTCCAAATCGGGCTACGCATCGGTACGCACCCTTCACATCTCAATAATAAAAAAAACAATCATCGTGGGCATGGTCACCCTAACATCAATAATATGGGCATATCAGGTCGCACATTTTGGTGAGCCTGTAGTAATTAGAGTCACAAATACATTAAGACTAAAAGTCTCCAAATACTTTCACAGAGGACTACGGTTGGTGTCACCATCAGGGATGAAAATTGCGAAAGAAACATTTTGTTTTTTTCGAAACATTGTATCTTTTCTATAAAATACATGTAATTTTCGAAAAAAAAAACATATTAGAGGTTCGTCTGAGAAATACAATCATACACGTATAATACTTATTTCATACTGTGTATTTTTCATATTAACAATCAAAGGGAAATAATCTTGCTTCTTAATCAAATATCCTCACACTTTAATCAATACAAGCTACTTCATAGCAGTCAATACGGATTTACCAAGGGACGGTCTACAACTGATGCCGGTTCTACTTTGGTGAAACATATCTTTGATGCCTGGGAAAGATCACTGGATGTAATTGGAGTTTTTTGTGATCTCTCCAAAGCTTTTGATTGTGTTGATCACGTTACGTTAGTGCGGAAGTTAAGCTACTATGGCATCAAAAACGTTGCACTAGATCTTATTACATCTTACCTTGCTCACAGAACTCAGCGGGTAGACATTAACAAAACACAATCTTCTGGGTCATCTGTTGCTATGGGAGTGCCTCAAGGCTCTATTCTAGGTCCGTTCTTGTTTTTAATCTATATTAACGATCTCCCATATGTAGTGCGCGATAAACATGAAATAGTCTTGTTTGCTGACGATACTTCACTTATATTTAAAGCGGATAGGAAACAGGATAATTTTAATGACATTAATGATGCATTATCCACAATTGATGACTGGTTTACGGCCAACAACTTACTTTTAAATGCCAAAAAAACCAAGTGCATTAAATTTTCATTGTCCAATGTGAAGCGAGTGAATGCGGCTAGAATAAGACTGAAGGATGAGACACTGGAATTCGAGGATAGAACAGTATTTCTAGGTGTCACTCTGGACTCAAAACTGCAATGGAGTGCGCATATATCCACACTTGCATGTAAACTAAGTTCAGCGGCTTATGCGGTAAAGCGAATCCGACATCTTACTGACGTCGAGACGGCGAGACTTGTGTACTATAGTTATTTTCATAGTGTTATGAGTTATGGAATTTTACTGTGGGGAAGAGCGGCTGACATCCAGACCATCTTTGTATTACAGAAGCGGGCTGTACGTGCTATATATCAATTGGAGTCTCGTGTTTCGCTTGGGGATAAATTTAAAGAAATCAATATTCTTACAGTCGCGTCGCAGTATATCTTTGAGAATATCATGTATGTACGCAAACACATACACGAGTTTAGGCATAACCGCGACGTTCATAATTTAAATACTAGAAATAGGGATAAGCTCGCTCTTCCAGGTCACCGTCTCCGTAAGGTAAGCACTTCGTTTGCAGGGAACTGTATACGTTTCTACAATAAGATACCATCTGATATCGTCAATATGCCGTTCAATAAATTTAAGTCTCACATCAAGCGCTGCTTGTTGGGTAGGGCATACTATACTATAAATGACTTCATTGGTGACCAAGATGTATTTAAGTAGTGTCTAGGCTATTACTTATTTAAGGTAATGTCTTAAGTCTAGGTTATTTCTGATACTTCTATCTTGATAAAAATTCCTTTAAGCAAACTGTGTATTCAAACACGAAATTGTATGTTTACTTTTGTACTTTATCTTTATTAGTTCTTGTGTGTACAAGACACTTTTAAATGAGAGCACACTGTGATGTTTCTCGCCGGACAGCTATATCACACAATATTACTTTTATGTTGTCCGGCAGCATGAGCACGTCATGCTCGCTCAAAGGTCTTTGCTTACGGCGGCGTCGTTGATCGGGTCGCCACCTTCCCGAACACATGGTTGAGGGAGGCGATGGCTGAGATATGCGTCATACTCGTGAACGGGTGCTGTTTGTGGGGTCCGGTCTGTTCACGTCTGCAAGGACTTGTTGCTCAGTTAATGATACCAGTTATGGCTTTTGACGTAGAGACCTCGTCGTGTTGTTCTCCTAGTCATTATTTTTAGTTTCATGTATTTGACATGTAATCTTGTTAATTTTTACATTTATTTGTAATGTTTTTAATTTTGAATTTGTATTTTTTTTTATATGTGATAGTTCTAAAAATTTATATTTGTTGCTTTATTACCTTGTAATGTAACTTACTTTTAAGTATTATTGTATTTTATGTTTGAAAAAATGACCTTCTGCTGGAGTTTCTTGCGGCGCTTCTTCTCCGCAATGATGGTCTTGTCCGAAGCGCTAGTAGATTCACTGTATATTACCGACGTGTAAAAGAGCCTGTATGTGGCCAATTTACTAAATAAAAAAAATAAAAAAATAAAAAAAATATATATATATATTAATTGAACAATGATGTACTTTATGTAATCGAATTAATGACTCGGTTGACACAAAATAAACAAAGTAAGTGTAAATTATTGGAAAAAACAAACATTCTTTTCTTAGTACTTTAAATTGGTTATTTAATATTAACGTAATTATTGCTTTTGTTTTTCTGTCTATTTTGTTGTTTGTTATTTTCCTGTTTGTACAATAAAGTAATTTACATACATACATACATATTATTCTACAATTCAATGTCACTATCACAATCATAATCTAATAATGCGAAAAATACATCGTAAAATACACGTAAAAAACTTAAACTTGCGAAAGATTCAACGGAAGATCTGCAACGAAAGATTCTGTATTTTATTGAAAAATACAGGAGCGTTTGAAAGATACTTGTATTTTACCAGTAATTTTCAACACTAGTCACCATGATCAAGTTAAGGACTAGTGCTTTAACTTTTTATTAACTACGTGGGTGACTAGGAAAGTTTTGAGATGTGGCAATTTTAAAAATAGAACTTACATGAATTGCACCTTTTTCATTTCCTTATTTATTTGAAATTCGAATGCCTCTAGCTATTTGACGATAAATAAAAAAATAAAATTGACATTTCCATTTTTTCATTACGATTCCCCCGTTTTTTCTATCAAACAGTGAAGTGTGTAGACCAATCGTGTTTGACGCGTTACGTCAAAAACGTCCAAAAACGGGATTGCGGGGGCTATTTTTGCATCAAGACAATGCAACACTGCACAAAGCCAAAATTACCGAAGAGTTTTTGAAGACCAAAGGAAATTCAGCAAATGAGCCACCCGCCTTATAGTCCCAATTAAGCTCCGTGCGACTTCTTCCCCTTCCCGAAAGTGAAGCTTGGGCTTCGTGGTGTTCATTTCGATAGCCCGGAGGACGCTTGGAATGCTTACATAGCAGCGGTTGAAGACCTCCCGAAGGAAGAGTATCGCCAATGCTATAAAGCTTGGTTTAGACGAATGTATCGATGTATAGAGACTAATTGAGACTATTTTGAGAAATTGTAATTAAAAAAAAATACTCTTAAGCCAAAGTTTTTTGTCGTATCTCAAAACTTTCCTAGTCACCTAGCGTATGCACCGGTCCACATCGAACATTTCAATCTCATTATAATTTGCAATTTTTATCCATATGTGAATCTGTTATCTTGTAGAAGTATAAATTTCTTCAATTACATAAAGTACAACTGATAATATTTGATTCTTATCGTATTTCCGATTAATTAAATAATTTTGTTTAGTTGTGTTGTTAATTATTTCATTATAAGTGTCGCGAGCTGATCGAAGGATATCAAATTTACTTCATTACTTTATAATTGTTGCATTGTTTCGGAGAATGCACGCGACCTACTTAAAAATTTGCCGTTGTAACAAGCGCCGGATATTGCGACATCCACGTAACTTGTTTACGATTCAATGATTATTGTAAGTGACACTGGAATTTATAATTTATGATTTTAAACATACATATTGGTATGGAAAATTATGAAAAGTTAAAACTTATTGAATGTTAGCGTCAACCTCTAGATAATTTAAAAATGACAATTGAAAAGAAAAAATATACTATAAACGGAAAAGATTAGAGAAAAAAGAATTTACGTCACAGTTGCGTGATCTGGAGGCACTGCTATCCTCGCCTTGGTCTTAGTGGTGGCAGCTGGTCGCGTGGCATCGGTGCGATCCTCGCAGTCGGCCTTCTGCCCTGCATGCTCCGCTGGTCTGTGGTGGTCAGCCGCTGCGCAGGCATGATGAATGCCGAATTCGGCAACTGGACCGCTGCTGCTCTCGATGACGGGCAGGCATAACCCTGGACTCCTCTTGATTTGCGAGCCGGGAAACCCTGGACAATGCTCTTCTTTCTTCGTAGTTTTTTTTATAATCCTTCTTTATTTCTTAATAATTTTCTTCACAATCTTCTTGTAAGACTATCAGAACCTTCAATCTTCAAAATTCTTTATTAAAATTGTTCATCTTAATTTATTCTTACTATGGTAGTGTTCTTCTTAAAATAATTTAAAAATTCATTGGTATCATATCTTCATTGTCGCTGCTTCGCAGGAACCTTCATTTTCTTCGGCCCTCTGCTATGGGTGGTACGTGTCGCCATGAGATATCAGACTTCTTATGGTTCTTCGGTTCTATCTGGCCATTTCTTCTTGATTTGGTATCTTGGTTTAAGTGTTCGCAACGGTGTTTTACGGTTTTCAATTTTGTTCAAATATTCCTCTTTGGTTCGTTAGGCAGGGTCGCCATGTAATAACAGGAACTAGTTGGGGCTCCTGAGGCAGAGTGAGGGTGTAGGAGGAAGTAACACCACTTGTTATGTATGATCAAAGACACTCTTTATTACTCGGTTCTAGTATATATGTTATGGACAAAATGATATATCGGGCATTTTTATTATGACCGGGCACTATGAAAAATGCCCAATATGAGAGGGCAATTTGATAATACTTATTCAAATAATCAAATTGACTGGGCATTATACATAATGCCCATTACCATACGTCGTTATCGCGGGGGCAAAAACGATTTGACAGTACAGAAAGATTATGAATAACAGACATGAAACTCATTTTGAGGAACATTTATGCCTACGAGTTTAAAATTTATCAACATTTCTAATATCCGACCTCCATACTTGACTTAAGTACCAATACATACTTAAATAGATTAACAATGCCGTCGCAATGCAAACTCATTAGTCACTTTTCCTATCTGACATTGTCATTTATTAGTAAGGACATTATCAATTATCCGTACTGATAACTGTGTTCACAATATAATTATATTAATTATTGCAGAGTGCTTTTAAAAATGCCGCGAAGGAAAAAAAAGTGCGATTAATTTGTGGAGTTGTGGATAAAGGATTATCCTGAGTTACAGGCTCGCGATACAAAATTATATTGCTCTAAGTGCAACGTTAGTTTCCACCAAAGAAAAGTTTCTATGGAACAACCTTTCAAGTCGGAAAAGCATACATCTGTCAAAAAAGATTTTAGGATGGAATTGACCAAATTTATGGTAAGCTGTAATATACCATGATCTCAGTTAGAAAATCCCATATTCATTTTATTTTTGGAAAACTGCGTCACTGGAAAGTTTGAAAAAACTGTGGTCCCTTGAGAATGTTTGTTGAGGCAGAATAACGTAAACCAATTATACGAGGAACAAATGCAAAAAATTAAAGAGGAGCTAGAAAATGCTTATATTTATGTGAGTGTTGATGAAACAACAGATGCCAGGGGTCGTCAAATTGCTAGTGTGATAGTCGGTGCATTGCTTGAAGATGCAGTCGGAACTCCACATGTGTTGTCAAGCAAAAGTTTGAAAGAAACTAACGATATAAGTATAACCGATACCGTCAAAAATTCACTGGATGATTTATGGGGTACCAACCACAATAAGCATGATAAAGTACTGTTATTATTGACTGATGGTGTGGGGTACATGTTAAAAGCGGGTAGGAATTTGAAAAAAGTTTACCCAAACGATCTCCATGTTACATGTTTGGCTCATGGTCTTAACAGAGTTGCTGATCAAGATCGCGTTCTTTTTCCAGAAGTGAATAGATTGATATCAGATGTAAAAAAGTTTTTCGAAAATCGCCAAAAAGAACAAAGCATTCAAAGAAATGGTTGATGGAATCCCCTTGCCGCCAACAATTATTCATTGGGGAACGTGGATTGAGGCCGTGACATACTATAACAAGTATTTCGCAAATGGAAAAAAATATTTAAAAAGCTAAAACAAGTTTTGGAGAAAAATACTGGATTTGGCATAATAATAAAAAAATGAATCGATACAAGGGAAGGAAATAATACTTGAATCATCGTTACGAGTTTGTCACACTACTCGTTTCAAGTACGCACTATTATTACTTCTATCGTTTCAAGTACGCACCTACAACAACAGTTGAAGTTGAAAGATCTTTCAGTCAATTGAAATGGATATTTTCTGCACGACGCCGCACATTAACTGTAGAAGTTTAGACAAAATCTTTATAATCGATTACGAAAACCAAATAAAATACAAGTGAAAAATTACACACATTTCTGTCTTATAATTTAAGTAGACGTTTTGTTTTCAAGACAATACTGTTGTTTACTAGAAAACACAATAATGATACAGTCACTGGACGCTCGGCGTAGTCTTAAGAATACCCGCTTCTGACAAAGTAAGAAATGCATGGCGACTCACATAATACTTTAGGAACGGCTAAATGCATTAATAAAATTATGAACAGTGATGTGATGTCTGTAGGGTACTAATACTAACTCGGAGGCTGCGAGGAGTTGGGCGCCTGAGGCTTGGCGGGTGGAGGCGCACGCGCGGCGTGCTCGGCGGTGCGCTCGCGCAGCAGACGCAGTAGCAGTGTGAGCTGCTCGCTGGTGACGCCCCACGCTAGCTTCGACGAGCGCAGCTGCACGCACAAGCTCGTTGCGCGCCGCGTGTTCGCCGACATCAGCCGCGTCATCACCCTATACACAAAAAGGTCGCTGGATAAAACACATTTTTATTTGTCAATATTATCTCTAATTAAATGCTTGCATATCTATATATATAAAATAAGAAACTGACTGATCTCTCTACGCACAGCCCAAACCGCTGGGTCTAGAGATTCCAAATTTGGCACGTAGGTTCCTTATGACGTCTAGGGGTACACTAAAGGCCTGTTGTTTGATCAGTAGTTAAACGAACTAATTGTTAAAAATCGTGACTAACGGGTCGGCTTAAAGTAATGAGAATTACAATTTTGTTTTATTGTTTTATTAAATCACTTGTTAGGTTATATAGCTTTTTATTATATCAAAATAAACTAAATTCAGTATGATAATCAATCATTACAATATAGCGAAAACTCCCCCATCTTCTATTTTTCGTAGCTTTCTTCTTACCGTTTTCATCATACGTTGGACAACATATATTTTTTCATTTCTTAGTTAATTAGTTGTTTTTGTAGCCTGCGCTTCAACCGAGGCTGTGATTTCGCTTCCCGCCCCACACTGTAAACTAGTCTACTGAGAATTACCAAAAAATCCTCCATTGGATGAGCTATAGGGACGTTCGGAGGGTTTGAATCCTTCGGTATGAAGTGAACGTCACGCTGTTTTAGTCAATCCTGGGTGCTCCCTGCATAGTGATACTTTCTTCGCAACTTCCTGCACTTCTTTGGAATTTCTTCAAGCTGTTTTTCGGAATATTTGGGTGCTTTTTGATGCTTTAAGTGTTGAACATTGTATTTCTTTAAAATATCCCTTACTCAGCCAAGGGAAACATCATATTTTACAGCTAACTTATCTGGGACTCACCCACTTTGTTTTGTGCAAACTTTGCCACTTTCCTCCGGCCTCGATCATTAAGAATGGGTGTTCTTCCCGTTTTTGGTAAATCTTTATTCCTGATTTCAAGTTCCACCGCTAGATCAGACATTCAATTGCAAACGGAGGTACATTATCAGCTTTGAAGTGAGAGACCACTTCAGATTTTTCACGCTGTCCAAACCGGCGCTAGACACATTTACGTAATAACTTCCTCGCGGTTTTTTTTTATTAAACCAGCTAATCTTTTTTTCCTTTTTAACAATATTGACATATTTTCTATTTATTATAGCTGTTAAACTTCTTTTTGTATTTTTTTATTGCCTTCTATTGTCAATTGAATACCTTCTCATTACTTTAAGCCAACCCGTTAATGGTTAAATCTCAAGGAAATGTGCCAATTTTCGATTCCTTTTTCGAATATTAACTATTCGTTTAGTTAACTACTGATCAAACAACAGGCCCTAAGAAAGGATTTTTCAAAATTCACCCCCTACGTAGGTAAAATAGAGGATGAACGAACATTTGTATGAAAGGCCGTCCGTTTTGAAGTTATAATTATCAAATTTTGTGTTTAGGTCGACTGTTGAAAATTAATTTATACGGTTATATTGATTATTTCATCCCCGAAGGGATGGAAAGGGGTAAAACTGACTGACTGATCGATCAACAATTGTGTAGCACGTTTTCTATCACTAAATTACTATTATAAGCAGATAATTCAATTGAACTATGATTTGGAGAACGATTGTACCATTACCACAGCATTAGTATCAGTTGTATGTATTTTTTTTTTATTAAAATTAGGTTCTTCAAAAACATGGTCCAACATTGACATTAGCTCGAGAGTACTTAATATTTTCCCCACCCCGAGAAGTGGCGCCGAAAGTAAAAGAAAAACAGTCAAAATTGATCAGCTATCACGATTTCAAATAGGTACATAAAAACATCACACAGATAAATTATTAGTCGAAATACATTTCAATGGATATTATGTTTTATTTGAAACAACGAAATTACTTAATATTTCAGCATAATAAAATGTTTGGCTTGCCGATAATAATAAAATTTATAATTTGTACAAATTATTTTTCGAGTCCTGTATTACCATCGCAAAAACCTAAAGGTTTCATATTATTACCAATTTTAAGTAGTACTATTACGAAATAACGGTTAAAAATCATAAAAGTAACAATAAACCCATCTGTCGTACTTGCATAAAAAATAAATCGTTTACAATCGGAACATACTACGCTAACTAATAAATAGCGTAGTTTTATCCGGGACGAACTAATAACTTGCAAATCAACAGAAATATTTCTTAAATAATAAATAAAACATTTTTTACATTGCATCTACTGATTGAACATCAGACTTTCCTCTCCCGTAAGTTTCATCCGTTTGTTAACAGTAAATGTCACAATTATCACCGACACGTTGTTTTTCTTTAGCTAAGTATAGCTCGTTTTCGTAACTTACTCTATTTTGTATATAGGTCAAAGTGCGTAATATACAGTTATTGCACATAACTAAGATACAAATTACTTGAACGTTATGATAAACTTTTAATTATAACAAATCGTGCGCCGACCAGCTACACCACGCCAACTTTACTTAGCGTCGTTTTAAGAAACATTCCCCCGCGCGCTTCCCGCGCGGAGTCAGCTAAGTGTATTTAGCGGGGTATAGTTAGGGTGATATTAAAAAGTACGTTATTTGGCGCTTTATAACTCTAAAAACTATTTTGTTTTCAAAAAAATTCAAAGCCCAATAGAACATTTTGGCATCAAAAACGCAAAATCGTCAAAATTCGAACTAGCGTAGTATTAATTGCTTGCGTCGAATTTATGTGTGGTAAAACGGAGTTAATACTAAGTTGTATAAAGCGGCGATCAATTAAAGTCTGTTCCTATTCAGACTGCCAATGAAAATAACAAGTATTCCTGACTGTAAAGGCCCATTTACATTATACAACTTTCTTGCACATTCCATACAATAAAATTGATGAAATAAAAAATTGCTCAGTCTAAACCTTACGTTTGATACAATTCTTAAACACTATTATTGCAACAAAATAATTGCATACAATTATTGCCGATTCTTGTACAAGAAACTTGCATAATCTAAATGGGCCTTAACAGTGGCGGTACTGCCATACAAGCCCAAAAGCCGGGCTTGCCTTAAAAATATAACAACGATCAAAAATAGAACTATTTCAATTCGCGCTCTCATTAAATTTTTCAAATAATGCAACAGCAGCGTAGTACCGAATTTGATCGCGCTCCGCCGCCGCACGGCGGGCAGCACTGCTGCGCGCTGCGACGACCCGAACTCGCTTGAGACACGGCTAGTCATCCCGCTCGCACGCGCTGGCTTGCAAGAGGGCTTCTATCTTAACCGGTATATCTCTTTCTTACGCATTAGAACTGCCTTATAATGAGATATAACTATTCATAGGTTCATATGGCAAATAGTACGAGATTTTAAGCCCTGCTTGAGTCTGAAGTTGCACACGAGTCGATAGTAAAATGCGAAATCGCGCATGCGCGTGTTGAGCCGCGTTGACGGCCGACTTCACTTCTATTTATTTGCTTGCACACATAATTGCACCAATATTAAGTTATGTAGTAAATATATGCATTGAACAGGGATTTTTTCCTGAAAAATATTTTTGTAAACTACGAGTATTAGTTAAAAAAGTTTCACACACAACGAGCCGCCGGCCAGCCGCCGCCAGCACCGCCGAGCCCCGCATGTATTTGTATAATTTCCTCACATTTTTTGAGAAAAGGATCTCGCAAATATAAAAAAAAACTTGAAAAATTATAACTCAAATATTATCCACTTCCAAAAAAGATAGAAGCGTCATGTTTTTTTAAAAAAGCGACCTTAATTATACGTACAATATAATCTAAATTACAAAAAAACCGTGCCATTACTTAAGATAAAAAAAAATCCTTTTTCTTCATTTTTTTCAAAAACCACAAGCATTTGAGGGTTAATATTTGGTAAAATTACATCATACATTAAGGCAAATATTCCAGTAAAAGGAAAACCATTTTCTCGCCAAGGGCAGTTTCACCATGCTTACCCGGCTAGACCCTTTGAAAAGTTACTAAAATATTTCTGATAATTTATCAAAAAAATGGATTGCCAAACGAAGCGCCATTGTTGATATCCATATTGAGCGTAATCATGGCAACCAAATAACAAATTGATGAATATTAATCATGATTTAATGAATATGTGATGATTTAATGGTTTTGTTTTTAATATATGTCATTATTAAACATCGGTATCGGTCAACGTTCAACTTTCGTGGCACACGGTAAGGGTAGCAAAAAAGAAATACATTCGAATATTTAATGAATAATATTTTTTATTTGCCATGTTATTTTTTGTTTTTATTATGCTGCAACTCACTGTACCTATATTTATACTGTACTTATACTTAAAGTTTATATTCTAAATAATGTCATAGAACGTTAATACTCATTTTGCATTCGAAAATTAATATGTGCCAAATAGGTAACAAATGTCAATTGAATTGTCACACCAAATAAATATTAGTCACTGTGGAAAGTGACCTTTTTTAGTCATTTAAAATGGATATATTATAACAGATGTCAAAAGGTTAACAGCAAAATCCATGGAACCACTTTTAGTAATTTATTCAAAGCCTTAATTCATTTTTAGAGTCTTTCCTTTTGTTTATTAAAAATAAAGGTTTAAAATACTAGATGTATTTGTTTGTATTTATTTTTCTGCAACCCGTACTCTGCCATGAAAGTTGAACGTTGATATACCGATGTCAAGTCATTGTAATTGTTGTTAAAACATTTTTAACAATCTATTATACAAATTAGGATGTTAAGTTTTCACAAAACGCCAAGACTGATATCCGGAATGACCGTAAACATGGTAATAACAATGCTATAATAATTATTATAAAACTGTTATTACCATGGAAACGTTCTTTATAGAATTGTTTTCACGCTTCGGTTACGCAATAGGTGTATTCTGATACCGTTAGCGATATTAATATCAGCGGTTTATAGTACGCGAGTAGATAAAATATGTTTGAGTATTTTATGGGAGTAAATTCTAGGATTTTATATGTGAAAACACGAACCTTTACGATTAAAACCGAGATGTCCCGAGTGTCTAAGTGGAAATAATTGTACTGTATAGATGAATTACCGAGAGCGTGGAATTTCATAAATGTAGTGGTACTGTGTATTTACAGGCATTCTATATTTAAATTTCCTCTACTTCTCATACCATCAGCATAAAAAGAGTATTATTATATATTAAATAAGTAAGTACAAAAATAATTTCAGCGTCAAATTCTAAATACTTTTTACAATGGACTAAAATATACGTCTTATTTTACTGTATTCTCGCAATTTTCAGAATTATTTTGACTGGGCACGTACGACTGTAAGTTACACAGTTTGCAAAAATTATGGCAGAAAGTACCAGTAATTTTGTTCCGATTGAGAGTCAAAGTAAAAAAATAATTTTAAATGTCATAAATACTTTGAACTCGAACTAATGAAAAATTTAAATTCACCTTACACCGCTTCCCAATTAGTTGAAAAAGCTACAGGTGTTTCTCTCTCTACTATTTATAAAATTATGACTAGAGGAAGAGTGACAAATTCACAAAACCTAAAAAATTCCCCTCTCCGAGTAAGAAAAAGCTACGTACCCTACTTGTCCGTCGGCAGTAGATGATTTTTGATCAATAAGTCATCAGGAGAACTATATTTATATCATTTTCATCTGTCCCATACCTAAGCAATTTCCAACCTTAAAGATGAAAAATTTAATAAATGATAGCGACTAAAAGCAAAAAAAGGATATACTTATTCCACTTGTTTAGGAAAATCTCATTAAATTAAGAAAAAAACTTAAATGGTTTTCTTTTTCACGCGAATGCGAATTCCACGCTCTCGGTAATTCATCTATACCAACAGTCGTTTATTAGTCGTTTTGATACCAAGAAATGTAGACTTTCCGCCAGGGGCACGTTTTATAAAGCTACAAGTTACAATTTTACAGGTCTAAACTGGCAAAACTACTCAAATGGCTGAACGTCATTGGTCAAGATTGTGTCAAATGAAAACTTTTAACCTGTAAATTGTAATTTGTCGCTTTATAAAACAGGCCACAGAAGGTGGTTTTGCGATCTAGTCGTTTTGCTACTAAGGCATTTTAAAAATGTTGACGTTCCATGAGGTGGGCGTTCTACGAAGCGAACTAGTCGTTTTGATACTAAGCCATTCCGAGATGAAGGCCTTCTTCTCGGTGGTCGTGTTGCTACCATGTCATTTTGAGATATAGACTTTCTGCATCTGTGGTCGTTTTGCGATTCAATCGTTTTGTTACTAACCCGGTATCCAATATCTTGCTAAACAAAATGTGTACAAACTGATTAATTTCACAAATATATCATTTTGCTAACCGCATTTTTTCCTGAAACTCTAAATATTTCAGGATTTATTTCAGGACTATCTTGTAGACCACTGTAGGTTAGGTTAGGTTAGTTTCGGAAAATAAAGCGTTTTGCAAAATATATAGGTATTATGTTTGTGCAATGAATCAGTGTGTAACGATTTTTAGCAAATAATGGTAAACCATAAAAATCACATACGTTTTTGCTTATAAAAGGTACGTGTAAAGTTTTTTTACCTCAAAAATTAAGACAAAAAGCGCATTTACAATTTATTTTTTTCTATACGAAACAGGCCGTTACACACTTTAACTTAAGACGGAGCAACTATTAGTGTTGTGTTCCAACTCCTCAAAAAATACTCATTTGTGTAGTATGGTAATTGCTATCCAAGTCACCCCGTAAATCATAGTATCCCGGTTAACGTTATAAGAATTTAGTTTAGTTAGGGCCGAGTTCACCAACAATTAAACGGACGATTAAGTCTTAATCAGCTGTTAATCAATACATTTGACACCCGTTAAACCGCTAATCATCCGTTTAATTGTTGGTGAACTCGCCCCTTAGACGTAAACAGATCACTACGCTAGTGTAGTCAATAATTATATTCTAATATACGAGGCATTACAAAATCTATACTGTATGCCAGATAGCATGGCAATACAGGACATTAACACCCCTCTACCAAGAAAAGGCCGTTACTAATAACTACACTACCTATGTTCGAGTATTGTTTACTTTCGCTAATGTATTGTGGTACCGGTAATACGTTCATCTAGTCAAACCGCTTAGCGCTGCAGGGGTTGTAAACCTTGACGCTTACAATTATTTTATTTATTTTTTCTTTTAGTGAATTGTGTTTTTAAATTTAAATTTTAAGCTTAAATATATATTTATTTATTTATTTATTCATTGTAAAGTCTGTACATTTCATTTGCAGGTGCAGGTGTTACATTTATGAGGTAAGGTTATTAGGTTTCTTTGGTTCTTAAATTAAACTAGGGCAGTAATAAAGAAAAATACAAAAATTATTTGGCATTTAAGTTGCATTTTTGGTAACAGATGTTTCGTTTTAGCAATATTCTTGTCGTACAAAATATGGGTCGACGACGACGGCGTTTATTAGGTCCACCAGTAGATGGTCCAGCCTTCGATTTCATTCTTCTACCCCTTCACCACAACAACAAATAACGTTTACAATGAAACAAAAGAAATAACAATAACAGCAAAACGAAACAAACCCAAACTAATAGCCAAAAACAGTAACCACTAAGAGCGCTTCCAAAACTTGACCAAACGCAAGCTTACTCCGAGATGGAATGAACTTAAACAAAATGATGGACCGCGGGTGACGCACCCCTGGCGCACTCTGAGAGTGAACTTCGCGCGAAGTGTAAAAGATGCACCTTCTAAATCATTATTTTTTGGGTTGAGCAATATTTTAATGCATAATAAGTAGAAATCGAAGTATTTATAATTTTAACATTTATTTAAATCGACTTTTTCATACCCTGAATATAATATTCTAGCTGTTTCCGTGCCCACCTCGTTGGGCAATAAACAATTTTTGGTTTAGTATATAGCCTAATGACACTCAAAAATAACGTGGCTTTCTATTGGTAAAAAAAAATACAAAATCGGTTCTGTAGATCCAAAGATTACCCCCTACAACGTCACAAACTTTACCTCTTTATAATATTAGTATAATCAAAAAATCAAAATCAAAATCAAAATATTTATTCAGTAAATTGGCCATATACGGGCTCTTTTACACGTCGGTAATATACAGTGAATCTACTAGCGCTTCGGACAAGACCATCATTGCGGAGAAGAAGCGCCGCAAGAAACTCCAGCAGAAGGTCATTTTTTCAAACATAAAATACAATAATATAGAAGTATAGATTGACTTCAGACTTGGTTTTATATACTTATAATGGCATTTTAATATAAAACTCTGTTATGTTTATGCGTTTGTGTTAATATTTAAATGAAAAATATACAAAGTAGGTACAAATAATAAAGTAAGTGTAAATATATTTTTTACATCTATATGTATTTATAAAAAAAAATTTAAAAAAAACAAAAACCCGCCTTCAAAAATGCAAAAAATAACTTCTTTTAAAATGGTACGTCAGTCCAACTGCATTCTGCTTTTGGTATAAAATATTGTCGGACGCCGACTTCAGTTGGACTGATCTACCATTTTAAAAGAAGTTATTTTTGCATTTTTAAGGCGGGTTTTTGTTTTTTTAAACATTTATTTTATTTTATACTTTTTAGTGATCCTATTTATGCTGTTACGTAGCTCCACTTCTAAATATTAATGAGAAACTATAGAACATTTCAAGCTCGCCGCAGACAACGCCGCGGGAATGTCATAGTCATATTTAAACCTAAATGTGCTTCGTCATAGTCGCGCAACTACCTTAATCGAAATATCTTATCGCCACCCTTGAAATAGGTACCGTTAAGGAGTTCCGGTGGCCATCTGTGGTCTTCATCATCAGTTCCACTTCACCATACAGTACTTTTCAAAAGCAAATACACGAGTTACATTGAAAAATACCAAAATCGCTATAGGTGTGCCTATAATATTTGAGGAGTTCTTTTCTCCAAGATCCCATCATCAGATCCTGACGTGTTGACAATGGGACCAACTAGAAAGTATACCCATTAAAACAACGAATTTTTTTTTCAAATCGGGCCAGTGGTCTTCGTGTAATAGGGGGAAAAAAAAACCCGACGAATTGAGAACCTCCTCCTTTTTTGAAGTCGGTTAAAAAACAAAAGCTGACTGACTGATGTATCAACGCACAGCCCAAACCGCTGGACCTAGAGACTTGAAATTTTGCACATAGATAGCTTATACAGTGTAGAAAATCCACCCCTGAGGGGGTAAAATAGGGGGGTGAAGTTTATATGGAATTTTCTCATTTCTGGATTTAGAAGTATGAAAATAGGTATATAAGTTCTCGATTACAATTAAAAATGACCTGTGTAGGTGAAATGGACAAAATTCCCCCCTAAAGAGTTAATATAGGGAGTTAAAGTTTGTATGGAAACTACTGAACAGATTTTAAAAATTCTTTCACCATTAGAATGCTAGTACATTATCATTATTATTATTATTATTTTCCTTAAAATTTTAAGTCTCAGTTTATATAAACTGGTGGTTAATGTCATCGTAGATCGTAGATGACATAAAGCTTAATAATATTAGTGTTTAGTTAGTCGTTAGTCGTGTCATTGGTCTTGTCGGTCATCGTCCACTTGCAAAAACTTTCGCACGACTCGACATGTATTAAGAATAGCAGCTTTCTGCATCTGCATGTACGTGTGGCGACCTAGCGACATCTAACGGCAACTTGTATCAACCAACTCGCTACCTCGCTAGCGCCACCAGCGTCAGACAGCGCAACTTAAGTGTTCTACAACGCGCTAACGAAGTTTCTCCAGTCAGATGACATATATACAACTTTCAACTTCATTCCAATGGACTTCGGTCCCCAGGCATAACACCCGCCTGGAGTGAGATCTCTCTATTGTCCTCTCTTACTACATTGGTGACCCCGACGTGATCGTCATCCTACATTGGTGACCCTCGACAATGAACAATTACGCAACCTGACGACCTTCAAGCAACTATGACGCAGTTTCACAGCAAGCCAGACAACCCGCACTGTACACCACTAGCATTCTGATATATCTCCATGCCTGGTGTCTACAGTGTGCACATTACTCTCACTCAACAACGCGACTCACTGCGTCGTACTAAGAGTACTTCACGAGCAGGTACACGACTCACTGTGTACTCCACTCACTCCTCTTCTCCTGCTACGCTCGCCAACGCGGCTCTGAGCACTACTGGAGACATCCACTACTGGCACTTGCAAGCGGCAATTCAACGCACAGACTGCACGTCATCACCATCAACCTCCGGTCTCAAAGGGGGGCTGGTGTGGCGACCTAGCGACATCTAACGGCAACTTGTATCAACCAACTCGCTACCTCGCTAGCGCCACCAGCGTCAGACAGCGCAACTTAAGTGTTCTACAACGCGCTAACGAAGTTTCTGCAGTCAGATGACATATATACAACTTTCAACTTCATTCCAATGGACTTCGGTCCCCAGGCATAACACCCGCCTGGAGAGAGATCTCTCTATTGTCCTCTCTTACTACATACGTATTTCGCTTCAGATCAACGAGCTTCAAACTGTGATGTAGGTACTTCGGAATGACACCAGTGGTCGATAGCACTACTGGAACAATGTACAATTTTTCTTGTTTCCAGATTCTGGTGACTTCGTCTTTAAGGTCGGTATATTTATTATTTTTTTCAGTTATGGTTTTTTGCAGGTTGTGAGTGTTGGGAACGGCAATATCAATAAGGTAAGTGGTTTTGTTTATCTTGTCTGTGTTATGTCTGGTCGGTTGTAGTGTGTAGTCCTGTCAGTAAGTATGGCGCGGTCAAAGTACAGTTTGTGAGTGTTGTTTTCTAGTACAGGGCTGGGTGTATATTTGTAGCATGGTGTGTTAGTGTTTGGTATGAGTCTATGTTTGAATGCTAGCTTTTGATGTATGATGTTAGCTACCTGATTATGTCTCTGTGTGTAGTCTTTTTGTGTAAGATTAGGGCATGCTCCAGTGATATGTTGAATAGTTTCTGGGTGGAGGTGGCATTTACGGCATCTATCATCTAAAAGTTTGGAGTCTTTAATTATATGTTTTCTGTAATTTTTGGTGTTAATGATTTGGTCTTGGATTGCCATGATAAAACCTTCAGTCTCTGGAAATAGCGATCCGAGGGTCAGCCACCTGTTTGAAGCTATCGGGTCAACGTGTGTTTGAGCAAGATCGTGAGGGTGTCGACCATGTAAAACTTTTTTCTTCCACTGCTCTACTTTTGCATTTTCTAAGTCATTATCAATGCTAAGTAATGTGTTTCGTGTAAGGGTAAGAGGTATATGATTCATGTCGTTGTGAACTACTGCTTTATGTATATCACTATTATTAGCTTTGTGGAAGAAAAATGTTTTAATGTTATTTATTTGTTTTTGCCACAGACAGTGTATGGATATCAATCCTCTTCCTCCATTCTCTCTTTTAATCGTCATTCTTTCTATTGCGGATTAGGATGAAGGTTATGGTGTTTAGTAAGAATTGTTCGAGTGATTATTTCAATGTGCTGTATGTTGGTTTTGGCCCATTTTATAATCCCAAACGAGTAAGTTAGAATTGGAATTGCGTATGTATTGATTGCTTTTATTAAATGTTTTGCGGTCAATTGACTTTTGCATATGGCATTAACTCTTTTTTTGTATTCGTCTATTAGTGTTTTTTAATTTTAGTGTGATCTAGTCCCCTCGATTGCCGGTATCCTAAGTATTTGTATAGCTCATTCGGTTCCATCTACACTAATATTATAAAGAGGAAAGATTTGATTTTTTGTTTGTTTGTTTGTTTGTTTGTTTGAATTGAATAGGCTCCGAAACTACGGGACCGATTTGAAAAATTCTTTCACCATTACAATCCTTCATTATCTGTGATGAACATAGGCTATAGTATATTTTCAAAAAAGCTAGGGTTCCGTATGAAAACTTCGATAACGTAACCCAAGATGTGAAAAAAATACCAAAAAAAATCCTTATATCGCGTACGCTGCGGAAACTTTTGACAATAGAGCAAAGTGATGTACTAAAGTTTTATAGAGGATATCAATTTCTACAAAAAAGTCCGCGATACCATATGTCTAACTATTACAGTTATGTCACAATAACTACTTTCTCATGTTAGAATATGCAATTGTAACGCCGGTACTAACTAGGCCCCATTATTCGTACCTTGGTATAAATCCTTATCCAAATAAATTACTTCGTTTTCAAGGCTATATCAGTACCTGTAAATTACTTTTTGAATTATTCAAATCGGACATACCATTCAAAAGTTATCATGAGTGTAATAATTATCAAAATTTAAATTTAAGAAACAGCCCTCTTGACTTTAATTGGTTTTATCTACAACAGAGAATAGACAGATAGAGTTCCTGCATATTGTGTTAATTAGTGTAACATTACGCCTATATCCCTCCTCAGCAGAGCATCAGAGTGTACATGTACATACAATATACATACCTACATAGGTACATTAAATCACGCCTGTTTCACAGATGGGTAGGCAGAGACCACTTCTTTCTTTTCACTTTCAAGACTGTATGTGATGATGAGAAATCTTTTACTTAAGTATCTAAACATTTAATTAAACTTAACCGATGCATCTCTTCTCCTTTCTCTAAATAGTATAAATTAAAGTCGCTTTGCGCCTGTCTGCCTGTTTCTCCGCTAACTCCTTCCAAACCACGCAACGGATTATGATACGGTTTTCACTGTCATTTAGAGAATTTATTCTAGATGGTTTATATGTACATTTCATTCTAATTAAGTTTTAATATAGTTGAAAAAACTCAGTGTTTTCCTACCAAGTCGTCAAAAATCGTTTTTCAGGCCCTTACATAGCTTACGCTGGCTAAACCTTAAAGGCCTGGCCACGACATTGCGCGAATTGCGGCGCGGCGAGCGTTTTCTTAATACATTGCACGGTCGAGATGCGCAACGTTCTGCGGTTAGTTGGTATCACACGCAATGTATTAGGAAATCGCTCGCCGCGCCGCAATTCGCGCAATGGCGTGGCCAGGCCATAAGAGATGTGTCAAAATAATGTACTGAAGAATTGTAATTCTTTAAAAAACCTAGAGAATAGTCCGCAATGGCATATGTCTATCTCCTAAGATTGACTCACAGTAACCATTTATGTTTATGATTTTATTTTAAAATATTAGGTTATAGCGAAGCTATTCTGTCCGATTCAGTATTTAACCTTATCCAGATAAATACGTTGGTAACCTTGGGCATTTAATGTAGATTAGTTTTGTCCTTGTACAATATATTATATTTAAATAAATACTTTAGAAGATATGGCAGATTCAAAATTACGCGCAACATCAATTAGAACTCAAAACAAATATTATGAGAGTTTCGTTGTCTGCACGTATGAAAACCGGTTCTTTGCAGAGTAGTTGCTCAAAATAGGAAATGTTCAGATGCCCCAAGATAATAGGAGCATTAATCTTGAAAATGAAAACTTTTGCGTTTTAGTAAAAGAATTAGTCGACAATGTTTATTCCGAAATTAATAATATATCCGAAATTAAATCGAAGATCAATGCACCGACATACAAACATAAACATTAACATACACACACATACACACTGTGCTCGACCTGGAAGATGCTGTCATTTCCCAACGGAATTTCTCAATTCCTTGCAACCTTCTGGTTCGCCCCACATAAATTGGTTTTGAAAGAATGGTGTCCTATTATTTTACTACGGAACCTTAATCCACAAAAATAGGGGAGATGTGTACATAATGATCCCCCTAAGGGAAAATCTTTACTGTGGTCAGAGTTTAAGAGATAATCACAAGATTTAAATTGTTTAGGATAGTGAATTTATATATCTAGGGAACAGACAACAACATACAGAAAGCAAAGAAACTTTAAAATAGGCGTACCATAGATTAGACACTCACTTTTTCATTTTTTTTTAATAAATCCCCGCTCTGTGCTTGCACCTCCATGACACTCGGAGAGACAACTGGCTGGGTCGCGGGGAATACGGTTAATGAGTATTTGGATAGATATCGCTAACAGTAACTCGGATATGATGGGGAATCATTTTACCTTGAGGGATCATATTGTACACATCTCCCCTAACATCTTTAAAAACGTTCATAATAGAGTGTACAATACTGACCGGATGTGCGGATGGAAAAGTCGTTTTAATTCCCCGGGTCCATAAATACCAACGGATCTACCTTTCCAGTTAAAACGACTGCAATGTCCAGTAAAATTATCGTTTTCAATGACAATTTACGAGTCACAACAAAGTCAAACATTCAAAGTTGCAGGCTTAGACCAGCCCCCTATTTTACCATCCCGACAATGACATGATGACATTTCAGTGTACATAGCGCAGCTTATATGAAATCCAGTCATGTATCAGCGTGTTAACTTTGCAATGTATACTGAATTCTCACCTGTCACGTGTCATTGTCAAGATGGTGAAATAGAGGACTGAGCGTTGAGTGTTTTTCCCATGGACGTATGTAGCCCTTTCGCGCGTCACTTCCAGGCAAAATTTGTTTGTATTGTGCAATGACAAGTCCGCTGTAAACATTGTATATAGAGAGATTCTGTGATAGCTGGCAGTCATGATTTGAATTGAAATTAAAATCTAACGGCATCAAAAACTCAATTCCGCAAAAAGTGTCCGATAGGACGTCTTTCTAAAATCGTCATAAAATAAAACCTCTATGCATACGAGGGGTGCCTTTTAAGTTCTGTCGTTTGAAAAAACTAAAGACAATTTAAGTGTTAAATGGTATTTATTGTTTTTCAAAGTAATCACCGTGATATGTAATACACTTTTTCATTCGATAGAACCAGTTTTCGAAACACTTATTCCATTCCGAAGTCGGGGTCTCCAAAATGGCCGTTTTGTATGCCTCAACCGCTTCTTCAGGCGTCCGGTACCGTTGACCACGAAGTCGTTGCTTGATTTTTGGAAAAATTAAGAAGTCATTAGGGCTTAAGTCTGGACTGTACGGTGGGTGATCCAAATTTTCGACGTTTTGTTCTTTTAAAAACGCAATTGACTGCCGGGCGGTGTGCGAGCTAGCATTATCGTGGTGCAGTACTATACGACGTCTTGGGTTATTTTTTCGGAACTCGCCGATAACTTCTGGTAAACAAACAGTGGTATACCAGTCAGCATTAACTGTTTTACGATCTTCGAGCACGATGGTCGCAACGTGGCCACTTTTCGCTACAAACGTGGCGACCATTTTTTTCGAAGTGCTCCGTGCGCGTATTACTTTGGTCGGTTTTGACTCATCTTGAAACACCCAAACAGTCGACTGCTGTTTAGAATCCGGATCGTAGGCATATATCCAAGATTCGTCACCACTGATAATGTCATAAACGTGTTTAGAGTCTCCTCGGTTGAATTGCCGCAGAGTTTTGCGGCACCATCTAACGCGAGCCGTTTTTTGGTCTTCACTAAGTAAATGTGGTATCCAGCGTGAGATCAATTTTTTTACACCTAAGTGATCATGCAATATATTTTGAACACTGGTCCCTGAAATGCTTAATGAAGCCTCTATCTCGCGGTATGTCGCATGGCGATCTTCGACGATCAGTTGCCGTACAGCATCAATGTTTTCCTGGGTTACAGCTGTTTTTGGTCGGCCTTCACGATGCCTATCACTAAGACTAGAGCAACCACGTTGAAATTCCAAATACCAACGTTCCACAGTCCGGATGCATGGTGCTTCATTTTTAAAAACCGTAGTCAGCTCTTCACAGCACTGAAGACGCGTTAAACCCCTTTTAAAGTTGTAAAATATTATCGCACGTAAATTTTCCTTCGAAATTTCCATTTTCACAACCGACTTGTCAACTTTGAACCGACGCTGTACTAAAACGAATCGGCCGATCTCGAGACATTCATTTGTTTTTGAATTCTAAATTCAAATATTTTAAGATGATACTAGTTTTTTTTTAATAATCACGGGAGTTTTGCAAACGACAGAACTTAAAAGGCAGCCCTCGTATGCACCTATCTATAATTTGAAAAGTATATTATTCCAGATGAACTTGGATTATTTTAACTTATATTATAACCGAAGCAAAGCGAGGGCGGGTCGCTAGTTGCTGATATTGTGCCTGTGTCATCTACTGAGTAATCGCCGGGTCGGATCTTGCCTTTAACAATATGGATGGTTTTACACTTATCAAATCCAAACTGCATGTTAATATCGTTACTAAATTCTGTCGTAGTGTCTATCAATGTTTTCATTTCCTTGTCTGATTTTGCGTACAACTTTATATCATCCATGTAGAATAAGTGGGATATGCATGTTTCTTTATTATCATGTTTCAGGCGATATACGGCCTGGCGTTCACGTCTGCACCCTTTTTGTTCTTCAGCAATTATATTATTTTCTTCTATGTGCGTAGTAATTTTTCGGGTTATTGCTGATGTAAGAATTTTATAGAGAGTCGGTAGACATGTAATGGGTCTGTACTGTGATGGTTGCGTTGAGTATTTACCTTTTGGGAGCATATAAGTCATGCCTTTTGCGATAAATTCTGGTGTGTTTTGCTGACCTTGAATAATTTCTGTAAAAGTTTTAGCTATTATTTTATGAAGGACAACATTTTTTGAACCAAAAGTTGTGTATTCTATCTATTCCCGGGGATGTCCAGTTATGCAATCTACTCGTGACGGCTCCTATATCACCTTCAGTTATATCTCCGAATATCATTTCCTCCAACCCTTCCCATCTCCTTTTTTCTTCCTCTATCATCTTTGTGCTGAAGTTCCGTCTCCCAGATGCTTGTCCAGAATTGCTCTAGTTTATTTTTTTATGGTAGCAAACGGTTGTCTGAGGTGACTGTATCTTTAGGGATATTAACCTGTCTATAAAATATTTTTTCGTTAGTACTAAACAATTTATTATCTTTTTTCCGTTTTAATGCTTTGTTGTACCTTTTTAGTCTACCAGCTTTCAATTATAATTTTTGTTTCAGTGTGTCCAGATACTCATCAGGTCTTATTTCATTAGCTTCTTTTTAAATTCGGCGCATTATCATAATATTGTCTATGTTTTGTGAACCGGTTCATACGCGACGTTGCCAGATTTCAATAGCACGGCTTGTAAGACAATAGAGAAGGCTATGACTGAAACGATTTGGATTGAAGATGGCGGCCATGATGTTTTTGGAAAAAGTCGTCATGGGTATCGCGAAAATGATATGAAATTCGGCGTTTAAGATGGCGGGTAACGTATTTCGTGTTTTCGGGGATGGCAATTTCAAAAATGATGTGAGATTCGGAATTCAAGATGGCGGCCATGATATTTTTCGAAAAAGTCGTCATGGGTGTTGTGTTTCATGTTTTCGTGGATAGCGAATTCGAAAATGATGTGAGATTTGGAATTCAAGATGGCGGCGATGATGTTTTCGAAAAAGTCGTCATGGGTATTGTGTTTCATGTTTTCGGGGATGGCAACTCCGAAAATGATAACAAATTTGGAATTCAAAATGGCGGCCATGATGGTTTTCGTATTGTGTTTTATGCTTTCGGGAATGGCAATTTCTAAAATGATGTCAGATTCGGAATCAAGATTGCAATATAGCTTAGGTCCTGGAATAGGACAGGATAGTTTTTATTCCGAAAAAACATCTCAAACCTACGGGAAATCAAATTAATCATTAAAAGCTGTGAATATGCTGACTTTGTATGGACGAGTAACAAAATGACAAAGATGAAATCTCTTCTAGCCACGTGTGGGTAGTCTGATTATATTTCTGTGTACGTTGTCATCCTGTAATCCTTTTAGTTTGTATTCATTGATGTGTGCGTACACAAAAGCTACTACAGAAACACACTTTTAGTTCTCCATATACGAACTAGATGGCGCTAGCTCTGATTTGACACTCTGTATCGAAGTGTTGCCTTGGTATGGTCAAAGTCACTGGGTGGTTAAGCGATTTTCCCTATACAGCGCTATATTTCGTTCTCTGTTCGGATAGGACAACCTTATATTATTCATCCTAGTAAGATCAAATTCTGAAGTCCACGTAGACGAAGTCGCGGGCGGAAGCTATATAATATTATAAAGAGGTAAAGTTTGTGACGTTGTAAGGGGTAATCTCTGGATGTACTGAAACGAATTAAAAAATATTTTACTAATAGAAAGCCACGTTAAATATTTGTCAGTGTCATAGGCTATACATTAACCCAAAAAAAAAGTTTATTACCCAACAAAGTGGGCACGGGTACCTACAGCTAAAGAAATGCCTAAAGCTATCACATAATTAAGTAATCTTTTTACCGGCCATAGTGCTTCCATCACAGACAATAATTTTAGGTTTTACATAATACTTCTGCAAAATTTCTGTGTACTGCTCTGAAACATACTAATTTTAAACAACGTCTGGATATGTATATCTTTAAAATTCAGCTGGATCTTGAATTGTCTTCATTGTTTTGCGCAGAGTACGTCCTGTTTTTTTTTAATTCAAAATTACCCCGAATTGGACCCGAGCGAAGCCGCGGGAAAAAGCTAGTTATAAATATTCACTGACTGATTTTACTCAATTTATTTTATTTTTTTGTTTCCACACTTTTCACGTTTCACCCTGTACCACTGTACTCTAGCGATATTGGTTTTTCGCTATTTATGAATGGTTTGACGATAGATTGCTAATGAATAAGGATATCAGGATACAGATGGGGCCACCTTATTTGGCACACAGTATATAGTCTGGCTATTTATTTGATCTTTCAACCCATAACAATAAATTACCTGAGGTCCAGCTGACACCGATACAGCAATGGTTCTTGGTAAAACCTTATTTTACCGTCAGCGTCTGCGCGATCAAGGCATAGTGTTAAGTCGTCCAGCCGAACTAATCGCCTAATAAGCGGCTCAGCTTGGTCTATATCTGAAATAAGCAATATTACGCTGTTACTGTTTATCTGTAATGTGACATACAATAAACTATTGCTATTTCTATTTCTATCCATTATAAATGGGTGGGAGTTACAATCGGATTAATTTGAGATTATAATCTCAAATATATCAGGGCTGAGCAACGAGCACCTCTGCCAGGAACGCAGTCTACACGGTAACTGGTATGTTTTATTTTATTGGAAATAATCTATTTGTCGTTTGTTTTGTGTGTTTGAGACAGTTTTATGATTTAGTATACTATATGAGAGCAATACAAATGGCTCAAATATGAGAAATCCTGACACTATAAGAGATAGAATAGTTTAGTGTTAAGGAACCATTTTCCGAATTACAAGAACTACTCGTATTTCTTTTTTACACAACCAGAAAACCGAACCTGGTAAAACATTTTTAAATAACCACAAATAGATTAAAAACAATTAAAAAAAATGGGCCCGGTACTTAATTTGCATACATACTCGTTTATACAGTGGTGGTCATATAAAGTCCGTACCAACTGACTTGTCTTATTTAGTGAACACTTTCATAACCTCAAAATGCATCGTGTTTGGCTAAAACGGCCGTTTTCTGGCAACAACATAATGAATAGTTTTTTAAGATAAAGTGTAATTTTAGGCGTAAAGGGAGCATTTTGAGGTTATAAAAGTGTTTACTAAATAAGACAAGTCAGATGGTATGGAATTAGAAAAACTTCCTAAAGTCATATTTCTTATTAGATAAAGTAAACTGACAGTTAATGTATTACAATAATAACTGTTTTAATTGTAAAAACCAATATTCTAACTTGAGTAGTTATCTACACTAATATTATAAAGAGGAAATATTTGTATTTTTGTATGTTTGTAACAATAATATACTCAATAAACTCAATAACTAACGGACCGATTTCAAAAATACTTTCACCATAAGAATGCTACATTATCTTTGAGTAACATAGGCCACTTTTTATCCCGGAAAAATGAACGATTCCCGTAGGACGACGAAAATACTATTCTAAACGGACGAAATCGCTGGCAAAAGCTAGTGATAAAATAATGAAAACACGGTTATTAAAACAAGTTTTGGGTACAACTGATAACTTTTATCAGAAAAAAGGACTCGAGAACTGTCAGTTAACTTTATCTAATAAAATGATGACTGCATATAGTACCAACGATTCGCCTTAATGTATTTTTCTTAATGAAACACATAAAATGGAATAAAGTATATTCTTGAACTAAGGTAGGTAGGCATTTATTTCATATTGCAAAATTACATTATTCTATGCCACATAATCATAATTAATTCACAATAAGATCGTCAAAATGTAAAAAATAAAACAAACATAATAATAAAATAAAATAAACAAAATCAGTCAAAATGTAAAAATAAGAATTAAATTAAACAAAATAAAAATATAGCTAATTAGCTACAGTCACAAATGTCAAAAAATATATTGAATAAAAAGAACAAATCAAATTAAAACGATCATGTCAAGAGGTAATAATAAAAAATAAAAGAAAAACAACAAATCAATTAAACCTAGTTATCACTATACTCTTTTACGGAACATAGTGATTTCGTCAATAAACGATCTTTAAGTGGGCGATCGACCAAATATTCCATCCGGGGATTCGTTTTTTAGGTCTGCGGGTAGACGCTCGTAGAAAGCGGACCGTATTACGCGCGGGTTTTTGTCGAGCAGCGCCAACCGCCTCGGCACACGCTGGAGGCGCACACCATATTTTTTGAAGAGCCCCGTACAAGAGTGCCTCAGGTTTACACTTGCTAATGTGCGAAGGGCTCTTTTTTGCAAAGTGAAAACTTGTTTGGAGTCCGTGGAATTACCCCATAGGATAATCCCGTATGATAAAATTGAATGAAAATATGCATAATATACTTGGAGCAGCGCATCGGCGGAAATCATTGGCTTGAGTTTGCGTATTGCGAATATCGCACTACTAAGCCCTTTACACAGCTTAGATACGTGGTTTTTCCAATTAAGCTTTGCGTCTAACCAAAACCCGAGAAAACTGCAAGACTCGCAACGTGGCATTAGGGTTTGTATTGGCAGTTTGCATGCAGTTTGTATCATCAGCACCATATTCATCACCATCCTCATTTTCACCACCATCATTATCATCACCACCATCATCATCACCATCATCATCATCACCATCATCATGATCATCAACTAACATCATCTTACATATCAGTGTTTTTTCAGTGGTTACGCTCCATAACCTACTTAACAAATTATGATAATATATGACTGAAGGAGTAGGCATAGGTAGTAAACTAAAATGTGTAATTACACTTACCGTCACCGTCCATTGAAAAACCCTGCAATACCTACTTATTTATAATCTAAAACACAAATCCAAATGTCAAAATTTTAATCGAAATAATAATATGTTAGCGTGCCTCAAGCCGTCGACTATCGACAAGTAACCTAACATATAACATACTAACATACATAATAACATAATTAACAGTTATCGGAATAGGTAGAGTATATTTACCTAAAGTTCGCAAAAGGACATAATATAGAGTGGTTACAACCAGATGAAATATTAATTTATCTTTATTGAATTCCGGATTTCCGGTATTTTTAATGCTAAATTTACGCAATATTTGCTTACGGTATGGGATATTTTATGTTAGTTTGTGATAAAAGGGGCCTGTAACTCATTTCTTTTAAGTATCTAAATAATAGGTGGAGTATATTTACCTAAACTTTGTAGAACAGAGACATAATTGGGAGACTTGCTTGCTTCTACATTTACTAGTACCAGAAAAATACCGGAAATACGGATTTAAATAAAAATAAAATAATATTTCACCCGGTTGTAACCACTCTATATTATGTCCTTATGCAAAGTTTAGGTAAATATACTCTACCTAACTATTTCGATTACTGATAATTGAATAATTCCAGGCACCCGAATACCACGTCCGTCGCTCGCCGCATCGCATCGGAGTGTGCCTGCGCCGGCTGATAAGGAACCGGTCTACGACGGCCGGCCGCCAGCTGATCGACGAAGCGAGGAGCGCATTGTACCTTTTATATTCACTTGTTTACTTCATAGCTTGCTTGATATATCTCGATAGTTTACAATAACAATGTCTATAGCTTTAAGTACAAAAAGAGTTAAAAAGTAAACGTAGCTACATTAAAGGACGTTTAACAAAATTTAAAAATCATTTGGGTAAAACTATTTCATTAAGCCCCCATACATGTACAGGCCGATCGGTTCAGGTCGAACTGCGTCAGTTCCGCCTGACCGGATCGTGTGGCCAGACATGTAAAGACCGATGTGTTCAGGCCAAACTTCGTCAGTTCCGCCTGACCGGATCGGGTGGCCATACATGTAGAGGCCGATCGGTTCAGGCCGAACTGCGTCAGTTCCGCCTGACCGGATCGAGTGGCCATACATGTAAAGACCGATCAGTTTTTCCAACGGCCAATCGTTCAGGCGGACTGATGCGATTTGCCTTCAGGCCAAATTACACATACACGATGCTATTTTGCATCCGGTCAGTTAGACCTGAAGGTAAAACTGATCATGTATGAAGTTCTGTCCGGTCAGGGAAATCGTTCAGGCGGACGGATGCGATTTGCCTTCAGGCCAAATCACACATACACGATGCTTTTTTGCATCCGGTCAGTTGGACCTGAAGGCAAAACGGATCATGTATGGAGGCCTTTAGAGAAAGTTTCTAATGCGGATATTCGTCAACTTTCAATGAAACTAGCGAGATTACAAGCATTGTATTGCGAGTTGGATGAGGTGCAAGGCCAAATAGAGATTTTTTGTGAGTCAAACCAAGCTGAGGAATTGAACACTCGCGATTCAATCAAACAGGATTTTGATAATTCCATTTCTAGTGCCCACATTTTTATAGAAACGCATTCGACCGAAAAACCAAATTCTCCGTAGAGTAATGCGAGCACCACTTCCTCACACTGTCACCCCGATAACTGAGACGTTCTTCGTTATAAACTGCCGGTGATAAAAATCCCAAATTTTGATGGCACATATTTCAAATGGCTTGAGTTCAAAGAGTTTCTCTAGTTCACGACAATAGCAAAATTAAAAACATTCACAAGTTTCACTATCTATTATTTAGAAGGTGAAGCTGCCAGTGTGCTCAGTAATTTTGAAGTGTACGACGCGACCTATTCCGAGGCTCGGCAGTTGCTTTGTAAGCGTTATTATAACAAGCGTCCACTAATAAATAACCACCTTAAGGTTTTGTACATCATCGACTTGCATTCGAGATACCGACAAGTCACTTCTTTTTATTATTGATCATATTAATAAGAACTTGCGGGCTCTCCGCACTTTAAGGCTGCCCACGGATCAATGGGATGTTCTAATCATTTATATGGTAACAGCAAAGTTGAACAGTAGTACTTGTTACAAATAGGAAGAACATCGAAATACGCTACCAGAAATTCCCACTTTAAACCCATTCTTCGACTTTTTAAAGAGTAGGGCCGACGTTTTAGAAACTCAACAACATTACGACAAAACGAAATACCTGCCGCCACCGCCCCAGACCAAGTCACAAAGCAAGTTTTTCGCTCTTAGCTTGGTATTGAGTGCTCAAAAGGGGGGTGTGGTTGGAATGGCCGAAAGCAGAAAGTTTGACTTCGGGACTTTGTTTGGACTAGTTAGGAGATAAACATACTAAAAGTCCCCACCCCTCGGAGGTGAGCCCTAGGGGGAGGGGGGCACAAAAAACGTCCCTTTTTTGTTTTTTGTTTACTTCTTGAAAACGATGCGTCATAGGAAATGTTGTTGTATGGCATTATTAAAGCTGATAAAATTCTCTACAACTTTGATTCATACATTTTTCACCTATTTTCAATCGTTGTCTAAATATGAGCTCCGAAAAAGGGACGATCTTTTAAAAAGTGTTTTTAGCTAGGGTATTACTGCACGACACCTTGCACTTGGGACTATGCGCTGAAACTCGGCACAGTTGACTCTTAGCTGGTATTGAGTAGATTCAGACCGGGAGCCATCAAGAGCCACTGCGCATTTAGTGGGGGGAGGGGGAGGAAGTTCGACGCTGCCGCGCTTTAATTGAAGCAACATTTCTCTAAAACCATACATGTTAGGGCATGCAATATATCGTTTTTGGATAAATTAAAGACGAAGAATCTATTTTTCGAACAAAAACAATGCACTTTCTAACAAAAAAAAGAATAAAGCAGAAAAAACTAAAACCCTACCCAAGGGGAACGTGTATTCGATGGATACACCAACTCTGTAAACAGCACAAAGACAGCTGCGCATGAGCGTAGTTATCGACTTAAGCAGTCTGTCGATATAAATCTCAATTTATAAACAATGATGGATCATCGATGTCAAACCGGAGGAACATTTTCTCTCAAACAGCCACATTAAAAGCAACCTGATTGCCATTCTTCTTTCTCTCCATTAATTTTAGATCGAAAGTTAATGGAGAGAAATGTATGACAAAAAACGTGAGGTCAAAATAGCTGGTTTGATAGAGCATCCATTGTATGGGAACCTTGCACTTTTTGACTTTGCGATGTCAAAAAGTGCAAGGTTCCCATACAATGGATGCTCTTGGATGCGCTTGAGGAAATATAGGTCGAATCTGACAGATTTACTCGATACTCGCCCGAGGAGGGTAATTTAATTATAAGTAATTCGACTAGTACTTTGTGTATAGGTTGGTGTCCCGAATCTGACATGCTTCAATTTCAAATCAAACATACGCCCAGCGCTAGTTTGACTAAAAGGTCTATCCTGTCCTCAACCTTCAAGATCTTCGACCCCCTCGGTCTTCTAGCCTTATGCACAATTAAACCTAAAATTTTACTTCAAACGTTGTTGACGTTAAAACTAGGTTGGGACGAAGAAGTCCCAGATAGAATCAAAACGTCGAAGTTTGCACAATCTTTAAATTCACTCTCGTTGTTGCAAATTTCAAGACGAGTGCTTAGTAACAACGCTGTTCACATAGAGATGCATTGTTTTCGTGACGCGTCTCAAAAAGCTTGTTTCTTGTATTTACCTCAGGTCAAGAGACGCCGCAGGGAACGTTCTAATTAATCTATTGCGCGCTAAAGCTCGCGTCGCGCCTCATAAAACTACCACTATCCCACGACTCGAGCTCTGCGGCGCACTTTTGGGGGCTCAGTTAAGCTCTGCCGTGAAACAAGCTCTACGGTGTAAAATACATCGCCACGTCTATTGGTCCGATTGGCAGGCGGTTCTGGGTTGGCTCAAATCACCTGACAAAACTAAAACATTTGTCGCAAATAGAGTTGTTGCCATTTCGGAACTATCTGACCCTAATGAGGCGGTATGTACCAACAACCGCAAATCCAGCTGATTTATGTTCTCGCGGTGTAGATCCCCATAACATCATCGATGCCGATCTCTGTTGGCACGGGCCAGCGTTCCTAACGCAGCCTGGAACTTCAATGCCAGCTTCACATCTAACATTTGAGGAACTGTCTTCTGTCTTTGCTCAAGTCGAAGATATCCTCAATAGCCGACCCCTTTGTCCTCTCAACCCATCACCCGACGACTTCCAACCCCTCACACCGGCTCACTTTATAATCGGCAGGCCACTTACTTCGTTCCCGTCAGCGTGCTACGAAGACTCCGACGCCCCACTTCGCGACAGATTCCAGCGCCTAGAGCAAGGCCGCCGACATTTCTGGAAGCGCTGATCACTAGAGTACATCGCAGAGCTGCAGCAACGTATGAAATGGCGCCTTAAAGAAAAGGATTTGTGCCTAGATGACCTAGTCCTTATAAAAGACGAAACACCGCCTCTATACTGGCGGCTAGGTCGAGTCAACGAGCTGTTCCCGGGACCGGATGGAGTTCCAAGAGTAGCAGATGTGATCACCGCCAGCCTACGCCTTACGTCGAGCCCTCAACCGCCTGGTCTGCTGCCAGACGCGCGCACTTCATGAAAGCTGATGAAGCTTTCAACGGCCGGGAGGATGTTCACGCCGCTGTCGCTACGTTTACGGTCAAATGGCCTTTAACTTAATATAAACTAGAGTCATATTTCTTTCTCACCGATTAAAACACTCGCACATCACGCGATATATTTACTCACCCAATCACAGACCCTTACATACATACGTCACACACTCGTCATACATCACACGTACTCACTTCCACACTTACCTTCCATACTCTAACCAAGCAACCCAAATTTTGTACAATTTTTATTGTAATAAATCAAATTCAGAGATATCGCAGTTTTAAATTATCTCTCCTTGTTCCTGTAGGGAAAGAATAACATGATAGATAAGGTAATAACATGTTTTCGTCGTAGACTGGCCCGCAAAAAGCCTGGATTCTAGATTAAAAAAATATATACACATAAACGAAACTCAAGTAAATAAAAGTATGCAAAACAATCCCGCAAGCAAAATGTCTGAAGTGGATAGAATCAATGCCAAGTCGTTATAGAGCTGTTATTAACAACAAAGGTTACCCAACCAAATATTAATAATTAGTAAAATGTGTAACTTAGTTAAGAGGATTGTGAAGAGCCGCTAAAATCGCCTACTGTCAAAAAAAATCCATACAAATTTAGCTCCGGGCGATAACGTTTTTCACCCTCTAAATCAAGTCCGATTTACACGAATTTTTAATACGTTGTAGTTATTATAAAGAACTAGGTCTGCACGTTTGTTTTTTGTTTTTTAGATTTGTTTCATGCAATGAAATATTTTCTTGGAAAGGAAAACGTACAGACATAGTTTTTCATGATATCTACAACACATTCAAAAATCGTAAAAATCGGACTAGGTTAAAGGGGAGAGAAATGTTATCGCATTTTGTATGGAAAATTTTAGCTTCAGAATCCTATTAATACATATTCTTAGAGTAAGGCGCCTGTCATATGTATAAAACGTACCAGCAAAAGAAGTCTCCCAATTGGAGCCGGCGCTCTCTACAGAGAGGTGCTTAATGTTGAGTGACAGCACGACATCGTCCTGCACGTACTTGACGATAAGGTGGTGCACACGCAGAGTGATATTGCTGACTACACGCCGCACTAGCGCCTGCATGTAGCCCGGCGGCGCCTCAACCGCCGCCACCTTGCGGCTGCCCAACATAACACCTAATTTATATTGTTTAACCTAACCTAAACTTCCGCAGAATCGACCATTAGGTTAGGATGATACAAATAAGAGCATCATGCCAAAAGAAATTCCATACTTTACTCATTTGTTTGTTACTAGCATTAACGTACCGTCATTAATTTGAAAAATAAAACTCGTATCTGAATTTTTGCCTTTTATGTAGAAGTGTAAGTGTAAGTGTATTAGTCCTAGCGGTACGCCAAAACTTGCTGCAAATGGTGTTAAAAGCATGAAAATCGGAACGATTGATCTTTAGGCCATACGAAACAATTTGACAAGTAGCACGAAAAAAAAAAGGAGACGACTTATGACGTCATCTTTAGTTTGTAAGATTTTTTTATAAATCAAATTCAAATCAAATAAAAAAGATATAAAAAAATACTTAACGTAAATATTTTCAAAATTGCTTTCTTGGGATTGGATATGAGGCTCTTAAGTACGTATCATTTTAGGTATATTTAACAAATAATGATTCAACCGTATCATATCTGGAGGAGCCCAAATTTGGTATGTTTTGAAAACGATTTTTATTTTAATTTAATACAAGTGACTGAAATATAATGATGTGATATATATTTTTAGAATTGGCTTAGTAAGCCCTTTCATTATATACCACACACGATAGGTTTCAGAACAATTATTTTTGTTCCCTTACAAAACAAAGATGACGTCATAACTCGTCTCCTTTTTTGTTTTTTTTTTTCGTGCTACGTGTCAAATTTGATTCGTATTGCCTAAAGATCAATCGTTCCGATTTTTATGCTTTTAACACCATTTACAGCATTTTACTGAATGTCGGGGTGTACCGCTAGCACTAAATGGCCCTCAGACATATTCAGTTCAGACACTCTTTAATGGAAAAAACATTTGAGCTGGTTGGGAGCTTAAATGTAGAAATAGAGGACTTTCTAAAGAACATTGATGGAACGAACTTTACAAACTCGCCAGCAACGATTGGCTCACCGATTTTGCTTTTTTCACAGATATCCTTGAGCACTATAGTAAATAAGAAATTGCAAGGGAAGAATCAATTTCGGATGAGATTTGAAGTCATAAAAAATGCAGCTTGTCCTTTTTTTTCCAACTGTATGGATGAAAGCAATTAAACTCACATTCCGAGATCAAATTCTTTGTCGCCAGTGTGTGAAAATAAATTCAATAAATTCAATCAAATATTAATAAAAGAGCACACAGAATTTAACCCATTAATTGCCGAAGACGCGAATTCGCGTCCCATGTATGTGAAATCGTAATACCGAGGACGCGATTTCGCGTCCTCGAGTTATTTGTTTTTTTTTGCTAGAAAATAACTGTACTTAAATGCTGATACCAAAATGTTACTGTCGCGTGGAAGGCGGCGGCACTGCGTGATGAGTAAAAATATGAGGCGTCGGCAATGAATGGGTTAAAACCAGGTTCCAACATTCTGAAAAATTATTTGTCTACTCCGGATATTTTTTCAATACCGTTTAACAGAGTTGAAGAAGTCTCTTTAAAATTACAGCTCGATATAATCTAAATGCAATGTAGTACTCTTTTGAAACGACTGTTTTTTAATTCGACTAATTATAGTTTTTATAGAACACTGCCCAAAACTTTGAAATGATTATTGTTCCTGCCTACAAAATCATGGCAATGTTTGCGTCGTCGTATGTGTGCGAGCATATGACCTCCTTTCTCCATCGTGAAGATGCGAAACCTTTACTCGCTGTTTAAAGTTACGTGCTCTCAGCTCGAGCCTGCATACAATGACATCATGGACAAACAAAAGCAGTTTTATGTCACATACGCAAATATATATATATATATATATTTTCATTTCACTAGCTCGGGAAGCCCTTTTTGTTTGTTTGATATCTATTGAGAAAATCGCTTTTTCACAACACTGCTCGGAAATATGGCCATAGATGGTCTTGTTTGGGGTCACAAAACGTCACTTATAAGGACAGACCAATAATGTTTTTGTCGGCGTGTTTGCTGATTGGTCGAGAACTTGTTGTTTAACTTTAAGAACCAATGAAAATCAATCAATCAATTTTTGTGTCATAGCTCCTTAAAATGAAAAATTGAAATCGACCAATCAGAACACACCATTTTGTGTCGTAAAATATTAGGTGTATTTTTGCTAAAAGATACACATATAGTAATTCTAACTTGACCCCTAATCTCGAACCACTAGAGATGAAATTACATGGGAGATATGGCGAAACAAATACAATTTTATATGGAGTTGACATCTTCATCTCGCATGTTAGTTTATTAATCTCGAGTGCCACGAGAATGGGGGTCCAGAATAAAAAAAAAGTTATCTATGTTAAAATTGGCGGTGATGTCATATTAACATGAATTAAAATTTGAGTTTTAAATATGAATTTTTATTTTATTTCCTCTCAGTAGTTGTGAAAAGCACTATGTCTGCCTCGGTAGAAAGTGCAATTTATGGACTCGTACACTAGAAGGCCTCAACTACGTTTCGGCCCTCTATATGACTCGTCCAAAAATCATATCCTCTGCAACAATGTACTATTTATCCACATGTGAAGAAAGAGTTTTGACATTAATTGAAGGCAGCTTAAGTGATATTTGACAGCTAACAAAACGTAAAACGTTAAAAGTGCTGAATTTTTAACATCACAATTAATGAATTGCATCGAGTAAAAAAACACTTAATACAGTCTTACAACTTTATTTTAATTCATAAATATCAGCATTCAACATTAACCTTCATTCTTGTTGTAAAAACGGATAAAATATTCTGACATTCCAAGTAAATCAATGTGCGAACAAAACGCATCCGAAATAATAAAAAAAAAACTTAAGTCAAAACTTTTCAGCTAAGCCGTCAACTTTAAATATTCGCATGTTTTTCTAGTTTGTTTTGTTATTAAAAATGAGTGATTTGAGTGACGAAGACGTATTAACACCTGTGGAATTACGGGAAACCGTGCAAAATGAATAATAATTGATAGTACAAACCCTTTTTCTTATTTTCCTCGCTGTAGTGAGGTGAAAAGTTTTGTGTTATACACGGGTGAAAAGTTATTTTACGTCTCGTGTGTTGAAACACTCGCTATGCTCACTCGCTTCGCTCGTGGTCAATCATAGAATCCATTCGCTAGCTCGTGTTTCAAATGAACACTCGCAGGTAAAGTACAACTTTCCCCCCTTGTATAACAAATAACTATTAATATCAAGTTCCTTTATTCTTGCTAAATAAACCTAACCTAAAATTAACAGTACGCCGAGCTTCCAGTGGCGCCCTCACTACTATTATTGCGTTTTCTAATAAAAGTTAAGTTTTCTAGTCTTGACATCGAAGCGTACTTTTTTGTTGTACAAATGAATACACAATGTATAGCATATATGACATACTTAGTTAAAAACCTTCGTGTAGTCAACTTAACGAAAAAAGGTGACCCCTTTTCTCCATTAAATTACTCACTCGTAGTTCTATTGTAATTAAGTTATGTCTTGAGATTTTCTTGGCACGAACGATGCAACGGTAGTGACTTCCTTCTGATACTTATTTTATCGATATCTTATAATATAAGTGGCTTATATCAATGTGGCACGTTTGAAAATATATCAACAATAATACCAAAACCAAATCAATTTATTACCTAATAATTTACATTCTTGTGAAGTTGCGAATAATGAAGAAACACTTAGTAGTTTTCTATCTTCCCTTCCACTGAATTAAATCTCCCGTAAGTCTTCGACGCCGAGATTATCTTTCAAATTAACGCAGAAGTTCACAGAGTCCATTTTTTTTTCAAAAACTTCCTTCTAATCTATGATAATTATTGAATATGACTACAGTGTATCTTGGTTTTTTATTATGTATTATTAGTGTTGCACTGATGGATCAAGGATCCTGTTTCTCGTTTACTTAAATATGATATCACATTGGTACACATTTTTGAAATATCTTTAACGTAGGTGTGAATTTCAGTCTTTTCAATCTACACCTAAGAAACGAATCTGCTACGAGTAATAGCTGGAAATTACAGAAATCAATCACGTATTTTTAAACTTCTACAGAAGTTTACGGCCTGTAACCTTCATAAAGGTTTTCTTACATGATTCTCGAAATAAACGATCAATTTTTTTTCGGTAAGTTAGTAAGCAACTCAATGACGTTGAAGTGGTACTTAACAGGATTGTCGACGTTATTATTATGTCAAACACTAACCACACGGCGTTCGTGCCAGGAAAATCTCGATGTCTAGTTTTGTCATATACCCATAAGTTGTGTATTCATTTGTACAACAAAATACCATTCTTCGATTTCAAGACAAAACTTTAGTTTATTCGAAAACACAATAATAGTAACGAGGGCGCCACTGGACGCTCAGCGAAAATATTCTACCACAAAATGTATTTTTATAGTGATTCTGGACACTACTAAAATTTCTGAAATATTCCTGGCACCCTTTTAAAAAAGTTTGCCCTTAAACAGTGATATACTGTTTCGCATTAATTTACTGCTAACGTAATTTCATGTTAGTCATAGTTGTTATGGCGAATTTTTGGCCTAAAGCTGCATTTTGTGATGGAAGCAAGCCGCTTTGTACATACATAGTAGGGACCAAAATAAGCGATTTTACCCGCAGCAGCAAAACTTTCACCCCTTAGGAACACAGAAGGCGCCACTTCAGAAGGAACTTACCCTTACCCATTATCTGCTAAACTAGCTCTTATGGCGTTCTTGTTTAAGAAGGAGTAAAAATTTAAGGCCAATATTGTCGTTCTATCATAACTTATAATGCGTACTAATAGTGGATTCGTCTAGAAAGTAGTGGGCAAATTTACCTATTGGCAGGTGGATATTGATCCACTTGTTGTCATAAAAGCAGTTTGTAGTTGTTAGTGTTGCCAACTGCGGTTAACAGCTCTTTTTTATATAAATATCTCAGTCATAAATACGTGGCACTTATTAAAGTTACACATCAGAGCCGACTTCGACACTGGTTTAATTCAGCAAACAAACAAAACTTAGAAACTAATTTTAATTATTGCACAGCTAACATTATATTACTGTCGTTAATAAAAAGCTCTTCCCAAACGTAAAACGTATACGTACGTAAACGTAAACGTACTATAATAAGTGCCACCTAATTATGATTGAGATATTTACAATTTTTTATTAAGCTGTTAACCGCAGTTGACAACCCTAACATACTACAAACTGCTTGTATGAAAACAAGTGGATATTGGCAGGTGCCCACTATTTTCTAGACGAATCCACTATTAGTACGCATTAGATGTTATGATAGAACGACAATTTTGGCCCTAATTTTTTACTTCTTCTTAAACAAAAACGACATAAGAGCTATAGTTTAGCAGATAATAGGTATGGGCAAACATAGACGCAAGTGAAAGTAAATTTACCCGCCATGAAAATCATAAGTTGCTTGTGATCATATATAAATAAGACTGAATTAACAACGGTAACTCAATTCTAGGGTCAAAATGCCACCCTTGATATGAAAAACCATAGCGAAACATTATTATTTTAAAAGAAAATCAAGATAATAGTAATAAATCGGGCAAACTTGGACGGTTTCACGGTATTAGAAGAGGTTTTTAAAAACTAGGTGCTAATATCTTAAAAACTACTTAACCGATACACATTCTTTGACGGGATCTAACATAACATCACAACAAATTTACCTATTTCGTCAATAAATATGATCATTAACTAGCATGCACCATGATTGGAAGTATCCTAGACGTAAATTTTTAAGCTTTTGATATTGTCACGGTAATAAATTTTTTCAATTACTGGCCAAAATTGGGTGGCGCGCGGATTTGAGTTCAATGACCCCGTTGCCCCGTCGCATATAATCACAAATATCTCTCTAAATATTAAAGGTATTGACATGTAGTTTTTTTTATTAAATGTGTTATTAACAGCGTAATCATTTGAGTTAATAAAATAATACCCTTTTCCTGCACTTTTTAACGTACTTAAATAAATAAAAAACTGGTGAGTGCCTAAAAAAAATAACAAAAAAAGCAAAACACCGCTTTTTTGTTATTTTTTTTTAGGGATGTCCTACTTGTTCCTCAGTAGGACATACATAGAGATGAAGAAATGATGTAAATGCCACGCGACTCTACCATGGACCATGGAATGGACCGGGCAAGACAGTAAGAAATACGGTTTGGACTAAGGGTTTGTAAGAGCTCTGAAGGGGTCATAGAGAAAAATAAATGTTTAAAAAAACAAAAAACCGCCTTCAAAGAGCAAAAAATAACTTCTTTAAAATGGTAGGTAAATAGGTCAGTCCAACTGAAGTCTGCTTTTGGTTAAAATATTGTTGGACGCCGACTTCAGTTGGACTGACCTATTTACCTACCATTTTAAAGAAGTTATTTTTTGCTTTTTGAAGGCGGTTTTTTGTTTTTTTAAACATTTATTTTATTTTATACTTTTTAGTGATCCTATTTATGCTGTTACGTAGCTCCACTTCTAAATATTAATAAGAAACTATAGAACATTTCAAGCTCGCCGCAGACAACGCCGCGGGAATGTCATAGTCATATTTAAACCTAAATGTGCTTCTTCATAGTCGCTCAACTTCCTTTATCGAAATATCTTATCGCCACCCTTGAAATAGGTACCGTTAAGGAGTTCCGGTGGCCATCTGTGGTCTTCATCATCAGTTCCACTTCACCATATAGTACTTTTCAAAAGCAAATGCATGAGTTACAGTGAGAAAATACCAAAATCGCTATAGGTGTGCCTATAATATTTGAGGAGTTCTCTTGATTTCTCCATGATCCCATCATCAGATCCTGACGTGGTGACAATGGGACCAACTAGAAAGTATACCCATTCGAACAACGAAAAAATTTTTCAAATCGGTCCAGTGGTCTTCGAGTAATCGGGGAAAATACTTAAAAAAAAAAAAAAAAAAAATATCCCGACGAATTGAGAACCTCCTCCTTTTTTTGAAGTCGGTTAAAAATAACAAGTAGGTAATGGATTGGCAGAAAGAGAAGTATTTAAAAAAAAGACTGATTAATGCGGAGGGCTATTAGGGCTATGAGGACCTAAAAAGAGATGACCTGTGTGAATTTTACCACATACAATTTTATGTGTGGTAAAACAGAGTTAAGACTAAGTTTGATAAAGCGGCGATCAATTATGTCTAGTGGCTCTTGCAGGATTTAACTAAGTTTTCGTTTATATTATAAGTGCTATTTTGGTTTTGGAGGACAAAACTCCGTTATACAGAAAACATTGTTGTACAATATCGAAACGGAGTACCCAAATAGTTCGCTTAGCTACCTGGTGGACTCATTTGAGGACTCTGCTAAGCTAACCCATTCGCCTACTTCGGTAGCGTAGTCGTTGCAGGAGCCTGGAATTTGGCGGGGGCCTTCCAACTTAGTGTGACAGTTATACGAAGCTCTGCTAATCTTAACTTGTATGTAGTGGGGTCCAGGGCAAGTGAGGCTAGATCACTGTCGCCACTACTGCAAAAGACATGAAATAGGTATACCATTACTGATACCAACATCGGTCATCCATCATTGTTCATTTGGCTCCATCGGCGCGTACCGCCATATCGCGGACCATTAAAGAATTTGAATCTCACAACAATTAAACTTCACCATATTTCTTTGGTTGCTACCTATTTATTTTATTTATCGAATGTACAAAATTAACTAGAGCGTATGTTATACGCCGATTTGTGTAAAGACACATGTGTCTGAAATGCGGTGCTTGTGAGCCAAGCGTTTAAATTATACTGCGTTTAAAAAGGATTTACGATTGACTTTTCTAAGTAAGATAAGAAGATAAGAGTAAGAAGGGTTTCTTTGAAATAATCTATGCTTTTTACGTTAATTATAGGCTAACATCTTCTTATTCATGTCACAGTTTAGTCTCTTTCTCCGATTAACTCTTCCAACATAACAAGTAAGAAAGAGACAAATTACTTCATAACTTTCAAGGAGATTTTCCAAAAACAAGAGCTATTTACAAGAAAAGCGTTGCCAGCTCTTCCTTAGGCTGTTTCCTGGAGAAGGGAAAATATTCCATTTAACTGAGATGAAGAGAATGAGAACTGAGATTTAAAAAAGCCGAATTCGACCCATGTCAATATAACATTTTTAACTCTATTTAACCTCAGGAACACGCTGTTAAAATCCTTCGGGTACCTCCCGGGCACGGTGTATACATTCCGTTTGTCTTGAAGCCCAATAACTTCGCCTCATCATTCATCATCAGCCAAACGACGTCCACTGCAGGACATAGGCCTCCCCCAAGGATCGCCGCAACGACCGGTCACGTGCTACCTGTATCTACCGAGTTCCCGCAACCTTCACGAGGTCGTCGGACCATCTCGTGGAAGATCTACCCACGCTGCGTCTTCCGACACGTGGTCGCCATTCGAGAAGCTTGTGGCCCCATCGGCCGTCAGTTCTACGAGCAATGTGCCGCGCCCATTGCCACTTCAGTTTGGCAATTCTTCGGGCTATGTCGGTGACCCTAGTTCTCCTGCGGATTTCCTCATTCGTGATTCTATCAGGCAGAGATACTCCGAGCATAGCCCTCTCCGTCGCCCTTTGAGTGACCCACCTTGAGCTTTCTTATGAGGCCCATTGTAAACGACCACGTCTCAGCACCATAAGTCATCACTGGCAACACACAATGATCAAGGAGATCTTGAGACACTGCAGTATGTTGGACGAGAAGATGTTGCGGAGCTTCCCGAACGCTGCCCATCCGAGTCGGATTCGACGAGTGACCTCTTTCTCGAATCTGGACGTACCTAACCGGATAGTTTGTCCCAGGGATACATATTCGTCAAAAAATTCGAGTGTAGAGTGTCCGATCAATACGGGAGTTGGCACGACATGGCCATTCGACATGACCTTCGTCTTTTTCATGTTCACTTTCAAACCAACTTGATCGGAGGCTCCACTGAGGTCATCGAGCATTACACTGAGGTCCTCCATAGTCTCAGCCATAACGACTATATAATCGGCAAACCGAAGGTGTGTGATGTACTCGCCGTTAACATTGATACCACGCCCTTTCCAGTCCAGAACCTTGAAGACATCTTCCAGTGCAGCGGTGAACAGTTTTGGGGTTATGACATCTCCTTGTCTGACTCCCCGCTGCAGTGGAATAGGCCTCAAGTCCTGGTCCTGTAGTCGGACGGACATGGTGGCGTTTTTGTACAAACACTTCAGCACTTCGATGTACTTATAGTCGATTTGGCACCGTTGGAGAGACTGCAGTACAGCCCAGGTCTCGGTCGAATCGAAGACTTTCTCATAGTGCACAAATGCTACGCAGAGGGGAAGGATATATTCCTCCGTCTTCTATATAACTTGCTGTAGCGTATGTATATGGTCTACGCCTTTTCGGAAACCGGCTTTTTCGGGAGGCTGGAAGTCATCAAACCTGCGTGCAAGACGATTCGTAATGACCCTCGAAAACAACTTATAGACATGGCTCAGAAGTGAGATGGGCCTGTAATCCTTCAATAGAGTAATATCACCCTTTTTGAAGAAGAGGATCACCACACTTGTTCCATGACTGCGGCGTTTTCCCCTCGTGAATCACAGAATTGAACAGCGTCTGAAGTGCCTTAAGGACTGGTTTACCACTCGCCTTCAGGAGTTCACTCGTAATACCGTCATCACCCGGGGCTTTGCCGTTATTAAGGTGTTTGAGGGCCATTCTAATCTCGTACAGGCTGACGTCCGGGATATCTTCGGTATAGTGTCGGGTCAATCTAGTTCTCGGCTCTTTTGCTAGATCGGTCACGGGTTGGTGAGTTGACGTATACAGCTGTCCATAAAACCCCTCCATCTCCCTCAAGAGCTCAGTTTTCGATGAGACTAACCTGCCATCTTCGGTCTTAAGCTTAGTCCGCTGGCTTTTACCAATAGACAGATCTCTGGCAAAGACCTTTGTGCCTCTGTTACGTTAAATCACCTCTTTAATACGATTTTTATTAACGAGGCGTATTTCGTTATTTACGGATTTCGAGATCCGTCTATTGAGCCGCCGGTATGCATCAGCGTCATCCGAAGACTGCAGGATCATCTAAAGTCTCTCTTTCATGAGCTCAAGAGTTGAGTCAGAGAGCTTTTTGGATTTGGTTGAGGGTCTGGGACCCGACTGTATGGACAGCTTCCACAAACCCGTTGTTGTAATCGTCCACGTCGCTTGCTAGGCATTCAAAACGGTTTTGGAGTTCAAGCTGTAAGCTCTCGAGGTTTTGGAGCTGGATCGGTGCCGGGCGTACCATCCGGTGATGGCTTCCGGTTTTGACCGCATTGATCACAGAGACATCATTGAATATTTGCTTTTTGGTCGACATGATGAAGTCTATCTCATTCCTCGTTACCCCATCAGGACTCATCCAGGCCCACTTCCTGTGATCTCGCTTCCTAAAGGAGTTCATCATGTAGAGTCCTTCCTTCTCCATGAATCCGGCCAGTAGGTGACCCCGGAGTTTCCGGCATCCCATTCCGAAATTCCCCACTCTCAGCTCGTCACCGTCTCGTTTGCCTAGCTTTGCGTTGAAGTCCCCTATGACAACTGTGAAGTGAGTTTTGGAGGAATGTATGGCCCGGGAAATATCCTCATACATTTCCTCTACCTCATCGTCGGAGCGCGCCGAGGTCGGAGCGTAGACCTGTATGACCTTCAACGGATATCGTTGGGTCTTTCAGAGTACAAGGCACGCTACCCTGGTCGACACACTCTCGATCTTTAACACGTTGTTCACGAGGGATCTGTTGACAATAAACCTGACACCACCCTGGGATTGTTGGTCACCCTCCCGAAAAATGAGCAAGTTACTGGATTTGAGGATAATCGTGTCCTCCCCCTCTCTTCGGACTTCTGATAATCCTACGATGTCCCACAGTAACTTGCTCAATTCTTCCTCCAGTTCCTCTCGTCCGTCCTTAGCTTCCGTGTTATAGGTTGCCAGGGCCAAATGTCGTTTAGGTTGTTAGCCGGGTCTCTGCCGCAGATTAACTTTAGCACCCCCTGCCCCGCTGTTACCGCGGCCGCTACCGGAACCAGCAATAGTCTGGGTTTATTTTTTGGGCTCATTGTTGCTTTTTTTTTATTCCCTTGGGGGGGAATTGCCATAATCGCCGCGCTTGGCGAGCGGGTTGGCGATCGCAGTAGGGTGGATGATGTTCTCAGAGGGCGCTGCTGCCCGCCCTCCGGTTTATCCCTTAGTCGCTTACTACGACATCCACGGGAAGAGACGGAGTGATTCTATTCGTAGCCGGCACCACGCGGCCTATCGCCTATCGACGGACGTATCTTCGCATAGCAATCTCTTGTGCATTTTGATATGTACCGCCGCGCTTATGTACACAAGTTACCGCCAACAGCGACGGCGGCCGACTAACGCACCGCTCCCGTCAGACGGCCGTCGCCGCGCGCACACTTCGTAGCGCCTCCGCTGTCTTTCGTTCCCCGTCGCCCGCAAAACACGGGAGTGGTTCGCTTGCCAAACTGTAGTAACTAATATTTTACTAACATAACGCTATGTCTGGTAAACGTTGCAAATTCAATTAAGTATTATAATTAAAAATAAAAACATACATTTTGTCTCATTTGGTATAGGTCTACCAGAATCTCATGAAAATTTTAAAAGTAAAAAGAAATCGATTTTTATATGGCAATGTTGCCTTACGTCTGTCAATTCAAATTTCACCGCTTGTCAGGGTTTGTTATTGTTTGTTATTTTTATAGAAATATAATGTTAGTTATCAGGCAAATGTCCTAAAAGCCCTTCGATCTCAAGCGAAAAATATCATTAATAATGTGTACTGTAATATTTGTAAGGAAGAAGATGTGAATCAAACACAATCTTTGATTTAGTGCCGTGTTTATAAAAGACTAGTAAATGAAGCCAAATAATATTGATACTTTAAGGTCCGTTGTACGTTTGCAGGAATTTTACTTATCACCCCATTTGGCTTTTATGTCTGACACGTAAAAGTCTATTTAGCACCCTAAGGGCCACTTGCACAGAAAATTTAACCCTGGGTTAATACACTAACTCGAGTTAAAATTACAGTTTTCGTATGAATCTGACGTTTATTAACCCGGGTTAGTGTCGTAACCCAGTGTTAAATTTTCTGTGCAAGTGGCCCTTAATAATTAAGTGCCATTTAATTCCAGGATTACCCATTGCCACCATATGGCGAATCGTGGCTGTGCGGCATGGTTTTCATGATATTTTTAAGAGGAATAAAAAAATAATCTCGCACCTCCTCAGAACACAACATTGATTTAAGTTAAAATTGCATAATTTTGTCGCTTAGCTAAAACAATACCGCGTATGTCAAGGATTGAACGCGAATTAAGAGTTAATTTAATATAATACAAACTTCAATTTTGACCTGTACGGTATTGTTAGCTAAGCGACGATACGTCATCGAATTTTTGAAGTAATTTTGAACTAAATCCTAATAAACATAAGTACATATTATTTGCACACGATTGTTTCAATTTAACCTACTTATTATTTATTAGGAAATATAAGTCCAAAGTTGATTTTAAAGGGTTAACTAATCGTTACTAATATTATAAATCTTAGTTGCACAAACGTGATATTTTAATTTTATCTTAGAAAATTTAATAAGTCCCAAAGAAGTAAAGACTTCTACGAGGACTGAGTCCGCCACACCATGCTTTTAATGAACGCGGAAAATAAAGTGTAAAGACCTTTAAATCGTATTACACCAGAGTTGCAAGCCCTAAATTTAAATTTCCCTTTTTTTCATGAGATTCTGGTAGACCTATATCAATTCTCAATTCTCAATAATTATTTATTGCATCATTGTACGAGTAAGTAAGCGAAAGTATCGTATCTCAGATAAATTCAGTGTATATTTTACAAACTCTTTTTAAGAAAGTAGGTAAATAAACTATATATCAATCAATTAACTTTAGCACGACGCGCTGGCCTAGTTGGTAGTGACCCTGCCTACGAAGCTAGCGGTCCTGGGCTCAAATTCCGGTAAGGGCAGATATTTGTGTGTTGAGCGCGAATATTTGTTTCTGAGTCATGGATGTTTTCTATGTATTTAAGTATATATTTCTGTATATAAGTATATATTTCTGTATATAAGTATTTACATCGTTGTCTAGTAGATACCCATAGTACAAGCCTAGAGCTTAGTTTGGGACTAAGTCAATCGGTGTGACTTTCCCTGATATTTATTTATATTTATTTTAATTAAATTAAAAAAATACAAATCATCAAACCATTTCTTAAAACTAATTATCAATTATTGAACCAAACACAATTATTTACAGGATTTTTTTGTTCCTCCTGTAAAGTTAATAACTTCCACATAAGAGGTTTTCTCAAAGTAGTGACCATAAAAACTTTTCTTAAGGCAGGTTTTTGCTAAGAGAAAAATGGAACACTTCTCAACTTTTTTTTGTTTAAAAATAACTTGTCGGGAATTCGGACGCAAGAATGGAGCTCACTCGATGCGATGTTCGTCTTAGCATGTGTTGAATGTGTTGAAATTTTGGCTGACTACTTTCGCTGCTAGTTTTCAATTGGTTTGCTAAATTTAAATGAGTACGGAGAAACTTTGAAGATGAAGCTAAAAGGCGCTGCATACGTAACGTGATTTTACTCGGACAGAACGGGACGGGGAACTTTTTCAAATATTGTTTCATAGAAAAAGTATCTGAACGTACATACGCAACGATTACACGGACGGGACGGGAAAACCAATAATGTATGCAACCACGTCCCGTCCCCGTCCCTCCACGTCCTGATCACGTTACGTATGCTGCGCCCTTAAGTCATGTCAGCAGCCAACCACAGATCTTCAAGATTTTTTTTATTGTAAGAGATGTTGATTATTTTAATGTTTTCTTCATTATTTTGCAAATTGGTGCAGTAGTTTTTGAGATAATCATGATGATACAAAGATATGCATAAGGGTCAAACTCGGAACACCCTTTTTTTACATTTTGGGTATAAATGGATTGTGTGAAAATTTATATGAGAAAGAAAGAAATGAACACTTTGATGATGGCTAATAAGGAATGTGTCGAAAAATGCATGCTGATCAGACCCCAGGTAATTGGAATAAGAGCAAGGAGATGATGATAATATAGATGTTGCTGTTGTGATTTTTCAGCTGTTTTCATTATTATTTTACAAATAGATGCAGTCATTTTTGAGAAAAGCACGATGATAGGGACATACTATACTGGGTGTCCCAAAAACCAACGCCAAAGAGGGCAGGTAAAAAGCTATCGATTTAACCCCTATGTATGTTTAGCGATTTTTACTAGTTTCGGAGATATTGATCATTTTAATCTGAATTTTTGTTATTTTTCGTTATGGTTCGTTACGGTTTTTCGTAAAACCATTAATTTCATGTTTTATTTCATAAGTTGTTCAGTAGTATCTTACATAATTAACATCATTACGAATCAGCGAAGTTTTTAAACCTATTTGCCCGATTTTTTTTTCAGTAATTGTTTTAAGTCATTTTTTTATGTAAGATACCACTGAAAAACTTATGAAATAAAACATGAAATTAATGATTTTTCGTTACATGGACATAAGGGAAAATTACAAAAATTCAGATTAAAATGATCAATATCTCCGAAACTTGTAAAAATCAACATACATAGGAGTTAAATCGATAGCTTTCTACCTGCTCTATCAGTCCTCTTAGTTTTGGCGTTGGTTTTTGGGACACCAGTATAAGGGTCAAACTCGGAAACTCCCTTTTTTTAAGTCTTTTAAAAATAAATACCAATTATAGAACACATGGATTAATATACACGGAGAAAGAAAATATGGGCAAGCTCAAAATATGTAGTGGCTAAAACATATTGAATTAGATTTAAATTTAAAAAATATATAATTTACCTAGGTGATTCTGGTGGCACATTGTCGTCCGGTGCAGGAGGATGAATACTGAGAACGCATTCTGGAAAAAAGTACCTACATTTTAGTAAATCTATAAGGTGGAATAAGATCATTTTGAAAGCAAATAAATACTACTCACCTATTGTATCAATTGTTACAACAATGGGCTCCGACATAATCTTTGTCCAAGGAACTTGTATAAGCAGCTCATGAATTCTTCCAGAAACAAGTGTGAAGGGCAGTGCAATCTCTTTTTGTAATACATCTGCCTTAAGAACCAAATTGTGTAAAGCCACCCCACCACCCCATAGGGAAACCTGGTAATATTTAACAATAGTTAATAATGAGGGTACATACACACAATAATATCTAAGAACAAAACCACCTTATCAATGTCTGATTATTATGTTCTTACACCAGCAAGTGTGCTATTTTTTTACCCTTTTTGAATATAGAAACCTTTAAAGGGCCACACCATTGAAATATACTAAAGTAAGAAAAACTAATGCCAAACAAAAATGTCTTCGAAATTATGTTCGTCTCTAGTAATCAGAATTGGTAGAGTATATATATACCTAAAGTTCGCAAAAGGACATAATATAGAGTGGTTACAACCGGGTGAAATATTAATTTATTTTTATTGAAATCCGGATTTCCGGTATTTTTAATGCTTAATAATCATAATATTTACTTACGGTATGGGATATTTTATGTTAGTTTGTGATAAAAGGGGCCTGTAACTCATTTCTTTTAAGTATCTAATATTTACATAAACTACGTATACGGTGGAGCATATTTACATAAACTACGTAGAACAGAAACATAAAGTGGAGACTTCCTTGCGACTACATTTACTAGTACCAGAAAAATACCAGAAATACGGATTTAAAAAAAATAAAAAATATTTCACCCGGTTGTAACCACTCTATATATTGTCCTTTTGCGAACTTTAGGTAAATATACTCTACCTATTTATTCTAATCACTGTCATCTTCCACATTCTTTATACATAAAAATGTTCGAGTTGTTGTGATGCCTAATTCCAGTTGTCCACACTGCGGACAACTGGGAAAAAAATCACAGATGTCCGCAGTGTTGACAAAGGGGTGCGGTGTGGACAACTGGGAATAGACCTGTTTTGATAGCTAACTCAATAACATTACATTTACATCAAAAATTGTTTATGTCAAATAATCAACAGGTTTATTCAGTCTACTCAAACCCATTTTTACAAAGGTTCTATACCCATTCACCATTAAGAAAATTTTATTATACTGGGGTTGACATGAGAATTTTATTTCTCAATTGTATATTTTATTAGGGCTATTAACCCTTCAAGCTATGTTACTCAGGGTTAATGTAGCATCCTAATGGTGAAAGAATTTTTGAAATCGGTCCAGTAGTTTTTGAGTTTATTCGTTACAAACATACACACACACAAAAATACAAAAATACAAATCTTTCCTCTTTATAATATTAGTATAGATTTACTTAAAACTAACACATCGGATTGTCCGTATTAGTGGTCAGCGTGTCTTGTGACACATAGGCCTCTCCCAAGTGTTTCCCTTCCTGTCTATTAATGGCTTTCCTGGTCCAGGTGGCGCCCCTATAGACTTGATGTCATCCATCCGCCTTTTAATTGGTCTACCTCTTTTACTGTTACCGTCTCGTGGTTGCCATTCTGTAATAATCTTGGTCTATTTTTCCTTAATATCCCGTGTCATATGTCCTGCCCATTGCCGTTTTAACTTTCTTACTTTCTTAATTACGTCTTCTACTTTTGTTTTTGATCTTATTTCTTCTGATCTTTTACGATCTTTTAATGTGATGTTCATAATTCTTTCTATTCCTCTTTGGCCGGTTCTAAGCTTTTGGAGATGTTTCTGAGTCAGTGCCCAAGTTTGGCAACCATGGGAGGATACACAAGTTAAAAACTTGCTTAATACTTTTTTCTTGGCTGACATTGGAAAGTGCTTACTCTTAAGTATCTCCTTAAGCGAACAGAATCTCTTCCAAGCACTTGATACTCTTCTCTCTACTTCTAGAGTCGTCTGGTCTCTAAATGATATAATTTGTCCTAGGTATGTATAGTTCTGTACATATTCAATATTTTCATTATCTACTACTATAATCCTTTCTTCTCTATTCGTTTTTGATTTATTTATGGTAAGTCCGACTATTCTGCTTGCCTCTGTCAGCTGTTGTAACATGTGTTGGAGCGTCTGAGCGTTGTCAGTTATCACGACTAAATCGTCAGCAAACCTCAAGTGGTTAAGTGTCCAGCCGTTAATATTCATGCCAAGTTCAGCCCATGGAAGGACTCTGAATATGTCCTCCAGTAAGGCAGAAAATAGTTTATGTAACAATGGGTCTCCTTGTCTTCCCCCCTAGCTATTGGAAACTCTTCACCAACTGTTTCTAATTTTATTTGTGCTGTGCTATAGTATGTATTTTTTGGCACTACTTGTTGGAGTAGAGCTTTCCAAAGCGAACCATGATTGATCGAATCGAATGCTTGGCTAGTCTACAAATGCAATGTACAAAGCCTTTCCGTATTCTTGACATTTTTCTATAAGTTGCTTTATAACATGCATATGATCGACAGTTGAGAATCCCGTTCTAAAGCCAGCTTGTTCTATGGGTTGTTGTTCGTCCAGTATACTTTCTATTCTATTTAGCAGCAATTTAGAAAAAACTTTGTAGATGTTAGACATAAGGCTTAGGGCCTATAGTTTTCAATCGTGCTTCTGTCTCCTTTTTTATGTAGTAATATACTGACGCTCTTGGTCCATTGAGATGGTATAAATTCCGAACTTAAAACGGTGTTATATATCTCTGTGAGTTTTATTAAGTTTTCCGGAATAGTTATAGAAAGTTCGATCATCTCATTTGTTATCTCGTCTGGTCCTGGAGCCTTATTGTATTTTTGAGTGTTAACCGCTTTTTCTACTTCTAACTGAAGAAATGGTGGTATGAACTCGATCTCGTCGTCTACTAGATTTATACTGTGGATCGCGGTGCTATCTTCTGCTGTGTAAAGATTCTTATATAAATCAGTTGCTGTTTGAATTATATTTTTTCTTGTCCTTTCTTGCTTTCCTGTATTATTTTTAAGGTTTGGTATCCATTCTTTTAAGGCTTTTTTAACTCCTCCAGTCTTTTTAATATGGTGGTTTAGCACAGTTGTTCTTCTCTTCATTCAATCCTTTAATAGAATTACTAATTTTTTTACTTAATTCTGCAATATCCTTAAGATTTTTCCTGTCTTTTCATAATTTAGATAGCTCCTTTCTTTCTTCAATTAATAACTTGGTCTATTTTCCAATTTTTTCTATTTTGTTTTTTGTAGGTTTATTGAATGTAACATAAATTTCATTTAACTGAGTGTTATATAATTCGTCTGTATTATTTCTTGCGTTGTGTACATAAATATTGTTGCTCATGTCTTTAGTTGCTGCATTGAATTTATTTCTACTCTTTCTTGGTTCTTTATTATCTTTCACTGCTCTCACCATTATATGTGGGAACACTTTTCTATTATTGGTTGCAATATAATCAACTTCATTCTTGTATGATCCGTCTGGCGGAACCCAGGTCCATTTTTTCCTTGGATGTTTTTTGAAGAAACTATTCATGAATGACAGATTGTTTTCTTGGGCCATATTGATCATCCTTTCTCCATTTTTGCTCCTGCTGCCATGTCCGAATTTACCTACTACCTAACGTTTCTTCACCAGATCTTTGGGTTCCTATCTTGCCTGAAGAAAACTATAGTTAGTTTAAATTTGAATTTTTCAGTTAATGTCATAAAGTATTAATTGTTTTTTGACAGCAGCCATTATACGGCTGCTGGCCACTCGAAGTGGTAGAAAGGGCTAAATAGTTGACATAGATGGTTTGACACAAAAAGACACATTTAGCAATAAATTTAGATAAAAAATACCATTTCCCAAACTAAAAAAAGAAAAAATATGGTAAGTATGCATACAAAACATTCCACTGAGCGCATTGTTTATTAAATGTTTTGCAGGTAGAGAAAAATAATCATCCTTTATGCAATGTAACAGTAAAAGCATTATTACTGTTATCTATGATATTTGTTTGTGTGAAAAATGTAATTACTGATAACAAACAATAGTACATTATTGCCAAGGCTCGGAAAGTACGGAATTGCCTGACGAGGTGGTTCAGTCATCCGAGTCAGGCAATACCCGTTTCCGCCGAGGCATTGATAGAAATACATGATTATAGTAATTTTTCAAAATTTATGACAAATTAGTTAAGATAGTTTCACGAACAACGAGCCGCCGTCACCACCGCAGGCGCCTGCTGCCGCCCCACACTGCACCCTCTCACAAGTTGGGTGTACAGGATTTTTTTCATGGTCCTTTTGATTTTATATGGTTAGACAGCAGTTTTCAAAAAACAATATGGACATGGACGGAAAGTGTTTTCATACATGTATTTTACCTCTAGAAAAAAAAAGAAGCACTGCGCTGCTTCGTTTTTCAAAAGAAAGGTCGTCCTTTCCGAGCATGTTTGAGAAAACATACTTACAGTATAAATATGTGTCAATATAGGCCAAATGAAAGGAAACCATTACTGATATTATGATAATATCAGTAATGGTTTTAATATCATATTAAATCTACCCAAGTCAATGATTAATTAATCAACATTAATGTTGATAGGTAATTGAATAGTTGACAAGTAATGTCAACTAATTGTCTCGCCATGATGCCCATAGGCATCTCATTCTTAGGACGGTTAAATCGGCCTTTCTCAGCATAACAATATTCCGTTCTGGCTTATAAAACTATCATGATACTCACTTGTGCATCAGCAGGTTTGAAGTCGCGTACATATTTGTCAACATAGCTCAACAAAATTGGGGTAACATATGACTCAATTTTAAACATTTTGAGTGTAATAGGGTTGACAATTAGTCATTTCCGAATCAGAACACCTGTAAAATATAAATAAAATAACAATATGAAACTAACTCAATTTTAATTTAAAAAAATACATACAGTGGAACGTATAACCTCCTCCTTTTTTGAAGTCGTTTAAAAAGCAGCCAAGTTCGACTCGCATGGAGAGGATTCCGTCTCCACACCGTATACCTGTCTGTTAGTCTGTCTGTCTATCTGTCCATCTGTCACAGCAGATTTGCTCCAAAACTACTGGACCGATCGAGTTGAAATTTGGTACAAATATGTAAGTCGGTGACTCAAAGACAGATGCGTAATGTAAATAAATTAATTTTGAACAACGGGGCTACTTATGGGGATAAATTAGGAAATTAAAAAACAAAAACGCAAACCTTATTGTGTTCCTAGTCAAATGAAAGGGCTAGCTGTGAGCATCTCAAATATATTTGTTTTATAACTTTAACATAAACAGTTTTGAAGTTAGGTATTTAAGAAAATACACAAAAATCGACCATAGCCCTGCCCTATCTCTGAGACTACTGGCACCAATATTTTGAAAAAAATACAGAAAATAATTCTTCACCTATACATTACAAGAAAACCTATACAAGTTTCAGTATTCAATACAGGGAAACATATAAGAAGTTTGAGTGTTCAAAGTAACATAGGAAATTTTGTAAATGTATGTCCGCGCCCGAGGCGGGCACATACATTCGCAATTTTCCTATGTTACTTTGAACACTCAAACTTCTTATATGTTTCCCTGTATTGAAAGTGGTAAAGAACTACTTTCCATATTTTTTCCAAAATTTTAGGCCTAGCAGTTTCATAGATAAGGGGGGAATGGTCAATTTTCACCTATTTTTTTAAATAATTTAAAAACTGTTTAATTTTATATTAAAATCATAAAAAAATATATTTGAAATTCTCACAACAGGACCTTTCATTTGACATGTCAGACAATAAGGTCTGCAAAACTTTTTTTTTAATTTCCTAATTTACCCTCCAAAATGCTGCTACCCTTGTCCAAAAGTAATTTATTTACGCTACGCATCCGTCTTTGGGTCACTGACTTACATACAGTTGTGGTTACATAATTAGGGACACTTGTTTTTTTCCCATACAATTGCCTACAAATATGGCTTTTCAATTTTGACAACCAATCAAAAAGTTCTTAACCAATAAAATTTTTGTTACACTTATCGTTAACTAATAAAGTAAAGTTTAAACGAATGTACTATTTATCTCTGTTGAGATCGGATCTTTCATTTTATAAGGATTTGAAAAAATAAATATTCGGCACTCATACAAATTTGTAGAATTTTTTATGGACGCGTCAGCACTTGTTTTTTAAATCCTAATAAAATATAAGGTCCGTTTTTAATATAAGTTCAATGTACATCAGTTTAAACCTTAGTTAATTATGTAAAGTAAAATGTATTTAGCAATAAAATTGGTCGAGAACTTTTTGATTAGTGGTCAAAATTGAAAAGTCATATTTGTAGGCAATTGTATGGGGAAAAAACAAGTGTCCCTAATTATGTGGCCACCACTGTATGTGTACCAAAATTTCAACTCGATTGGTCCAGTAGTTTTGAAGCAAATCGGCTGTGACAGACGGACACACAGACAGACGAACGAATGATCCCATAATGGTTCCTTTTTTCCTTTAGAGGTACGGAACCCTAAAAAGTAGGTAAATAAAGTCGTACTTTTCAAAACTTACAAAAATACTCATTGTTAAACGAATTTTTACGAAAGAAATCTTTATCGCGCAAAAGTTATCATTTATCACTAAATTATAAATCGTGACAATGATAATAAACCTGCAGCATTGTTTAACAACAAAAATAAAAAATTACTTATCCAAGATTTGTATAGCCAAACTAAACACTGTTTTAATAGTGGGATAGGAATAACACCTAAGCTACAGCTACTAACTAATAATAGTAAATTTACATACTACGGAAATTTGAATATTTCTACCTCTATCAGCACAATAAATTCACTTCGATCCAATCCAAACGCCAGCTGGACTTTTTTGATTTGATGCGTATTTGAAGTTTAATAGGTAGTGTTGCCAATACCAATGAGGCCAATACTATTTACGATCCTCACAAATGTATATATAGTATGGTCCCCGTCCATCCGTCTGTCTTAACTTTAAAGCCATACATGTACAGGCCGATCGGTTCAGGCCGAACTGCGTCAGTTCCGCCTGACCGGATCGAGTGACCCTACATGTAAAGACCGATCAGTTTTTCCTACGGCCAATCGTTCAGGCGGACTGATGCGATTTGCCTTCTGGCCAAATTACACATACACGATGCTATTTTGAATCCGGTCAGTTAGAAGACCTGAAGGTAAAACTGATCATGTATGGAGTTCTGTCCGGTCAGAGGCCCTACTTTGAAAATCGAAGTTCGAAGTTACGTTAGCTCCATCCCTTTCTCTCGATTTAGTCTCGAAGGACGAGTGACAGAGATGGAGCTAATGTAACTTCGAACTTCGATTTTCAAAGTAGGGCCTCAGGCAAATCTTTCAGGCGGATGGATGCGATATGCCTTCAGGCCAAATTACACATACACGATGCTTTTTTGCATCCGGTCATGGAGTTCTGTCCGATCAGGAAAACCTTTCAGGCGGACGGATGCGATTTGCCTTCAGACCAAATTAGACATAACTACATGATGCTATTTTGCATTCGGTCAGTTAGACCTGAAGGCAAAACGGATCATGTATGGAGGCCTTAAAGAGCTGTATCTTTTAAACCGTAAGATATGTTTACCTAGTTGATATGTTCATATGTTTCAAGAGTCATTACACGTGATTTCACGGCGCGATGTGGCCGGTATTTTGTGGCATGACAAACAATGCCTCCACACTCGCAGTAGTTCACTGTAATTTCACAGTGAAGTTCGCAACGTTGAACGATATGGACGTCGAAGTAGCTGCTACTGCATTCCTTACGTTGTGCGAGTTAGCGTAATATAATTGTGTTATGTTATAATTGTGTAATTGTGCTGGCTTTAGTGAGTAAGCTGGAAACATGGAATTAGTAAGTACTTACGTACATCTGGAAGGTGCACTACACCGATAACGCGAGCCGAAAGAAACTTACTAAAACTTAGTGCGTCCCTTTCTAGTAAAGGTGACCATATTTTAATTGGTTCCCCTTGTTTACGCGTAATCATAAACTGTCCGAAAGTATGATTTAATAGTTCCCAACTTGATAACGAGGTATAAAATTACAATCCGACATGCAGTCTTGAAGTAACATGCAAGATATTAATGATTCTTTGAACAAAAATTATTACAATATTCTGTCTATTTCATCATTTTCATATTTACCTACAATGACAAACACAACGAGAAAAACTCGATCAAGGAACCCCAACGTCATCAGCAAAACACGTAAATTTGTAAAAAATGTTTGGACACCCGGAACATTTATTTAGATCTCCCAAAATTCATTTCTCATGAGCCTTTGAAGATGTCTAAAGATACCTCACGATTTTTAATTTTAGTCATTAATATCCAAGTATCAAAAAAGTATCACAAAGTTCGCGCACACAACTCTCAATTACGTTTCATAGTTTCATACAACATAAATAATAATACCTACCTAAGTAACGGTATTTTAACATTTTCTCCCTTTTTTTATGTAAAAATTTGGCATTGTCCGGCACGGCGAGCATGTAATAATATCCCGCATATTTGGCAATGTCCGGTGTGACGGACATAGTTTTTCTCAAAATCTAAAAAACTATTTTTTTTTATAATATTTTTCTGTCCTCCTGAATCTTTTATTAACCAACATATTAAATTACCTTACCTTACCTTAAATGACCTTAGAAAAACTAGATGGAACTACTCCAGTGGCCCGTTTCACGAAGCTACATGTTACAAATTACAAGCGGAACTCTCTTTCTAGCAAAAGAAGTTAGAAAGAGAATTCCGCTTGTAATTTGTAACTTGTAGCTTCGTGAAACGGGCCTCAGATATCTTTTTTTTCTAGCTTCCGTCAGATAATCTTCAGGTTTGAAATACATACAATACATACATACAACAGAGTTGTTAGTTACTTTCCCAGGAATCGCTTCAATCCATTTCTTTTTTACTTCAACATTCGCAGGAAGTCTGAAATCAATTCGTTTCTGTTAGGTAGGGAACTTCGCTACGCTAGCAATAATGATATTAATGATTGCTCATGGTCACCCTACTAACAGAAATCTCAAAAACTTGCCTGTGAAAGGATATCCCACAACCTGGATATGATTCTTTATCGCAGCCACTCACAGGACAACTAGTATTTACCATTGTTTTTAAGAAAATCACATATTAACACATAAAAGCCGAAATAGGTCTCATTGCAACAGTGAGAGATTATTAAAGTGACCGCCAATCGCCATTTTGTTTTATTAGTGTTGCTAGTTTTATTTTATAAACTCCTACCATTACCATGATGAGCAATGATTGAAGCGGGTTAACTTTAATATTAATTTAATATGTAATACTTTAATGCATTCCTAGTGCCTAATTTAAATATATATACTGTGATAATCCTCACAATTTTAAAAATTAACATGTTCTACCTAGTTAACATTTCGTACCAAGAAAATCGTAACTTTTTAACATGGCAATTGTGTAAGATGGACAAACAAAGACAAAGTAAGTCTCATTAGGCTCGTGCACTTATTTACCACAAAGTCGGCCTTCTATCTTCAGATATTGAGTTCAATTTTACTTGTCGCGATTTTGGAAGTAAGCATTCCAGATGTACTTACTAATTCCTTGGCCGGAAAGCACTCAGAGGCCCTATTTAGAAAATAGAAGTTCGAAGTTACTTTAGCTCCATCTCTTTTTTTAAAGGGGTGATTGACGGGCTAGTAAGTACGCCATACTTGGGCATTTTCACGAAAAAGTGGACCGAAAACGGACTGAAAATATGGAACTTTAACTTTGTCAGTTTTGTGACGAAAATTAGCTATACATTGACGGCCGCCAAAACTGACAAAGTTAAAGTTCCCTAATTTCAGTCCTTAAAATTGGGTACACGTTTTCGTGAAAATGCCCAAGTGCGGCGTACTTACTCGCCCTTCTATCTAATGCCGGCACCACACTTCGCTATTCGCTATTCGTCATGCGGCTGCGCCGTATTTGTTAAAATATTTGCTAGAGTCTGTCTAATGAAAGCTGTACCTGGATTTTTCTTGGCTGACGAGTCTGGCAACACTATTTAATATGTCGTTTGGACTTTGTTGTTGTTAGAAACTTGTCAATTCGAGATCTAAATTGATAAAAATACGGAGTAATCATGCCGTCGACGATAAGAGGCGGTGTCCGGGAGATTCTGTATACTATTATACAGAAGTACAAAGAAAAACAAGAAGAAAGAAAAGCATTATTGATGCAAAAAATTAATTGTTTAGTTACGGTGACCAAATTTATAGGTTAGTACGGCTTTAGTACGGCATGTTCATTTTGATACTTCTTATTTCTCTATGTGCAATCCTAAGTTTAATTTACCTTTTTCTGTCTATTATACGATGAGATTAAGAAATTAAACGAAATTAAATTCATTTCAGAAAACCTGGACGTGCACGTTGACAAAAGTGTGCTGGAAAACGTAAAGCAGCTGAAAGAGGTTGAGGAAACTGAGTTAGCCTGCCAGACTCAGACGAAATATTTGGAAGAAGTATCTTCAATGACCGGTAATTACTAAAATTATCATTGTCTTTCCCTATATAATAGGTGTAGGTACCTATTGTCTGTCCCTATATCATGTTGAATCTCTTAGCATTCACAATTTTATTAAATTAATTTAATAGACAGATGATTAATGTAACTGACACTCATAGTTTCAATAAAACAATAAGGAGGTGTTTAGTTAAAATATATCATAAACATATTATTTGATATGTATTTTCTGTGTGCGGAGCAAACAGCATTTTGTTGTTTATGAACCAAATGTACACTGTACAGTCGATTTCATAAATATGTGTACACTTTAGTACCTTATCTATTTATTTAATGTCATTTTTGATCGGCCAGATATAAAAGATGTTCGGGTTATATGAGTCTTCCTTGTTCTTAAACCGTTGCGATTAGAACCTCACCGATGCAATTTCATTTCACCTAAACCCAAATGTTTTTAGGGCTGTCGGACTGTACAATGGGGCTGTACTGCGCAACCACACAATGTATTTCTAAATGGTGTTCTGTTTATTTAACACTTTCTTTCTTCTTACAGATATCAGTGTTTCATCTTTAAAAAGAATAAGTAATGAGGGAAAATTAAACAACGGTGTCTTTAGTACTCCCGGAAAAAAGCGACCTCACAAGGCCACGGTGTCTAATTTGGATAGCTTTGACATCCAAGCTATCCGAAATAAAATAAATGAATTTTATATTGTAAAAAAACAAGTGCCTACACTCAGATGCTTATTGGCAGAGTTGAGAGAAAGCATCGGTTTTACCGGATGCCTTGAGACTTTACGCCGAATACTAATGGCAAATGGATACGAATTTAAACAAAATACTGAACAACGTTCGATACTTATTGAGCGTTTTGACATAGCAGCTTGGCGACACCGCTACCTAAGGACTATTGCATCAAAACGTGCTGAAGGTAAAAAAATAATATACCTGGATGAGACTTACGTTCACCAGAACTACAAAACAAAAAAGTCGTGGCAGGGGCCTTCCACCCAAGGTGTAGTTGGCAATATCTCAGCTGGAAAACGATTTATTATTGTTCACGCTGGATCAGAAGATGGTTTTGTGCCTAATGCTTTATTAACGTTTAGCACAAAATCAATCAAAGCAGACTATCACCATGACATGAACGCCACAAATTTCAATAAGTGGTTACGTGAGAAGCTTATTCCCAACTTGAGTGAACCAAGTGTCATTGTCATGGACAATGCTAGCTATCACACGGTGCAAATTAATAAGGTACCAAATACCAACACCCGCAAAGCCGAAATAAAAGAGTGGCTGCGTTCTAAACAAATTGATTTTGAAGAATATTATACTGTACCAGAACTTCTTGTCTTGGCACATAAACACAAAGCAGACCCAATCTATGAAGCCGATGAAATTCTAAGGGAGCACGGTCATGAGGTTTTAAGACTTCCGCCCTACCATTGCGACCTTAACCCCATTGAGCTAATCTGGAGTTCGGCGAAGAGAAAAGTCGCGAGTAGAAATGTTGGCGTATCAGCAGCTGAAATTGAAAAAATTATTAAAGAGTCTTTTGACAGCATAACACCGGAGCATTGGAAGAAAATGACTAATCATGTGCTTAATATTGAAGCTCAGTACAAAACCAGGGATGGAATAACTAAAGAACTAGAATCATTCATTATAAGTGTCCGTGATGATGACAGCACTAGTTCAGATGAATCATTAGAAATAGAGTATTTAGAATCTGATTTTAATTACAGTTCCTAGAGTCTTAGGGTATCATCTGAACTGGAACTACTGGAAGGTTCACCATCACATACACTTATTATGAAGCTTTCCAATTGATTCCATCCTTTTCCTTGTATTGGTTTTCGACATAGGTCATGGTCTGTCATCTTCTTCCATGCATTACATCAAAGGATTCCTTTAGATTTTTTTCAAATTCTGACGCCGATTTACCTATATTTTTGCTACCCACTTTTCGTTTTACAGTATTCCAAATGAGCTTGATCTGGTTTAGATCGCATTGGTAAGGTGAGAGTGTGAGCACTTCATGTCATGACCACTAGCTTTAGGAATTTTATCTGCCTCATAAATTGGCTTTGTTTTGTGCTGATTCACTAAAACAAAAAGTTCTTCTCTCTATAAACTTTCATCAAAATTCACAGACTTAGCACGGAGCCAGGCTTGTATTTCAGCTTCGCGTGTGTTTGTGCTTAGGGGCTTATTAATTTGTACCGCATGATAACCTGCATTGTCAAACACAATCACACTGGGTTCAAATAAATTTGGTATCAATTTCTCTCGTAAATACCTGTTAAAATTTGTAGTATTCATGTAATGGTGTTAATCTGCCTTTGTAGACTTAGTGCTAAATGTCAACATTGCATGTGCACAAATCCATTTACGGAACCAGCATGAATGATGATAAGTCTTTTTGCGGAGGAAATATTTTCTATTAAACCAGATGTCGACGGTCCACGGCCATGATCTTTTTGGCTTGTAATTTTGATGAAGATAGGTTTCATCAAGATATATAATTGGCTTATTTTTGGCACGTTTCGTGGCTTTGGTTCTCAAGATCATTGTCGCAAGACTGCAATGTCATATCGTTCTATGAGCACTGAACGTTTTTTTTATTTTATTTTTTATTCAAAACCATTGCTCATCAGTATTTTACGTAGAGTCTATCTGGAGCCTGTAAAACCCATATTTTCTTTCAAATTTGCCAGAAGTGTTCTGAGTCGGAATTTGCTTTTTTACAACATAAAACTCATAGACTTTATTACGGATAGTTTTAACATCAAAGTTATCCAAGTTAGAAACCGTGGCTGGATGAGGTCGCTTCATACCAGGAGTGCTAAAGATTCCGTTGTTTTATTAGCCCTCATTAATTATTCTTTTCAAACACATGGTTGAGGAGGCGATGGCTGAGATCAGCGTCATAATCGTGAACGGGTGTTGTCAGTGGGGTCCTGTCTGTTCACGCTTGCAAGAACCTGTTTTCCAGTTAGTTATTTTAGTTATCGTTCCTGACGTAGAGACCTCGTCATGTTGTTCTCCTAGTCACTATTTTTAATTTACTCAATGTTATTGAGCGTACATTTGTAACGACTAAGTTTGTGTTGTTAGAAATAATTATTAATTACTTTACTACCTTGTAATGTTACTTTTAAGAATAATTGTATTTTATGATTGGAAAAAATGATCTGCTGGAGTTTCTTGCGGCGCTTCTTCTCCAAGATATAATTGTCGTTAGATAGAGGTGTAAGGGTGATGAGAATAATGTTACCTCTAATTACTTTATTAAAAAGGTTGAATATAATATTCCTCATCATCATTGTTTTATTATGCTGTGTGCGACACAGACGAAAACCTCTCGTATCAATGAAATCTATCAACAGCACGACTAGCACAAGTTGCTCGTGACTTGTTTGTCGCTCGGATCTCCCTTACTATCTAGTCTGTTACGATAGAGACGCACAGAGCGACAAGCGAGAAAATACAACTTGTGCTACACGTGCAGATCACTATATTTTCATGTCAAATATATTTCGAAAAACCAAATGTGCTCCAGTCACTGTCATCGTATTTTACCTAAAGTGCTTTTCATCAAAATATAGCGCTCGTAATAATATATATGAAAATATAGTACGCGTTTCCTCTTCCTTTGTGCCCACCAAAATAAATAAAATAATAAAAGTATCAATATCGTTTATTCCTTCATTGATCGGTAATACCATATCAAGATTTTTTGAATTTGCCGCTTTTTCCCAGGTTCAGCTTTCATTAGACAGACTTTATCTCGCTTAAGCGTTATGCGTGCGAATAAAGAAAACATAGACGAATAAACCCTCCACACTTCGTCGAATGTAGGCGCATAAGCCGAATAACGAATAGCGAATAGCGAAGTGTGGTGCCGGCATAAGAATGTCGAGTGGCAGGGATGGAGCTAACGTGAATTCTAACTTCGATTTACAAAGTAGGGCCTAAGATCACGGACATAATTATATTGAAATAGATGAGCGAGTGTACGTAAGTCGTTCGCGTTTTCAAAAGGGAGAGCAGTGCTCCTCCTTTCATTTAGTCCGATGAGTCCGATGTAGCTAAATTGTTGCTGCTACACTCGCTTCAAGAACGTTATGTGTATAATATGTTTTTTTTATTACATAAGCGAAATTCTAAAATCCAGTAGATTTTTTTGGGAAAAACAGTAGAGCAGTAAATACACCCCAAAACAAGTAGCTCCCCTGTAAAAACGGGAGATCTGGCAACATTGCGAAGATTTGACGGATGTCGACTGAAAGACCTAGCATACACGGTCAAGAAAAAATATTTAAAAAAACAATATGACGGACGTCATGTTTTTACTTCATCTTTGGTCTACCCATTACTCTGACAACTCTGCGAAGATCTGGCTACGTAGATCTAGCAACACTGCGAACATTTGATCCATAGAGGTAGTAAAACATCGTAGAGGGAGAATAGAATGGAGTTGGCATTGGACTAGTACCAGGTGGGAAGTCTGAGATGCGTTTATACATAATTACCTATGTATAAACGAGATGCACTTACTTTTACTGTCCCTCTCGCGCGTATACCTTTTCGACGTGTTTGCCACAATGATTGTGGCAAACAAGCCCTGACAGCTGATGCGAGTCGTATGAGTTTTTAGTGGTTTTTAGCTGTTTTCGGAGTTTTTTTGCAAAATACAAGGGTGAAGTTTACGTATAATGTGATAAATAACAATTTCGTGATGGTGAATTGCAGTATTTAAGGCTGTAAAAGCCGGAGTGAGTACGTAAGTCGATACATTATACTATTATTGTGGTCTTATAAATCCTGATTGACTATGTAAACAACTAATTATTTGAAATATCGTCTCCTAGTTACATTTTAACATAAAAAAGATCGGTTTTGTGTTCAAATAAATCGTATTTTTCTTCCGCTAACCGTCCGATTTATGTTGATAACGATAATACATAGTAATCCGTGTGATTGCTGACATTTAAATTTAGTCGTATATAACCAATTTCGTGTTGTCATCCATCTAAAATGCATTTAACCCAACAAACGGGGTAATATATAATTAATAATTATGATATTATTGGGTATTTTGTTATACTAATAAAACAAGTTTTGTTGATTTGAATTAACTCTTATAATCCCTGAAATTTACCTTTTTACGTTCGCAAAATTTTAGAACATTTTTTAATATTTTTAAGATACCCATCTGATACTGAAGCAAGGAAGCTTTGGATTATAGCTACATGTAGCATAAATTGGCAATCAACAAAGTTTTCTCGTATCTGCTCAGAACACTTCGAAGCACATTGTTAATATTATATGACTGTACCTTCTGTAACAAAAATTTATATAAATAAACATTTGCAAAAACATGCAAGTAGCATTTTAATCTTAGGCATTTCAGACCTAAAAACATATATAGAATTCTATAATTACTGTAGATGTTTTGACCGTTCGATATTGTAACTTTCGATATTCAAATACGTACATACATTTGGAGGTTAGGTGGTTGCGAATGTGATTTAAAACAGTAAGCAACGCCGTATGAAAATTATAGTGTATTATGTCCTAGAACCAATGTCACAAGCACGAGGATTATATTTCCGAATCTCAATTGACCGGTTGTTGTAGTCAGGTAGTAAGTAGCTATTGGGGAAATTTAGCAAATTGTTGGCAACTCAGAATTGATTGCATATATACCACACTTATATGTATAGATACTATCACCATCTCAAAGGTATACGCGCGGGCCAGGTCTATCTATACTCTGTTTACGTAAAACATAGAGAGAGTGTAAAAACGGCTAATAGAATAGTACTCTTCGCACCTGTTGCAAATGCCCTTCGTTAAAAAGAGTCGTCTATATATGACCGCTTTCGATTGGATTTCAAAAGCGTACCACTTTTTAGGTGTGTTCGTGTGTGTCACTCTGCATTAGTGTGCGTAAGTTTGCAGTCAGTGATGTGGCGTTTATCGATATATTAGGTTTAACCATAATTAAAAGGCAAAGGATAAGCCTATTTTCTATAATAATTGGGATTGACTATTGAAAAGTGGCCTTATTTCGAAAAAGTAAACTGAGAAATTAACTTTTTTGTTGTGTAATAAAACTAAAGACAGTTTTTACAGTTTTTATTTAAAAATAAAACGTTTATCTTTAATAATGATGAATAAGCCTTGTAATTGTAAGAAAGTAATTGGAAGACAGTTGAACCTTTTTTGATGCCGGATTGCATTGCAACTTCTGAAACAACGACGAACCATTTCTGTCAGAGCATCTCCAACCATTCCTGTTTGAGCATCAAGGTTAATTTGTTTGGGTTGCGTATGAATGGATGTGATTACTGAATATATATATGTTTCTTATTAAAATGCGAGCGATACTGCAAATCTGAAACAATACAATTAATTAATATCACATAATTATAGTAGGCTCTTTTACCGATCGATAGATATGTAAATACAGTCAAGGAAATTGATTCCTTGACCATTTTGGACTATGTCAAAGTGGCACTGTAAATAAAATCATAAGTATCTTACGTTTTGATGGATTATGTCACTACGACATAGTCCAAAATGGTCTAGGAATCAATTTCCTTTACTGTACGTAAAAAATACAAATTAAATTAAAATACCGATGTTAAAATAACGAATGATCCAAATATCTACAATAAGTAGTTTATGCCTATGTCTATAAAAGGCACACGCCTGTGCCATTAAACGTTGTAAGTTTCGACATTTAAAACATCGGCCTTTTAACTGTTCGGCATCGCTATTTTAACCCAAAATGTATTCACTTTTTGATATTTAAACACATACTCATGGATATATTTACTCATTTACTCTATGAAAATATCGAAAGTTTACTTATCGATATTAATTTTGGAAGTACTATTGTTTACTTCCGAAAGAAAATCTAAAAATGAGTTAAAATTGCACATTTACTGCACATAGTGCCTTTGTATTAATTACAAGACGTAATACCATGATAATGTTTCTAGTTATACTTGCAAAACAGCCGGATTATGGCCGAATATCAACAGTTTTATTGTAAAACATCACTCACCTGTGAAAGCTTATATTTTGTGGATCATTTTCTTTATTTCCCATTCAGGATTTACATCCACGAAATACACACGCCATTCCACTGAACTTATACTTAAATACTTCACTGATAACTTGTCGAAGAAATATATTTTCGGATAATTATTTTAAAATTCCGACGGATGGGCGCACGGATCGCGAACAACAACAGTAATCCGACTAAATTAAGTGACACTTTTTCTTAGGTCTTTATCCGACTAGCCGCTTATTCTATCCCATTCGTCTTAATTTAGTAGGGTTCACATGTCGGGTATTGACCAATAAAAATTGGCTACAAAACTGTGTTGTACACAGAAGAAAAAGGTGGTACGCTTGACAGTTGGCTACACGGGATCTAGTGTTTTCCTTCATCTTTGATTTGATCTTTGACTATAGAAACTAAAGGACCCGAAATACCTAGGTACGATAAAAACGTGCCAGTTTTTGACGTTTATGGAACATAAAAAGGCGTATTGTCAGCTGTTATAGTGATGGTGGTAGTAATCATGTTTATCGATAAACCAGATTACGTACGTAGATACTGTATAGAGATTTATTTTGACGTTCTAGTAACAGTCACGATTTAATTACGAATATCGGAATTACGGTTTAAGGGTTAATGTTTTTATTTATAATAACATTAATATCAATCATTTATTTCGGACGGGATCGTTGTTACATAATATTAATAATAACAGGCAGGCGTCGTAGTTTCATCGTGTTAGTATCGTCTCATCTAAAACGCAGCTGGTCTAAGTAGTAAATGTTTTAAAACGCAGCTGGTCTAAGTAGCAAGTGGTTTAGAACGCAGCTGGCGGTCTTATATAGCAAGCGGTCTAAAACGTAGCTGGTCTAAGTTGCAAGTGCTCTAAAACGCAGTTGGTCTTATGAAGCAAGTGGTCTAAGTTCGCAACTGCCCTATTTATTTTCTAAATTCCTTCCTTATCCAACAATTTGGCGGAGTCCCGCTGTGCGGGGCTCCTATTTCTGGGCGGTTTACCCTTCGGGCATTTGAAGTTACCTGACAAACCTAACCTACCTACTTTGTGTGTGTCAGTGTTTTGAACTGCACATCTAAAAAAAACCTAACACTATAAAAAAACAAAAGACAAATGGCTAAAAATGAATAAAGTAAAGTAGTATGTAGCTCAATAAATGTAATTTATAATAGGGTCAAACTGAAAGTTCTTAGAATATCAAAAACTGAGCAAATTAGCAAGTTATTAGTTTTATTATATCTTTTCAAAATAGTGTCCATTAACATCAATAAATCGCAGGATCCGATGGAACCACTGAGAAAAGCACTTTGCCCATGCGTCCTTAGGGGTGTCTTCGACGGCCTTGTCAAACGCAGCCCCTGCTTCCTCGGCATCCATAAAACGTTATAAACATAAAGGAGTAAGATCTGAGGCCCGTTTCACGAAGCTGCAAGTTACAAATTACAAGCGGAACTCTCTTTCTAGCAAAAGGAGTTAGAAAGAGACTTCCGCTTGTAATTTGTAACTTGTAGCTTCGTGAACGGGCCACTGGCCTATTTTCAGTCAATGTAGTAGAATTATCTTGAGTGGCATTTGGCTGAAAAGAAAATTACAGAATTATCCTCAATAATATATTATCTGAATGTATGTCCTCTATGGACTCCAAAATGCCTGGACCGATGTTGATGAAGTTTACAGGCAATCTTCGGATACCCCTTGCTGGGGTATCCGAAGTGATCCTCTGAACTTTGGTAGCGAACGGATATTATAATTATTATTTTAGACAGGCAGTTGACACTGATACTTATGTCTAAATCACTGGTCACCAAACCGAAAACAAAAATTTATTGGCAGCAAGGCGCCGGGTACTACCTAGTAATTTAATAAAAACTGACGAATAGGCCGAAAGTATCTACCGTAACTTATTTATCGATATTTCAATCACGATTCACGAACAACCCTATCTGTCAAAATTACTATTTAATTAAGTACGGAAATATCTAAAATTAAACACAATCTTCATATAACGCATGATTAATCCTGGTCTATTGTTTAATAATAATATGTTACATACTGAAAATAAGCAAAATTGTTAATACTGACCGATATTTCAATAAAATCTTGAAACTTGAAACCGGTGGAATGTTAAACTTTGTTGATTTCCACTTTTTCTTGCTCCACATCCTATAACACTATATTTCGTCATGAGTAATTTAAAACACAAACACGACGCATTGACTACTCAATTCAATTCAATTTTTAGGAGAATAATGGCCCCATCAATGTTTTGATGATTCTGCCAGTGTCGAGGTTGGATAGTGCACTGCCATATGACATTTTAGTCTTGTTCGGTGCGTTGGGTGCGTTGACGGTGTTCGGTGGGATACCAGCAAAAATATAATATAAGTACTTAAATATAATAGTTTTGAAAAAAATATACTCAAGTACATACATATTTAATTAAAGTTTTATATTATTTTTAGCAAGAAATTTATTTAAAATTTTACAATACGACGTAAATACGGTTAGTAGAAAATGGACATTAATTGGACGGCTAATACAACAGGGAAGGAGATTATATAGAGGAACAGATATTTTAGGACAATCCAAAAATAAATGTTCCAATGTGCCTTCAGCCAGACCGCACTCACAAATCGAGCTGTCCCTAATTCTCAGTTTTGCTAGAAAAACGGGAGAGCAACAATGACCCAGACGTAATCAAATGATTGTGGAAGTGTTTAAGTTTGAAAACTCCCTGTTAATAAAAAAACACGGTTTGGATGGAAGAGCAGGCTGCAGGTCTCCGTAATGTTTGCCTTTGTTCTGACGGGATAATTGCCATAGATTGTTCCATTTTGCCACTAGTTGAGGTTTTACAGAGGCCTTCAAATCGCGAGTGAAACATTTAGCCCAAGTATAAGATCCGAGTTGGATGGCTTCCTTTGTACAAAAATCCGCTGTCTCATTACCCACAATACCACTATGGCTAGGGATCCATGCCAAAGCCACCTCAATGTTGGGAAGGTGGCATTCTCTAAGCTTGTCTTTCATCATTAGAGTTAAGTAAAAGTTGTCTTTAGAATGGAAAGGAAAGCCCATCAAATCTTGCAAACAGCTTAGAGAATCTGATAATATAATTGATTTATTAAGATTGTGGGATTTAACATATGATATAGGTTCATACAGAGCAACAGCCTCTCCGGAAAATGTAGAATAGTGACTAGGGTACTTATAATTTAAAATAATTTTATATTTGGGAATCCATAAAGCACATCCAACATTATCATCTGGAGATACTTTTGAAGCATCCGTATAAATCCTTAGCCATCCTGGCCATTTTGTATCCATTATCCGATTAAATTCAATATTAGCATTTATTGTTTTTTTGTAAATTCCCAAATCTAAAATTACACATGGTTGAAAAATTAAAGTATCATATTCAAAACAAAAGGGTAATATTGGATAGCATAAAATTATTTGTAATAATATTGTTACGCATAATTGCTTTTAGCCGAAATAGCGATGAGCATAATCATCTTTACGCATATATTTTTACGCAAAAAATTAAAAAGTATAAATACAGAAAGCATGATCGTCATGAAGACTAACGTCAAATAGCATAAATACAAAAAATCATAATAATAAATTGGCATCATTACAAAATGCATAATAGTAAGTATTGTCCTAAAAAATAGTCATGTTCAAATGGCACATAGCAATACAAATCGCTATAGCGAAAGTCGTAGACGTACTACGAAAAAAGGTTAGTTTTGGTTTTGTGTTTATATATTTATATATACATATTTAGGAACTAAGGCGAGGTCGACGGAGGTCCGCTTCGTGGACCTCCTATTCTGCATTGCTTGGGCGCTTCGCACCTGGATATCATACTAACCTAATCCAACCTAATGTACTTACCTAACGTGACCTAATTTAACCTTACCTAATATGTAACAACGAAACTGTGTTTTATTCATTTAGAAAACTGAAATTATGGTTAATGACAGATATATCAAATAATTATTAGCCCAAACAATAATATGCATAATGTGTATTAGTCTAATACAAATTAGTAGCGTATTTTAATAGCGTAATATGCCAAAAAAGTATTAGGCCAAAGTATTATTATGCGACAGTACTATTATGCCAAATCAATTATGCGAAACAATAATAGTCTAAAACAAATTATGCGATCCAAGGGGATCCCAAACAAAAGATGTGATTTTTAATGAACTGAAAAGAAGGGACAGAGGCAATCTTTTTGAAAGATTGAATAAGTGGAGGGGGATTCTTTTTTGACCAGTACTTAGAAGAAGCAGTTAGATTATTTAAAGTTTGGCATTTCAACATTAGGGGATGAGCATTATATTGTAGGATATTAAGAAAAAATCTGTCGGCTAAGTACTGTCTACGAAGTATTAATGGGGGGTCCAGACATTCTACCTGTAGGGCATTTATTGGAGAGGATTTCATAGCGCCAGTTATAATCCGTAAACATCTTGCCTGAATTTTATCAAGTTTAGCAAGAGTTAACTTGCTACAAGGCTCTAAAATGAAACAACCGTAGTCAAAATGGCTACGAACGATTGCATTATAAAGGATTTTCTGGCTATACGGGTGAGCACCCCATCGCACACCGGACAAAGACCGCATCCCATTAATGCTTTTCTCGCATTTACTAACAATGTAATTCAAATGATGAACTCCCGTTAGTTTAGAGTCAAGAAATACTCCAAGAAACTTAACTTTATCAAGAATGGCAATTCGTTGACCATCAACTGAAAGGTTTACAATAGGAATATTTACTTTGCGAGAAAAAACCACTGCATTACATTTAGGTATTGATAATGTGAGTCCATGATTCTCAAGCCAGTCCTTCAAATAAAATAGAGCGGGATTTAATCTGGTAGCACAGTTTGCAAACGAAGGAGAAATACTGTACAGTACTATATCATCTGCATATTGCAAAATATTACAAAAGCAGTCGACTGACGATTCTAGGTCACATGTATATAAACTATATAAAATTGGGCTTAGAACTGACCCCTGAGGTAAGCCCTTCCATACAGGCCTAGGAGGGAGCAAAGACCCATTAATACGTACACGAATGAATCTATCCATAAATAAACTGCAAATGATATTGATCAGCCTCGACGGAATACTCAGCTGATGCAATTTTTGCCTGAGTATGGAGAGGTTGACATTATCATACGCAGAGGCAATGTCTAAAAATACACCAACCATATTTTCACTATTGCTAAAAGCAATACGGATATCAGAAGTTAATATACTAAGACTATCTATCGTACCCATTCCTCTACGAAACCCAAATTGCGTCTTAGCTAATACATTACGATTTTCTACAATCCACTCAAGTCGATTTTTAATCAGGTGTTCCATAATCTTCGCTAGAACCGAAGATAAAGCTATAGGACGTTATGCTGAGGGATCATTTGGATCTTTTCCAGGTTTTAAGATTGGGATAACAATTTGGGTCTTCCAAGGAATAGGCACTACACCAGATAAAAAAATATGGTTTATTATTTCCAAAAAGTCAACTTTAGTGGAACTAGAAGATCTAACCACAAACGAATATGGAATACCGTCAATTCCAGGGGCAGAATACTTCAGGTTATCCAAGGCACACAGTAGCTCAGTGATATAAATGATAAAACGTAATTAAATTCACGAGACAACATTTTATTTTCTATGTCAATCTTGACAACCATAAAAACAATGAGAACTAAAACTTTCCTCTAATATGTAAAAAAAGTTTAGGTTATAGCATTCCTCCCCATCATCCTCATTCAAGCTCCTCAATGAGGCGTCTAGGGGGTCTGATAGTTCTCATGCTCCTGCGGGGTGCTTCAGGGGCCGTATTGTTTTCCAGGGCATGTGTATTTAGACGTGTAGATGCGGGTGCTATTGTATTCGACGTTGCTGGTGTTTCTGGTGTGTTTGGACTTCCAGTAGGTGTAAGAAAAGGCGTGTTTGTGGTTTGATCACGTCCTGTCGTTTCTTCAGTCATACGTGGTCTTATGTGATCTGCATGCCTACGCCGTAATATTCCATCTGGTGTTTGTATGATGTACGAGTATTTATGTGTCCTTTCTCTAACAATCGCAGGGTTCCATGTGGAATCAATCCTGGTCTTCACGAACACATTGTCGTTAGGCAAATGTTTTTGACCTCGATGTTGGTTTTCCATCGCGATGTTAGCTCGAACTTGTCGATGTTGCAACATTCTTTTCGTACTGGGACGGGCATTATCTAGGATACTCGTTAACTGCCGCCCGAACATCATGTATGCTGGAGATTTCATCGTCGTATTATGTGGAGTGTTTCAATACGTAAACAGAAAATCTCGCATTCGTTCCGTCATGTTACCAGAATGACCTCCTTCTGACATACGCGTTTTAAAAGTACGAACCAATCGCTCAGCTAATCCATTAGTGCGGGGATGGTACGGAGATGATGTTATGTGTGATATGCCTCTTTCCTTGCAATAAGTTTTGAATGCCTCCGATGTAAACTGTGGACCATTATCGGACACTATTATTTCAGGTAAACCAAATGTTGTAAAGATGTCATTGAGTTCCTCACACAGTTTGTCAGTTGTTGTTCTGTTCATTGGTCGTACTTCTATCCATTTTGATAATGCATCGCACAGCACCAACCAATATTTGCCTTGAAAAGGTCCGGCAAAATCTATATGAATTCTTTGCCATACGTTATCGGGTATTGACCATGAAAAAATTGGTAGTTCAGGATTGTTTGGTCTGGTTTCTTGGCAAGCGTTGCATCTTTTTACATAGCTGTCAATATCTTCTTCAATGGACGGCCACCAGACATAAAATCGTACGAGTGCTCTCATAGCGGAAATACCTGGATGTCCTCTGTGGAGGTACTTAAGTGTTACCTTTCTGAGTGAGTGTGGCATGACGATCCTTCCTCCCCACATTACAATGTTATTCTCTACAGATAATTCGTTGCGTTTTTTAAAATATGCATGTAGTAATTGGTCACCATTTGTACATGCTCCAATTTGTATTAATACAATTTATAACTGTTTTGAGTGTGGTGTCTTTCTTAGTGTGTTCTTTGATGTTATCTTCGTTTATACATATGTCTTCGAACTTGGTTTCATGTATATGTTTGATGATTCTATTAATTGTGCGTTCTGATTTCGATGGTTCTTCATAAGGGTTTGGCATTCTGGATAGGAAGTCTGCGAGAATATTATTCTCTCCTTTAGTATAAACAATATCATAATTGTAGCTGCCAATTGTTAAAGCCCATCTTACCAGCCTGTTATTAACAATTTTGGGTAAATTTCGATTCGTTCCCAGAATGCATATAAGTGGTTTGTGATCTGTTATTAACGTGAATTTTGATCCCCTCAGGAATTGATCGATTTTTATTATTCCAAAATATATTGCTAGGGCCTCTCGATCGATCACTGAGTATTTGCTTTCTGCTGGGTTTAGTTTCCTTGATACAAACGCTATGGGTTGCTCTTTGTTTCTTTGTTTGTGGAACAACACGGCTGCTACTCCCTTTTCGGAAGCATCACAAGCTAAATATAAACGATGTTTATCATTATAAGCGATAAGAGGTCCCGATTTTACTATACATTTCTTTGTTTGTTCAAATATGGTGTTTTCATGTTTTGTCCATTTCCACTTTTATTTGTTTCCTGTAAGTGCATGTAGATCTGCACAAATGCCGTGAAGGTGAGGTATGAACCTTTCGTAAAAATTTACCAATCCTAGGAACGACCTCAATTCTTTGGTGTTTTGGGGTGGTGTTGCTTGGATAATAGCTTCTATTTTGGCTTTTGTTGGTTTTATGCCATGTTTACTAATTGTATGTCCAAGGTACTCGATTTCAGCTTATTTAAGTTCAACCAAGAGCTGCTTAGATAGTTTAAATTATTAGTGAATAGTTATATTTTATATTTTTTATATTTTTTTAACACCTGCTTGGCTGATGGCCCTGGTAGACATAGCTCAATAAAAAAAAATTTGCATGACATAGATATGACGTACGCTGTCGAGTTGACTGATGGTTGTCTGACTGTCTGACTCTACTTCATGCATGCGCTGTCGCTGTCCTGCTTGGGACAGTAAGCTAAGCAAGAGGTTGGTGGGTCAACAAAAATGTGTTTTATTTGTACATAGGTTTTTGTATAACAATCATAGTCGTCATGGTTTTTGCTCTTTGGCTTTAAAGTTAGTCATGTTTCGAGTGCATGTAAGTTGTTTAATTCAATGTGGGAATCTTATTTTCATCTTATTTTTTTTATGTTAACAGATAAAGTTGCATTACATAAAAGTATCTTGCAGATTTTGTTTTGTTTTATGTACCTATGTGTTATTTGATCATGAATTGTTTTTGTTTGTGTTTTAGAATTTAAGTTATTTTCATTTCAGTTCCCTTGGGTATAACCCACGAGGAAAAAGTAGGGTGTTATTAATTTAACGGGTGTGTATCTGTATGTCTGAGTATTTGTGTATCTGTTTATATGTGCGCGGTCTGTGGCATCGTAGCTCACAAACTGAGGGTCTTGGTGATATTCCAGAGAAAGCTAGTTCATTGGGTGGTTCTTAGCTAGGTTTCATGGAAATCGGGCAGACCATTTAAGAGATCACCTCCGAAATTGGGGTTGCCACTATATTGCCAGTTTTTATCTCATCATCATCATCATCATGTCAGCCGAAAGACGTCCACTGCTGGACATAGACCTCCCCCAAGGCTCTCCACTCAGACCGATCTTGTGCTTTTCAGTTTTTATCTATTTAATACTTATTGCTCTATGCCTATAAACACACACACCCTTTGATCAAAGGGTGTGCATGTGGGATACCTATTAATGCATATAATCAAGTGAATTATGTGTGATTTAATTGTAGGTATGTAGTGTTTACATTGACCAAGTTTTTTGATGCCACTCACTTACATTTGAGTTTTAAGAAATATTGACCATGGACCAGCTATTAATTATGGGCTTACATTTGACTGTGTATTCTCTCATAATATGTACTTTATAATTATAAAATTAGTGATCTTTATGTAACCAATTGGACAAAAAACTTTAAAATAAAAAATACTTGATACAGTAACAACACATGTACAAGGTACTTACTCTATATGATATTGATTTCGATATTATGTTATGAGATTTTAGGTACTTACTCATAACAAGAAATATTTAGCAAAGTATAATGTCAGCATAAGTGTCCTTCGTCCCGTGTACTAGTTGAAAATGTATCATGGTGGAACAGTATTCACTTTTTTCCATTATTTACATATTAAAGATAGATGTTTATTAATATAATACAAGCGAGTACATTTACTGATACTTACACATTTAATAAAAGAAGCAGGCACAGAAATTACGAAACAATGCTATCGCAGAGCTGCTGTTTGCTTTGTTAACAAGTAGGTAGTATATGCATGGAAAGTTTATAAACCAAACAATATTTTTATCCGACTACAGCGAAGCAAAAAGGAGGGTTATGATTTTGACGGGTATGTTTATACGTATGTATGTATGTATGTTCATCTGTTCCCTCATAAAAATGTATTGGAAATTTGGTACAATAATTACCTAATCTTTTGCGGCGGCATTTTTTTCAGTCATATGGAGGCGGGCTCAATTTTAATTTATTAATAAAATTCCCAGGATTTCTAAATAAATAAATTATGCCAGCATAAAACCATAATTATTTACATTAACTATTTGAAGTTATTTTCTCTGTATAGATTAACCAAATGTTATTTAATTTACCGGTAAATCATCTGACCTAACCTAACAAAGTTTGAGGAGCAAATTGACGGAATGTTTTATCCTAAATAAAAAATATTGAATATAAACGTTTTGTAGAATCCCGGAAACCCAGAATTTATATTATTAAAATAATATTTTTAAGAAGCCAACTCCATATTTGCTTAACTTTTTCTGGGATTTTGCCAACTTTAGGTTAATATCGTGCCGAATTTCTGATCCCTGCTCATAACATAACTTCTAAATTACTTATCATAATTTGACAAATGAGGTATTGTTGGAAATTTTATTGTATTTGTAGTACACTTCCATTATTAAACTCGAATAAGCATACACAATAAGAAATATTAATGTAAATAAATTATTACTATTAATGTAAAAGAAGCAGTGGAAAGTATATGAAAAAAATAATACAGTTGAATTGAGAAACCTCCTCCTTTTTTGAAGTCAATTAAAAAATGTAAAGGCACACTAATATTGTGTATGTATCGGTGTGTGTATGTTTTGTGAGTGTGTCGTGTTTACGCGTGTGTGTGTATATATGTGTAATTTATGCCATTGGTCATTCTTTTCATGTATTTACCATATAGATACAGGTCTTATACAAATTACTTAAATGTCGAGTGAATACAAACATGTAAGGCCAGCATTCTTTATAGGACATGAGATATGTCTGTATATATGTTTTCATTTCGTAATATTTTTTATTTCTCCATGGTGCTCATCAGAATGAGTGCCGAGGATGGGTATGTGAAAAGTGTAGTATGTATTCATTCATTTCAATCACTTGCAAACTAGATATGTAAAATCATATAAAGGCGGTTCTAAAAATATATTTTTTATGCATTAAGCCTGGATTTAATTAATATTTCAGTGAATGTTACTTTGCAGAATGTATCTACGCAGTTCAGGGTGGCCACTTTCTGGAAAACCGGGAAAAGTCAGGGAATTTCGCGGGTCAGGGAAAAGTCATGGAAAAGTCAGGGAATTTTAATGAAGGTCAGGGAAAAAAATGGTAGGGGTGTAGCATAGGGGGGCGGGACTTAAAAAAATCATCAACATGAACTCTTTAAGATATTATGTTTTTTATTAATGTGTCGTGTAGAATATGTTAAACTAAGCTTCTTTTGTAATGTAGAGTTAGTCCAACTTACTAAGATTCAGGGACTTACAAAATTCTCGTTGGTGTGAAAATGATGTGAATATAACACTCGTTTTTTATTCATATATCGTGTAGAATATGATAAATAATTCTTAATACAAGCATCTTTAGTTTAAGATTTTTTTTCATGTGACCAATTGTAGCGGTATTATTTTAGTTAGGTAAGTAGGTATCTTGCGATCACAACAGATTCCGACTTACTGCCAAAAAAGTAGTACATACCCAGAATCTCTGATAGGTACGACGACAAGCGAAGCGAGTATTAGTGTTAGGTATTTTGTGATAACATCACACCCGACTTACTGCCAAAAATAGTAGGACAATACATCCCAGTATCTCTCTAATTGATATGATTGGATCTCTAACTGGATTTTTATGATACCTAAATATACCTACTGAATTGTCAACTGAGTTAAGTACCACATCTTTAGGGTTCCGTACCAAAATGGTAAAAAGGAACCCTTATGAACTTCGGTGTCTGTCTGTCTGTCTGCTTGTCTGTCTGTATGTCACTGCAGTTCTTCTCTGAAACTGTAGAAGCTATCAACTTGAAATTTAGCATAGTTATACAACTTGCTTGCCCGTATCTGTTTTTAGTATAAACCATATGAAATATTTTTTCTAAATATTTGAAAGGGGTCTATAATGGGTTAAAAAATTAAAGTGATTGTGTTAAAGTGAAACGGGGTGTTTTATGAAAGGGCTCAATCTGCAAATTTCAAAACTATTTTTTTATAAATTTTCGTGATGTACTTTTTGATTTATAGCCAAAAATTTACAAAAAATGACCTTCCCCCTCCCTTTTCTCCAAAGTTTATTGACCAAAAAATCTGAAAAATTCCTGATTTAAAGATAATTATTTATATTTTACGCAAAAAATGAAATAAAGTTGTCAAATGTTACAGTTTTGGAAAAATTATCAAAAAATCTTAAAAATTTGTATTTAAATTTAGGCTAGTTAAAATGGACCTTATTGCGTTGAAAATAAAGTTCATAACAAAATGAGTATTTTCTTTTGCGTTTTCCATCCATATTAAATAGGTACGAAATCCTCGGTGGGCGAGTTCGACTCGCACCTTACCGGCTTTTATTCTATACATTTTAAACAATAGGTTAAAATTATAATGTGAATTATGAAAATATATTACTACAATGTAAAACAATGGTTAAAAATTGCGGGTAAAAAAGTTGATTGACCCTCTTATGAAGGAAACACTTCCTTTTTAGACGCTATATACTCTTATTTTGGTCAGGGAAAAACTTGAAGAACTGCCTGGAAAACCGGGAAAAGTCAGGGAAATTGAAATGTTGTAAAAAGCGGCCACCCTGCAGTTGTATTTTAACTTAACAAGTGATCATTTTTTAACATCTACAGTTAAAAGCATTAGTATCTAAGGTCCATTCCAATAGACTTGTCTTATTTAGTAGGTACATACATACATAAACTCTATTTAGTAAACACTTTTATAACCTCAAAATGCTGCTTTTTCGCCTAAAATAACAATTTTGTCATAACATAAACCATCCATGATGTAAAATCAGGAAAATGGTGTGCAAAATATAGTCTCTTTTCGCCTTATTTAGCAGAAAACTGCCATTTTAGCCAAAAGTGATTCATTTTTAGGTTATAAAATTGTTTGTTAAATAAGTCAAGTCAATTGGAATGGAGTTTATATCATTGAGGTATACCTATTAACTAGAGAAGTAGAGAAGTAGCTAATATTTGAACAAAAAAACTATATCCATCTCTTGTACACTAATACGCTAGTAATGCGCAGTCATCTGGAATAGACAAAGATGGCGAGCTCACCTGATATGAAAAGTTCAGTGTTGCTTCCAACATGAAAAATGCCCCCAAAAAATCGAGTAAATTCTTTGATAATATGAATCGTTACAATTAATATATTGTTTTAATATTTCATTTCTAGCTCACAAGAGTTACAAGAATAGTAGTAATAAATTTGCAATTATTTTATTTGACGACGTCGTAGCCTATAATAGTGATCTTGCCTATGAAGCTAGCGGTCCCGGGTTCGATCCTTGGTTTGCAAATGGTTTCCTTTGCATTTTATATTATTTCTTCTTTCTTTAGTTATTCGACTGTTTCCAAAATTGATATCTGGGGATCTGTGTGGTCTCCGACAGCGAATCCGTTGAGAGATTGAGAAAAAGTTGCCGCTATCTTGAACTTTTTAGTTATTCGACTGATTGCTTTCAAAATCGGTATGTGGGGATCTGTGTAGTCTCCGACAGGGACCCGTTAACAAAATGGGAAAAGCTGCCGCCATCTTGAACTTTCCAGTTTTAGGGCCGAATTCTTTCAAAGTCGATATTTGGCGATCTGTGTGGTCTCTTATAAATCTCGAAATTGACACTTGAATGACAACTCAATACAAGACTTTGTTTGAAAGCTTTTAATGCTTGTATTTTTTTCTACCTGCTCTTATTAAAATTACTATATATGGTATATATTGTTATATTTGTCAGACGTTCGAAATGGCTACGTCTGTGTAAAACATTTTGACGTTATGGATATTTTACAGGGAACGCATCGCAAAAAGCTTAAAACGAGTTCATTACCATCTCTCCATCTACCAGATATAAAAAAATATATATAAAAGACCACCGAAGCTGCGACGTTGAAAGAAATATGTACCTACGACAGACGAAAATACAGGATTTTGGTCGCTCGGTGCAAAGCTTTAAGGGGGTGACAGAAGAGGTATTTTTGAACATTTTTAGCTGTATATGTCAGATTAAATGTGGTGGTTTTAATTATTGAAAATTTAAGGATTTTACAGAAAATACCCAGAACTTGTTAATTACGTGTTAGAATGCCCTAATAAGCGTTGTCTTGTAAACAAAATATATATAATAATATAATATTTGGAAAATGTTTGAACATTTCAAAGATTTATTTTTTATTTTTTTCAAGGCACAAAAATGTATGATTCAAAATTTGAGACATTTTTAACGCCTTACGTCGAACACAAAATATGTCACTCATACGCCAAAATTGATACGAAACAAAGTCTCTTTTATTCTTGAACTTGTGACGGCTGCAGCCGTCGTGGCGTCAGTGACACGACTTTCAGTTGACGGCCAGAGCCGATTGTGGCGTTCAAAAGGTTAATAATTTCGAATGCCTTCATTTTGTATTAATTACAATAAAGACGCTTAAAACTTGTTTAATTTGGTCCAATAGACATTAAACTATTCAAAATAAATTGTTTTGTTTACAAGGTAACGCTTATTGGGGCCTTATCTTCTATTATATAAAATGCTAAGCTGATTGTTGATATATCAACGCACAGCCCAGACTGCTGGACCTAGAGACTTGAAATTTTGCACATAGATACCTTATATAGTGTAGAGATCCACTAAGGAAGGATTTTTGGAAATTCCACCCCTAAGGGGGGTAAAGTAGGGGAAAAACATTTGTATGAAAGTCCGTCAGTTTTGAAGTTAGACGCTTCAAATTTTACGTTTAGGTTGGCGATTGAATTTTAACTTATACGTGTCTCAGCGTTAATGATAATTTCAACCCCGAAGGGATGAAAAGGGGTAAAACGGATTGTTAATATATCAACGCACAGCCCAAACCTAAGATGAAGAGATCCCCTAAGGAAGGATTCCACCCCTAAGGGGATGAAAATTTGTATGAAAGTCCGTCAGTTTTAGTATAAGTTAGACTATTCAAATTTTGTGTTTAGGTTGAAAATTGAAAATTAATTTATACGTGTTTTAGCGTTTTTGATAATTTCATCCCCGAAGGGATGGAAAGGGGTAAAACTGACTGACTGATCGATCAACGCACAACCTAAACCGCTGGACCTAGGCACTTGAAATTTTAAGGGAATATTCCTTGGGTACCCTAAGGGTACACTAAGAAAGGATTTTTGGAAATTCATCCCCTAAAGGGTTCAAATAGGGGGTAGAAATTTGTATAGGAGATAAGTTATTTTTAAAATAAGCAATTTGGAAATTAGTATTTAGGCTACTGATAATAAATAAAAAATACTTCTTTCAGCGATTTAGAAAAAACTACCCCTAAGGGGGGTAAAAGGGAGTTTTAGTTTGTTCCTCCTTCACGCTGCAATGGCGCTGGATGGATTTGGATGAAATTTAGAATGGAGATAGCCTATACCCTGGATTAACACATAGAAAAATCCTATCCCGGAAAATTTAAAGTTTCCCGAGGGAACAACGACAATATCTTTGTGTTTTTTGAAAAAGTCATCATGGGTGTCGTTTTCTTAGGTTGCGTTGACGCAGATTTCGAAAATGATATCAAATTTGGGATTCAAAATGGCCGCCATGATGTTTATTGAAAAAGTCGTCATTGGTATTATTTTTTACATTTTGGGGACGCAGATTATGAAAATGATGTCAAATTTAGAATTCAAGCTGGCGGCAATGATGTTTTTTGAAAAAGTTGTCACGGGTAACATTTTCTTAGTTTTTGGGGACGCAAATAATTACTAATATAGAATAAGATTAGTAATTATTTGTCAAAATTGCGCAATTGAATAATTTAATATTTCTCCTATGGATTTTGCCATCCAGTGTGACAACATGAGACAGGCTTTGTACCTACATTCAGTTTTGTTAGTCTATATCAAAAGGAGCGGTGTCAGATTGAAGTTGTCAGCGTTGACATATCCAGATTTTAACATGTTTTTCCGCTATTTTCAATACTATTCACGGCGTTAATTCTACGGCTGTTATTTAATATTAGGGCGGTTATTATGATCACTTGAAAATAATTACGGACAGGCATTTAATTTTTCGGCGAATTGGTCGGTTATTTAATTCTAAAATGTCATTTCAAACAATACTCAAGGGGTAAAAAAACTATACATCGATAGGTATACATAATATTGCTGTAGAAAGAAAATCCATACTAACATTATAAACGTGAAAGTAATTATGTCTGTCGTCTGTCTGTTTGTTATGCATTCAAGGATAAACCGCGGAACTGAATTAGATTAAATTTGTATCTCAAAAATCACCCCGAAGGGGGTGAGATTTGGGATGGTAGTTTGTATGACAATTTGGTCATTTATGTTAATTTTTTTAGTTGGAAACGTGGTAATTGGTGTTTAAGCTACTGTTTAATACTGTTTAACAAAAAAAAAAACTTTCAGTGATTTCGGTAAACTCCCCCTCAGGCGATAAATGGGGAGTAGAAATTTGTATGGGAGATTTCGAAATGGCTACATTAGGAAATTGATATTTAGGCTACTGTTTATAAATAAAATATACTGCTTTCAGCGATTTAGAAAAAACTATCCCTAAGGGGTAAAAGGGGGGTTTAGTTAGTTACTCCTTAACGTTGCAACGGCTAGATGGATTAGGATGAAATTTAAAATGGGTGTAGCACCCTGGATTAACACATAGAAAAATCCCATCCCGGAAAATTTAAAAGTTCCCGAGGGAATACCGACAATGTTTGGTGTTTTTTGAAAAAGTCATCATGGGTGCCATTTTCTTAGGTTGCGTTGACGCAGATTTCGAAAATGATATCAAATTTAGAATTCAAAATGGCCGTCATGATGTTTATTGAAAAAGTCGTCATTGGTATCATTTTCTTACATTTTGTGGACGCAGATTATGAAAATTATGTCAAATTTAGAATTCAAGATCGAGGCCATGATCTTTTTTAAAAAGTGGACATAATTGTCATTTTCTAAGATTTTGAGGACGCTGATTTCGAAAATGATGTGAAAGTATAGGTAGAAATTCAAAATGGCAATACAATTATGTCTGTCGTCTGTCTGTTTGTTACGCTTTCACGGATTAACCGCAGAACCGAATTAGATTAATGGGCATTGGGTAAATATGTTTGAAGATTTATCTCTCGCCATACGATCTTCGACAATTTTTAGTAGAGCTGCCGTATATATTGCCCCGACTGTGTATCATGGTGTACTCGTAGTTCCTGGCATATTTGTAGTGAGGTTATTTTTTTATATATATTCTCATATCGTAGATGCCGAAATGCATTTATTTTATCCGCTGGTGTGCCCCTAGTTATCACCGGTAGATGAGAATCTGTCTAAATTCGCCGTCTCAAAGCACCATCCCTCCCATGATAGTTTGGTTGCTCTTAAAATATCCATCATAGTTCAATATTACATATATTATATTATAAGCCTTAATACTAATTATAATGTAGGTATCTATCATTATAAATGGCGGAACTCCCAAAAATCATCAGTGGCTGCTGAAAAAAACACAGACATATACAGCTAAATATGTTCAAAAATACCTCGTCTATCATCTCCTAAAGCTTTGCACCTAGCGATCTTACACCCTGTATAACTGTTAAATCGCGCGACAGTACTCAAACTTCCAGATCTCTTTCATCGAACTCACCCGTCAACGGATTGGTTTTCGGAAACCACACAAATCCCGAGATATCGATTTTGAAAGCAATCAGTCAAACACGTAAAAAGTTCAAGATGGCGGCTACTTTTTCTCATTCTGTCCACGGATTTGTTGATGGAGACCACAAAGTTCCCCAGATATCGATTTTGGAAGCCATCAGTCAAAAACCTAAAACGTTCAAGACGGCGGCTATTTTTTTTTCATTCTGTCAGCGGATTCGTATGCGGATATCACGCAGATACCCAGATATCCATTTCGGAAGTAATCCGAGGAAAAACTAAAAAGCTCAAGATGGTGGCTACTTTTTCTCAATCTGTTAACGGATTCGTTGTCGCAGACCACACCGATTTTGATCTAACTAGCTGAGATACAATAAAGAACAACTTTTTTCAATTTTACAAAAATTTAAAGGACATCCCTTACCCTTATTTGGAGAGTAGGTATTTATCTCGAAAAGTAGACCTAGCTGCTTTACTGCTTTAGCTATTATGTATATACTGTGGTTTTGAGTTGTTGAGTGTGATTGTTTTCCGTAACTCCAAATACCTAGATATAAGGCTACACCGCACCATTATTAAGTATCTATGTAACTTGTTAATGTTCAAGCAGTAAAGTTAAGCGCCCACAGGTGTAAACGTTTAGAAACATTAATTATTAGATCAAATTTTATTTATTTAACGGATGACCGAAAATATTGAATTCCCCCGAAAACTCGGGGAAATGAAACAATGCTTTAATTGCAACACTGGGCCTACAAAAATAATATCTGCTATTTTATTAAAGTTTTCGTGTTAATTACATTAATTTAGATGCAGAAACAATATAGTTACATGTGAAAAGTAATTCCTTGTACCTTATTGTGTCTCTAACACAACCTTGACACTCTTGACACTGTCTAACTTGACAAATGGCCGACATGTGCCCGGAGGCACATCTGACGTGGCACCGGTTATGCGTGGTTACTGCAACTCTAGTCTAGCCTTTGCGTCACATATATTTATACGCATAGACTGTCTTCTCAGTGGTTTAGGCATTTAGAAATTGTTGGTGTCTTGGCGAATGTGCATTGCATTTATTTATGACTTTTACTGTACTCATTTTGAAAGTAGGTATTCTAGAAGTAAATGCAAAATATTATAAATATTTGTAACCATTACATTTATCTCATTTGTTGATTGATTTCTAAATATAGTCTTCTTTCAAAACAAGGAACCGCAACAGCCATATGGTACCTTTGTGTATATAAGCTCCTAATTATCCAATTTTTGTGCCCATTACGCATGCTATGACATTATGGTTTTGTTACATTTAATACTTACCGCTAAGCTAAATTCGTCAATGAATTTCTTTCTTCATTCATTCAAATTTTTGGCATAAGTATTTTTATTTTTAAAAATATGGGACATTGTCACCTGTTATGTCCAATTACTTACCACTCGTATCAGCTGTGAATTTTCATTCCTGAGGCCGGTTTTACGAAGGTACAAGTTACAAATTACAAGCGGAAGTCTCTAACTCCTTTTGCTAGAAAGAGAGTTCCACTTGTAATTTGTAACTTGTAGCTTCGTGAAACGGGCCACTGGTGGTTACCACTGTCTTTTACATTTTTATATCGAAAATTGGGAATTATAGAGGAAAATCTTTTTTATCGTATTGCCCGAAGGAGGGTTAATGATATAATGTTGTGATATAAATTTCACTATGCAATTAATTACCCTGGGAACTATGGAAAAAAAAATCTTTGATTTGTGGGTGTTCTAGTACTCTAACCTTAGTTGGTCTCAAAGAGTATTTTTATCCTTCATAGAAATGGGACAGATTGGCATTAAAAAAATATTCTAATCTGTTGATTTTCTCTCTCACTGTACATTATATCAAAAATCTGTGAATGTTGATTGTCATCACTTAAAAAGTTAGTAAACGTCTCCTAAGAGGATTTTCGCGTAGTAACAAGGGATCTAGTAGCCGCCCTTACTGCCCCATCTCAACTTTCCACCCTGTATAGAAAATTATAAGAGCAATGTACCTACTTATAATGCACCATGCAATGATTTTTTGTTGAATACCTTGTCAACAAATAATACATGCATGCGTCAGAATTCCCACTCCGCGACTCACATAGCTATAAGTCTCCCCGCCATCGCAACCCCTATTCCTATCCCCCCTTTTTGGAAAAACCCCGCGGATATGTAAACGGAGGAAGGACTAGATATCAACGCACAGCCAACAGCGCACAGAAACTACTGTACCGAGAAACTTGAAATTTGGTACAGGGGTTCCTTTCAAGATGTAAGAAAGGATTTGGAAAATCGACCCCCAACGGGAAGAAATAGGGGGAGTAGCGGGAAACCAATTATACGCGTACGAAGTCGCGGGCGTCCAGTAGTACGAGGGTGGATCAAAAAGTACCCGTGTTTTATTTTATTTTATTTTTCAACAAAATCTCCTTCTAGGTCTTTACACTTTTCCCATAGTTTCGGCCACTTCTTTAACCCATCCAAAATGTAGGATTTGTCAAACTCTTCAAATACGCTTCTGTCTCAGCTATAACCTCCTCGTTTGACCTGAATTTCTTTCCCCCGAGCCATGTTTTCATTTTAGGGAACAGAAAAAAGTCACAGGGAGCCAGATCCGGTGAGTAAGGCGGGTGTGGCAGCAATTCGTAACGTAGTTGGGTTAGTTTGGCAGTGACAATTTTTAATGAATATGCTGGTGCGTTGTCATGATGGGACAACACTTTCTTCTTTGCTTTCAACTCTTTCTTTATTTTTTTATCAAACCGGTCCAATAACTCACTATAGTACGGCCCTGTGATAGTTTTCCCTTTTTGTAAGAAATCTACAAGGATTATTCCCTTACTATCCCAAAAAATCGTGGCCATGACTTTTCCGGGCTTTTCATGATTGATGGGACCGTTTTCGCCTTCTTTGGGGCAGATCCATTCTTTAGACTGCCGCTTGGTCTCAGGTGTATAATAATGGATCCAGGTTTCATCAACAGTAACGACACGACGGAAAAACTCCTGCGGATTTCGCTCAAACAAGCCCAAAGACTCCTTCGACATTGACAGCCGTAACAGCTTATTTTCATTTGTGAGTAATATCGCGACATTTTTTCATATTTAATTTATCGTGTATTATATTAATTGCTGTTCCGTACAACACCCCTACAGCCTTTGCTAATTCACGCACTTTGGTACGTCGATCGGTGACCATGATGTTTTTTGCCTTTTGCACGACTTCTTCGGTAACCACGTCTGCCGGGCGCCCTGAGCGGTCCTCGGCGAAAACAGATGTAGGTACGACCCGTTTAAATTCATTAAACCACGGTTGTCACGGTTGTCATAGACGGCGAAAGACCTCCGTACACAGCATCTAACTTAACTTTTATTTTTTCGCATGTTTTTCCATCCAAAAATAAGAAGCGAATTACGGAACGATATTGCTTTTTCTCCATTTTGTACGAAAAACAAAACAAGCATTAGCCGCTAGAAAAAACTGAACCATAGATAATTGACAGGTTTCATTTTTTTATTTCATAAGGTCAATACTACACGACGGTAATGCCAACTTTCCTAAGTAACGCCACCTGTCATCAAACACGGGTACTATTTGATCCACCTTCGTGATATAAATATAACTTAAATATAGGAAAAGGTTTTCCAGGCGGGGACAAGCCCGAATTACAAAACATAAATCTTGTTTTTTTACATTTGGACTATTAGCTAATTAAATAAATAAATAAATAAATGCAATTTTCATATCTTGAGAATTGCTCATAACCTTAATGAACAAATTTCATCAAAGGTACTAAAACTGTTAATTACTTCTCGATGGACACACCCTTTTGAGTATTAAAAATGCTTCGTGTTGGTCTTATTGAATTTGTAGAAAGAGCCTGGGGGACCGAAGTCCATTGTGATGAAGTTGGAAGTTGTATGTACCTATGTCAACTGACTGGACTTGCTAGGCAGTTTTGCAGCCAATTTCAAGGAGTAATATTCTGTATTAAGCATTTAAAAATATCTTTGATTGTCAACAACTTATTCACACTCGACTAAGGTGCTAATATTGACTCAGTTTGCACCTAACTGTATTTGGGATGGCCTATTTATTAGCTTTAATTTGAGACCTATAATGTTATAATTTTCCCTCCTTATTTTGCGAAATTTTATATACCCTATGTCCGTAATTATACACCTCATCACATTAATCAGTAAAATTCGTCATGCCGTTTAGGCTGCAGAGCGTGCCCAAAAATAGACAGGTATAGGTATAGGTATGTTACTATGGCCACTACAACCACAAAAATAATTAAATAAATTTAGAAATTCAATGGGGAAATACCCCATGGAAAAAACCTGTTTCTTTCTCGATCTTAATATTGTACGGAGGTACCTACAGAATGCTTCGTGTGCGGGTATGACTCGCTCCTAGCCGTTTTTTCTCAAAAGATGCATATAAACATATTGTGTACTTAAATTCGCTTTCTGCCAAAATGTACGTAAATACTTCTACAGCGGCACACGCACGGAATGACATCATCATGAGACTGCGCCGTGCGTCCACATTACTATGATTGTGTCTTCTAATAAAATATGTTTATATTAAAATTATTAAAAAAAATATTTGAGATGGTCACAACAGGCCCTTTCATTTGACATGTCACACAATAAGGTTTGCAAAACTATTTTTTTCTAATTTCCTAACTTACCCCCCAAAAGTGGCCCCCTTGTCCAAAATTCATTTATTTACGTTACGCGTCCGTCTTTGGGTCACTTACTTACAGATGTGTACCAAATTTCAACTCGATCGGTCCAGTAGTTTTGGAGCAAATCGGCTGTGACAGACGGACAGACAAACAGACGCACGAGTGATCCTATAAGGGTTCCTTTTTGTCCTTTTGAGGTACGGAACCCTAAAAAACGTATATAATCAGAAGTTTTTAAAATATTTATCTTTTTATTTGATATTTAAATTACGTTTACGTCACAATAGAGAGCAAAAATAGCCATACAAACTGTATTTTAATAAAAATATGATATTGCGCTGCACGCAAGGTCAAGTTATCCCCGAAAAAAAAAAGGGACAGCCTGTCCCGGGCGGGACATTTAATTTTGATTTAAAAATCGGGACGTCCCGCCAAAATCGGGACTACTGGCTTCTGGATGCTCTTAAAAAACATTATGCATATGTTGTAATAAATTTTTAGATTTGGGGGATCGATTCAGAAATATTTAACTTAAAAAGTGTGTTTTTCGCTAGAGTACGTGTCCCCTCTCTCAAAACTAAAAGTAATAAAACGCTGAAAAAATTAAATGAAAGCACGCATATCGTTATCATGAAATGCTTAAAATTAGATCCTTAGCAAGGGCTTTCTTTCGAATAAAATTGTAAAAGCAAGCAGTTATTTTTTTAAGTGTATTTCCGTTTGTTGCCGTCGATTACTGATTGAAAAACACCAGAGCAAGAGCATCTTTGACCATAGCGCAAGAGTACTACGAGTGCCAACAAAAAAACCACTTCGAAAAAAAACAAGTGTGAACTAACTTTCTATTTATGATTATCTAGAACTGTATTAGATGCTTTTTAGTAGTTATAAACACTTTAATCGCTTGTATCTCAAGAACCAATCAATTCTACTTAGTTATGATAGTTTTCCCTTTAAATTTGATATACAGGGTGGAATGCCACATGGAAGGCACCTACCTTAAATATTGGAAATAGCACATTCTGTGTAAAGGAGACTTTCCTTTATTTTTAAAAACTAAACACTCTGCATTTATGGATTTTTGATTAATCGTCTGTCTCAACCGGGACTCGAACCGGTCAAATGCGAAAAAATAACCATGCCGTATTTTATGATGCAGATCGAAAGGGATACTGATATGGTTCATTTATCTCTAAATAACAAACACAATCAAAATAACGGAAGGCCATGAATACTAGCAATTACCATTTAACTTTGTTTTCACCCGTCACGGGAAATGTACCGCAGCTACCTTAAATATGGAAAATAGCAAATTTTACGCAATGGAGATTTACTTTTATTTTATAAAATAATAAATACTGCACTGATGGATTTTTGAAAAATCGTTTGACTTAACCGGGAATCGAACAGGGCAAATATGACAGAAATAACATGCCGTATTTTAGCAACTATGAAGAATAATTGATGCAATTTTCTTATCTAGGAAGTCAATCGTATTGTACTAAACATAAGTGTAGCCAATGATATTTTATATTATGATACGTCATCTGCGCGCAAAAGCGTTCCTCGAAAAGTAAGGTAATTGCCTTACTATCGTTCAGTCGCGCCGTGGTCGCTGACACGCACGCGTCAAAAACAGTAAAGTTTTATTACCGAAATACAAAAAATATAAGTCATAAAAATTGCCGTCTTATGTTTATCGAGGCTGCCGAAATTATACTGTAACTATAAAAGGAAGAAAGGATGTCTCATTTCATTCGTAAGTACCGTAAATATTTTTTACATTTTGTTTTACATCGCCATACTTTGTTTAATTTGCACCGGTGGCATCACTGTCACCTGTGAAACATAAGATACACAATGAGATATCGCAGGAGTGCGATAAAGACGGGTAGGTATATGACAGCCATGAGTGGGCACGCTGCGTCATTCGGGTACGCAATTTGAAACAACTATTTATCTCTTTCTAACAATAGCGTTCACTACGAATTGCAGTCTTTGTCTGTAGAAATATGGCAACGTAGCAACTGCCAGTAATTGGAGACTGTTTTCGAATGCGTTTAATATGAGCATAACGTATCTAAATATAAAATATCATCGAGTGTAGCTCATTTAAACATCTTTACTTTCCTTGCATGCCTGAGATTAGAGTATCTTGTTTTTATCAGTATTCGTTAAATGTTTAGGCAAAGACAATTATTATTCACAATTAAGAATTAATTTTCACGGTCTTTATTTAATTCATGGTAGGTATGTGTTGTAAACGATCAATATGAAAGACCCTTTCGATTTTCATCTTAAAATACGGCATGTTATTTCTGTCATATTTGACCTGTTCGATTCCCGGTTAAACCAGACGATTTTTCAAAAATCTATTAGTGCAGTATTTATTATTTTATAAAATAAAAGTAAATGTCCATTGCGTAAAATTTGCTATTTCCAATATTTAAAGGTAGCTGCGGTACATTTCCCGTGACGGATGAAAACAAAGTTAAATTGTAATTGCTAGTATTCATGGCCTTCCGTTATTTTGATTGTGTTTGTTATTTAGAGATAAATGAACCATATCAGTATCCCTTTCGATCTGCATCATAAAATACGGCATGGTTATTTTTCCGCATTTGGCCGGTTCGAGTCCCGGTTGAGACAGATTTTTTTACAAAAATCCATAAATGCAGAGTTTATAGTTTTAAAAAATAAAGAAAGTCTCCTTTACGCAGAATGTGCTATTTCCAATATTTAAGGTAATTGCCTTCCATGTGGCATTCGAACTTTCCACGCTGTATGTGCTATGTTATGTTTCCTTTAAGATATTTTCCTGATTTTAAGTGTTTGCAGATTTGGCTGTAGGCTGTGCACGTATCTCTAGCGAAGATGGCCCTTTCGAGTTCAATATATTATAAACGGTTCCCCAAATCTAAAAAAATATAATGACGTATATAGTTATAATATACATGTTACAAAGTATTCTAGTTTTTTTTTTACTTATTTCGTCATTGATCTTACTGTGCGTTTTAAATATCTATATTCACACTGTAGTTTACTTCGAACTGGTCCAGACCCTGCCGTGTATCTGGTTAGGTGTGTATACAAAATTTCAGTTTTCTAACTTTGTTAGTTTCTGACAAAAAGTGAATGTAATTTGTAATTGTGAATTGTAAGCGGGCTGGTTTCCGCAACTCGACGTCTAGCGCCTATTTTGCGTAAAGTGAATGTAACATACAGACGGACGGACAGACATGGCTAAATTAAATGATTCCTAGTTTGACTTCGGAACCCTAAAAAATGGGTCTTGATCGCACATTAAAACGGTGTCCCTATGAAACGCATAAAATTGTTTGTCCTAATGCATTGTTTGGTCTAAATTATCTTCACCTAAAATTATTTTATGTGTAAATTACCTACAGAATTGAATACATAGATCACTTAAGTAACCTAGGTAAAGTTTTTATTATAATAAACAAATCTTCTAAACAATTTTTGACCAAACATTACATTCGGACAAAAATGCCACTCGATAAACATAGACCCCATTAAAACTTAATGGGTGATCACGATCAGATCAGGAATTCAGGACCTATTTTCTCCACGGTGACTTTTAATTTAAAAGTTATATTGTTTATGTACTAATTACTAAAAAGCATGTCAGTGTTTAGCTCTATCATGAAGATTTCGCATATATTTGTTTATGTTAGTTATTTAATCCATGTGTTTCTTTTACAGGTCAGAAAATTTAAAACACAGAGCAAATTCCATGCACCTGCTTAAAATTCTAACAGGCTCCTTTACTTCGAAGTAGCTATGCATGTAAAAGGCTCCAGTAGCTAATCTAGCCTTATCATAGTAAATTACGTAATAATTATGTTGTATATTATATATAGTCATTTATAACGATATGCTGCAATTGACCAATAGTTCTTGCAGATCCTTAATGCTCACCTCTGGTTATTTTAATAGCAGGGCACATGTGAAAAGATACTTACATATATGTTGTAAAAGAAAGTCATGCACTACAAAGAGTGTGCAAAAATCTGATGCTGGTCAGTTGTTACACCCCATCCAGCAAGCACATCCGCGTGCCAATGTCAAATCAAGCTTACATTCAAAGATACTCCCTGTTAAACCGATTGAATTGCGCATAACCAAACAAATGAGTGGACCTTTGCAGCCTACTCCAAATCATGTTAGCTATGGTGGACAATTTGACATGTAAGCTTTTATTTCATGTATTTATGGCATAAATTATATTTTGCGTGTAGACGCTGTGATATTAATAAATAATACATTGTGAATCAAGAGATGAAACAGATAAATTGTACCCGATGTATTTAGGCGCACACGAGTGACGCTTGAGTTAGCGGGTGTATTTGATACTTTCACCTAGTTAACCATTCTCTTTTTAATTAAAACTTATAACTATTAGATAAAAAAATATCCCCGATATAATGTGACCCCTTCTTTCAGAGCTGATATCTCTTAACACATTCAGTGCCAAAACCACGACTATCGGGTATTTTATGATTTCGTTCCCAGGCCGGATGACCCGATAGTCGGGTTATCTTGCCTGGCGCTATGGTCGGGGATATTTTTGTGGCCTTGCGCGATGTCTTTGTCTGGCTGAGCGGCAATGAATGTGTTAAACGGCCCAACCGATTTTCATGAAACCTAACGAAGAAACACCCCTAAAAAACATGCTTTCAAATAAAAAAAAACGATTCAAATCGGTCCACCCGTTTAAGAGCTACAGTGCCACAGACAGACACACCGACAGACACACACACACACACACACACACACACATAACGGTGAAACTTATGGCACCCCACTTTTTGCATCGGGGGTTAAAAAAATATGGACCATTGTTTTATATTTTTATTGTTACTTATTATTATTAATTTCTGGCGTTTTCTCCGCAACGCGCGGGTTATGTTCGTAGCATTGTATTTTTTTTAACAAATACTGTTTGCGACTGCGTCTGTCCGACTGTCCGTCTATCTGTCCGTCTGTCACAGCAGCATTCTTTGGCGACTACTGACGACGCGACGTAGTTTTTGATGCATGATGTAAAACGTCAAATGTAATGTGTGTAATATATTTACTTAAATGTTTTTTTTGTTTTATAGTACTTCTACTGATGAAAGTTTTTCTGAAACGTGGGCGAATCATGACAGTTCAATAGAATCAGCAAGCGATTCAGCCAGATCTTCAGAATTTACCATAAGCCCAAACTTTCGCATTTGGGAGACTACAGGAATGACAACAAATTCTTGCAATGGTATGCATGAGTACATATTTTATTACTTAGGTACAAATTTTTTATACAAGATGTATGTATGGCTGCAAAGTGGTTGTTGCTTTTGGGCTGGTATTGAATTAAGAGAAAGCAAAGATGCATAAAATTTAACGATGCCCAGATCGAATAAAAAACAATCATATCTTAGCTTCGCCGAACTAAGGCTTGTTCTTATTTTTTCACGAAAGTTGTAATAATTTTTTTTTTTTCAGATAAATCATTCAAGTTCCGCGTGTTATCGTATAATGTATTGGCGCAGTATTTGTTAGAGTGTCATCCATATTTGTACACGGGGTGTAGACCTGTGAACTTGAAGTGGAGGATTCGATCTGCTCGGCTTTACAATGAAATTCTAAAACTGGCGCCTGATGTAAGAATGTATTTTCATATTTTGGTTTTTACTTATTTATTAATCTTTTATTATATGAAATGGCATAGTTAAACCTCGATATGTTTTGTCTCGAAGCATTTCCACCGCGAGCAATACTTGTATATATATATAACTCGACGTCTCTTGTATATATAATTAATCTGAATCTCGGAAACGGCTCCAACGATTTCGATGAAATTTGAAATATAGGGGTTTATGGGGGCGAAAAATCGATCTGTCAAGTTGTCATCTTCGGGAAATTTCGTTTTCAACCCTAGCGACGCTCGGTTTTCCAGGTACTGATTTTATTATACGTGTACAGTCTGCGCGCGAGTTGAATGCAGTCGGGGCCTGAGTTGAGGGGCGCCACGCCTCTCCTGTCCCGCCTGCACTGAGCATTACACGGTATAGTGTACTAGCACTTTTTTAAGGTAATTTCGACATTCAATTCAACTCGCGCGCGGAATGTAAGTAGGTATGTGTCTAATTCAGAATCGTCATAATATGTCATAATTATATCTAATTGTTGTTTTTGTATCTAGGTAAGTCAAAAATTTATTATCATTGTCAAAATTAGAGTTTGAAGGTATTAGGCCCGATTTAACCAATCTCCAAAGAAAAATATATGACAGAGTACAGTTCAATTATTTCCACTTTCAGGGTGCGGCTCCACTGAGGCGGAGACGAGAGGAGCGGGGCGGAGCTGCGCCAATATTAACCAATAGTATATAAACTAACGTGCCGTGCGCAAAGCGCGCTCGACGTGACCGCATGCGCCTTCTATTGGTTAATATTGGCACAGCTCCGCTCCGCTCCTCTCGTCTCCGCCTCAGTGGAGCCGCACCCTAACACTCGGGAAATCCGAAATCTCGGTTGATATCGTAAAAGTTCATATTTTCACATAGAGTATATAAAATCCCAGAATTTTCTCCCATAAATAGTTATTTGTTATACCAGGGGGGAAAGTTATATTTTACCTGCGAGTGTTCTTTTGAAACACGAGCTAGCGAAAGAATTATATGATTGACCACGAGCGAAGCTAGTGGTTCAAAAATAGAATCCTGAGTGTAGCGAGTGTTTCAACACACGAGACGTAGAATAACTTTTCATCCGTGTATAACACAAAAATTTTCCCCTCACTATAGCGAGGAAAATATGAAAAAGGGTTTGTACTATTAATTATTATTCATTTTGCACGGTTTCCCATAATAAGGTGTTAATACGTTTTCGTCTCTCATTTTTCATTTTTAATATCACTCATTTTTAATAACAAAACAAACTAGAAAAACATGCGAATATTTAACGTTGACGGCTTAATTGAAAAGTTTTGACTTAAGTTTTTTTTTATTATTTCGGATGCGTTTTGTTCGCACATCGACTTACTTGGAGAGTCAGAACATTTTATCAGTTTTTACAACAACAATGAAGGTTAATGTTGAATGCTTGATATTTATGAGTTAAAATAAAGTTGTAAGACTGTATTTAGTGTTTTTTACTCGATGCAATTCATTAATTGTGATGTTAAAAATTCAGTACTTTTAACGTTTTACGTTTTGTTAGCTGTCAAATATCACTTAAGCTGCGATTTTCTCAATAGATAACAAACAAACAAAAATGGATTTCCCAGTTAGTGAGATGAAAATAAATAAACCTATTTAGTATACCTAATTAATAATAAAACCTCAACCTAATCCTAATTCGTTAATATACTAAATATTCAGATAGACTATAATCAACTTTTTATAATGTGACGGGTTAGCTTTCAAAATCAAAGGAATGTACGTAACAGTTTTATAGCGACCCGCCCTCGCTTCGCTTCGGTTAATATAAGTAAAAATAACCCAAGTTCATCTGGAATAATATACTTTCCAAATGGTTAAAGAAATTTTAGACAAGTGAATTTGCATAGTCAGAGGTTTGCAGAATTCACTTTAATTGGCCACAAATTAGAAGTTCTTGTGGACTTACGTTCGGGCTACTTTCGTGTTCAGTAGAAGATTCTCTGGCTCTCTGAGATCTGTTTATCCCTGTTGCCTATAAGACGAACGTCACGCGCAGTAGAAGATTCTCTGGCTAGCTGAGATCTGTCTATCCCTATCAACTCTAAGACGAACGTCGAGTTCAATAGATGATTCTCTATTTCTTCGCAAATAATTATTTTCTCTTCTATTTCACAGCCTGATTTCCCTTTCTTCTTCGATTTCATCATTAAGACGTAAATTGTTTCTCTTATTATTAATGGGCGGACGACGGATGCAATATACGTCGAAATCATGTCAAACGATATACATAATATGGATATGACTATAATTGGTTTAAAGAAGAGAACATAATTGCAAAATAGTTATACATATAATGTTATTGTTGTAGTAAAAGATCGAGCTTTTAGATGTATCGTAAATTAGATCCGGTTTATCAAGTATCCATTTACGAATTGTGATTGCATTTGCCATAACTATTTTAAATATAAATATTGAAGGAAACGCACATAAAGTCCCAAGTGAAAACGTCAATGTGATTGACAAGTCTAAGACGTAATAGATATAAACACTTAATTGTTTTAAGACTCTCAAGAGAAGATAATTTACATTGGCCAGTAATTTCTTAATATCCTAATTATGTTCTATGGAGACGTATTTTATACTTACTGATATTTATAACAAAAACTGTATACATAAATATTACTCGATATTTAATAAAAGTCTTATCCATCTTATGCTTTCGTCACCATATTGCATCCATTGTCCGCCCTTTACTTATTATCCGTAGTTCGACGACCTATATTTATTTGTTTTCTAATGAATTATAAGTGGTTGAACGTGTTCTATGCATTTTGTGGTTTTATTTCCAAAAACAAGAGTTTAACGGGAATGTGCCTGTATAATGTGAAATACGTCGCTAATGTTTCCAAATTATATGTCCACCACTGTATATTAGTACGACTTCTTAGAGGCATAATTCATTTATAGTTTTCTCCTTAAAAAAATCTATTAACCCAAATCCTCAAAATTACATAAACAAAAACAAATTGCTACTAAACTAACACCCGCCAGGCTATGGTAACATGCTAAAAGCATAAAAGTTAATATTTATTTTTAAATGTACAACAGGAAATATGTAAGTACCTATATTCGGAATATTTACAACACAACCTTAAACTAAGAAAAAATGAGTTTTATCCCTTAAATCCACAAATTAAATAATAAACACTACCTCTCGTTGATAACCTAATATGTATTAAAACAAACACAGGGAAAAAGCTTACGCCAGCCAGGCTATGCCAAAAACATAAAACTTAATTTATTTACCTATATTAACTTATTTACCTATTACCTAAATTAATTTATCTACTATGTATGTATTCAAAAAATATGAAATACAATATAAAAATCAATTTTAATAAAAATCTAAACTCAATCTAACTAACCTACCCATTTCCCGAATTTAATAATCGGTAAAGCTTGTATTTCTTTATTATTAATATAACTAAAAGGTACTTTCTTAATAGCTTTCGGCTGGCTATTGCTATCACGCTTGCACTTGCAACTGACAGTATATTTGTCACTCGTGTGTCATAGATAAATGAAGATTGCCGATAGCTATTAGCAAAATGGTAGCACTGTAAGTAGGCAACAGGAGATCAGCTCCGATGCACGTTAGGTACAGTCACGGACTCTGATTGTTGAGCCACTATGGAACCCTGTCGCTTAACGTTAATCATTAATTTTAGCGTAATTTCTTTCATGTGGCTTGACGCTGTCATTATGACGGGGTTCCATAGTGGCTCAACAATTAAAGTCCTGGATTGTACTATAAGGCGAAGCGCGGCTATAGGCCCGGCCAACCGTTTCGATAATACAGATTTAGGTTGCGCGTAATTTTGAATCTGCGATATCTTCTAAAGTATTTATTTAAATAATATAGTGTAAAGGCCAATTTTAATCTACATTAAATGCCCAAGGTTACTAATTTATTCTATCTGGATAAGCATAAACACTGAATTGGAGAAAATAGGTTCGCAAATAACCTAAAGTTTTTAAATAAAATTTTAAAGTTTAATATGGTTACTGTGAGTCAACCTTAGGAGACAGTCATATGCAATCGCGGACTTTTCTCTAGGTTTTTTGAAGATCTACAATTTCTTCACTACATTATTTTGATATATCTCTTAAGGTTTAGCCAGCGTAAGCTATGTAAGCGCCCGAAAATCGATTTTTTGACTTGGTAAGAAAACATTGAGTTTTCTTAACTTTATTAAAACTTAATTAGAATGAAATGTACATAAAAACCATCCGGAATAAATTCTCTAAATGATAGTGAAAACCGTATCATAATCCGTTGCGTGGTTTATAGCCCAGTCGATAACGACATCATAGATCGCAAGCGCATGTAACTACGATTGTTTTATATGTTGTTAGGTCGCTCGAGAGTAGTTAATACCCAAGTTTGCAACCTTGAAAACCCTGTGCTAAATAGGTTTGAACCACCAAAAGAAGCGATATCTAAAATAACAAACTTACTTACATACATACACATACATAATCTCACGCCTTCGTTCCCAGAGTGGGGTAGGCAGAGCTACAGAATTACAAAAATCTCTAAAAACTTGTTGATAATTCTATAACCACAAATTGCACAAGCTCGAGAGTAGTTAATACCCAAGTTTGCAACCTTGAAAACCCTGTGCTAAATAGGTTTGAACCACCAAAAGAAGCGATATCTAAAATAACAAACTTACTTAAAACTACATTAATCTAACAAACCGCTGCCTGTTTGCAGTGGAGATTGTTCCCAAAATGCTGGCAGCATTGCCACGTTGAATGGCATTGTTTAATCTTTGTGCCAAGTACAGGCCAGCATTTTGGTCACGAGTTGCTGCGACCAGGCGCTTTGATACATCTTTAAAAATACGTGCTCCTTTTCCCCACGGTCTTAAAGTTTCGACCCCAAAAGGCTCAGATATGTAACTTCTATCACGTTTACTGTACTTGCGCCATTTGAGGGTTTCCGCTGATTCCGCCGCGAAATCAGCCCTAGTACTTGTTCCGGGAAGGTATGACGGTGCAAGGGTGTCCACGCAAGTGGCATCCGAAACCAACGGCCGGCCCAAATTCCACGAAACGCACAATTGGCGTAGGTAAAAGCCCGATGGATGACATTACTAAGTAAGGCTGGAGTGACGGGAAAATCTACCAGCACTTCGCGCACAGCATAAACCGTGGTGACCAAGCCGATCGACGCTAGTGCCACACAGGTACTCGTAGTGGAGAGGAGCACAACATTGTGCACCCAAGAGGAGTGAAGTTGCAATTCAAAATGTTAAAGAATCTAATCAAGTTCCTGTGTTCGGCGATGGTAGTGTCTGTAGCCACAAATCCGATTCCCACACTCCGACCGCTAGGAGACGAGCATTGTACATTTTAAGTAAGCGGTTCACATACACCTTTCATTTTATGACTCTAAAACAACAAAATCGCCATACAAAATAAATTCACTGCCCCTTTTTCACCATTAGGTTTTTTTTAATCAACCCTAGATTTAATAGATTGATAATTTAGTCATCTCATCTATTTACTAAATTTCTATACAAACAATTAACCCACTTAGCAGAAGATTTTCGTAAAACACCAAAGCTGGATATTTTCTTTATGTTACAGTATTTAGTCGCAATACCCGTTTTCATATCTTGTAGGTATATACGTTTGAAAGTAACTTTATTTCCATACAAACTTTACAGTCGGTATCAGTAGTCTAAGATCCCAAGTTTTTCCCTTTAGTTTTTTTTTATTGATGATGGGTTTGTTCTTGACTATTTGTTTCTTTAAGGAGCAAGTGTTTAAAAAGAACTCAAATACCTCAAAAACTTTCACCCCGCTTTTCACACTGTTAAGGGCTTATTTTAAAACATGTTTTTTTATTTAATTAATACCTAATGGTGTTGATACCAAGTTTCATGTATCTAACTTGCCCAGTCATAATTCTTATGTATAGGTAAACAGTAACCTTAATATCAATAATGTCCACATTTCTCACATCAAAAATGATCAAATTCCCACAACAACTTCTAACCCAATATTACCCCCTTTTCCGAAACTGCCGTATTTTTTTCATTTATGTCGTAAACTACGACGTTCACTATTCTCATTTTAAAAATGGCCAAACTCTCTTTAATTTATCCACCTTTGGGGAAGTCGCCCAACACCTTTTTAGGGTTCCGTAGCAAAAATGGCAAAAACTGTTATAGTTTCGTCATGTCCGTACGTCCGTCCGTATGTCACACGCATTTTACTCGAAAACTAAAGAGGTTCATTGATAAAATTTGGAGTAGGAATAGGTGTCTTGTAGAAGCCGCTACTTAGTTTGGTAGTGAAATAACAAAATAAATATTTCTAGGTTGGGCACTGCCTACAAAATGTGACTGCTGATGAAAAAAAAATCGCCATAAATCATTGTGCGGAACATATTTCGACAGTTCTTTTAAAACACAACTTCAACTTCTACCGCCAATTTACAACCGCCATTTACAGAGATAGTTTTTCCAAAATCTCCGAAAGCAATTTAGTAGCCCTAACAGGCTAACACCTATTTACACGTTTCTCACCTAAACAATAACCGAAGTCGCTTATTTACTAACTTCGCTAGAAGCTAAAATCGTATTTCCTATATACGAGGGCTGCCTTTTAAGTTCTGTCGTTTGCAAAACTCCCGTGATTATTAAAAAAAAAACTAGTATCATCTTAAAATATTTGAATTTAGAATTCAAAAACAAAAGAATGTCTCGAGATCGGCCGATTCGTTTTAGTACAGCGTCGGTTCAAAGTTGACAAGTCGGTTGTGAAAATGGAAATTTCGAAGGAAAATTTACGTGCGATAATATTTTACAACTTTAAAAGGGGTTTAACGCGTCTTCAGTGCTTTGAAGAGCTGACTACGGTTTTTAAAAATGAAGCACCATGCATCCGGACTGTAGAACGTTGGTTTTTGGAATTTCAACGTGGTTGCTCTAGTCTTAGTGATAGGCATCGTGAAGGCCGACCAAAAACAGCTGTAACCCAGGAAAACATTGATGCTGTACGGCAACTGATCGTCGAAGATCGCCATGCGACATACCGCGAGATAGAAGCTTCATTAAGCATTTCAGGGACCAGTGTTCAAAATATATTGCATGATCACTTAGGTGTAAAAAAATTGATCTCACGCTGGATACCACATTTACTTAGTGAAGACCAAAAAACGGCTCGCGTTAGATGGTGCCGCAAAACTCTGCGGCAATTCAACCGAGGAGACTCTAAACACGTTTATGACATTATCAGTGGTGACGAATCTTGGATATATGCCTACGATCCGGATTCTAAACAGCAGTCGACTGTTTGGGTGTTTCAAGATGAGCCAAAACCGACCAAAGTAATACGCTCACGGAGCACTTTGAAAAAAATGGTCGCCACGTTTGTAGCGAAAAGTGGCCACGTTGCGACCATCGTGCTCGAAGATCGTAAAACAGTTAATGCTGACTGGTATATCACTGTTTGTTTACCAGAAGTTATCGGCGAGTTCCGAAAAAATAACCCAAGACGTCGTCGTATAGTACTGCACCACGATAATGCTAGCTCGCACAATGCGTTTTTAAAAGAACAAAACGTCGAAAATTTGGATCACCCGCCGTACAGTCCAGACTTAAGCCCTAATGACTTCTTCACTTTTCCAAAAATCAAGCAACGACTTCGTGGTCAACGGTACCGGACGCCTGAAGAAGCGGTTGAGGCATACAAAACGGCCATTTTGGAGACCCCGACTTCGGAATAGAATAAGTTTTTCGAAAACTGGTTCGATCGAATGAAAAAGTGTATTACATATCACGGTAATTACTTTGAAAAACAATAAATACCATTTAACACTTAAATTGTCTTTTGTTTTTTCAAACGACAGAACTTAAAAGGCACCCCTCGTATAAGTAGTAGCCTGAATAAGTTCTAATTTACACATTTCTCACTCTAAAATTGACCAAAGTCCGAAACTTCTACCCCCCCATTTTACAACCTTTGGGGTAGTTTTTCCTAAATCGCCGAAAGTATAATTTTTTTATAATAACAGTAGTCTCACCACATTTTCCCTTCAAACATGTCTAAAATCCCATACAAACTTCTACCGCCAATTTATAAGCTAAAAGCAGTATATTTAATTCATATTCATTAGCCACGTTTCTCACTTCAAAACTGTATATTTTCCATATAATTTTCTACCCCTCATTTTACCACCTAAGATGTAGTATTTTCTGAATCACCGAAAGTAATATTTTTTATATGTATATTACCTTTGTAGGTAGATTATACGTATTTGCATTGAAGAGCACCAAGTTTCAAGTAAAATTTACCATAAAAGTAATCCCCACAAAAACGTTGCAACTACTTTCCATCCCCCCAGGGGTTGAATTTTAGTACCTAATCGCTGAAAAACGTATCTCAAAATATTATTTGAAGAGCATTTCTACCAACTCTCCAGGAAATTTGATCATAGAAATATTTTATCTAGACAAACCTTGCAACTCCCTTTCATCCCTCTAGGGGTTGAATTTTAATAATCGCTGAAACAAGAGTCTAATTATTTGCATTGAAGAGCATTTTCACCAAGTTTCAAGTAAATTTGACCATAAAGTATTTTTTTCCCATACAAACTTTGCAACCCCTTTTTATCCCTTTAGGAGTTGAATTTTAGTAATCGCTGAAATACGTGTCTCATTATTTGCAATGAAGAGCATTTGTACCAAGTTTCAAGTAAATTGGACAATAAAAATATTTTTTCCCATACAAACTTTGCAACCCCCTTTCATCCCTTTGGGGGTTGAATTCCGAAAAATCCCTTCTTAGTGGATCTCTACATCACAAAAAGAAAGTACTGTCCAAGTTTCATATTTATAGCATTAGTAGTTTTGGCTGGGCGATGATGAGTCACCCGGGACATTGCCTGTCATATATAGATAGAAAACTGCCAAGTTACGGCTAAAATGCAATTAGTGGCAATAAATTAGACTGACTGTTAAACATCTAGGTCCAAACTTGGCACCTTTTTATAATTCTTAAATCATTATTATTAGTTACAATCGTCATAGTATAATAAACACATTATCATTGTCAGCAACACATGTCTTTGTCGTCTCCTGCTAGGTAGCTGCAAATGATATCGCTGCAAATGACGAATTCTAGAAAGATTTACAAAAGAATAAGGTACATCAAGCGAGATCAAGTGCACTAGCAGTATTTAGTTTCACGCACTCTTCAACGTTGTTACGTAAAAACACTTAACTGGGATTAAATACGAGGGGTGCCTTTTAAGTTCTGTCGTTTGAAAAAACTAAAGACAATTTAAGTGTTAAGTGGTATTTATTGTTTTTCAAAGTAATCACCGTGATATGTAATACACTTTTTCATTCGATCGAACCAGTTTTCGAAACACTTATTCCATTCCGAAGTCGGGGTCTCCAAAATGGCCGTTTTGTATGCCTCAACCGCTTCTTCAGGCGTCCGGTACCATTGACCACGAAGTCGTTGCTTGATTTTTGGAAAAGTGAAGAAGTCATTAGGGCTTAAGTCTGGACTGTACGGCGGGTGATCCAAATTTTCGACGTTTTGTTCTTTTAAAAACGCAATTGTCTGCCGGGCGGTGTGCGAGCTAGCATTATCGTGGTGCAGTACTATACGACGTCTTGGGTTATTTTTTCGGAACTCGCCGATAACTTCTGGTAAACAAACAGTGGTATACCAGTCAGCATTAACTGTTTTACGATCTTCGAGCACGATGGTCGCAACGTGGCCACTTTTCGCTACAAACGTGGCGACCATTTTTTTCGAAGTGCTCCGTGAGCGTATTACTTTGGTCGGTTTTGGCTCATCTTGAAACACCCAAACAGTCGACTGCTGTTTAGAATCCGGATCGTAGGCATATATCCAAGATTCGTCACCACTGATAATGTCATAAACGTGTTTAGAGTCTCCTCGGTTGAATTGCCGCAGAGTTTTGCGGCACCATCTAACGCGAGCCGTTTTTTGGTCTTCACTAAGTAAATGTGGTAGAGGAGGTACGCTCAAAGCGGGTACGCTAAGGATGATGGTTAAAAAAAAAAAGTTATTTTTATTTTATTTCCTTTATTAGTATGTATGTGTTTTTATAATCTTTTATGCTTTCGCACAAATCAACGGAATGAGAAAAAACGTCAGGTTTATATAAAAAAAATATTAAAATGTGCACCCTTCCAAAAAACCGCTTTGCCCGTGGGGGGTGCCTAAAACGGGCAAGACCTTTGGGCAATGCGGGTAGTGATTGTTCTTATGCTATCAAAGCGACTTGGACATTAATTAAGCTCACAGCTTTGTCCTAAAATTATCAATTTATGCAAATGGTCAGCTTTTATTCATGTGTCTTTGTAGTGTACATAAATTTATACCAAACTTTTTGGTTGCACTTTTGACCGATTTTTTGGTCGCCTCTTACATAGTAGCCACAATGTGATCTCGCCCCATGACGCTTGGGAAATTTTTCTTTTATATTTACTACTAGCTACATAATAAAAGTAACTAAAATATTAGTCCGCTGATTAATTTATACAAATAGAGGCCAATGGCGGGTGCCCGCTTTTCCCGTACCCGATTTGCCTATGCGCACATTTTTGTTTTAACAGCATAAAACTTTCAAACCGAAACGATAAAACACAAAGCAGCTTCATAAATAACAAGACTAATAACCAAAGAAAATATACTTAAAACAAATTAGATAGAGAGATAAACCATTTCAGAGCAATCACATGTAAAAAAAAGATTAAAAACTAGTGAAAACACCAAAAAACTTCGTTAGCGTCTTACCTTGTCAAAACGTACACCGTTCAACTGGCATTACTGCCTGTGATTGGCTGACGTGTGGAATGTCACTTCGCATCCACAGATTTTTATAAATGCTAAAGGCACGCAAATTTAAACGGCTACCTGCTTTAGACATGGTACCCACTTTAGGCGTACTTCCCCTATCCAGCGTGAGATCATTTTTTTTACACCTAAGTGATCATGCAATATATTTTGAACACTGGTCCCTGAAATGCTTAATGAAGCTTCTATCTCGCGGTATGTCGCATGGCGATCTTCGACGATCAGTTGCCGTACAGCATCAATATTTTCCTGGGTTACAGCTGTTTTTGGTTGGCCTTCACGATGCCTATCACTAAGACTAGAGCACCCACGTTGAAATTCCAAATACCAACGTTCCACAGTCCGGATGCATGGTGCTTCATTTTTAAAAACCGTAGTCAGCTCTTCAAAGCACTGAAGACGCGTTAAACCCCTTTTAAGGTTGTAAAATATTATCGCACGTAAATTTTCCTTCGAAATTTCCATTTTCACAACCGACTTGTCAACTTTGAACCGACGCTGTACTAAAACGAATCGGCCGATCTCGAGACATTCATTTGTTTTTGAATTCTAAATTCAAATATTTTAAGATGATACTAGTTTTTTTTTAATAATCACGGGATTTTTGCAAACGACAGAACTTAAAAGGCAGCCGTCGTAATTGAGATACAGTCAAAAATAAGAATGACGATTGATATGACACATTTTGGAGAATCAAATTCAAATCCTTATTGCTCGAATCGTGTGACGTCCGTTACCCCCAAAACGTGCCGGCCAGCTGAGGCTCGGGGTGAAGCATCGCTTAAACCTCACTTGACACTTCTGTGGATTTTCGTTATACGAAAAAAATTACATTTAACACTGTTGCCGCTACTGTCGATTATTTTTTGAAAATTTTTTGATTAGATTTTAGAGTAACTTCTAATCAACTTTTCTAACATTATTATAATGAGAAACGTTCTTCATTTACCTAAATTTAATATTTATCGACAGGATTTAATGCATTCATTACAGTATTTTTTTTATTTCACGAAATGTTGGAAATTATGTCCGGGTGACACGCTAAATATTGAAGATTTTCACAGTTATTCCGCTGTAACTTAGTTATGTGTGATTGAAGCTCAAAATGGCTCCGATAGCATCTTCCTTATTTATTTAGGTAGTTTAATAAAAATGTTTGGCTTTGATATCGTTCAGCATTTATGAGTATTATAGCGAGACATACATTTTGGCGCTCTAAAATATTCACCCAGAGGGCAGAACACCTCAGAATGAGCAGCAGAACATTTTTAGAGTGGGTGTCGGGTTGTTTGTGTTATTTGTTTCTCCCCGCATCAATTGAAAACCTTTGAGCTGGTCACTTTAAACTTTGTTTTTTTTTCTCTTCGTAACAAATATTCCAGGATTTCTCGATTAAAGTCAAAACAAATTACGGTGGGTTTAGACCAACCGAACTTACTTCTAGAGTATTCGCTCGTTTGGTCTAAACCCGCCGTTAGAAATTATCAAATTAGGGCCGTTGATTACTTTACGTGATTAAAAATATCAAAGTTTTATTCTCTGTTTATTACGAAACTCAAGGATTTTCAAAAGTAATAATTGTAAAACGTTACATTAAATAAATTATTCCAATTTGTTTGTTACGCCATGATGATGTGACATCAAAGAAAAGTACAACCATATCCCTCCCGTACCTGCACGGCTAGCACAAGTTGCCCGCGACTTGTTTGTCGCTCGGATCTCCCTTTCTATCTAGTCAGTAACGATAGAGACGCGCTGAGCGACAAGCGAGAAAATACTACTTGTGCTACCCGTGCTGGAGCAATCAAGACAAAAAGCACGCGATGATAGATTAACATTACGGAAGCGACGTTGTGATTGAAACATTGTTTTAATGCCTAATATCTATAGTTAACCTTCGAATACATAATTAAGACAATATTTGGACAACCAATATCCTATTTTAACTTAGCTTTGGTTTTACAATTTTATTTTGCTCATTACTAATTCTCTTCTTTGGGTTCTGCAACATTATAGTAAAAAGAGAAACCTTATAATTTCGTCATGTTCATCTATAGCGTATGCACAAATACCTACAATTTTTTTGGTGTTGTTTATCAATAAGATTTTTATAAAAAAATAATTTCGTTAGTAGTAAAAAAAATAGTACTGAATAAGCTAACCCTAATACTGCAAAACAATCTATACATAAACACTATTTTGTTTACATTGTTAAGCATTGATAGCAATTACGTCCGTTGGGTGCCCCTCATAAAGCATAATATAAATTGTCATATTATTGACCATACAAATTTGATGGGCCAGTAATAAAATAGCATTAATCCTTATTTGTGCCCATTTTACAGATTTTCTGCCTTCAAGAAGTGCAAGCGTCTCATCTCTACAGTTTCTACTACAGATTCGAACAAATTGGCTACTTTGGAGTATTTAAACAAAAGACTGGCCGCCAGCATGATGGCTGCGCTATTTACTTCAAACAGTCGCTGTTTGAAATGCAGGATACTGTCTGTGTAAGACAATTTTATTTCTATGCCTTTGTTTATTTACTCTCTAAAATCAATCAATTTTTTTTCAAAAATCAATCAATTGAATATGTCTAATTATTACGATTCGATCTCGGCATTTTTGTTGGTGTTGCCAGTTTTGAAATTCGAAATTCCCTAGGGGTGTGAGTGTCGAAGTATGAAAGTTACATAAGGCTGTATTATGTAAATATGTATACATAAAATTAATAATAGAAAACAAAGTATAAGTCGATAATAGTGGAATATGATAAAAATATTCAAGAAAGAAATTCAAAGAAACGGTCATTAATACGAATAAAATTTAAGTTGTGTGCAAAATTGTATTTCTCTATTAACTTTTCATCTTCCCACTTTACTCACGGCATATTTAGCGGAACATAATGAAAAGTCTAAATTTTAAACGCAATATTTTTGTGTCACAAATACAACAATATTTATTTCTTAAAACACTTAATTAATGAAGTTTTATTCAATTTCTATATGAAAAACAAATAACTTAAAACATTTTCCTCGGGAAAAAAATTTGTTCCGCAAAATTTGCCGGTGAGTGTATTTTGCCAATGGAAGTCAACCATTCCAATTCGAATTAATCTCTTATTTCGTTTTTCAAACACTTCACAATAACTAAACCTTAACATGATCAGTTTTCCCAGTAAAATGTGAAATATGTCTACGGCTAAATCCCTACGTATGCCCACACAGATAAATATAATGACGTTTTGCGAGTGTCAGACAAAGCAGTCACGCACAAAAGCATTCAAAAACAGGCCTGTTTTTGTCGTAGTGATTACAGGGCCACACTCTATCTAGAGAGTAAATGATCAAAGTTCTATGCTATCTATATTTAAAAAAGCGCTCAAGCGCGAGTCGGACTCGCGTACCGGAGATAAGATAATATGGTTGGAAAACGTAAATCTTACGTAGATTCTTAACATGTTAAAGTAAAATGTCATATAATTTTACTTACAGAATTCAACAATAATACAGTTAAAAATTAAAACTAAACGTAATTAAATTAAAATAGAACTAAGCTACTCAAACATTAAAGATATAAATAATAATCACCACTATAAAAAGAACACACCCTCTAGCAGGTCTGCTCGCGGCAAGGTCCATATGACAATGGTTGCATTACCTATTTAGATTTTTTTGTCAATACGTTTACCCGCGACTTCATTTTGGATTAATGATAATGAGTAGTAGCATCTAACTAGAAGCAGGGACTGATAAACCCCTTCATTTGATTAACCCTGTCGATAGGCTAACCCTATCACTTGGTTATCGAATTGATGTGGTTACCGTATGACTGAGTTACCTTAACGTTAGGGCGAACCCCTTTGAATTAGTTAACCGTATCCGTAGAGCTTACCAAGATCATTAGGGTTTCGGTAGTTTAATATTTAAGCACTTATCATTGACTGGGTATTACCCTATTGATCGCCTCTCTCGTTTTAGCGTATCGGACGAATTCTGGCCGTCTCGCTTAAGCGGCTACTACCTGCCGCTATCCTATTAATTGTTAGGTAATGCAATAATAAGTCGAAACTCTTGCGCATAGAGATTAAATCAGCTTGAAACCTTTTAATTAAGTTTGAATAGGGTACCAGACGATGGGGTATGGGGATAGGGTTAGCGCTTAGTCGAATTAACTGCATGGTTTGGTTGCCCTTTCATTGAACTAAGTCGACGATAGGCTTAGCGCATCCGAGGGGTTTGAAAAAACAAGTCTATCAAATACCATATCGAAAACCCCTTTCGCGCTAAGCGGTTCCGGTCCCTGACTAGAAGGTATTAACTATAACTATTGGCTATTTGCTAAGAGATGGCATAACTAAAGAAAGTTCTGATTTTATGACAGGGAAGTAGAATTAGGTTGGAAAAAATACTTAGTTTGTTATGAACTTTATTTTCCATGCAATAAAGTGCATTTTGACTAGCTTAAATTTCAATAAATTTTTAGTCTGCAAATTTTTCAAAACTGTAAAATTGGACATCTTCATTTTATTTTTATCGCTGGAATTTTTCAGAGTTTTTGGTCCATAAACTTCGGAGATAAGAGAGGCTATAAATAAAAAAATACGTCTCTGAAAATTATAAACAAAATAGTTTGGAATTGTGCGGATTGAGGCCTTTTATGTTACCAAACGACGTTATCGCGGGAGCAAAAACAAATCTATTAAAGAACACTTATAACAGAATGTCTGTTTAGTATAAACGGGATATTCTGCCTATACATTATAAGCCTCTAAGAAGTTCTTCATAGCTAGTTAGTAGTAGTTTTCGCTGGAAACAGTCAATCAAACTTATGAGTAAATGTTTACCTATAATTCAACGTGCTGACTTGAATAAAAAAAGATATTTGTTCAAATCTGGTATTTTCCCCAAAACTAGTTTTAACTTTTTAAATATATGTTTTCCATTTGCACTCAAATTTAATTATTTTGTATGTTTTTTGTACATATCAAATCAATCATGAATGACGGTGAGGTCTAAAGTAGCAGGAAAAGTGACTGAATAAGTTGACGTTAGGATTTCGTAGCTAATCTTTTTTAATAGTACTTACTACTAATCAAGTTAAGTACGGAAGTACTACCCCGGCAACACGGGGAGAAGAAAAAAAGTACGGAGGTAAGATATTAGAAAGAAAATTGATACATTATGAACTCATAGGTATACGTTTCTCGATACGAGTGTCACTTCTGTTATTGCCTATTTGTCATAAGCTTTCAGTACTGTCAAATCGTTTTTGCTCCCGCGATAACGACGTATGTATATGACACCCCGTTTTCTATGATCAAATCTCTTTCATTTTTAAACCACCATTCTAGACCCTTTTTCGAATATTTTGAAACATAGTTTTTTTTTACTTAAGACATGCGGGCAAGCGTGTTACCAAACTATGCCAAATTTCAAGTCGATAGCTTCTATAGTTCCGGAGAAAAACTGCTGTGATATACGGACAGACAGACAGACACCGTAGTCTCAGCATAAGGGTTCCTTTTTTACCATTTTGGTACGGAACCCTAAAACCGCGATTATAATACGATTCACAAGTACCGTTGGCACAACAGTACTTATAATTAATAAATATAGCGCAGACACTTATAGATAGAGAGAATTATAGACAGATTTAAAAAATATGCTTAAAAAAATACATTTATTCACACCAAAGCTCAATAAAAGAAGTAAAAAAAATACACAAAGTTATAAATTATTATTATTTATTATACAATAAATATTATCAAACCGCGATTAAAATGAGAATCGGAAGTACCGTTAGCACCATAATCATACGTCAATCTATGACATCTTCACAAGTACTTTAAGTTCAGACAGTGCTACATATTTCAACTTTATTCTTGGTAAATGTTGTCATTTGTTTTATAATAGTCATTTATGTAACTGGTACATAATGAAGCTTCTTAAGGTATGAGTGCCGAGGTCAGAGCGCGAGCTTGCGAGCGCTCTAATAACAGGCACGAGTACCTTAAGAGCTAATTATGTACCGTTGCATACATAACTTTTTCTACAAGCTTAAAATGATAATGACAAAAATAAACAACCGCTACTGTATACTTTCCTCGATTTTTCTGCTAACAAATGACTTGTCAGCAAAGTCATTTTCATTATTCCGATTGGCGTTAATAGTTTGTGAAATTGTTATATGTTAAGAAATTTCATGCCAATTTTAATAGTTAATAAAACAGTTTTGACAATTTATCATAAAAGTTGGAATGCCAAATGAAACGCCATTTTGTTGGTATCCATATTGAACGTAACCATGGTAACCAAATAACAAATCGATGGGTATGAATCATCTATTTTTAGTAATTTGATAAAAATGTAATTTTAAACGCATGATTAGTCTCAAAATTAATTTTGTTTTAATATACGTAATTTTAATTGATATTAAAATATTTTTAACGGTTTAGTGTACAAATTAGGATGTCAAGTCTTCACTAAACGCCAAGACTGATATCCGGAATGACCGTAACCATGGTAATAACAATGCTATAATAATTATTATAGCACTATTATTACCATGGCAACGCTCATTATAGAATAGTTTTCACGTTCGGTAACGCTATTGGTGGTATTGTGGTACCATTAACGATATCAATATTAGCGGTTTATAGTACGCGAGTAGAAAACAATATTAATATCATATTTGACAAATGGTAGCGTAACCGGAGCATGAAAACAGTTTTATAATGAGCGTTGTCAGGGCAATAACTGTTCTTTTATGACCATTGTAGCATTGTTATTACAATGGTTACGGTCATTCCGAATATCCCCTGGAATATCCCGAAAAAAGAAGGTCCAGTTTTTTTGTTTTTTGCTTACATCTTGCAAACGATGCGTCGTAGGAAATGTCGTTGTATTGCATTATTAAAGCTAATAAAATTCTCTACAACTTTGATTATCCTCGTAAGGCCCAGTGTGCAATAGGTGTACATAATCAAAGCAATTTAATTTGAATTGTGTTGCAATGAGGATAAAGTTTATATTCCTATTTTCAAAAACTGAAAATGGCATCATAGAACAAACATAATTGAACTTTATTGCCTTGATAGTAGATTCAAAGTCCCACTCCCAAAAAACGCCCTGTTTGTAGTATGGTGGGCCTTACGAGGTTATACATTTTCACCTATTTTCAAAAAAGTGTTTTTAGCTAGGGTATTATTACTGCACGACACCTTGCACTTGGGACTATGCGCTGAAACTTGGCACAGTTGACTCTTAGCTGGTCTTGAGTAGATTCAGACCCCGAGTCATCGAGAGCCACTGCGCATGGGGCAGTGGGGGGAGGGGGAGGAAGTTTGACGCTTCCGCGCTTTAATTGAAGCAACATTTCTCTAAAACTATACATATTAGGGCATGCAATATATCATTTTCGGATAAACTAAGGACGAGGAATCTATTTTTCGAACAAAAGCAATACACTTTCTAACATAAAAAATGAATAAATTAGTAAAGACTAAAAACTACCCACGGAGAATGTGTATTCGATGGATACACTAACTCTGTAAACAGCGCAAAGACAGCTGAGCATGAGCGTAGGTATAGACTTAAGCAGTCTGCCGATATAAATCGCAATTTAGAAACAACGATCGATCATCGATGTCAAGCAGGAACGTTTTCTCTCAAACAGCCACAATAAAAGCAACCTGATTGCCATTCTCCGATCTCAACTTAATTGAGAGAAATGTATGACGAAAAACGTGAGATCAAAATAGCTGGTTTGATAGTTCATCCGTTGTATGGGACCTTGCACTTTTTGACTATACGCTGAAACTTGACAAAGTTGATTGGTGGCCTCGAAGCCATTATTCTCTAAAACTATACCTGTTATGGCGTCCAAGATATCATTTTCGGATAAATTAAAAATAATGCACTATAACGACCAAGTTATAACTGAGGATGAAAGGAGCAACCACACCGCTACTCAAAATACGGTGACGGTACGGAATCGCAGTGACTTGCTAAATGCGCAGTGGCTCTCGATGGCTCTCGGTCTGAATCTACTCAAAACCAGCTAAGAGTCAACTGTGCAAGGTGACGTGCAGTACTACCCTAGCTAAAAACGCTTTTTTTGAAAATTGGCCGTTTTTCGGAGCTCATATCTAGACAACGATTGAAAAGGGTATCATTTAATCGATCAGCAAAATGTTCTTATTTTGGTGAACAGAAATATGTATTTGGTCAGCCAAAATAGCTAGTTGGTTAGCAACTTATGGTTAGCAAACATTTATAAATCTGTCTGCAATTAATGATAAACTGAATTGCACTAAATTATTTTGGTCAGCAAATTAAATATTTGAGCTGCATTGAGCGACCCACAGTTAATCAAATTTTGGTAAGCAATCAGTAGGTAAGCAAAATATTTCATTTTGTCCATCAAAGAAAAGGGGGCAAATTTACTGCCGTGCCGGTAACGCGCATGTGCCAAACCCACCATTAAATTTACAAATTTAACAGAGTCGACGGAGCGGTGCTCCTATTTCTGGGTTGTCCTGGCCCTCCGAGCCTGATATAAAACGAACCTAACATAACCTACCTTATTTATGATACAAATTTTGGTTAATCCATAGTGTAATTGTGATTTCCAAATTAGTGTGACAAAACTTAACTTGTAATTACTACTAGCCTCAAAAATACCAACGCTTGGGTGCTCGCGTCACGTGGTCTGATTTCGCTCCGCCCTAAATAACGAACACTGCTGATTTTTCAAACTAAACGCAATCCACTTATTTATATAGATAACCATTATTTTAATATGCACACCTCTCAATTAAACGGCTTACGGACATGTTTTCTCTGCTGACCAATTGCAAAATCTTGCTGCCCAAGTAATTATTTTGCAGCTCGACTGTTTATTAGGCAGACAAATGACAAAAAAAGCAGATTTATATTGGTTAAAATGTTAACCGTTTGTAAATTGTTTGCTGAACAAGAGTTGTAGTCCGATTTTATTTATTGCCAGCAAAATCTTTGTATGCTGTCCAAATTAGTTAATTGCTTTTTTTTGTGAATCAATTTTAATAACTGCTGATCATTTAATTACTTCCCGATTGAAAATAGGTGAAAAATGTATAAAATCAAAGTTGTACAGAATTTTATTAGCTTTAATAATGCGATACAACATCATTTCCTATGACGCATCGTTTTCAAGATGTAAACAAAAAACAAAAAAACGGGACCTTCTTTGTGGCCCCCCCCTAGGCCTCACCTCCGAGGGGTGGGGACTTTTAGTATGTTTATCCCCTTAACTAGTCTAAACAAAGTTCCGAAGTCAAACTTTCTGCTTTCGGCCATCCATCCACAATATTTCGTTGCCAGGACTATTATGTATGCAACGGTACATAATTTAGCTCTTAAGATACTCGTGCCTGTCATCACCACTGCGACACGCGTACGGCTTCGTTCAATTGCGATCGGCTCCGTTCGCTTGCGATCGGCTCCGTTCGCTTGCGATCGGCTCCGTTCGCTTGCGATCGGCCCCTTTCGCTTGTCGTCGTGTGCGATCGAAACCTTTCGGCCGTGACAGGGCGAGCCCACTCATTCTCGAAAGTGCACTCAAACACGTGGTAGGAACGAAACTATTTGACTGGGTGCGGATACGTTCGCAAGCAACCGTACGGTGCCGATCGTGTGCGTCGACATGCTGCCGGACGCGATCGGCTGTCGACGCCTCCGTACGTATCCTTTCCGATCCGATGCGATGCGAGCCGTGTGGTGGAAATCATCCTCTAGGAGACTTGGTAAGTTCTCGTGATACAGGTGACTAAAGACCTACTAAAACACTTCTTTGACAGCACCAAATAACATTAAATAAAAAAATCGTTGCATCTTACTTTATTTTATCTCTTTGCTTAGTATTGTTTTTAACTCAGCCTCCATTACGGTCAAGTAAATAAGAGCTACCTCAACGTCGACGATACAGTAACGGCAATTAATTAAGTTTAGCCCGAGTAGAATAGAGCCCCAGCACTGTATATGAAATGCTCTACGAGGGTTGCCTTTTAAGTTGAGTCGTTTGAAACAACTATAGACAATTTGGAAAGTGTATTATCATTTATTGTGTTGAGAATTCACCACGATATTTGATACACTTTACCATTCTTTCAAACTTATTCCAATCTGAAGTGGGGGCTGCCGAAATGGCCGATTTGTATGCGTTCACCGCTTCTTCGCGTGTGTGAAAACTTTGTTTGATTTTTGGGAACGTAAAAAAATCGTTACAGCTTAAGTCAGGGCTATGCGGCGGGTGGTCCAGAATTTCGACGTTTTCTTTGCTTAAAAACGGTTTTGTCACTCGGGAAGTGTAAGAGCTTGCATGGTCGTGGAGCAGTAGGTATAATTCGGCGATTCGAGTGGTTTTTTCAGAAATGCGATTACATGTGGCAAGCAAACTGTCGTATACTACTCAGCATTAACCGTTTTACGATCTTGTAGCACAATAGTGGCAACGTGACCGGCACGAACGACGCGACCATTTTCTTCGAAGTGCTTCTACAGCGTATGACTTTTGTTGGTTTTGGCTCATCTTGGAAGACCCAAACAGTTGAAGTTGCTGCTTGGAATCTGGATCGTAGGCATAAATCCAAGATTCATCACCACTGATCATATCGTAGACGTGTTTTGACTCTCCTCGGCCGAAAAGTTGCAGAGTTTTTTGTCACCATCTAACACGAGCCGTTTTTTGCTCATCGCTTGCTCAGTAAATGTGGTATCCATCGCGAGATTAACTTTCTTACACCCAATGTTTTGGTACTGTGTACAGAAGTCAGCTCCTCAAAGCACTGAATTCGCGTTAACCCTCTTTGAAAGTTATAGAAAATTATAGCACGCAAAATTTTCCTAAGAGATATCCATTTCACAAGAGACTCGTTTACTTTGACACGACGCTACAGACAAACGGTTCAAACAGTCAAAAAGCATTTTTGGGTTTTTAAATTCAAGAAGTTTAAAATACATTTTTTTTTTTAATAATCGCGGGAGATTTGTAAACGACAAGACTTAAAAGGCAGCCCTCGTATAATGTTAATAAGATTAGTGCTCTGAATTGGCTGAATCAACAGTTGTACTTATATCATTTTATAGTAAGTAATACAATTGCAGGGGCATTTCAAAACTATTGGACATACTTAAGAACTCAATTATAAAGTGATTAAATTATTCCATTGTTCGACGAAAATGAACCATCTCATTGTTTGACTAATTTGCGTTTGACTAAGGAAGAAACTTAACGTTGTTTCAAATTAGTAGTTTACGTGACGGTTGCGTAATGCTAATTACGCAGAGTCTCGTACAATACTTTATCTACACACATATAAGTACTCTAAGATGGGTTCAGAAGCCGAAAGGCAAATGACCAGCATTACCTTACCTGTTGTAGTAAATGACAGCTATGACAGCTGTAATATAATTTTGAAATTACGTTATCGAGTATTGTAAGGTAATGAGATCCAAATTTGGAACATCTTCCAAAATTAAGAGCTGTCATCGCTGTCATCTACTACCACAGGTAATGCTGGTCATTGCCTACGGGTTTTGAAAGCATAATAGAGGACTTATTGAAAATGTCAAATTTGAAATATTATGGAAATTTACCCTGGTGGTAACATTTGCAGGTCGAGTATTTCCAGCCGGAGCTTCCGATACTGAACCGTGACAACATAGGGGTTATGGTTAAATTAATTCCAAAGCACTCTCCTAAAACTCCCTTCGTAGTGGTGACCACTCATCTACTGTATAACCCCAAGCGGACGGACGTCAGGCTGGCTCAGGTTCAATTACTACTTGCAGAGATTGATCGATTCGCTTATTTCAATAATGGCAAAGAGTAAGTATTGTGTAGCTTTTTTTTTAAACTGTAATTTGCATTATAGATAAAAGCTTTTGTGACTGCACAGTCTAAAACCCCTCTAAATCTGGAGACTTTAATATGACGACGCATTTAGGCTAGTCGGTAGTGACCCTGCTTACGAAGCTAGCGGTCCCGGGTTCGACTCTCGGTATGGGGTAAATATGTGTGTGATTGATTATAAGATCCTGAATCGTGATGTTTTCTTTGTATTTAAGTACGTATGTCTCTATATAAATGTGTTTATTGTTGTCTAGCAGGGTTGTGCACGCTCGTTCACTGAGCGGATCGCTCAAAACTAGTACAATCGCACAAATGTACTAATTCGGTAAATGTATTAATTTGGGACTAGGTCAATTCGTGTGAGATTGTCCTCTAACATGTATTTATTATTTTGAAATATAGAGGGAAAACTCTTGTACGAGGGCTGCTACTAATGTAACCGGAATCCGGGATTACAATATATTTAAACGATATATCTGACCTCTATGGTAAAATTTATACTTTTTTTAACACTGGCCGCTAGATAGTTTTTATTAATTGATAAGTCCCTGAGGTCGATCCTTCACATATTCTGGCTAAGGACATTGCGCAACGAAGATCTATGGAATCGCCTGGAGCAAAAGCGGTGGTCAGATGATTCGAAGAAATATTTCGTATTGAAGATATCAAGCAAAGACCAAACTAAGTTTAAGTTCCAACTCTCCAAACCTGATGCTGCGAAGGTCAACATTACCTATTATGGAAAAGCAGTCAGGTTTTCAAAGCTTGCACTTAACTTATTGATCTACTTATTTTTTCTAAAAAGCAATTTCATGTTTTTGCTAGTAATCATTTTCTTTTTATTTTAGATCAGGCTACCTGCCCGTTATTTTGACTGGAGATTTAAACTCTACGCCAGACAGTGCTATTGTTAATCTATTGGACACAGGGCATGTAAGGTAATTTTAATTTTTTATATGATTTTCTACTACATGCATACATTAAATCACGCCTGTTTCCCAGAGGGGTAGGCAGAGATCACTTCTTTCCACCTGCTACGATCCTAGCAAATCTCTTTCGCTTCTTCCAAATTCATTCATTCATTTTCTACTATTTAAGTTATTAATACATTTTACCTTGCAAAAAGTCGGGTATCCACCATTTTTGGATGATATACGGTGTCTTATTGTATGATTTTTAGCACTTAGGTATAAATATTTTAGTCGCCTGTATCTCAGGAACCAATTAAGTCTACTTAGTCGTGATAGTTTTTAACCGACTTCAAAAAAGGAGGAGGTTGTACGTTCCACTGTATGTATTTTTTTTTATGTATGTTCACCGATTACTCGGCGACCTCAATATTTTCAACAAAACAGTCGACATCAGTTGGAATAACCTATTAGGTAGGTACCTACAATTTTAAAAGAAGTTATTTTTTGCGTTTTTGAAGGCGGTTTTTTGTTTTTTTAAACATTTATTTTTCCTTTAAACTCGTTATACGCGCTTTCAAATAAGATATTTTTCCGATTTTTATTACTTGTAGTTTTGGCTGTAGGAGGAGGACATGCGGCTCGAAAATGACACTTTTGTGTTCAATATTTCCCAAACGGTCCCCCTAATCATGAAATGATAATAACATGTACATAAACCCCAAAAAATAAAAGAAACATATTGTTTTCCACTTTGTCGGCGTAATTTCAATGTATTACTATGCCAATTACAGCTTTGTAGTACCAAGAGTCTCAGAGTAATTAGGTTAGCGCGGTGTCTCGCTCCACTGAAATCCATTAGCGACTCGCAAGATAAATTGTTAAATAATCCACCCGTAGAACATAACCAAAAATGGCAGATTCCCGTACACCTATATGGACACAGTCACTTTGTTCCACGTAGAACATGCTAGTTAGACAAAAGTTATTAACGCATTCTAGGAAATGCGTTTTAAAAGTGATAAACAAGTTGATACATTGACATCTTTATCGAATCTCACCAATGTCACCATGGACCATGCCCTTTCCCATACGAATCGCTCGTACTACATAATACAATGCCAGTTACCGGATGCGTCATGCCTTATACACAGTGTTTGCATCCGATCAGTTTTTTATAACTGGGAGAGTATCCGTTTTTGTTTGTAAAAAAAAAGAATTGCCATTATAGTACATCTTTTGGTCAAATGTGCGTTGTTGTTGTTGTTCAAAATTAGTTAAAATGATTGCCAAATTCGGGATTCAAAACCAAACTTGGCTTGGAATTATTTGAAGTGTTCTCGAGATGAAAATGATCTTAATTGAGACATTAAGACTCAAATACCAAAAACTGCTAAATGCATCCAAAATATCCAAAACGTTACTCCCATTACGACTTTTACGAAAACTCATGTCCGCCATTTTGAAATCCAAAATAGACGTTATTTTCGAAATCTGTAAATTCTGTAATCCTACTGCGCCTCCAGCTCAGCTTGCTCATTTGATGGGTTACGTCTTCTATGAGTTTGATTTAGATCTCTGTCGAAACCTCGTTACGGAACCGTTTTGAAAAATATCAGTAATTGAAGGTTCAATAATTTTAATGTTTTTTTTTCTCCTCCTAATAGACCAGGAGATAGTCACACAACATTTCCGGCCATTTGTACCAATTATGGCGACCCTTCAGGGGTACGTCCGTAATGACAAAAAGGAAAATGATGGTCATAGCGCTGGTACTGGCGCGGCCCAATCGCGTGGGCGTTAATCGAACGTGTCGAACAAATTACGATGAAATTATGATGAAATAAGAAGTAGGCGGTAGCGTAATGCTATACTTCTTTGGTGTGACTTACAGCCCGCCACACTGTGGGAGCGCGTACAACAAACGGTCGGACATGCGAGTGCGCGACAGTAAACTGTTTATTATAACGAAATGCTAGTATAGTGCATTTTTAGCAACATATTAATAGGTGAAAAGTTACTATAAGTTCCTAATGTACAGTAAAAAAATAAAAAATAAAATTACGAAAGATTTTTGCGAGTACCTTATTGTGGTCGTGCTTAGGGTTCAGTGGGTTCATTTAAAAAGGCATATTTATTTATTACGCCTACAATTTAACCTTTTCAACGCCACAGTCGGCTCTGGCCGTCAACTAAAAGTCGTGCCACAGACGCCACGTCGGCTACACCCGACAAGAGTTCAAGATTAAAAGAGTCTTTGTTTGGTAGCAATAAGGTGTAATTTGCATAGCATAGCAAACATGTTTGGCGTGTGGATGGCACATTTTGTATTTGACGTATGGCGTTCAAAAGGTTAAAGTTACATTATCAAAACAGATTGCTATTAAATTACACAAGTCACACTGCCGAACTAGTTATAAATATTAATAAGGAATTAATTCGTATGCTCGGTTAACCAGAAAAAAAAGGAATCTGGAATTTATAAATATTTACCGATTCTTCACGGACGCCCTATGTTAGAACTGCATTTATATTCGTCTGCCTTAGCACATTTAAGAAACAAATTGCTACTTCTTTTTAATAGGCGGTTAGGCGGTTTCGAAAAATGACCTTCAATTGCAAATATTTCTCAAATTCGGTGAAACTCGGCATAATTTATTCTGCACCGTATTAAAATTATCTTTAACTTATAACTTGTAATACTTAAGTATCTTGGAATTGTTTCTCACATTTTCTATAATCATGAGTATCATGACTTTCTAGTTTAATTATACATGAACAATAAAACAGCAAATGTTATTCATTATAATATTAAACAGCTAGAAATTATTTATTATGGTTATACTTAAACATAATCTCTTTGTAATAAAATTGAAAAATGGACCTCAACTACTCAACAGTTATCATTGTACGTAGAAGTATGGCCGAGTTTTACGGGTCTATCGGATCGTGATGTTTGCTCGATCTCTATTCACCAACAAGGCAAATAAGTGAAAAAGAAATTATAATACATGATGGTCTATGCGTTAAAGTTTACAAAAAACTCATTTAACAGCAAGAAAGCGAAACATTTTATTTTCAAGCATGTCCGACCGTTTGTTCTACACGCTCCCTCAGTGCGCCATACCGATGAAAACAAATTAATTGCACAGCTACCGTTTGCAAACCTACCCCATTTTTTACCAGTTCTTTGTATGATCTTAAATACAAGTCTGATTATGCCATACCTGTAAGATTTTATGCGTATTTCGAACGATTTCTACCACTATAGCATTAATTTTTCTTGTAAGTTAGAAGTTCAAACGACATAAATACAAAATTTGAATCACATATTTGGTGGCAATCTTGTTTTATAACCAGATGTTATGTTGTACTCTATGCTACGGCTACCACCGCTCGACCGATTCCTCGAGTTGTAGAGGCTCATCATGTTGTATTGTAAGGCACAATGTATGGCAACGCAGGGTTGTCAGGCGACGAAAAGTGTCGAAATATCTAGTTTTTCAAGTATGGCACCACTTTTTTTCCCTATTAGAAGTATGGCAAATATAACGGTCTTATTGCATCTTTTTTTTTTAAATCCGACTTCCATACTGGTACAAATCGTAAAAAAAATTTTTTTTTCTTACATATTACTATTTTTGGATACTTTTTTGTTTTTCTTTTGCACTTTTTACTTACTCATACTGTACCTACATAAATTATAAAGGCGGAACTTATTGCAAATAATGTTTAATTAGTAAAAAGTTACTAAATAACTAACGTGGAAGATGTATCAAGACCGAAGCTAAAAGGAATTCTCTTTTTACAATGTTGCCGTGGGAGGGGGGAGGGGGGGGGTCACGGCTTCAACTTGGGTATTTTTAATAGCATCCTGGCAGAGCCTATGTCGGCTACTGCCACTAGTGCTATTTACTTCATTTAAATAAGTTAGTTGGTAAAGTAGATTAGGGAATTATGGGACTGACATGGCTTCTTTAATGCCAAAGTTCTTTTAAATAAATAAAGATTTAAAAAAAACGTAGTCCCTGAATTTCTTGAATTTGGATTGTATTAATATAATAAATGAACTAGAGCGAATCAAACATTGTATTATATCCAGAGATCGGACAAATGGGCGTCATTACTCGCAATAATGTGGACATGACTCCAAAGATATTAATTAAACAAATTAATAGTAGATTGTCGCAGAGGATAGAAAGTACGCGATTTTTGGACGAGTCACGAGTGTGTACGTAGTGTACGAGTCCATAAATTGCACTTTCTACCGAGGCAGACACAGCGTTGAAAATTGCGGGAAAAATCAAATGTTTTTTTCAGAAGTTAATGAATTTTTCGTTTTTTTTTCCGTTTTTTTCGGGTTTTTTTAGGAAAAATAACAAATTGAATATGACAATATATTCATGGTCAATCACTGTCGCTCTCGCCACCTATTTCAATTGCTTCTGCCTCCATGTCGTCGATGTCGCCCTTTTGTAGGTGCAAATAAGATCGAATATAGATTAAGATAAGAGCAGAAAATTTAATTGTATTTTTCCATAAAAATCCGAAAAAAACGAAGTATTCGGAAAAAAACGGGATTTTTTCCGGACTTTTTCAACGCTAGGCAGACATAGTGCTTTTCACAACTACTGAGAGGAAATAAAAGAAAAATTCACATTCAAAACTCAAATTTTAATTAATGTTAATATGACATCACCGCCAATTTTACCATAGATAACTTTTTTTTAATCTGGACCCCTATTCTCGTGGCACTCGAGATTAATAAACTAACATGCCAGTTGATCTTAGCCTAATTGTGCAAATTGTGGTTATAGAATTATCAACAAGTTTTTAGAGATGTTTGTAATTCTGTAGCTCTGCCTACCCCACTCTGGGAACGAAGGCGTGAGATTATGTATGCATGCCAGATGAAGATGTCAACTCCATATAGAATTGTATTTGTTTCGCCATATCTCCCATGTAATTTCATCTCTAGTGGTTCGAGATTAGGAGCCAAGTTTGAATTACATTTAAAAAAAAGTAGTGACATAGTTTTTAGTCTGTGTATCTTTTAGCAAAAATACACCTAATATTTTACGACACAAAAACGGTGTGTTCCGATTGGTCGATTTCAATTTTTCATTTTAAGGAGCCATGACACAAAAATTTATTGATTGATTTTCATTGGTTCTTAAAGTTGGACAACAATGTTCTCAACCAATCAGCAAACACGCCGACAAAAACATTCTTGGTCTGTCCTTATAAGTGGCGTTTTGTGACCCCAAACAAGACCATCTATGGCCATATTTCCGAGCAGTGTTGTGAAAATTACATTAATTGATTACTTACCCTAAAAATAACTTTGATCCTTTGCAAGGCAGTAATAAATAAATAATAAAAAGACTTGTGTTGTGTAGATTTATTAAAGCAAATAAACAGTATTTTTATAATTTGTATTTGGTTAGTTTATTGCTTTTCACGGATAAAACAAACTTATGATGTGAAAAGCTCTTTTCACAATCCAGGGATGGTAATGGAGCAAACTTAAGTAGATTAATATTGATTGCCACTCCTCACGTCTTTGTATTATTTACTAGCTTCTGCCCGCGACTTTGTCCCCGTGGAATAGTTACTTTGGGCTGCGTGATGATACTGATGATGCTGATGGTGCCTATAGCCTTCCTCGATAAATGGGCTATCTAACACTGAAATAGTTTTTCAAATCGGACCATTATTTCCTGAGATTAGCGCGTTCAAGCAAACAAACAAACAAACTCTTCAGCTTTATAATATTAGAATAGATTTATTACTGTCTCGCAAAAGATGAAGATTAAAGTTTAAGTAAGTAATCAATTAATGTAATTTAATTTGTTTAATTAAAATCTTTTGAGTAATGTCCACATTATTGCGAGTAATGACACCCATTTGTCGGATCTCTGTATGTCTGCTAAGTCAGGTTTTCGATGGGTTGGTTACGGGACGGTAAGGGGACTTAAGAGAAATGTGAAGCTTATAATTTCCATGTGTTTCTCTCCCCTTAAACCTGGTCCGATTTTTCCGATTTTTGAATATGTTGTAGATATCATGAAAAACTATGCCTGTACGTTTTCCTTTCAAGGAAAATATTTCTTTGAATGTAACAATAAAAACGAAACAGTAACATACCGACCTAGTTCTTTATAATAACCACAACATATTTAACCTCGTAAGGCCCGATGTACTCAATTTAGGACATCTGTCAAAGAGACTTTTGACTTTAGTTGACTGACATAAGATTCTTTTTCGAACTAACGAAGTTTGACTTAGGCCTTACGAGGTTAAAAATCGTGGAAATCGGACTTGATTTAGGGGTGAGAATCGTTATCGCCCGGGGTTAAATTTGTATGATTTTTTTTGACTGCTACACGATTTTAGCAGCGCTTCACAATCCTCTTAAGTCAAAATACGATGTCGTTTGTCACAGTTAAGATATATTTTAAATACTGTGTTTCAGTGGTACTTCATTCAAAGATAACTCGGATTGGAAGAAAATTGGCGTGACAGATAACTGTCAACATTTATCAGTGTACTTGAACCGATCAAAAGGATTGGCAACAGAGTTTAGCATGACAAAGGTACCTACATTTAAATTTAATCCTAAATAGGTTTTTTTAAAGAGCCGCCATTTATTGTACGAACCAAGATTAGTGACGCCTATCAACTTACAAAATGTCGGGTATACGCCATTTTTTTATTTTTTCTATAGGTAGCCTTTATTTAAAAGTTTTCGAACTCGGGATACTTGGGGTGGGGTACCTACTGCGGGCTCTGCCATGTCCATTAAAGAACGAGAATTACCTGACGCCTTTTCAGTTTTCATTCCATTTAAGTTTACAGCAAAGTAGTATTAGTACAAAGGAACAAGCTACACTTAATTCGATGATATTTGGTTTTCAGTGCATAGAAACCGCGTTGACTGCGTATTTAACCTTATTCAGTAAGGTCTTTACGAACTTAAATTGTTTTGTTATTCTAGGTAATGAAAGTTTGCAGAATCTTGAGTTGGTGACAATTGCAAAGTTAACAGTATTTTTTGACCCTACCTTCACGAGGATTGTGAACCGAAGCTTAAATCGCGTAGCTGTCGAAAAAAAAACAAATTTAGCTACAGGGGATATCGGATCGTTTGATGGATAAATCATGTCTGATATCCACGGTTTATGAATATGTTCTAGTTGTTATGATATGAAGAAGATTTGTACATTAACCTTTTTTTTACTAAAACGTACTGACCTAGTTATTCATAATATCTTATGATTAGGCTAGGTTTAAGGGGAGAGAAACTATATCGCATATTGTATGGATATTAGTTTCACAGGCATCTTGAGGTTTTTAGTATCGGATTAACCCTGATATAGTACATTTAATAACCGTTCTAAATTGTGTGAAATTACTCGTAACTGCCCACAGTTTGAAGTGTCGTATCTCAGTAACTATTTATTAGGTATATACTTAGGAATGATTTAAAACCAAACTGTAGCGCATTTACTCTTGTTAACTTCTTTAAAATTTAACTTTACTTGTAAAATCCAAAGTTTTGGATATATTCATTAAAAACTAAAAAAAACTATTTTTAGGGTTCCGTACTGAAAGGGTAAAAACGGGACCCTATTACTAAGACTCCACTGTCCGTCTGTCTGTCACCAGGCTGTAACTCATGAACCGTGATAGCTAGACAGTTCAAAATTTCACACATGATATATTTCTGTTGCCGCTATAACTAGGGATGTTACGGAGGCGGCTTTACCGGAGCCGGAGCCGGATCCGGAGTTTATTTATTTTATTTAACGGAGTCGGATCCGGAGCCGGAGGTGAAGTTGGAGCCGTATCCGAAGCCGGATCCGGAGGTTTACCGCAGGCGGAGCCGGAGCCGAGTACCTTTTATTTAACTTGTAGGCGTGCGCCGAGCTGCCGCGTCAAATGCAATACCTTCAGCTCCGGTATAACTTCGGTAAAAAATTAACGGAGGCGGAGGTGTGAAATAAATAAAAAATAGCGAAGGCGGGGCGGAATCGTAGGTGTAAAACCAAACGGAAGTACCGTCTTAACGGATGCCGAGGCGAAGCTCCGTAACATCCCTAGCTATAACAACACAAACTAAAAACAGAATAAAATGAATATTTAAGTGGGGCTACCATACAACAAACGTGATTTTTTGCCGCTTTTTGCTCGATATTAATAACGGCAACTGGTATAGTGTCTAATGTTGTATAGATAATGGTACGGAACCCTTCGTGCGCGAGTCCGACTCGAACTTGGCCGGTTTTTAAATTATTTTTTTCGGACATGGCAGAGCGGTACAACGTATTCCATTATTATTGTAACATATAAAGCTTAACCTTTTGAACGCCTTACGTCGAATACAAAATGTGTCACTCACACGGCAAACATGTTTGCTATTCTATGCTATGCAAATTACACCTTATTGATATGAAACAAAGCCTCTTTTAATCTTGAACTATAGACGGCTGGCCGTCGTGGCGTCAGTGGCACGTCTATGCGTCTGTGGCGTTCAAAAGGTTTAGTTGTTATTCAATTATAGCATTTATAAACATCATACAAATTGTGTCATACTTTTATTGTAATTTTGTTTACAATAAAAGTATCATAAAAATGAATAATACGACTCCGATGTTTACTTTTGGCGTAAAGTATTGGCCAATATTACGGCGATGACCACTTATCAAAAAAGTATTCGAAATTTTGAACAGTATGTTCCCAAAGAAGGATGGGCTAACCAGGACAAGCGATATGTCACTGGATAGGTTATTCTAAGTTGTAAAACTTTTACCATGGCAGGTAAGGACTGTTCAATTTACTAGACTGGACATCAAAAATAGGTTAATTGACGGATTTCTTACAACAAATATATCTTTATTACGGTGAATATTTATTTACAATATTAAAATGAAGTAATATAGGTATAACACAAGAAAAATAAATTTAATTACAACGGTAAAAATTTCGGACTGTTGGCCAGATTACCACATGCGTTTAAATTCTGCCAATGTACTAGCTTTAGCGGCCATCCTTCCTCAAGGATGTCTTCACAATGGCCCAGTATCGCTCGATGAGGCGGAGCTCCGGACAGTTTGGTTGAGTGTCATCTTTATTAAAAAAATCGTTTTTTTTTTAATTTAACAGCACCACAGAGTTTTAAAAAAAAGTTAAAACACTCTCTAGATCAGGCCAAAAGAAAGGGGAATACTGTGCTTGTAAGAAGTAACCGTTTTACATTCCTTTCTATAAATTGCGCCACCAATAGTTCCGGTTGTAAAATAAGACGTAATTTTGAGGCCACAGGAACGAACTGCCTGCCATACAAGGACTTTCTCCCTGATCTTTCAACTTTTATGGCTTTTTCGGAATCTGGTACAAATTTGCCTACAACCTCATTGCAATACTGGGGCCCTAGCAACGTACTGCTGTCAAACTTCACGAATTTTTCGTCGTCCTTTAGAATATCGAGATTTGCAGCAAAATATCGTATTAATTGCGGCACCATATTTTGGACCGTATTTTTTGCTCGTCACGTTTCTTCGGCATTTTTTGCTTCTTATTATGTCGATATGTTATTACTTTTCTTTATACTTTGTACAGTGCCTACGCTAATACCTTCTTTTTTAACAAGTTCACGAACGGACATGTACATATAGATAAATTATCGAGAGCGCAGAATCGTAGTAAATTCGACTAATGGGCAATTTTTACGAAATTGTGCAATAATTATATCGAATAAAAGTTTACAGCACTTTGTAATAGCACTTTTACTCTACGTTTGGAAAGATGCTGAGTTAAAGTGGCCACATTACTTTTACTCAGCAGTTTTGTTCTATAACAGTTATGTAAGAGCTAATGAATTCAATTGCTAATTCCCTGCACATGGGTGCTTTTATACGGCTATTACTCGACACATTGTTCCGTTTCTATAAAAGCTGAGTATATTACTTTTACTCAGCATTTTTGTTCTATAACAGTTATGTAATACCTAGCTATTGAATTGCTAATTCGCTGCGCTTGGGCGCTTTTATACGGTTATTACTCGACACATTTTTCCATTCCTATAAAAGCTGGTCACATTACTTTTACTCAGCATTTTGGTTCTATTACAGTTATGTAACAGGTATTGAATTGCTAAATTGCTGTTACTCGACACATTGTTCCGTTTCTATAAAAGCTGAGTAAAAGCAATCTATTTATTGTTTAGCAACCTGAATAGGACCTGAATTGTATAGAATGCTTTTAGTCGACTTTTACTCAGCTTAGAGCACTATTAAGAAGCATCGAAAAATATTTAAAGCACCAATTCTGTCTAACATGGCTGCATCATGTGTAATTGTAATACAAACACCTTTATTCGAGTTATAGTAGAAATTGGATAGCAACCATTTTGTAAAGCTATTTTCTTTCTAAAAATATTTTAAATAAATTATACAGGGTGGTACTCGATAAACTGTACATATTGAGAGGGATGAAATTTTAGGTTAATTTATCGGTAAAACATTTAAAAAAAAAGTAGCCACTTTTTTTTACAAATTTTATTTACATACATACATACATTATCTCACGCCTTCGTTCCCAGAGTGGGGTAGGCAGAGCTATAGAATTACAAACATCTCTAAAAACTTGTTGATAATTCTATAACCACAATTTGCACAATTAGGCGCAAGATGTTTACCAGCGTATTAGTGACAGGTTGCGAGCCCATCGCCTAACAGTACTACAAGCCTTTATTCCCTTAGTCGTCTCTTACGACATCCACGGGAAGACATGGAGTGGCACTATTCTAACTCGGCAACCACACGAGGCCAAAAATAAAAAATGTCATTTTGTTTTCATAAAAACACGATTTTCTCAAAAGTTTGTAGATATTTCACTTTTTTTTTGCTCATTATTATTCCTCGTTTAATTTTAGATCTAAAAACGTTAAAAAAAATTGTTAGATATCTGCAAAATTTTGAGAAAATCGTGTTTTTATGAAAACAAAATGATATTTTTGCAGTAATTTTCCACAAAAAATGCAGTTACTCAGTTATTTTTTTTAATTGGTCTAATATTGTTATCAATTATTATAAACCTCACTAATGTCAATACTAAGCATTTTGTTTTATCTTTTTTTGGGCTATTAGATCAAAAGTTACACCGTCACAAGTAAGTGTACTACCCAAACTTTATTAAAAAGTTTGACAAACTGTAAAAAAAAACCAGAGGCAAAAAATTAAAAAAAAATGTTTTACTGGTAAATTAACCTAAAATTTCATCCCTTTCAATATGTACAGTTTATCGAGTACCACCCTGTATATCGTTTATTTAAATTTAAGGTAATTGGGAAGGCGCATAAATATATTATCTGAACGACGACCTCTGGTTCAATCAGTAAAGTTATTTTCGCAAGTTCTATATAATTAACACTACGTCAGTATTATTATGGTTAGGTGTTTATTATAAAAATGAACATTTTTTACTTTTTCAATGTTTCCGTGTCAGATTCAATTCAACCCCAAATGATTGATGCCAGAGCAGTTCACATCACATAATAATCGAATCATAGCAATTCGGTTGCTATTATAGAACAAATTTGCTAGTAAAAGCAATTCGGTTGCTATTATAGAACAAATTTGATAGAAAAAAGCAATTCGGTTGCTATTATAGAACGAATTTGCTGAGTAAAGGCAAACTTTTACTCGACGTTTATAGCACTTTTTTGCTTATTATACGGCGCCTAAACCGGGTCGAGTAAATGTTTACAGCTCTTTTACTCGAGTATTTTTGGCATTTTTATAGCATTCAAAGCAAAAATAGGAACATTCAATCCGATTGGAAATATTTGGTCTATGGTTTAAGGATAGGTATGTAGTCAAAAGAAACATTTCATTAAACATGCAAAGCATTAGTAGTTTAGCCACTAAACGATTAAAACTAAATTACTGCTGAAGACTGGGAAAATATTGTCGCCGTATCAAAAGTGAAGAAAATAAATATAGATGTCAAGAAGACGAAATGGATCGAATTTCAGATCTCATCAGACTCATATGAAGATTTAAATGATAGCGAATAAAAGCAAAAAAAGGACATACTTATTCCACTCGTTTAGGGTACAGTCAACAGCATAAATAAGTGATCATTTATGTACGTTGTCGCTTTCAATCGTTTCACAATTTTGTATGACATTTCAAACACGACGTTTAAGTGACAAGGTACATAAATGATCACTATTTATGCTCTTGACTGTACCTATGTGTGACTTAAGGTCTGTACCCAGTACACCGTATCATACCATGACCGTAATAGGAACGTGTCAGACAAAAAATATTCTTTGTATTGAAAAGTATGAGACTATGCCTACTAGACCGTTCCGTCACCAACCAACATTTTAATCCTAAGTACCTTCCGGGCCTGATACGTTCATAGTACGGTCATGGTGTGGTATAGTGTGGTGGGCAGAAACCTTTACTTTGACTTAATTTCCTATGGCCCCTGGATGGGGCAGAGGGCGTCCACAGTACGTCGCCATCCCGAACGGTCTTGAGCTTCGCGCTTTACTTTGCGACAGGTCATTCCTATCGCCTTCTCTACTGCAGTGGTCGTCCGCCGCGAGGATTGCTTAGGGCGGCCACGTTTCCGCTTTCCTTGGGGGTTCCAGTCTAGGGCTTGCCTCGGTATGTGATCGGGCTCCCTTCGGAGCGTGTAGCCGATCCAGTTACACTTGCGGCGTGTGATCTGCTGGTCGATCGGAGTCTCACCGCAGCGTGCCCACAGTTCTATGTTAGAGATTTTCTCGGGCCAGTGTCCACCGAGAATACGGCGAAGACAGCGGTTGATAAAGACTTGGAGCCGACGCGAGTTGACTTTAGTGGCCATACACGTCTCACAATCGTACAGAAACACGGTTTTTGCGTTGCACCGGAATATCTTGAGCTTAATTCTCTTAGTCAGTTTCCGCGATTGCCATACAGGACGGTGCTGTGCGAAGGTTGCTTTCCCCTTGGCGATTTTCGAAGCTATATCCTCTTCGGTTCCTCTTGTTTCCGACACTACACTGCCGAAGTAGGTAAATTTGTGGACTCTCTCCACCCCTCTGTGCCGATGAGCAACAGCAACGAGCTTGTTGCTCCACACCTCATCTCCTGTGTCTTCCGGGTGTTAATCTTTAGTCCCGTCTACAAAGCCTCTCGTCGAAGGTCGTCCAGTTTGGCTTGCATGTCGACGCGTGTGTGGCTCAATAGGCATAGGTCATCGGCGTAGTCCAAATCTTCCAAAACTTTAGACAGTCCCCATTCTATGCCGCGGCGCTTGCTATTGGTGGTGTTATTCATGATGCCATCGATGACGACAAGGAAGAGGAGAGGTTAAAGAAGACACCCCTGGCGTACACCCGCATGGACCGGCATATCCTCCGAGACGAGGCCGTCGTGAGTCACACTACAAGAATACTTCACGTCTATGGCCTTAATCATGTTCGTGATCTTCACCGGGACTGCAATTTCACGTAGCCGATCCCAGACACAGTTCCATCTCAAGGCTTTTTCGAAACCCACAAAGCTCAAGTACATTTCCCTCTGCCATTCTGATCCCTGTACGAGGATTATGTGCAAGGTGTTGATCTGGTCCGTACACGGTTGGGTCGGAAGCCAGCTTGCTCTTTGCGAAGAAGAGGTTCGACGGCCATTGACAGTCCGTCTAGGATGATCTTGCAGAGCACCTTAGAAGTTATCGAGAGCAAAGTGACGCCCCTCCAATTGCCACATTCACTGAGGTTTCCCTTCTTGGGTACGGTGATGAGAAGGCCTTTGTACCAGTCGTCGGACAACTCTTCGGCTGACCAGATGTTCCGCAAAAGGGGCGTCAGCGCATTTGCAGCGGTAGGGACGTCGGCTTTCAGCATTTCCACTGTGATGAGGTCAACTCTTGGGGCTTTTCCGCTCTTCAGTGATCGGATGGCCTTCACTACTTCCTCTTGTGTAGGGGGAACCACGTAAATGCCCAGGCTTTGTGCAAGCAAGCTGGTAGCAGTTGTGGCTGTAGTAATGGGGTCGTTCGGGACTCTGAAGATCTCCTCGAAGTGCTCCCGCCAGCGTTGAAGCTGTCCCTCCGGTGTCACAATCAACTGGCCTCTCTTGTCTTATAAGGGCTTCTTCTTCCTCTGGTTCCGGTTCCCGGCCAAGGTCTTCGTCACTTTGTACATCTCCCTGAGATTGCCGGAGTTGGCAGCGCGTTGGGCAAAATCCGCAACACCATCAGCCCATACTCGCTGGTCATGACGGGTACTGCGGCAGATTTTTCTGCGAGTCTGTCTGTATTGTAGCCTCAGGTCTTCGCGCATTGCCACATCGCCAGGAGTTGAAGATGGAGCTCGCGCCTTTCTTCAATGAGGTTCCAGGTTCTCTGTGACATCCCGTCTTCACGTGTATATGTTTTGTGTCCAAGAACCACAGAGCTGGTCTCTGTGTAGGCCATTTTGATGTGATTCCACTCCGCGTCGACAGTAGTAGCACAGTCCGTTTCGAGGACGGAGAAGCGATTTCGCAGCTCCAGCCTAAAGGTTTCGCCTACGTCTGGGTCCCGTAGCTTGTTGACCTCAAATCGTTTGCCTATCCTGGTGGTCGCGCTGGCAACTCGAACTACAGCTACTTTGAGCCGCACCTCGGCTACGACTTGATGGTGATCACATCGATATCTGCGCCACGACGGTTGCGAACGTCGAGCATTGATGAGCGCCACTAGGAACTAATGGCAAGGTGGTCGATTTGGTTCTTGGTGATTCCATCGGGCGAGTTCGATGTGTACTTATGGTGGTCTCCATGAATAAATAAAGTGCCTCCGATGGTGAGGTTGTTGTCCTGGCAGAACTCCAAGAATCTCTCCCCGTTCTCGTTCCGGACTACCAGCCCGTGTGTGCCCACGTGTCTTTGACAGCCGTCGTTGTCTGTGCCAATAGCATTGAACGACGGTTATCTGGCGGGCTTTGCTGTTAAACCGGGCTACAATGATTCACTCTGAGAGGGGTTTCCAGTCTAGCAGGCTCTTCTACGCAGCGTCAGAAAGGATACGCGATTGCAGCAGTTCCCAGGAGGGACGGCGGGGACGTGAGGTGACTCGGACTGGCCAGGGCTCTGCTCAAATTCGGTGTTCGGCAACTAACACAGCAGATGGTTTCTTGGCATTTTGTAGGCAATGCTGTTCTCACTTACAGCGATTCCCACCAAGACCATACCCTAACTTCGCCTTCCTGTGTGTAATCCCATTAAATTAAGAAAAAAAAAAACTTATATTATTTTCCTTTTTATGCGAACGGTCCAACCACTACAAAAGCAATTCTCTCTCGATAATTTATCTTCATCGTAATAATTATAATGTATGAACTAATTAGTGCCTGAGTGTTGTTAATTGATTTTGATAAGAATATATAAGTAATTAGAAAGTGACTTTTGTCCAGCTAATTTGTTCTACGCGATCCATAGTGCGTCGATAAGATAATCAGTTAGATACCTTTATTTAGGCTGGCCGCATACATACGTTTTCCGTATTCGATTTCCTAAGCTTGGCGGCATACATACGTTTTCCGTATTCGATTTCCGAATCCGTTTTTCCGCGGAAACCTAATAGCGGCCTGCACACGTAGAGTTCGGACCGCGGGAAACGCCACGCGCCATTCCAATCTTCTCTCCGAACCGTACGTGTAAATGCAACTGTAGTAGTAAAATGGTAAAAAATGTACGGTTCGGAGCGGCGCGTGGAATAGCGCGTGGCGTTTACCGCGGTCCGAACTTAACGTGTAAAGGCCACTAATGATGTCATGTGCAAAACGCAGCGCTTCCATACATTTTGTTTGTGCTGGCGCACACATTCGGAAATTTCTATACAGTATCAGGAGATCGAACACGAAAAACGTATGTATGCAGTCAGCCTAATGCGGAATTTCGATTTGGAATTCCGTGAGACTAGCGCAAACGTTCGTTTTTCTTCATTCGGAATTTATACAGTCAGTACGGATAGTGATAGCGTGGTGAACGCACGACGATGATTTATTAGCAATAAAATAAATAAAAGAAAAGAAAATAAATGAAATGCATTTTTTTCAGACCACGGAAACCATAAACCATTTTTATTTGCGCTTTATCTTCAGCTTACTAAAAAATAGCTTTAAAAACCTTTGGTCTATTTCGCTAAATATCTCTTAAACTAATTTCCGCATTATGGTCCCTTTACATTGAGAACGCCACATATTATTATTATTATTATTTATCACTGATTTTAACATTAAATTGTTATCTTGTCAGCCACTGTTTTAACAATAAGATATAGTTTGTATTTCTTTCATTTAATTGTAGCTAATAATATTTACGCAGGTGTCAAATTAATTAATCCATCGACACTCGCGTTAAAAATACTATTCCCATCACTATTTCAGAATAAATCAATAAACAATAGATGAAAGTGTCAGTCATCCATATTTGTTTACAACATTTATCTTTTCTATTGAACTCCACCTTACCTACATATTTCGATCTCATTACAATAGCTAAAATCTTCTATCAAAAAATCCTGAATACAAATTAAGAATGGGAAAAAATACGAATAGGTAAAATTATGAATGGCGAGAAATGCGACTAGAAAAATTGCTACGCGGAATAATCGAGTCCAGGAAATAGATCTATCTACTCCCCTTATTGAGTTGTTATTATTACTGTAGCTTTTTCCAAGCTTAAGAGTTTAGAGCTTATGGTAAATAACTTTATATATTTTGTTTGATACATAATTTTTGGATTTCGGTATTGTAAACTTTATGAGTTCTGACCGTATTTATTTTGATATGTACCCATTGTAATTGACTTGAATTTGACTTGTTTTTTATAGATATATAATTCGGAATACCGATCCAGTTTACCGGAACCGTATGTCGACTATACTGTCTATGACAGTGAACTGCGATACAGCGAAATGTTTAATAGTGGTGCCATTGGACATTCGTTTAAACTGAGGTCCGTTTATGACAAGGTGAAACAAGACGGCAAATTAGAAGCGACAACTTTTCAGGACTACTGGATTACCGTGGACTACATTTACTTCAGGTAAATGTGAACGTGATTTAAGAAGATTGTGAAGCTGAAAGGACAATGCCAGTTCTCCATAGAAGCTTTGGCCTAAGAAACAAATATGACGGATAATTATAGAATTGGGTTTATTTGATGTGGAAAAATATTTAAAACAATGCTGTGGTGATAGTTTTTCAAAAGTACTTGCCTAAAAAAATTAATAGAAATAATCGCAACAACACGTTACTCGCAAGATGTCTTATTTGCATAGTATAATAGATGGCTCTATTTTTCGTATCAGTTCCCTAAATGAATTTAAATCTCATACAAAACAGGTCATATCAACATCCTTCGTATCCACGGGCTTTTTTTTTAAAGTGTTTTAAGCCAAGATCTGGCATTGTCCTTTCCATACAAAATGCGATAACGTTGCCCTCCTCTTAAACCTAATCTGATTATTACGAATTTTGAATATGTTGTATATATAAAACGGAAACGTTTCCTACCTACCTAGTTTTTCATGATAACTACAGCATACTTAAGAATCGTGGAATTAGGGGGAGAGAAACAAAATCAAAAAATCAAAATTCAAAATATTTATTCAGTAAATTGGCCACATACGGGCTCTTTTCACGTCGGTAATATAGAGTGAATCTACTAGCGCTTAGGACAAGACCATCATTGCGGAGAAGAAGCGCTGCAAGAAACTCCAGAACTTTATCGTTATAAACGTCCGGAGCTAAAGGGTCTAGCAGGCTAAGCTAACAAGATTGGCCCCCACGCGGGATTTGGTTATATTTTTAGGTGGCGTAGTGGCAGGACCTAAGAACATTGTATGCTTAATATCAGCTTTCGATTTTCTTTTGTTTCTGATTTATTCACGAAAATGTTAAAACATCAAGGTTATTTTTAAACTGTTATTTTATATAAACCGTGCCAGCGAGCGTAACCAAATAAAATCACTATTGATGAAAATAGAATAGAGTTAATAATGCGTATTTTTACAGACGTTCCTGTCCTTAAACTTATATAAAAAAAAACAAGGTACGCCTTCAAAAAGAAATATGTGACTAGCCACTATTGTCAACTACGTATACATATAAAAACATTTTCAAATAACTAGGAGCGTCATGTCAAAAAAAAATAACGAAAGTATTCGAGTGTCAAAAGAGTCTTGCTTTCTTTGAGTAACCAAATTAAATCACTATTGATGTAAATAGAATGGAGTTAATAATGTATATTTTTACAGTCGTTCCTGTCCTTAAACTTGGCTGAAAAAAAACATTTTTTGTTTTTCACTTCAGTTATTTTGCTCTTTTCACGAAGGTATACCTACAAAAAAAACGGCCAAGTGCGAGTTGAACTCGCATGGAGAGGGTTCCGTACAGTCGAGTTCATAAATATGTGCACACTTTAGTACCTTGTCACTTTCATCGCTGAGACAATTCCTATTAGGCAGTTTAAACATGACATTAAATAGACAAGGTACTAAATTGTATACATAGTTATGAACTCGACTGTACATACCTACGTGATTTTTTTAAAAGTTTTTTTTGATAGAATTTTTACAGGTTTTCCTGTCATGTACAAGAAATGAACTATATTTTGTATTTTTTTCAAAATTTTAAGCTCAGTAGTTTTGGAGATCTGGGGGAATGGTCAATTTTCGTCTTCTTTCATGAATAAAATCAAAACTATCTATTTTACAATAATAACAAAAATATATTTGAGACCTTCATAACGAGCCCTTTCATTTGATATATGACAAAGTAAGGTTTGCAAAACCTTTTTTTTAATTTCCTAATTTGTCCCTCGAAAATGACCCTTATTTAAAAAATATTCATTTACTTTGCACATCTGTGTTCGTCATAGGATTAAACCATCCTACCAAATTTCACCTGATTTGGTCCAGTAGAGCAAATTGGCTGTGATAGACGGACAGACAGACAGACGACACGATAACACGACGACACGACACGAGTAATCCTAGGGTTCCATTTTTTTCATTTTTTGTACGGAACCCCAAAAAATTACGTGACTAGCCACTATTGTCAACTACGTATACATATAAAAACATTTTCAAATATTTTGGTGCGTCATGTCAAAAAAAAAAGACAGTATTCACGTTTCGAAAGAGTTGCATTCTGAGTTTATCCAGATAGTTCCCATGTACAGTTAAAAAAAAAACCTAGAACACTTTGGACTATGTCAAAGTGACAAGGTAAATAAAATCATAATAAATTCTTTAATATATTGATTACGTCACTTTGACATAGTTAAAAGTGGTCTAGGAATTAATTTCCTTAACTGTTAGAAAGAACTATCTGGATAAACCCAGAAAGCAAGACACTCTTTTGATACTTGAATACTTTCGGTTTTTTTTTGACATGACGCTCCAAGATATTTGAAAATGTTTTTATATACAGGGTGTCTGGAAAACCTTTGGAGAAATTTTAACAGTAGATAGGGCGGATGATTTGTATTATCCCTATATTGGTAACTTTTTTTAAAGTTAATTTTTGACTGTCTTACAGGCTAATTTATCATCGCCTTTCCTGACGATGCTCTCAGTGTGCCCCATCTTAACTACTTCATTCATAACATGTGTCACAACGTAATGTAAATAAACAAGTTGTTCCTTATCAACAATGTTTCTAATCATGGTCAAAAGCTCCATGGTGTTTAGAACACAGACCACACACATTATTCTGTAATGTGAATGAAAAGACGGTCTCTGATAAGAGCTATTATGTGAAATAATTTAAAAATTAAACTTACGATTACGATTATTACTCACACTCTTCTCACACTCACTCCGCTAAAATAGCACTTGTACTCGGAAATTAGACTTATTTTACGAGATCATGAATCATGGATTTATTTTAATGATTTGCACTACTATCAAGGAGTAATACGAATAAAAATACACAATAATTAAAACGAATCATTAAGTTGTGATTGTGCTTAGACAGTTTGAAATAGTATTTTTTTCTTTATGAAAAGAGCTTTCTTTTGTAAAAATAAAATCGTTCGTACACGTTATGTTTAATCAGAATTACATTTAAAGCTGGCATCATACACGTTGTTGAAAGAGTTTCGTATCCTAGAAGAATGAGAACCGTGTGAGCACAAAACGACAAGTGACTATTTTACGTCTATGCGAACACCTCTGGTTCCTAGGCGTTGACGATGCGAGATCGCACCGCTAACGCAACGCCTTTCTGCACGTCCATGCGAACGTAGCCTTATTGAATGCTCTAAGTCCGGAACATGGAATGAATGTGTTATGTAAGTACCAACTACGTACGTATATCGATTCCATGATTCCATGGCCTGGGAAAGGCCGGTCTTTTTTTTCTCTATGACAAGTGCGATCATACAAATTTAATCAATTATGCGACGGCCTTTATATTCGGACTGTTAGCTATACCGCGCGACGAATACCATATAGATCAATACGGACAGCAATAATCGGATCGTTCATTTCATGTCCATCCGAACTTTCAGCAGTCTATGACGTAGCTATTTATCAAAGAATTGAACTTGTTCTAGGATACGAAAATCTTTTAACAACGTGTATGATGCTAGCTTTAAAATTAATGGTTGTCATTAGATGTCAGGTAAATTAAATTTCAGATTTTCTAGTCTGAATAAATAATAATAAAAGTCTGAATTAATTTTGCTGTAAAACAATAAATGGGCTATTTTAGAGCAGAAAAAAGGTAAATGTTTAGATCTCGACATTAATATGAAACAGACGATACGATCAGAGCTCGGCAGTGCGTGTTCCAACAGATCTAGTGAACATTAAAAAACCCGCTAAAATGTTCAATTGTAAAAACGAAAATACAGTGAGTTGCATTAAAATTAATCTTTTTTTTGTAATTTGATTTTGTTTACATGGAGCGAACTGTTTACATACCATGTAACCAACCTGTCATTGAACATGTCATTGACCTTGAATTTAGACTTTTGACGTTAGTTACTACGAACATTCAACATCAAAATGTCAAGGTCAAGATATCGGCTGCGATACATCAAGTAACAAAATGAATATAATTAAATCTTTTTTTTTGTACATTAACAGAAACAAAAATGAACCATACCCCGATAAAAATGAACCATATCAGAATCGTGCGAACTATTACCGCGCCAAATATCTCCAAAGGTTTTCCAGACACCCTGTATATACGTAGTTGACAATAGTGGCAAGTCACGTTTTTTTTTGTAGGTTTACCTTCGCAAAAAAACAAAATAAGTGAAAATCATTTTTTTTTAATAAGTTTAAGGACGGGAACGTCTGTAAAAATATGCATAATTAACTCCATTCTACACGTTTGTATCAATAGTGAATTTAAATGGTTACTCTGGCTTGCACGGTTTGGATAAAATAACAGTTTAAAAATAGTCTTGATTTTTTATCATTTTCGTGAATAAATCAAAAACAAAGAAAATCGAAAGCTGATATTAAGCATACAGCGTTCTTAGGTCCTGCCACTACTCCACCTAAAAGTATAACCAAATCCCTCGTAAGGGCCAATCTTAGCCTGCTAGACCCTTTGTATAGAAAAAAATGTCAGCTACACGATTGAAGCCTCGCCTCACAATCCTCTTAAGGGTTTCATTACAAATGGATGTACCTTGTTTTATGGACAACAGTTTCATAGAATTTTGTTTCACATATTTTTCTCTCATATTTTCATTTTGTAGAATAATCAATACGAAGAATACTTACTTTCAAGAAATTTAAATCATTGATTTTTGTTACAAATAAAATGTAATGTTTCGATATTCATATCATAGAATAACAAATCAAATATTCTTTATCCTCATATTATTTAATTAATATAAAACTTATCAACGAGAAAATCATTTTATGGAATGGCAGTTTCTTAACGTTTTAATTCATACCTTTGACAAAATGCATACCCTCCTATAAAATTACTACACCGCGTTCACAAAAACAATGCGGGTAAATTCTAGTCAAGCAGGAAAACAATCTTGTCATTGTCATTAATAGTGACTTCATCTGCACGTACTAACTGTGTTTACTTTTGGTAAATCCCAGTTCTTACCTAACCTAACCTACTTTTCTGGTAGTAAGTCGTTTCTGACGGGGTCGCAATTCTAACCTAACCTAACCTTCTTTTCCGGGAGTAGCTCATTTCTGACGGGGTCGCAGTTCTAACCGAACCTAATTTTCTGATAGCGATTTCTAATCTATTCTACGGAACAAACAATATTAGATAAAAAATAATTTTACTGTTTGATAAGTTTTTTTAATAAAAAATCTAGATACAAAAGTCATTGAATTGTGTTTTCGTGAAATACGTTTAATTCAAGTAAATAGTCGTAGAAACAATAATTTTGTAAATAAAAATACAAGGACCAAATATATTAAACATTTTGTGCGAAATTCTATGAAATTTCTGTCTGTGAAACAAGGGAACACCGTTCCAAATAAGTACTTAAATAACGAACACGCTCGGACTTGCTGCAGACTTTTAATGCAATATGTAAGCACTATCGAAAGTCTGGCAAGTAAGCAATCTTTAAATAGTTCCCCAAGTAATATGTATAAAATACAATTTTTATACTATTACAACGTAAGAATAGTATTAATTTATTAAAGTTTAAGGGTGTCTGGCAGAGTGTTGCGACGACACTAAGTGTGTAAGGCAATGGACGAGATGGAAGGTGATTTCTAATAGCATCCCGTAGAAAATAAAAAAGTACCCTTCGTATATATTTTAATGATTTTAAGTACCGTAAAACGGGGTAAATTGGTCCAATCTTCACTTTCAACTGGAATTTTAACCTTCTTCCGTAATTCATAGGGTATTTTAAGTTAGTACATAAAAATGTGTGGTAAGCTCTTTTAGATGCTTAGTAGCCGTAGATTGCCAAATTATTGACATATTTTGAGAAATTCAACAACAACCCTATTGGATTCCAATTTACCCGTGACGGGGTGAAAAGGTTCGCAAGGGAGGTTAATCGGAATTGTGACTAGGGCTGTCACTCAATCTAGCCAAAGCTCAGTACCTACCTAGGTACCTACTAAACTAGTTTTAAAAAAATCAATAAAATAGGTACTAAATTAAAAAGTCCTTCGTGAGATCATAATATTTTTATTGAATTGAATATTAATTTAGTAACTTTATGTTATACATAATTAGCTCGTAGTTGCGAGGCATACTGAAAAACATTAAAACATTAACCTTTTTGAACAAAAATATTATCATCGCCCGTTTGAACAATGAAATAATCAAAAGCAAAAAATAATAATATAGTAATATTTATTTAAGCGACTACTTATTAAAGAAGATTAGTATGAATTTGCCCATTATATAGGTAGTTGACCATTAAGGACGACATGCCTTATAGATTTTACCTTATAGAACAATATAACGTACGTTTACCCTAAGTGCTCGCGATGGCCGGTGGCGCGGCCGTCTTTCGGTTGCCCTAGCAAACGAACCCCGCGCGCGCTTACCCCGCGGACGCCCAGCCACGACCAGACGACTCACGCGCGCCGTCGCGAACTACCGCAAACTCTTGCCTAGTAATAATTTCACTGTTTATGTTAATAACCTAATTGTGACAGATGCATGTAAAATCCGTGTAAGCCGAAGTAGTTATCACGATCGAAGGCCGTGACTTTACTGCTGACTTCATGGTGCTGCCTGGAGATGAAACCAAAACCCTACTCGGCTTTGAGTTTTTAGCCCAAGCTAGGATAGTGCTCGACGGTTCCCGGGACTCATGGAATTTTGCTGATGATCCTGAAGTTCAGTATTCCTTTGTATGTAAGTATCACCTAGACAACGCTGACGACGCAGAGCTAATGCGAGCTGAATCCTCCGACGTTTCACTACGGAGTGACGAAAGTACAAAACTCTCACCGGACCAGCAGCACGCGCTCAACGCTTTCATCATGAGAAGGGCGTCTCAATTTGCACCTAACGGTCCTGCTACAGAATTCGCTACCCACTGGATCAAGGTAAGCGAAAACCAGGAATCAGTAGCTTCTCCATCGTACAGGTTGTCACAGAGCCGTAAAGAAGCCTTGAAGACAGAGCTCGACAAGCTGCTACGAGAAGATGTTATTGCGGAGTGCGAGTCACCCTGGGCCTCTAACGTCGTTCTCGTCTCTAAGAAGGATGGTGGTCTGAGGCTCTGTATCGACTACCGGAAACTCAACGCGGTAACCGAACCTGATAGGTACCCATTACCCAGGATCGAGGATATACTGCACGCAGCTAAGACCAGCGAGTTCATGACGACCTTGGACTTGCTATCCGGCTATTTCCAGGTAAACGTACACCCCGATGATCGAGATAAAACTGCTTATATCAGCCCTTTAGGTACCGATCGTTTCAAACGCATGCCAATGGGTCGGCGCAACTCGGGTGCCACGTTTCAACGGCTGATTGACAGATTCCAGTCCAACCTGAAGGAAGAAGTAGCAATCTTGGCATACCTGGATGACTTAATCATCTTTTCACCGGATCCATTCGAGCGTCACCTGGCATATTTGGAGACCGTGTTTGACCGTCTCGCGATGTTTGGATTGAGGGTTAACCGTTCAAAAAGCCACTTCGCCCGTGACTCGGCCAAGTTCCTTAGTCACGTGATCGTCCCGGGAGGCATTCATGTCGATCCAGACAACACCGCTGCCATAGCAGGTATGAACACCCCACAAAACGTCAAACACCTTAAGTGTTTCTTGCAGACGTCTAGTTGGTTCCGCCGATTCATACCCAACTACGCCGAAGTCGCAAGACCGCTAACAAATCTTCTTAAGAAGGCAAGTACCTGGCACTGGAGTATTGAGCAACAAGAAGCCTTAGAGCGTATTAAAACTCTCCTTGTATCTGCCCCGATCCTGCGCCAAGATGATGACACAAAGCCGTTCATCCTCAGAACCGACAGCAGTGGTTACTGTTCTGGCGCAGTTCTCATGCAGGGGGAGAGGTCAGATGAGCGACCGATAGAATATGCGAGCCGCCTCCTAAATCCCGCTGAAAAAAACTACTCAACCACAGAGCGAGAAGCCTTAGCCGTGGTGAGGGCTGTGGGTAAGTTTTTCGGATATATAGAGATGCTCAAGTCACTGTCAAGTCCGACCATCAACCCTTACGCTGGTTGATGAGCATGCGTTCTCCCAGTGGCCGACTAGCGCGATGGGCATTACTTTTGCAAGAGTTTTACCTAAGTGTCGAATATACACCAGGTCGAGCGAATGTCATCGCTGACATATTGCCACGACCGGTGTGCGCTGAAGATGCTATTCGCGACCTGCCTTGCTGTCGTCGACATGCCTTCAAGAAGTAGTGGTGAACTGGTGACATCCGCGAGAACCATCTCAAGGATCCCGAGGTACGCAAGATCGTCGAAGACATGGAGACCGACGATCCGTTTAGGGGGAGGCCATGGTCTGATCGCGGATATATCGTATTTGACGGCGTTCTATACAGGTACGAACTCGAAGGTAATGACAACAACGATGCTGTCTTAGTTGTGCCGGAGCACGAACGCGCTGCCGTACCAGCAGACTTTCATGATGCTCCCACAGCAGGCCATTTTGGAGTCGAACGCACGCTGAGCCGCATCAAGTCACAGTTTGAAACCCGCAGGCCTAATCCAAACCCCTGCGATGTCCCAAAGGTTTGAGGTTTTGTCCGTTGATCTTTTCGGCCCACTAGTAGAGACTCCGCGACGCAACAAGTTTTTTATTTTTTTTTATGTTATCGGCGATCAGTCGCAAGACTATAAGCTGATTTGTTGAAAGCCATTTGTCTTTAAGGCGAAGAGGCCAGCGCCTCTCCTAACCGCTTACACAACATCCTTCCTTTTTAGTCTCTTTTCACTGAGGGACGGTTCTAAGATGTGTGTTGCTAATGGATTGGGATGGATAGATAGGCGCTTAACATATGCGGTCCTGTATCTCTCTATTTCGGACTCGATTGTTGGAACATTGAGGTACTTAATCATGTATCTCGTCATTTCTTAAGAACCAGGGGGCCTTTGATATAGTACGGAGAATACTGTTCTGTACGCGTTGTAAGCAAAGAATATTACTTTTGCTGGCGGTTCCCCATAGAGGGATACCGTAGGTCCAAATAGGTTTTAGGACAGAGTTATATATTAGTAGTTTGTTGTCGACAGAAAGAACTGAGTTCCGTCCGATAAGCCATAAAAGGTTCCTGAATTTAACGTTGATCTCGTCTCTCTTTTTCTTTATATGGTATTTCCAAGTGAGTCTTCTGTCCAGATGAAAACCTAGATACTTAACACATTTAGTATCAGGCAGAAAATCAGTACCAAATTTAACAGGTGGGCAGTGATTCTTTCTCAAAGTGAATGTAATATGGTTAGACTTGACGGGGCTTGCCCGAATTCGCCATTTTTCCATCCAAGTGGCCGTTTCGTCTAGAAGATGTTGAAGATTGTTGCTGGCTTTTTCTGGAGCTTCGTCACTGGCTAGTAAGGCTACGTCGTCAGCGTATGTTGCAACGGTCACGTTATCGGAGGTCGGCAGGTCTGAGGTAAATATATTGTATAGGACCGGTCCAAGTACGGATCCCTGTGGTACACCAGCTTCAATCTCGTGTAAAGTAGACCTTGCATCACCCTGCTTTACTTGGAAGAGTCTGTCCGATAAGTATGATTGGATGATAAGTTATAAGGAATGTGGGAGTTTTTCTTTCACTTTACATAATAATCCTTTGTGCCAAACCCTATCAAATGCCTGCTGTACGTCCAGGAAGGCCGCGGAGCAATACTGTTTATTTTCATAGCAGTTTCTGATTGCATCATACACACGGTGCATTTGCTCGATAGTTGAATGTGATTTCCGAAATCCAAACTGGTGCGTAGGAATAATCTCGGCGTGGTCCATGAAAGACTTCAGACGGGCGACAAATATTTTTTCCCATAGTTTCGAGAGAACAGGGGTGAGACTGATCGGGCGGTAAGATGATGGTACGTGTGGAGGTTTTCCAGGTTTATGAACCATGACGATTTGGGATATTTTCCAGAGCCTCGGGATGTAGGACGTTCTTATGGTAGCATTAAATAGCGAAGTAATGAATGTTATGCACTTTCTAGGGAGTTCCTTAAGGACTTTAGGAGTTATAAGGTCAAAACCAGCAGCCTTTTTCACGTTTAGTCGTTTAATTTCACACGCTATCTCTTTTGGTGATGTTGGTTTGATTGGTAGGCATAACTGAAGATCCTGTAAAAGAACTTCTTCCACATTAATTTCACCTCCACTGCTCTCATTCGGCTTAAATACGTTAGCAAGGTAATTGGCGAATACTTCTGCTTTCTCGGCATCTGTTCTTGCCCATGCGTCTGCGGATTTAAGTGGAGGAAAGTATTGTTGAGGTTTCCCAGAAACTTTTGTTGCTTTCCATAGTGAGAGTTCGCCTTTTCCCTGTGAGGTCATATTTTCTAGGTTTATACTAAACTCTACGTCAGAAGATTCCTTTAATACCGCCTTTAGCTGTTTAGCAGCCAGATTGAATGCGGTTTTATCGGCGGGCTGTCGAGATTGATGCCAAATTCTTCTTAGACGTCGTTTTTCTAAAATTTTGGATTTTATATTGCTGGGTTGCTGCGCTTTAAGAGGCGAACCATTAAGATAGGGTGTATTTTCCCAAGCTGAAATCTGAATAAGGTTAGTTATGTATTCACAGGCATTTTCAACATCTTCTTGTGTCTTTAAAGGGATTTTTAGGTTTATAGAATCATTTATATAAGACCGAAAGCCTTCCCAGTCCGTTTTTCTATTTGTTAAGGATTCTTTTGGGTCCTTGTATAAGACTGTGGTGCTCAGGGTAAGAATTACCGAGGTGTGGTCAGAGGATCCATCAAGATTTGATTCCACAGTGGAGTAGAGATGATTGATACCTTTTGACACGAAGAAGTCCAGCAAATCCGGCAGCTTTGAGTGGTCAGTTGGCCAGTAAGTTGGTTCGCCTGATGATATGGGAAGGAGTTGATTTGCATCAAGGCAGCTTTTCAGTGAACGTCCTCTGGGAAGCGTAATACGTGAGCCCCACAACGTGTGCTTTGTATTCCAATCTCCCCCTGATATGAATTTATTTCCAAGTAAAGAGAAATAGTTCTCGAACATCTGTTGAGAAATTTTATGCTTAGGTGGGCAATATACCGCTGATAGCTTAATCGGACCTGTTCGGTCCTCTAGTCTGATTGTTGTCGCCTGGATGTGATCTGTGGCATAGTTTTCCAAAAGGGAGTGTTTTAAATTGGACCTGATGACTATTGCAGTTCCTGCGTGAGCTTTGCCATCACCGGGATGAGGAGTGAAGTAGATGTTAAAGCCTTTCATGCGATAATAACTGTTCTTAGATGCATGAGACTCAGATATAAGAACAACATCAAGTTGGTTGATTTTTATTACTTCTTCAAGTTCAAGTAGGCTGGAAGAGAGCCCGTTGATGTTCCACGTTGCGATTCGAAGTGAAACTATGAATGTAGCTTAGAGATGACAGTGGTCAATAGGTTTAGCAGAGTTCCTATTTGTTGAATGAGTTGGTCTAATTTTTCAGATTGTTTGGAGAGGATTTTTTCTAACGGGTGACTTTGTTGGAGATTACATTGTGGCTCATAAATACTCGTAGATACTGGTTGGCACCGATTTGCTGTAATATCAGAATATGATCTATTGTCCCTGAGTGGAGGGACCCTTGGTAAGGTTGAAGATGCATTTGGCCGGGTAGTAGTCACACCTGCGTCGTAAGAAACATTCTTATTGACAGACCGCAAGGGATTTGTTTTATTAGTAGTGCTCTTGCGGGCCAATATTTCTTTGTAAACCTGGCAGCCCTTGTAATTAGCAGGATGGTCGCACGAGCACAGAGCGCATTTCGCAGGAGTGTTTCGGTCATTTTTTAAGCAGTCTGAGGTTTTGTGCCCTTCTCCGCATTTTACGCATCTATAAGGTTTCATGCAATTGTTTTTAGAATGCCCATATTGTTGGCTGCGTTGACATTGAACAATAGTCGTGGATTTTCGAGGGTCTTCTATTACAACCTGCTGGTGAAAGATGGACTTAATGTTTTTGACTGCTTTATTTTTATCATTAGGTTCCAAGTTCACAAAAAATGTAAGAGATGAGGTTTTGTCTGGGCCATAGCGGGCATTAATAATTTCTCCTCGCAATTTATTGCCTGTAGCTTCTATCGCTTCAATTATTTCACTGTGAGGAGTTGTGTAGTGCAATTTTCTTATAACAATCCGATATGGCTTTTTGTCTTTCAGGGTGAATGTGTGACCAATTAAGCCTTTGTTTCTTATTGTTGTTATAACGCTCTTATAAGTTTCTGGGTACATAACAAGGATTCGCAGCAAGTTTTTATTTACTACTGTTATTTTAAATAGTTTTGGAGTCGCAAACTGACTCCAATAGTTTGTTGAGTTCATTGACGTCTTCAATACCATACAATACGATAGGAGGAGGCTTGTTTGATTTCACTAAGTCTTCTCGAGGATTTTCTGGCTGATCTAAAGGTAATGATCCGAATCTGGTAGACAGTGCCGGGTGATTCACATTTGGAGGGGAGTCACTGGTTCTTTTCCGCTTGTTAGTAAAGGGAACACGCTGCCAGGGTGTTGGACCCTGCAGAACTTCAGGATGTCTGCTCGCGTTGGGTTGAGCTCTTCCCGCTGGAATCCGCAACTAGTTTCGAGTGTGCAAAGACTCTTATCAACGAAGTGTTTTTAAGGTATGGATTGCCTCGTCGTCTTTTTAGCGATAATGGGGTACAGTTTGTGAGTGAAGTCATGCAACAGGCTTGCTATGTTTTAGGCATAGACCAAAACCTGACGCCATTTTATCATCCAGAGGCGAATCCGATAGAGCGTAAGAACAGGGACCTCAAACCCCAGCTGGCTATCTGTGTCGGGCAAGATCACTCTACGTGGGATCTCCACCTCGCCGCAGTAAGGTATGCCATGAACTCTGCAGTAACTGCTAGCACAGGGTTTTCTCCGGCCTACCTTACATTCGGCAGAGAGATGCGCGCTCCTGCTGACGCCGCTACTGACTTACGAGCGATCGTGGAAAACGATAACTTCGTCCCGGTTATAACACCTCACCTTAAGAAAATGGCATCAACTTTAGCGGAAGCTAGAGACACCCAAGAAAAGGCGCAGGCGTTTCAAAAGAAGTATGCTGACGACCGCTACCAGACTACAAACCAGGTGAACTTGTCTTACTCAAAACGCAAGGACCCAACGACACTGGCCCTGGTCAATCGGCCAACTTTATTCCACGTCGCGATGGGCCCTATCGAATCAAGGGGGCGTTGAGTAACACTACGTACGAACTAGAAGGTACCCAAGATGGTATCACCTTAGGAAAGTACCACGTGTCACACCTTACTCCCTTTACAGGTCGTGTCGAAGCCCCGGTGCGACCAAAACGAAGTCGCGGTAGGCCACGCAAATACCAGTCCTAGCCCGAATGCGAGGGCGCTTATTCGGACTAGAGGGGGAGTCTATAACGTACGTTTACCCTAAGCGCGCGCGATGGCCGGTGGCGCGGCTATCTTTCGGTTGCCCTAGCAACGAACCCCGCGCGCGCTTACCCCGCGGACGCCCAGCCGCGCGCCAGACGACTCACGCGCGCCGTCGCGAACCACCGCAAACTCTTGCCTAATAATAATTTCACTTAATGTTTATGTTAATAACCTAATTGTGTCAGATGCATGTAAAATCCGTGTATATTGTGAATTAAACATCCTTAAAGCAAAAAAAATCCTTTGTGGCGGTATGGCGGCCATTTGGAACCGTCGAAAAAGTATGGCATGGTGAAAAGTATGAATTTTAATGGTACAAATCGTTCGACTTTCGTAATTTATCCGACACGTTCGATTAACGCCCACGCGTTTGGGCCGCCGCCGGTACGAGCGCTATGACCATTATTTTCCTTTTCATCATTACGTAATTAGACCCTTGAAGGGTCGCCATACTGGTACAAATTACTGGAAATTTTGTGTCAGTATCTCTCGGTCTATTACCCCGCCATTCCTATTTACCCTGTTTTACGGTAATCAATTTTATATACCTTTGTTACCCGGTACCTACCAAAGCCACGATGGTTCAAACTTCTCGCTGATCGTTCCGATCTGTCTTGGGGACATGCGCTGAGATACTCAGATTTTATAAAATAACGAAGGTCTGGCCGTGTCGCAGGCTCTTGCTCTCGATGTAAAATCGTCAACTTGAAATACCTACTGTTAATCCTGTATAGCTGGTTTGATAGTGCAATCCGTTGTATGGGAACCTTGCACTTTGTGACTATGATCTAAAACTTGGCACAGTTGATTCTTAGCTGGCCTTGAGTAGATTCAGACCGGGAGCCATCGAGAGCAATGGCGCATTTAGTAGGGGGGAGGTTTGACGCTGCCGTGCTTTAATTGAAGCAACATTTCTCTAAAACTAAACTATTAGGGCATGCGATATATCATTTTCAGATAAATTAAGGACGAGGAATCTATTTAACGAACAAAAAATACACTTCCTAACAAAAAAAACTAAAATACATAATGTGTTATTTTTTTATAATTACTTATTGTGCTTAAAAATAATAACAGAAATCTCAGAACAAAAATGTAGTCGTAAAACTACACCTACTTAGTTTTCAAAAATATAAAGTTTATTCTATATATCTGTTAACATATGGGAGATAAGAAATAGTATTAAGCGTAGTAGCTCGTTTGATAGTGCGATCCGTTGTATGGAAACCATATCGTATTTGACCTGTTATCATAATTATTGTCAACGTTTTGATAGCTCCAATTTACTTGACAGTAATGACGGAATGAGTATAAAACAATTCCATAGCAGGTCAAATACGATATCGTTTTTACCGTCTATAATAGAGGCCCTATACTTGTTATGGCGTCCAATTTATCATTTTCGGATAAATTAAGGATGGGAAATCTCTTTCTGGAATAAAAATAATGCACTTTAGAACAAAAAAATAAAAGAAATGCCCTAAAGTCATAAGTCATGTACAACTTTTTTACATTTCTACCTTTTTTTACTCACGTGATATATGTTAAAATTAAAAATATATTTATAAGCCACAGTTATCTATTTTTCAAAAATGTATAGTTTAGTTTTACGTCTAAGATGGATATAGAACTAGTTCGCGTAAACGTAAACATAACATATTATAAGTAAGAATCCTTGGCAGTTCAAATATTATAATTATTGTATGTTTTATAATTTTCTAATAAATATTTTAGCCCAAACATACAGCAGGTGCTTGGTTAAATTATTGAGGATGGCTCCTCCGCTGTCATTCAGCTTAAGTCTGATTTTATAATCGGCTTATCATCTTGATGAATTTTGATGAAGCTAGTCAAAACATAGTTGCAACCAAAATGCATAGAATGTAGCTAAATAAATTAGTCTGATTAATCTGGGTAATCAGGTAATTAATTAATAAATTACCTACTACATTAAATTTTCTTTTAACTGAAATGTGTTTGTTTAATTATTGTATGAATAATTACTGTCAAAAGAAATCTTTGAATTGTTTTGTTTATTCAATAAATGTAAATAACTATTTACTCCATTTATTGATTAATTCCAAATATTTAATAGTTATTCCCGCAATCTACAAATCCTACCTACAAATGTATGGTATTGACGTTTGACAATCAAAAGTTATGAACAGTATTGCCGTATACACCTTAAATATTTCCCCAGTCTTTAGGTTCCGTTTCACGCGATAAATGCAACGTTACATTACATAGAAATATTGTTTTTTTTTACTTACTTTTAATTCGCGTATGTAACAAATAGAGGTAAGTAAGTACAATAAAACTTTACTAAAACTCCATTCTGTACCCTTACCATGAGTTACAATTACCGTATTCATTAGCGAGTCTAATGCTCGGTCCCTCGCCGACCTCGCAGTATTCTTATAGAGTGCGAGGGACAGAACAGTCGACTCGCTAGCGAGTACGGTAATTGTAACTCATGGTAAGGATACTGAATAAAGACGTTTCTAATGTAGCCTTTCACATGCCAACTTTACCTAAACTTCGTTCAATGGTATAGAAAAGAGAATTTTGTAGCTTGGGAAGCCTTTCCTGACCTAACAAAGGAGGCAATGGCTTCCATCGAAAAATACGTCGTAAAATTATATAATAGGTCAGATTTTCTGCCATTTTAAACAGATATAATAGGATCTCAAAGCTCATTATTATTATTTCAGATCAGCTTCGCGTTCTTCAGTAAATGAGTGCCGTAACTAAGCCTAAGTCTCTTAGTAAGTCAGTCAGTTATTAAGGATAATACAAGAGACTCCTAAGACTTGTCCAACTATAGACCGATCCCACTCGCCTCTGTAATCGCTAAGGTACTGGACTGTTTGTTTGACCGGTAAATGGACAAGCACTTGACAAGTAACGATGCACAATTTGGTCTTAGGCCGTTTTTTTCCACGGAAAGTGCTTTTCTTTGCAGATAGTGCAGTAGGGCACCGAATAAAGCTGCTTTATATCAGCATTTTTTAAGAGGCATATATCAATGGGTGCATGTTCGGGGCCAGTTAACAGAGTTAGCACCAGGTCAAAATCTGCTCTATCTGTCTACTTGGGGTTGGACGAAGGTCAAAAACAACTGGGAGCCTACATGGACGGACTTACCCGTTGCTGCAAAAGCATGTCTAGAAATTGTCAGGTGCAAATGCAAAAAACAGTGGCGTGGCTGGTGCAATTGTAAAAAAAAGGCAGCTTAAATTTTCAGACCTCTGTCTGTGCAGTGGATCTTGTAATATATACAATGAATTTGCATTGCGTTACCTTTCATGTGTTTAAAACAGTACCTAAACCCTTCTTTCACGGATGATCATGCATTGAGATCACCCTGACCCACGCTTAATATAATTTTTTACCTCCCATGTATCAACAGATATGTATGATACACTATATATTTTTGAAAACTACATAAGAATAGCTTTACGACTACGTTTTTTGTTTTCAGATTTCTGTTATTATTTTTAAGCACAATAGTAAATAATAAAAAAATAACATATTATGTATTTTAGTCTTTTCTACTTTATTCATTTTTTTTGTTAGGAAGTGCATTTTTTTGGTTCGAAAAATACATTCCTCGTCCTTAATTTATCTGAAAATGATATATAGCATGCCGTAATATGTATAGTTTTAGAGAAATCTCAACTAAAGCGCGGCAGCGTCAAACTTCTCCCCCCCCTCCCCCCACTAAATGCGCCATGGCTCTCGACGACTCCTGGTCTGAATCTACTCAAGACCAGCTAAGAGTCAACTGTGCCAAGTTTTAGCGCATAGTCACAAAGTGCAAGGTGTCGTGCAATAATACCCTAGCTAGGTAGTATAATGTTTAAAACGAAAATATGAGAAATAGGATAGGAAATCAGTCCATTGTAAAATATTTCTCACCGTAATAAATTCGTGAAATATATGGAATATCTAATAACAGAATATTGATTGTGCAGCTGCTGCAGTAAACTGAAACTGGTGGAGCGCCTGCGCCTGCCGACCGAGGAGGAGTGCCTCGCGCTGGGTACACTGCCCAACGACGTGTACGCGTCCGACCACCTTGTCCTGGGTGCGACCTTCGAACTGCGCCCGATCTAATCATCTTTACACACTCAAATTAAATTGTACGACGGAAAGAGATATGCAAGATCAGATCACATAATAAAATATAAGACAAGTTTCGAAGATAGGAGACGTCAGACGCCATATAGGCGTATCCCAATAATAGGCACGAGTATCATTAAGAGTTTATTATGTATCGTTGCACAAGTTACAGTTTCCTATGACTTAATTTATTACTTAAGTAAACTAAAAAAATAAAAAATAAACTGCATTTAAAATTTTAATTTCAACGTCATAATGAACAATCCAGCAATATACGAGGCACTCATTAACTGTTGATTCAAAACTCCGTGTTGAGATTATATTGATAAATTTTATTAATAAATTTTATTATTATAAGTAATTTTCAACAAATTTCAGCGTAAATTTGGAATGTTTATGTAAAACTGATTTATACAGCGTGGCCAGGACATACCCGAAGAATAATAACGTGCGCGTTTCTGAATTGTAGAGCTGAAAATGTATGAGGTCTAGTTTATGAGATATATGCATCTGCGTGAAAAAACCTATTACGAAAATTAACGGGCAACAAACCCTTTTGATTGCGACGTTGTGTCTTTTTAACCAAGTACAGTCATATATATATACGAGTACAGTCAACAGCATAAATAAGTGATCATTTATGTACCTTGTCACTTTAACGTCGTGTTTGAAATGTTATACAAAATTGTGGAACGATTGAAAGCGACAAGGTACATAAATTATCACTTATTTATGCTGTTGACTGTACATATTAATGGTAGCTAAATCAAATGAAAGTCGCAAATAAAAGCCCTTCTAAACTTTTACGAACATGGTATATATTCATCAGCAATATGCCCTGATCTTACTTGCCTTTAATAGGATAATCTTGAGAGAGAGTGAATATAGCAGGTATTTTTTTTTATCGCAATAAAATATTTTTTCCGTGGGATAGTCAACACGGACGAAGTCACATGCAGAACCTAATATTTTGTAATTAAGGACTGATTCGTTGCGGATTCGCCAAATTAAAAACTATTTCATTGTGAGTTCAACCGTTTAATACATTTTTTTTATATTTTTTTAAAATATGATATTAAAATTATCATGTGTTGGTAAAGTTCTTATTTAACTTTTTTTACATGACTGCCCAAAAAAAGGAGTGTAATGTTTTCAGAGTTCATGTATGTATGTATGTACTATTCTTTATTTTTATAAAATTGAAAAAAGAAAATTGGAAAAATGTTAATAAATAATAAAGAAAATGCAATAGTTGCCCAGAAACCATACAACATATAACAATTGCATGTAAATCAATAGCCCAAACTGATTACAAACATAGATATGATCAAGTTTCAAATATTATCCATCAAAAACTTGCTCATAGACTGCAATTTATTGCCACCAAAGAACCTTATTACAAGTACAAACCTAACACAAAAAAAAACACACAACGACGAGACTTAACTTTGACAGAGCCATCCTTACTGACCGTACCATCCGCTACTATTGTACCGACCCGATATCACATTTATAGACAAAACAAACAGAAGCGCATGCCTCATAGATAGCTATTCCCAACATACACAACCTACAAGGTACAATAGCTCAAAAACTTACCACATACTCGTACGTCGAACTAAAAGTAAAGTCAATATATTACCGATTGTTCTTTCCGCTACAGGAGTGATACCAAAACAGATGCATCAATCTCTAAAAACTCCAAGATTGCCTCCATATATTTACAACTTTATCCAAAAAGCCGTCATCTTGAACACATGTCGAATTGTCCTAAAGTTTTTACGAAATGATCAGGAATATTCTGCTTCATCCATATCACCCACACAACACACACTGCATTCAATCAGTCCACAACATACCACCACGCAAGCATCCAATCAGTCAACTAGGAACCTCACAGACACTCTTCACCAACTATCATTTACCTGGTGTGCACTTGGCCTAGGCCCGTGCATAACAGTACACCAGTGAAAATTGAGAAAAAAAAATTGATTGGAACCTCGTGAAGGCCGAGAAGGACAAGCTCAGCAAGTACCTTGACTTGGCTCACGAGGTGACCGCCATGTGCGATGTTGATTCGACGATCATTGTCCCGATAGTTGTTTCGGTAAACGGTTTTATAGCGAAGAGTCTCGACCAACACCTCAAGAGACTCGCTAGATGGCTGAATAGAGGATGCCTGGAGAGAGGGCCAGATACAGAAGGCAGTACTCATCGAAACGGCACGATTTGTGAAGAGGTTCCTCTCTCTCTGCAGCCCTAACCACCGGTAGCTTGAGCCCTGCCCTGCTGCCGGCGGCACTCGTAGGTTAGGTTTTTTTAGGGTTCCGTAGTCAAACTAGGAACCCGTATAGGTAGTTTCGCCATGTCCGTCCGTCCGTCCGTCCGGCCTTAAGAGATTCTTAGTCCTAGAAAGCTGTAATTTGGCATGAATATATATATTAGTCACACCAACAAAATAGTAAAATAAAATCTTGAAAAAAAAATATATTTTAGTGTACCTCCCCTACACTTAACGTGGGGATGTATTTTTTTTCTGGTCTACCCCATAGTGTGGGGTGTCGTTGGATAGGTCTTTTAAAAATATTGCAGGTTTGTGGTAACAATTTTTCGATTAAGGGATCCGTTTATGAAATATTAAGCTTTAAAGCGCTAATTTTTGTTAGAGTCAAGTGTACCCCCCCTTACAGCCAAAACTACAAATACTAAAAATATAACGAAACGAAAGCACATATAACGAATTTTAAAGGAAAAGTATGACAAGTAGACTTGATTGTTCCTGAGATACAGGTGATTAAAGTGTTTATACCTACTAAAATTACCAAATAACTTTAAATAGAGAATTACTTCATACTTGTGGTTTTTTGAGATAGTTTTTGTGTATTAACGGCTTCGGAACCCTACATTGAGCATGGTCAGACATGCTCTTACCCGGTGTATAATCTTTATTTTTTGTAATTAGTATTGTATTGTTATTAGCTTGATCATAACATGATCATGTCGCTCCATGATACAGCAAACAGGTACAAAATCAACTTTTAAAAAAACCATCTTAAGGCCTATTGATTATTGCTAATTTAGCCAGTTTCAATAGCGCCCGGGCCTCATCCGAAATGGGGAAGGCTAAGGCGCTATTACAACCACCCATAACATGAAACAAGTCTTTAGTAATGCGAAGTTGACTTCTAAATAACTCGTTTCGGACACACTCCATTAAAATATGGTACACATCTTCAGGTACATCACATTCTGAGCAATTTGGGGAAGGTGTTTTTCGCATCATATGTCCAAATTTGTTTAATGGAATGTGTCCGGAGCGCAGTCTCATGGCTATAACTATATCCGGTCGGTATCCATGGATTGTTAGGTGGTTCTGGCTGGATCGTTTTATACCAAATACCTTTTTCTTTGGACCTTTCGTCAAAATACTCTTTCCACGTCTGGCAAGTTCGTTGTTTAACTAATTTTATGCAATCCGAGTAGAAAGGAAAAGTACAACAAAGAATACCCTCATAGCACGCCTGTTTTACCAAACTGTCTGCTTTTTCATTGCCGGATATTCCAATGTGGGATGGGATCCACTGAAGGATTAGTGTTTCACCTTCATTTGTCACTTTTACTAAATAAGTTCTAGAATGCTGTTGGCAATCGGGAGACCTCGAATATTCGAGGTACAACGAGCCAAGTGTTGTAGTGCACTTTTAGAATCTGACAATATGATAATCTTATTGAAATCAACTGAAGTTATATAAGACAATGCCTCAGCAATGGCTATTAGGTCTGCATGCATAATTGAGAGATCAAATTTTATTTTAAACTGGACACCGATATCAGCTTGTGGGTCGAAAAGCGCCGCCCCCATAGTAAACTCCTCTTTCGATCCATCGGTAAAAATGCTGTAATAATCAGTGGGGCTAGACAAGTTGCCATCGAATACGAACGCTAGCGTTAGGTGATCACCTGTGATGACACTGACTCAGTTGACAGTTTCTTCGCATAGTTACCGAGGGCTCAGACAAGATGCACTACGCTAACTAACGTTTCTATTCGATTCGTTTTTAAACCAATCGCGTCACTGGAAGATGACGTGATACGAAAAGTCACGTGGTCTACCAGTGACGCGATTGGTTTAAAAACGAATCGAATAGAAACGTTAGTTAGCGTAGTGCGTCTTGTCTGAGCCCTCTAATTGCGTTTTGCTAGTGATATCTGCTTTATATTAAATTTAATAATATCAGAAAGATTGATTCTATTGACCCAAAAAGGTAATGAAAACATTTCTAAGATTTTACTGGAATGTATAGAACTGTCCGTAAATAAGTCATGAGATGTCAGCAAGAGCGGTTTCTTTCTTCTCTGCAGATAATTTGTGTGACGGAGACCATCCATCTCTTCTAACAGTTTTATAGTTATTTTCTCTTCAAATGATCTTGATTTTAAATAAAATTTACCGGCTAAAAAGTCACGACGAATGTGTAATGGGTGGATGCAAAGTTCGCTTTCAATCACGTGGATAGGAGTAGATTTAATAAATCCACCCATCACACGGAGACACAGATTTGGTTTTTTTTCTAATTTATATAGATGAACGCGGCAACTTGTATCATATAAAAAACACGAGTAATCAATTCGGCTACGTACAATTGCAATATATAGGCGACGTAAAAATTTCGGGGGTACCCTGGACCCACTAAAACCTCAAAATTTTTGATAACTATATTTCTGAATTTTTTGTGTTATTTCATTTATATGTTTTCCCCATCTTAGGGAGCGATCCAGCCATAACCCCAAATATTTTACATTTTCAACTAATTCTAAGTTCCTACCGTTTATATTTATGGAATTTTTTGCACTTTAGACTATATGGAAGGCCGTATTTCCACCTGGTCCGCCTGAGATCTAATATTTGACGGTCACGACGTCCTTTTGTGATTTGATCATTTTGAGATCAAGTCTGTCTGTTTTGACTTGAAGAACGATTTTATTTCAGATAGACGTTGTATGATAAATAAAACTGTGTAAAGGGATTAAGAATTTTATAATTTAACTACAGCATATACTTTATTTCTAATAACAATCAGTTAAAAAAAACAATTTAATAAAAAGTAAAAGATAAAGTGTTGCGGCATCGTGCCGAGGACACTCGCAGCGTTACTCCGCTGGATGCTCAGTCTTAGGGCAGCAAAGGAGCCTTGCCTGTGGTCCCCAGAGACGCTGATTAATTTATCTGATACTTTTTTTATACATTTCTCTGTGTCAGATGGCCACGGCCCAAAACAAGCGTATTTGCGGCAATTGATGGTTTGGGCGTGGTTTGCGGCGGTCCCTGTCTTGCGAGCAGAACCTTGGACATGAGACTGTGCTAGCGTACAGATGTAGTGAAATATCCTTTCACATCGTATATTCTCGGAAATGTTCGTATTTGTCATGCTACTTCAGTCTGACTCAGTACCTATCAAGACAACGTGGGGGATGGTCGCATCGCGAGAGTGATAATCGATATAAAGTGGTTAATACCAGAATATTTTTTGTTAATAAATATTAAGTTTTTTTTCAGTTCTTTTTAATAGTCATGCTGAAAGCATTAAGACCTTGGAAACGTTTAGATCGACAATCCTGTGAAATTATTTTCTATATTTATTTATATTACTTCTTGTTTACCTACACCTAATTTCTATATATTTGATCGTGGTGGTTTTAACATCTCGATGTGATATACTTCAAACTCGTGGTTTGACATTTGACACTGATAACAAAAGTACTCTATTTATTTAATACAAACATCATAAGAATAAATACTATAAGAAGGGTAACTTCATCCCCACCACGCGCGCTCTCGCGTGGCCTGTCAACAGTCCAGCGCCTCTATTCTAGGCGGTAAAAACGATATCGTAGTTTTCCTGTTATGGTATTGTTATGACGTCAGCCACCATTACTGTCAAGAAAATAAGAGCTATCAAAACGTTGACAATTCGATAACAGATCAAATACGTTATTGTTTTTACCGTCTTGAATAGAGCCGCAGGACTACTTATCGCAGCAAACACTAGCGGGTTGCCACCGAATCGGCGCTTCGAGTTATCGTGCAACAATATTTCAAATGAAGCTCTCAAAGGCGCCACTGTCTACGCAAACTGTGGTTTTACCATACGAAATTGTTAGTTCCGTATTTGACCACGTGCTTTACGATAACAATTGCAGGACGATATCAACGAAGTTTGAATCTTTATTTATTATTTGTAACATAAACACATTAAGTAAAGAGCGTTAAAATGAAAGAATTAAATAAATACATTATTTACCAATGCATTTTATGTTTTATCCAATATTAATCGTAATTAAGTAAGTCTAAAGGCCTCCATACATGACCCGTTTTGCCTTCAGAGGCCCGTTTCACAAAGCAACAAGTTACAAATGAAGAATGTCAGTAGGTACGCCAAATCGCTTGAAACTTTGTAGCAGTAAAGTTTATAAATAAACAAACATACTACTTTTTATTTTATTCAAAAAGACTCAGTAGTTTTGATTCTATGAACGTTTAAAATCTTGGTCAATAATATTAAAGCGCGCGGGGGCCATCTTGCTGGGGTGACGTCATCGCTTAACAGCGGTACGCGCCCTTATATGAAAAAGTAAGTTTACAGGGCTATAACTTTTTAACCTTTATAAGTAGCCAGTTGAATTTTTCACAGAATACGTGTTATTATAAAATCTATCGTTTAAAATTGTACAATGAACAATAAATCAAATCCCCATACAAGAAACATGAAAATAAATCATTTTTTTTAGCATTTTTATACGGATTGTATTTTTATAATGGCTTCTTATTTTGATGCTAGTTTGAGCTCAAATTGTAGTCGAATTTTTGTAGTTTACGACTAAATAGCAATGTCAAGTAAAACTACTACAAATATGTGAGAAAACTGATTTTATCAACACGATATTTAAAGCGGTCACCCATCCTGTTTTAGACTACGCGTGTAGTTGCTTAACTTTTGAAGGCGAAGTACGGGTTGTATTTGTATAATAGCTTTTTATTTCGGTGTCACATTAAGTTTAGATAATAATCAAAACTCCATACAAACATGTATAGTTTACGACCAAACACTAAACTCTACAGTTTTACTACTAAAACTCTTGATGATGATGATGATGAGTGGGGACGCCGCCGAGGCAGGCGGGCGGTCGAGTGGCTCTCCATTCATTCCGCCCTGTTCCCCTTGATCCAGTCTCAGGTTACTGGCTCTGCGGCGCTCCCATCCAGCACTGATCCCATCTTCTTGTTTTCCTACAGAACAATAGTGCGTCCTGAAGGTTAATGCTTTTAAGTGTCTCTGCTGTCAGTGCGTCCTCCCCGAATGTGCGATATCTCAGTGACGAGTACATCACACACTCGGCCAGAACGTGTTGACTAGTTTCCTCTTTGCCACAATGTGGGCATCGAGGATCCTGTTTGGCTCCTATTACCGTCAAATGTCTGTTGAGTGGACAGTGTCCAGTCAAGATCCCTGTCAGTATACTTAGATTGTACTTACCAAGGTTTAGTAGATACCTTGTTCTGTTCCTATTTACCCTTCCTATCATGAGTTTGGATTGTCTGCACCCTTGTGTTGTTATCCACGCCTCATTTGTCTTTGTCTCTATTCTTCTGGCGATGACTCCTTTCGTTACCGTTGCAGATATCGGGAGTACTGGTTCCGGGCCCAGATATTGTCGGTCCGCCCCTGCTCTGGCCAGCTCATCTGCCTTCTCGTTTCCTATTGCTCCACTGTGTCCTGGTACCCAAGCCAGTGTCACTTTGGATGCTATGCCTAGATTATTCAGTTCATCTCTGCATTCCTGCACCAGGGAGGATTTGATTACTGGATTATCTAACGCTTTTAGTGCTGCTTGGCTGTCTGAGTAGATTATAACGTGGCTCCCCGTTATATTACTTCTTTCCTTGAGTCTCTGTGCACACTTCATGATGGCATACACTTCTGCCTGGAATACACTGGTGAAGCCTCCTAGTGGTATCGTTGTGTGCTCATTCGCTTCTTGGTAATAAATGCCTGCCCCCGCTCTTTTTGTTGAGGACTTCCATGAACCGTCCGTGAAGCATGTCACTCTGGGTTCCGGTATCTCTGTCTCCCAACTATCTCTCTCTCCTATATGGATTCTATATTTCTTGTCGAAAATCTTCCTTTTCTTTATTAGGTCGTTGTTAATCATGAGCATATTCATGCCCACCATTGACTCCCTTTGTATGCTTGCGTGTCTCTTGTCCATCTCGGATCCGATCCACTCTCTGCTCATTTTTATTCTATACCACTGTTCTGTGGCTCTCTTCTCCACTTCGAGGTGTACAGGGTTCAGTCCTAGCATTATCTCCAGGGCTTGTGTGGGAGCTGTCCTCATTGCCCCGGTTGTCATTAGGCATGCTAGTCTCTGGACCTTCGTCAGCTCCTTGTCTATGTCTTTTATTTTCGCTCTATGCCACCACACTATGGCTCCATACAGCAGTCTGGGTAAGACCACTGCTTTGTAGATCCATTGTGTTATCAGTGGTTTTAGACCCCATCTTCTTCCTATGGCTTTCCTGCATTGCCATAGGGCTATTATGGCTTTTCTGCATTGCTCCTTTACATGTGTCTTGTATAGCAGTTTGCTGTCTAGTACTACACCCAGGTATTTTATTTCCTTGAGTGTTTCTATCTCTTCACCTTTGATTTTGATGGGTGTCAGAGTCGGCAGCTTCCTTTTATTGGTGAAGAGTACTATTTTCGTCTTGGTCGGGTTCAGGTCTAGCCCTCTGCTTTGACACCAGTTTAGTACCTGCTTTATCCCTCTAATCATGACTTCTCTCATTACGCTGAGGGTTTTACCCCTTACTAGGAGTACCCCATCATCCGAGTACGCTTGCATATGTATACCCCCTCTGTTTGTTTCTCTAATGAGCGAGTCTAGTAGGAGACACCACAGGAGTGGTGAGAGACAGCCCCCTTGCGGGAAGCCCCTGCTCGTCTTTATCCTTATCGAGTCTCCCCCTAGTTGTGCCGTGATCGCTCTTCCTGTTAACATGGCCATTATCCACTTTCTAACTGCTGGGTCTATGTCGTCTCTCCCTAAGCATTGCTCTATTGCAGCAAAGGTAGCTCTATCGAATGCGCCCTCCACATCGAAGAAGCAGCCTAATGCCAGTTCTTTATCTTCTATTGCTCTTTCTATTCTTGTGGTCAGGTTGTGAAGGGCTGTTTCTGTTGATTTCCCTTCTATGTAAGCGTGCTGATGCCCGTGCAGGGGCAATCTGCCTACTTGCATGCTTGTCCTTATCTGCACATCTATGATCTTCTGCAGTGCCTTCAGTGCAAATGATGAAAGACTGATGCTTCTGAACGATTTTGCGTCTTTGTAGTTTTTCTTTCCTGGTTTAGGTAGGAATATTACCTTTACCTCATTCCAGATGGTCGGGATGTGACCTAGTTCCAGACTCTTTTCGTAGATTTCTTTTAGGCTATTCCAGATGTGTTTCAGTCCCTTTTGTAGTAGTATGGGTATCACTCCATCTGGGCCTGCCGCTTTGTAGGGGGCGAAGGAATTTATGGCCCATTCCCCTACGTCTTTGCTGATTCTTAGGTTTCGTGCTTCACCTGCTCCTATTGTCTCATTGCTGTTATCCTTTGCAGTCTCATGTATGCAGTATTCCCTGCAGTCGGGGAAATGTATGCTTACCATGTGCTGTAGTACTTTTTTGGGGTCTGTTAGTTCGTTCGAGCCTACCATTAGGCTACCTAATTGGCAGGATCTCTCGTTCGCCAGTACCCTTACTATTCTTGCCGCCTCTGAGTAGCGTTGTATCTCTCCCGTAAAGGTCCTCCATCCTTGTGCTCTTAGTCTCTCTCTTTTATTAGTATATTTGTTCCTAATAACCCTATATTCGTTCCAGCCTTGATCGTTGCCCTTTTTTAGAGCTAGTCTTAACGCCTTACGAGTTCTTTTCCGTAGTTTCTGTATCTCTTTATTCCACCATGGCTGTCCTTTATCTCCGTTGCACGTTCTTTCTGGACACGCTGTCTGGTAGGCTCTCGATATGGCTCTGTTCAGATCCTCAGCGGCCCTGTCCAGTTCCTTGCTAGTTCTTGGGCTTCTGTGGCTCGGTGTCCACTCACTTAGTATGCTGTTATATTTCTCCCAGTCTGTTTTCCTTGGGTTTCTAATTTTTGTTCTTTCCGTGTAGTAGTCCAGGCCATACAGTAGTCTCCTGTGGTCCGACATGCTGTCTTCCTGGTCTACTCTCCAGTCTTTCACATGTTTGCCTATCTCCCCTGAGGTTATCGTTATATCTAATACCTCCTCTCTTGCCCTGGTTACAAAGGTTGGGGTTGTACCTGTGTTGTGTATATCCAGGTCATTACTTACAATGAATTCTAGAAGTGCTTCCCCCTTCTTGTTGGTGTCGCTGCTTCCCCACACCTCATGGTGTGAGTTCGCATCGCAACCCACAAGAATGGGTGTTCTCTTACCTTTGTATTTGCTGACCGCTTCCTCCAGTTCTCTGGTTGGCGCGTTGCTTTCACCTGGTATGTAGCAAGATGCCAACGCTACCTTAACTCCCTCTCCGTTCCTTGTCACGAGGCTGAATTCTACCACCACTAGGTCTCTGAAACATATGGTCATTAGGCATCCCATATTTCTTAGGTCTCTACTTGCGTATATGCATGCCCTAGGAGGCAGCTCACCATTTCTTTCGAAGTGGAGATCGCCCCCCAGGCTACCCAGTCCTGTTACCTGGTTTTTCCATGCGTACGGCTCTTGCATCAGGACAATGTCAATCTTTCCCCTCACTATGTATTGGCACAGTTCGGACATTGCATCCTTGCAGTGCTGGAGGTTTACTTGACATATTCTTATTTTTTTGTATCTGTTTGTGTTGCTGTGTTGTGTGTGTTGCTTGTCTGTGTTGTCCATTGCTGGTTGTGTATTTGTGCAGTGTAAGCCGCCTCCCGACTTCCTAGTCCGAGGAGCCCCCTTCGGTTACCATCTGTGGTGGATGGTCACCGACCTGGGCTGCCTCAGCCTGGTTCCCGGGCTGCAGCACTGAGCCACCGCAGCTGCACTTGCAGCTGCAGTTCTCCTTCCCTACCGGGGTCTCCGCCGCCTCTTTCACTCTGTGAGGGGTGGACCTCGCCAGCCGCGCCCGGATGCGTGTGGCTTGGAAGAACAGCCATTGGCTGGCCTCCTCACCCCAAGCATCCTCTACGCTCTTAGGCACCGAGTAGCAAACCCGTATGCCCGTGACGAGATCCTCCCTGCTCACCTGCATCCACTCCTGGAGTTTCAGCTCCCCTTCCCTGTCCCAGTTTTGGGCTCTCAGGTAGAGGAGCGGATCCTCCTTCAATTCATCCGGCGGGCCCGGGATCCAAATGTTGACCCTCGTGCTGTTAAGCATTCGGGCCAGCAATTTGTGCCCCTTTGGCTCACCCAGGTCCTTCCCGAGAAGCCACTCCCTCGCTTCTGCCGTGGATGGTGTCACAAGGAAGAATCCTTCTGACACCAGCCCCGACATTGCAAATTGAAGCGGCTTCCCACGGATGCCCTGCTCTTTTATGGCCTCCGTAATGAACCGGCTAACAATTCTCCTGACTTCGGTTCCTAGCGACTCATCCAGCGGTACACCATCCGCGCGGCTGATCGCCACTGCGAACTCCCGTGCTTCCCTTGCGGTCGCACGGTTGCTCGTCAGCGATTCGCCGCGGTTCGGTCGCTTCGCTGGAGGCCGTATCGAGGTACCTTCGTCCGGGTCTGTTGCCTGCCGTTTCACTTTCGGCGGCCTCTCCCGCGGCTGGGGCCTCCCCTTCGCCAGGCTGTGGCTAGGGTTTTCTCCCGCCGCCTTCTCCCTCATTCTTTCTTTTCTGCGGGCCAGCCTCGCTCTCTTCTTCTCTGCCTTGGTGGACTGTCTGGTGAAGCCGTCGCCCTCCGTCGGGGTTGCCGCCGTGGCGGTTTCCTCCTTCGAAGTCTGCGGCGGGTTCAGCAGATGTTCCTCATCTTCCAAGGACAGATTCCCTAGGTCTATACTCCACGGCATCGGCGGGGGTCCCCCTTGCACCGTCTTGTTGGTGCTCGGCCTTCCTCCCACTTCTGCCCCACCTTCTACTCTCTTCTCCTTATCTTTCTCCTCTCCCGACATCCGTGGGGGTCCCCCTTGCACCGTCTTGTTGGTGCTCGGCCTTCCTCCCACTTCTGCCCCCCTCTCCTCCTCCTTTCTCCCGGACTCTTCATCAATAGTTATGTGGTGCTCCATAATAACATATTGTCTTCATTTCGTCCAACTCGCTCCCCACCCACCACGGAGCCCCCACTGGGGATGCTATGACGCACCAGGGATACGAGTTGGATATAGGTTTCCAGGGTGAGCTGCTGAGTGAGTCCGCACGATGTCAAGCCCTCCGTCACCACTATGGCGACTCGGGGCCGTACTCCGCCGACTACCAGCCTCATCACCCCAGAACCCTCGCCCGCGGCCAGTCTGCTGTAGACGCGACAGCCGATTGATTCTAGCTGGCTAGGCTAGAACCCCCCGTGTGAGATGAATCCCGAGCCAAAGCGGCGTGTTGTTTTCTGAGGGTAACTACTGTCCGACCCTCGTCTAACTCAGCCTACCAGGATCTCGTTCTCCACCCGTACGGGTCCCCGCGCACGGCACAAACACGCGGGTGGCATTTTACCGCTACCCATCCTTTTCTATTGGATAGGAGGCCCGCTGCGACATGCCACGACACCGCATGCAGCTGATTGGATGGGAAAAATGGGAAGCATGGAAGGGTAAATATTGGACAATCAGGAGTTCGACTGTTGTTTTGGTTCTACTCGTTTAATCCGGAGAAACCGAGTAGTTGACAGGCAGCAACCTCGGGAAGGAACACAACCAGTCTTGCCTAGGGTATCAACGCAACTGTGAGCTCCACCCTCGGCCTCCAGCCATGCCAACTACCGGACAAGTAGATTGACATAGGGACGGACCCATATCATCTGGCGACCGGTCGCAAACTTACGTTGATCTGGACCCGCCCCCGCCCCAAACTCTTACAAATATGTTAAAAAGTGCCTAGTTTAAATTAACACGATCGATGTTTAGGTAAGCGGTGGTTGCTTAACTTTGGTGGTAGGCCTTTCTTCACAAATTTCGTGTTAATTTAGAATTAATATCTGTATAAAACATGAATTTTTGATAGACCTAGAAGTAGTTCTGATACTTCGTGTATTCATTTCATCGATTTCAAATTCCGCGCGCGGGCGCTACCAAGTCGATAGACTTACCTACCTACACATACCTACAACACTCTCGCTTTGCTAGGTCTAGGCATTATTGCCACTATCCCAAAATTTAAAGTGCTTGATTATTATTCTAATTTTATTTAACCAACTTATTCGACAAACATTACAAATAGAAAACCCGGTCAGTGATAGACAGTTAGTTATGTAATACAAAATATTATATAAACATAGCTGCCATAGTAACATCAAAACGAATTCGTAAAAATATTACGACTTACAAAGTTAAGCAAGTACAAGCGTAGTCTATAACAGGATGGGTGACCGCCTAAAACATCGTGTTGATAAAATCAGTTTTGTCACATATTTGTAGTAGTTTTACTTGAGATTGCTATTTAGTCGGAATCTATGAAAATTAGACTACAATTTAAGCTCAAAATAGCATCAAAATAAGAAGCCATTATAAAAATACAATCCGTATAAAAATGCTAAAAAAAATGATTTATTTTCATGTTTCTTGTATGGGGACCCCTCTTGGGATTTGATTTATTGTTCATTGTACAATTTTAAACGATAGATTTTATAATAACACGTGTTCTGTGAAAAATTCAACTGGCTACTTATAACGGTTAAAAAGTTATAGCCCTGTAAACTTACTTTTTCATATAAGGGCGCGTACCGCTGTTAAGCGATGACGTCATCATCCGTAAGCGCTAGCCGCCGGGTTTCGAGCGCCGCATACGAAGTTTAAAATTTAATATCTCGAAAACTATTTGACGTATCAAAATGATTTTTTTACACCTATTTTTAGTTTTTAATGAATAATACGGTAAGCCAAAAATCTAAACTGGTTGACATTCTCTATTACAAGCGGAAGTCTCCTTTTAACTCCTTTTGCTAGAAAGTGAGTTCCGCTTGTAATTTGTAACTTGTAGCTTCGTGAAACGGGCCACAGGTCTAACTGACTGGATGCAAAATAGCATCGTGTATGTGTAATTTGGCCTGAAGGCAAATCGCATCCGTCCGCCTGAACGGTTTTCCTGATCGGACAAAACTCCATGACCGGATGCAAAAAAGCATCGTGTATGTGTAATTTGGCCTGAAGGCAAATCGCATCCGGCCGCCTGAACGATTTGCCTGACCGGACAGAACTCCATACATGATCAGTTTTACCTTCAGGTGTAACTGACCGGATGCAAAATAGTATCGTGTACAGATGTAGTGAAATATCCTTTCACATCGTATTTTCTCGGAAACGTTCGTATTTGTCATGCTACTTCAGTCTGACTCAGTACCCATCAAGACAACGTGGGGGAACGTCGCATCGCGAGAGTGATAATCGATACAAAGTGGTTAATACCAGAGTATTTTTTTGTTAATTAAGATTAAGTTTGTTTTCAGTTCTTTTTAATAGTCATGCCGAAAGCATTAAGACCTGGGAAACGTTAAGATCGACAAGACTGTGAAATTATTTTCAACATTTATTTATATTTCTTCTTGTTTACCTACACCTAATTTCTATATATTTGATCGTGGTGGTTTAAACATCTCGGTATTATATACTTCAAACTCGTGGTTTGACATTTGACACTGATAACTAAAGTACTCTATTTATTTAATTCAAAAATGTCAATTAATAATTCAATAATTCATAGACACGTCGGCATCATTCGGAAGTAGACGTGAGTTCCGAGTTTTCACGATGTGAAAGGATTATCCACTAGATCTGTATGTGTAATTTGGCCTGAAGGCAAATCGCATCCGTCCGCTTGAACGTTTGGCCGTTGGAAAAACTGATCATGTATGGCCACTTGATCCGGTCAGGCGGAACTGACGCAGTTCGGCCTGAACCGATCGGCCTGTACATGTATGGGGGGCTTAAAATAGTAGGCATTTCAGTGGTTATGTTATAAAAGGAGTTGCTAAATTAATTAATAAACTGGACAAATACGATTCGTCCTACATATATAAATTAGTATTATTGGCTTTGCGTTTGTTCTTACAACTTTATATCTGATTTTATTGTAATAAAAGTACTTTAATTTTTACATAGACTAGTTAGCGCAAACTTATGCCGCTGTCATCCGCTGTCACACTCATACGTCAGTGAAACTATTGGAAAGTCTTACGGATTTGAAATTTTACGGACATTTTAGTTTTATTAAGTATATTTTATTATATCGTATAGTATCGTATATTATATCGTATAGTTTTACACGTAAATAAACGAATTCTATGCGAACGAGGTTGCGGGCTCAGTTATTATTATATACCTGTGACAACCCTAATTTTGCGACTGGCGAGAGGGGGGTAAGGCTGGGCGAGGGGCGCTGTAGGTAATTGTTTGACGGCTTTGCTGTCAAATCCATACAACGATGCCGAAGATGGCCTTCTAATAGTATTTATTCCTATGCAAACATGTCACTTAATAATACAATAATTCATAAACACGTCGGCATCATTCGGAAGTAGACGTAAGTTCCGAGTTTTCACGATGTGAAAGGATTATTCACTAGATCTGTATCAACGCAAGTGAAGTCCCACGCCAAGACTAAGGGCCGGTTTTATAAAGGCCCGTAAGTAAAAATGTCAGGTCAAAGGGGTTTGGGTAAAAGTGTTATCATTTGTAAAATTCATACATTTTCAAGGTGAGCGGCCATTTGTAAAAGTGGTAAATTATCATAGAATAATTAAAAATAAACATATTTTGTTATGTAATGTAATACTCTTAAGTGCATCGGAGCCGAGATATTTAAATATTCATACTTGGGCGTACTTTTGTACTATAAACTGAATACTTAAATCTTTAAAATCTCCGCTCCGATATTATTTAACGCCATAAATTATATATATCTAACTATGTGTATTTAGAGGTCCTCTAAATAACTATGTAAAAATCATCCGTGGCAGCTGAAAAAAAATTTACAATATTCTTCAAACAAATTTACCCAATGCCCTTGTAGTAACTTCATACAAGTTTTGACATTCCTAACCGTAATTTGATCTAACGGATCTTTATAAAACCCAGCCTCAGACGACCAAAGTGCATTCGTCGGGTCTCTTTTCATCTGAGGCAGACAGTTCAGTGGGCTCGAGCGAAGCCGGGAATGAAATTGTGCTAAAGCTCGACGGTTCAAATAGGTTATCGATGCATGTCTGTAAACTGGATTGGTAACACAGGCCGTGGTATCCTAGGTCGTCGACTGCATTTCCACAACGGCAACAAGGAAGCGGCTAGTAGACTTTAAGACCGTGGCGGAGGCACACTTCTTTCCTGAAAGTATTAGGATCTAAAAGACACCCTCCTAGGGTTCATGGAGGGAGTAAGGCCCGTTGCTCCCTCCATGAACCCTAGGAGGGTTGAGGGTCTCGGATGAATTTTAACTATTTTCCAAAAGTTGGCGATGCCAAATTTTGATCGAAATACGGTTCCATGCTGCTTGGCTAGCTTTTTCGACTGGCAAATTCTCACCCGGGTTACAGACGCACCAAGGATCCTCTGTATCGGACAAGAACAACTAGTAGCCCAAATGCCAAGCCCACCGTACTTTACAGGGAGGGTTGCTCGAGACCAACAGGTGAGTGTGAGATGTTAAAATTTTTGCTAGAAGTTAATTTTAAAATATTGACTTGGAAGTTCGTTTTTTGTTATATAGACGTTCTATAATAACTATATATAAAAAAAAAATTTTTAATGCTGAATAAATGTTCTTTAACATATTTTTTTTTCTTTGCGAAAACTTCAGTATTTTCAAAGATACTGACTATTTAATAAAAAATAAATAAACCAGTTTTGATATTTTCGTCAATATTTTACTTATTTTCTAGAAAACTGTATATGAAATGACCAGAGGTCGGAATAGGCAGTGCCTATTTGCCTAAACTTCGCGGGAGGACGTAACTAAGAGTGGTTACAACCATCAAAAATAATGATTATTTTTTATTGAATGCGGGATTTCCGGATTTTTTTTTAATTAGACATAAATGTGGATACTAAAACTCAATATCACATGTTAAAAACATTTATTGCATACAATTTTACATGATCAAATGATATATTCTGATTTATTTCTAATGTAAATAAACTAACAAAGTATTTCGTAATATATAATATTTTATCTATATTGTAGTCCTGGCAATGAAAAATTGTTAATGAGTTCAAATCTTAATAAAAAATAGTTTTTTTTAAATTAATATGTAACATAAGCTGAAATCTACGGTTGCATCTGATAATAGCGAAAGTAATGAGCTTTGAAATATATTGGTGTGAAATATTTAAATTTGCCGAAATTTTTAAATGTGTAACTTTTCAACGATAGATGGTATATTTATATATGTATATATATTCTTAAAGAGAATTAAATTCTCTACAAGCTAAGTCTTCTTCGTCGTTTTCACTCTTGACAGAGTGGGCGTGGTCAACATATCAGGCGCTGGTGGAAAGCTTCACAACTCGGCGCCACTACTCTGTGACAGCTGCCTTCCTCGTGCAAGCTATGTAGGGGGCTGTTTTCTACAGACGACATATATGCAAGTTGGAGAGAAATTTAAGAAAAAATAGGTGAGGTCAAACATACATTTTTGAAAATCGACCACTTTTTGGAGCTCATAATTAGACAACGATTGAAAATAGGTGAAAAATGTATAGCATCAAAGTTGTAGAGAATTTTATCAGCTTTAATAATGCCATACAACATCATTTCCTATCACGCATCGTTTTCAAGATGTAAACAAAAATACGGGACCTTCTTTGTGCCCCCCCCAGGGTTCACCTTCCAGGGGTGGGGACTTTTAGTATGTTTATCTCCTAACTAGTCCAACTTTCAATTTTTCCATCGACACCCCCCTTTCGAGCACTCGTTTACCACAGTATTGGGGGAAATTCGCATGTTGTAATACCAAACTTTTCATTTCTGGCTAGCTCGGCATATTTCTTTCTCTATTCTGTATATGACTGCGTATTAGTGTAAGACAGATAGATATACCTACTTGGTTTTTTGTTCAAATATTTTCGTTTGAATGCGGATGGGTTTTATATAAATAATAACCAATATAATATTTTGTGGTATGAAGGGGATCCCACTCCGTTGCATGTTAGTGATATTATTAACGTATCCAAAAACGAATTAGATGTTAGTTTAGATTCGTCTTCTGATGAGGAATAACTTTCACATGCTATGAGCCGATGGGATAAGGCGTTTAATTTTCAATCTTGGATTTTAGTGCTTTAGAAGCGTTATTAGCAGGCTGAAATATCGTTTCAGTCCGTTTCAGAGGTAAATAGTTCTATCACATACCAGATTATCAAAATTTCGACCAACTTGCCGTTGCCACGTGACTTTTCGTATCACGTCATCTTCCAGTGACGCGATTGGTTTAAAAACGAATCGAATAGAAACGTTAGTTAGCGTAGTGCATCTTGTCTGAGCCCTCTGGTAATGACAAATGTATAATGTATTTAACCAAAGAAAATTAATGAAATCAGGAGAAGTAATTCGTGTAGTTTTGAAAATTGGTACAGTTATACCTTGGGGTATCCAAATGAACATAATAAAAGTCCTCAATTGTAGGGGGTGTGCTGAGGGTGTAAGGGGGGGTTGAAGGTACCTTTTTTCAGATTTTTGCTCATATCTCGAATATCTTTACGAATATCATTATGATTACTTATGACTAAAGTTTTTACATACAATTTTCTACAAAAATTGTTATATTCATTTTTATTCTAATATCAATAGTTTAGGAGCTACAGGGTGTTTAAGTCAACAAGGAGATAAAATATAGGCACGGTGTAAGGAGCTGGAGGATCAGTGGTGGTAATTGGTTCGAAGGTTCCAGCAGCTCCTCACTTCCAATCCCACATTTCAGGAGGCATTTCGTTACCCAGCCACTCTTGTACTTAGTGGAATACTCGTAATGCGGGATATTTTGCTGACCCTTTAGCAGGATTTAACAATAAAACTGGTGCTAGTTAAATAAAAATCAAGTCTCGGTGGCTGCTAAGATCATGCTGAGTAGTGGGCGTACGATAAATCGTCAAAAACATCGTTTCTCCTGATTTTGTTATGGCTTCCGATGGTGATTTTGGGTCGTAGAAAACGGCTGCTATATCCTTGGTTATTGGTTTTTTTGTCAAACAGCTTTACATGACAGTTTGCCTATCCTGAAAATTGCTGAGGTTGTGTCGCCGCTAAAACTTTGTAGGAAAAGAACAGCACATCAAAATGACAGTTTTTGGAGTTCTTGTGACCAAGATATAATTTCCACTTGGCCTCTTCCTGGTTTGACAAGGAATATTTGCTTCTCTGGTGGTGACAGAGCCATTAGAAGAACTACTAAATTGGAATTTTCCCCAACAACAGCAACTACGGGACCAACCCTCGAACCAATTACCAACACTGATCCTGCAGCTTCAGACACCGTGCCTATATTGTATCTCGTTGTTGACTTAAACACCCTGTAGCTCCTAAAGTATTGATCTTAGAGTAAAATTGAATATAACAATTTTTGTAGAAAATTGTATGTAGAAACTTTTGTCAGAAGTACCTAATCATAATTCTATTTGTACAGATATTCGAGATATGAGCAAAAATCTGAAAAAAGGTACATTCAACCCCCCTACACCCTCAGCACACCCCTCGCCCTTGAGGACTTTTAGTATGTTCATTTGGATACCCAAAGGTAACTAACAAGATAACTTTTTTCGTTTATTGCGCTTTTAAAATCCGAAAGAAGTACCAGTTCCTCATTACCTGTCATGCAAAATCATTACCATTTACACGGAAAAAATGGTAATGATGGCAATGGTGATGACGAATATGGATTATTTTCAACAAAACTCTAAAATGACTGTTTATAGCAGAAAACTTGTCAGCCATTTTGAGAATATACACAATATACAAAAGCACACAACATGGTACAAAACAATCTAATGTTATGTTACCTGGTTAACTATGTTAATGGCGATGACGCAAATCTGTGACAAACTACTTTTAAAACTATGTTTAGGGCCAAATAACGTATTTTTATTACTAACAACTTGACGTGCGCTCGACTCTGCTTTGTAGTAGGGACTGAGGAGTGGGGTAACCGTGGCGGTCCAGGTAATAAGCCGCGTAGAACAATAAAAAAAACACTTTGACGGTACCGCAACGGTGTTGACGAATTTCAGTGTGAATTTTTAAAAATATTTTTGCTCTTAGATGTTATGTATTGAATTGCATGGTGATTTTTGATACCGATCACGACAATATGTACTAATTTAATTTAAAAAAAACACATTCCGCTCGGTGGGTTTTCCAAAAAATATATACAAATAGCTATACCTCCAATATTCTCTGATATGGTAATAATGACATTTAGGGCGTGTTAAATTAATTTTAAAATCATGTATAAGAAATAAAATAAAAAATATTGTGGCGCATTACAGCGAAACACGTACCCTAGCGTTATCCCAAAGAATAAATAATGATAAAACAATGTGTATTTCTTTATTGACCGGAACATATTTGTGTCAAAAACGCGAATCCACCCTGACACTAAATAATAATTATGTTTATAGGTATGTGACTCGTATGTAAATTCCTTTTCGACCTTTTGATAATGCTGCTTTCGCGCGAGGTGGCACCCTTTGACTACTTAGGTAGGTAACTATTATTGGCGGCACGCGCCGCCGCCGCGCGGCATTACACAATATTGAATTAATATCTGAATAATATTATCACGAGAAAATCTTACACAAATTGACCTAGGTAGTCCCAAACTAGGTTCTAGGCTTGCGCTTTGGGTACTAGGCAACGATAAGCATACTTATGTAGTGAAAAATACATACTTAATATGACTATACATATAGGTACATAATGTATAAAACACCCAAGACTCAGGAACAAAAATACTTACTCGCACTCATCACACGAATATTTGCCCTGACCGGGAATCGAACCCAGGACCGCTAGCTTCGTAAGCAAGGTCACTACTTAGGTACTTAGTCACTACCAAACTACCTAGAGGCCATCCACGTCGTCACATGTTACCTGTCACGTCACACTCAATAACTTAAATTAACTACTTAATACGTATTTATTTCACCTAGGTATACTATAGGCAGGCCGGTACGAAATACCTAATTAATTAAGAAGGTAGGTATTTACATCAATCAGTTGCAGCTTTTATTAAATCTGGATATAATTGTTCCTACCTAAGCTAGGTTTAGACACCCGTATACTGAACAATATTAAATATTACGACTTTTCGGCAAAGACATTGTCGCTCGATAGGTAAGTACGCGCACTACAACAAAACGTAACCGAACGCAATGACGCGGTGACGCCGCGGCCCCGACTAAGTTACCTTGTAATATCTTGAGATTTAGTTTCGTGTGGGAGGTTCGCCCCGCCCACAGCCGCAAGCCGCGCGATGTATATACCTTTGTTTGAAGACGACCTACTGTTCTCTATACTACTGTGCCGGTGGTGTGATAACTTTTCTTTTCAAAGCTCAGCTTTAAAAAGTTAAAATAAAAACTAACCACTTCAATTATTAATTTTAATGAACTCGTGCAAGAAGTATTGTTCACAATAGTGTCATAATCAAGCTTTATAATCTCGTACCTTACTTAGGCCACTCAGCAAGCTTCGTGGCCTAAACACGGTACTCGACTAAAAAGCTACTACTTATACTAGGTACTATTTATACTCACGCACGTTTGTTCGTGTTTAGACGAATGATTGCTATTTATGTAACAAGTGAGAATACCTATATTCGAGTCATCATCATCATCATCATGTCAGCTGAAAGACGTCCACTGCTGGACATAGGCCTCCCCCAAGGCTCTCCACTCAAACCGGTGTTGTGCTTTTCGCATCCACCGCGTTCCCGCAATTTTTACAAGGTCGTCACTCCATCTTGTTGGAGGCCTACCTACAGCTCGTCTCCCGGTCCGCGGACGCCACTCAAGAACCTTCTGACCCCATCGGCCATCAGTCCTGCGAGCAATGTGCCCCGCCCACAGGCACTTAAGTTTGGCTATTCTTCGGACTATGTCGGTAACCTTAGTTCTACTGCGGATATCATAATTTCTGATTCTATCACGCAGAGAAACCCCGAGCATAGCCCTCTCCATAGCCCTCTGAGTAACTTTGAGCTTCCTTATAAGGCCCATTGTTAGCGCCCACGTCTCAGATCCGTAAGTCATCACTGGCAACACACACTGGTGAAAGACTTTTGACTTCAAACACTGCGGTAATTTCGACGCAAAGGTGCTGCGAAGCTTCCCGAACGCTGCCCAGCCGAGTCGGATTCAACGAGTGACCTCTTTCTCAAAGTTGGACCTACCTAACTGGACCGTTTGTCCCAGGTAAATATAGTCGTCAACAACTTCGAGCGCAGAGCCTCCGACTATCACGGGAGTTGGCGCGACATGGACATTGGGCATGACTTTCGTCTTGTCCATATTCATCCTCAAGCCAACTCGGTCGGAAACTCCACTGAGGTCAGCGAGCATTGCACTGTCCTCCATGGTCTCAGCCATAACTACGATATCGTCAGCGAATCGAAGGTGCGTGATGTCCTCGCCATTTATGTTGATGCCTCGTCCTTTTCAGTCCGGAACCTTAAAAGCATCCTCCAATGCAGCGGTGAACAGCTTCGGAGAGATCACATCTCTTTGTCTGACTCCCCGCTGTAGAGGAATAGGCTTCGTGCTCTGGTCCTGTAGTCGGACGAACATAGTGGCGTTTTCGTACAGACACACTTCGATATATCGGTAGTCAACTTGGCACCGCTGGAGAGACTGCAGTACAGCCCAGGTCTCGATCGAATTAAAGGCTTTCTCGTAGTCCACAAATGCAAGGCAAAGGGGGAGGTTATACTCTTCGGTCTTCTGTATAACCTGCCGCAACGCATGTATGTGGTCTACGGTACTATAGCCTTTTCGGAAACCGGCTTGTTCGGGAGGCTGGAAATCGTCAAACCCGCGCGCGAGACGATTTGTGATGACCCTCGAAAACAGCTTGTAAACATGGCTCAGAAGTGAGATGGGTCTATAATTCTTCAGCAAAGTTTTAATACCTTTCTTGAAGAAGAGAACCACCACACTTCTGTTCCATGCTTTCGGCGTTCTCCCTTCGTGGAGGACGGAGCTGAACAGCGTCTGAAGGCCCCTAAGTGGGTGGGGCGGGTGCCTTCAGGAGTTCGGCTGTAATTCCATCCTCACCTGGGGCTTTGACATTCTTAAGCTGTTTGAGGGCTATACTAATCTCGTACAGGCTGACGTCGGGGAGATCTTCGGTATAGTGTCGGGTTAATCTAGCCCTCGGGTCTTTAGCTATATTCGAGTGGCCTTGCTGATTATATTTTCCGTAGAACAAAAATACTATCTTTAATAAATCAGAAAATAATAAGCATGCCCCCCTCAAAAAATTGTGTACAAAGAACTAAATGCTTTTTTTTATATAAATAAGTTTCAGCATTTTGGCATAACTGACCAAAACAATAATAAATAAAAATGTTTTTTTTACTAATCACATTTAACTAATAGGCGTTGGTGTACGGTAAAATGGCTAATGTAACTGGAACATGCTTAGTTTTTTTTTGTCAAATTACTAATGGCATTTTCATGATTTCTTATCAGTGATGTGTACAATATGATTCCTCAAGTTAAAATGATTCCCCATCATATCCGAGTTACTGTTAGCGATATCTATCCAAATACTCATTAACCGTATTACCCTTGACCCAGCCAGTTGTCTCTCCAAGGGTCATGGAGGTGGAAGCACAGAGCGTGGATTTATTAAAAAAAAAGTGAGTGTCTAATCTATGGTACGCCTATTTTTAAAGTTTCTTTACTTTCTGCATGTTGATTTTTATTAAAATTTGGTTTTATTGGCATATTCCATTGACGTTCATCTATAATTAAGCGATGTTTACCACATGTTGAACTTGAAACTCATATTTTGATCGATGGCTTGAATTTTGGTGATTGAGGTAAAATGATCCCTTTTCGTGAGTATAAAATGATCCCTGGGATCAAATTACCCCATTAGGAAATGTCTATTGGTCACAAGTCCCACTTACCATCAGGTGGCATGTGTGCTCGTTTGCCTTCTCTTTAACATAAAATAAATATTTTTAATTTTTGTAGATCCTGCCGCGAGTTTATAATCGATAAATCACTTTAAAACGTTTTTTTACAACGATTTAAAGCTTAATTTTGTTTATTACATACATACATAATCTCACGCCTTCGTTCCCAGAGTGGGGTAGGCAGAGCTACAGAATTACAAACATCTCTAAAAACTTGTTGATAATTCTATAACCACAATTTGCACAATTAGGTTAAGATTTTTACCAGCGTATTAGTGACAGGTTGCAAGCCCATCGCCTAACAGTACTACAAGCCTTTATTCCCTTAGTCGTCTCTTACGACATCCACGGGAAGACATGGAGTGGCACTATTCTAACCCGGCAACCACACGAGGAATTTTGTTTATTAATTTAAAAAAATATGTACTTGTCGCTCACGACTTAAAAAAAATTGTGTAACAATCGCTTACATATTGTCGTAGTCTTAAGCAATCATAGATCATGATTTATGATTAAAGTAAACGCCTGGATGTTTTTTTATTAATGTTAAATATCACGGTATCCAGGGGATCATTTTATACATGCATGTGTTTAAAATGATCCCTTAGTAAACTTTTAGAAAACATGACGTAATTAAAAAAACACATTCAAGTCATAAAAAATAAGTATGCTGTTCCCTAGATATATAAATTCATTACCCTCAACAATTTAAAAAAAATCGCCCTTGGGGGGATAATTATGTACACATCTCCCCTGGGGAATATTTTATAAACCTACAAGTTACAATTTTACAGGTCTAAACTGGCAACACTGCTCAAATAGCTGGTCGTCATTGGTCGAGGTTGTGTCAAATGGAAACTTGTAACCTGTAAATTGTAATTTGTAGCTTTATAAAACAGGCCCCAGGGGCACGTTTTATAAAACTACAAGTCACAATTTTACAGGTCTAAACTGGTAATACTGCCCAAATAGCTGGTCGTTATTGGTCGAGGTTGTGTCAAATGGAAACTTGTAAGCTGTAAATTGTAATTTGTAGCTTTATAAAACGGCCTATTCCCAGTGGTCCACACCCCCTTTGTCCACACTGTGGACAACTGGGAAAAAAATGTCCACAGTGTGGACAACTGGGAATAATAAATCCCAGTTGTCCACACCCTCGAAAATAGGTGTGGACAACTGGGAATTTTCATTTCCAGTTGTCCACACTCTTTAATTTGACTCAACTGTGTTAGTTTTTATTAATGTACTTAAGTAGATATATTCGTATTTATATATTATACCCAGGTTCAGGAAAATACAAAGAGTCATTTAAGAGTACCTAACAAACGTTTACTCCCAGTTGTCCACAGTGTGGACAAAGGGGGTGTGGACAACTGGGAATAGGCCTATAAAACAGGCCCCAGAAGACCAAACGTGTTCAGAAATTCAAACGCAGTGGGCACATTTTACTTAAAAGCAACATAGGATGCAATTCCTTCAATTGCACATAACATAAAAAGCGCCATCATTCATAAAACTAGGAAAAACGCAAATAACTGAACAACATCCATTTAAAGAATGGTGACAAGGTGCAATAACTTAAGTGTAAAAACGAGAAATAAGCGTCGTTTCGTCGTCGTCGTTCCTCGTCGCTCCAAAATTACAGTGATTTTTGACTAGATAAAGCGCCAAAAAAAAAGAATGCTCAGAACCAATGATATATAGAACTCAGTTTGGCCCAAAATGGCGGTTAAATCATTTTACCTCGGAAGGGAAGAAATATTTTAAGTCCTTACATATGAAATTGGCGTTTTGTCGTACTGGCCACCTTGATCTCAAATATCTCTTCTTTGGTTAGGAATTCCTAATTCAAATGTATACAGCTATTTACTCATGCATTTGTGTTTCGAAAAACATTATTCATTTGTTTTTTCCTCTTTTGTTTTTTTTCCCCACTCAGTTTACAAAATGGAAAACTTGAAATATCGCGTTATTTACGAGTACGAGTTCCACCATGGCAACAGTGCTGCAGGAACGGCTCGAAGGATTAAGGATGTGTATGGCGGCGGTGTCGCAAAAGAAAACACAGTGCGTTTTTGGTTCCAACGTTTTCTTTCTGGAAATTTCGACCTACAGAACAAGGCCCGTGGACGGCCGTAGACTAAAGTTGATATTGAAGAATTGAAGGCGTTTGTGGAAGCCGATCCATTGCAAACCACTTCAGAGTTAGCTGCAGGCTGCGTTGTTAGTGATAAAACTGTTTTAATCCACTTGAAGCAAATTAGGAAGGTGAAAAAGCTTGAAAGGTGGGTACCTCACGAGTTGAGTGAAGCAAATCGTCAAACGCGTGTCGACTGCTGCGTTACATTACTGAACCGGCACAATAATGAAGGGATTACAGTAAACAACCTAGATTCAACCAGGTGAATCGCTCTAGGCTACTGCTGCTTCAGGACAACGCTAGACCACACAGTTCACAACAGACGGCTACCAAATTACAGGAGCTTCAATTGGAAAGTCTAAGACATCCAACGTACTCCCCGGACCTTGGATAATTACTTGCAAGGGAAAAAATTCAACTCCGATGGGGCAGTCCAAACCGCCTTCAAATATTTTATTGATTCCTGTCCGAATGGTTTTTTTAGTAAAGGGATCAATGAACTAACTACGAGATGGCAAAAGTGCATAGATAGCAATGGTACATACTTTGATTAATTAAATATATAACAACAAAAAAAACACGACTTTATGTTCCTCACATACAAAACGCCAATTTCATATGTAAGGACCTAATATTTTAATAGCCGCCTGATTCTAGCCCACGTTTCATACTATTCAGAATTTCTCTATGAATTGTATCTGTGTAAATAGGTATCTAATTCATCTACCTATTACCTCACATTTTATTGCCCATTACCTCACAACCACGAACGCCCTGTCTGACCGACAATATGCATATCGAGCCGGGCGCTCTACGACTTCTCTGGCGCGGGAGGTGATCGGGCGAGTACTGGGCGTCGCCGTGCTATGCTGTGACTTGTCCAAGGCCTTCGACGTGGCTGACCATGCTCTAATTGCCCTGAAGCTGCGGCACTACGGCTTCGACGGCCCGGCCCTCGCAATTCTTTCGGATCTAATGCGTAACAGATCCCAGGTGGTCACCGGAGACGGAGGCAAGTCTAGATCGGACCCCCTGACTACAACCATCGGGGTAGCTCAGTGCGCATCCGTATCTAACATAGTGTTTTCGCTGTTGTTAAATGACCTGCCTGAGAGCAGTGGCGGATTTGCGGTCTTGGCCGCTCTAGGCCCCAGGCCATGAGCCGCTCATTTCTCAGCACCCATCATATAGACTAAATACATAATAATTTACTTTATTGCAAACTTTTATCTAAATCGAAATCAGAATAGTACATTACTGCACAGAGCGGGAAATAGGCCGTTGCAGGACGAGTAGAGTTAGCGTGGCCGAGACGCAGTCGAGGCCGCGCTGTATACGAGTTCAGCAGCCGCCCTTCCCGGTAGTAAACACACTTTTAAATAAAAGCCCCCATACATGTAAAGGCCGATCGGTTCAGGCCGAACTGCGTCAGTTCCGCCTGACCGGATCGAGTACCCATACATGTAAAGACTTTACAAGACACCATACAAGAAAACCGTTCAGGCGGACTGATGCGATTTGCCTTCAGGCCAAATTACACATACACGATGCTAATTTGCATCCGGTCAGTTAGACCTGAAGGCAAAACGGATCATGTATGGGGGCCTTTACGTTGTAAACACTGTTTGAAAAGGCTTAACTTTTTAGTCTATGAGATTTAAAAAGTAAAATATACAAGGATGAATTTTGTTTGCACGAGTGTTCGGCTGTTTGGAGATAAGTTATCCTAGTCCAAACATGGTTTTAAAAAGTAAAACACCAGGTAGGTAAGTAATGAAATTTCATACATTTTCGCGGCCGCTGCTGTTGGTAAATAATAACTTTGTTTTTTTTTAAATTTTGCCTGGATCTGGAACTCAGAACTTCGCGCGCTGATTTTACAACAGTAAGGTTAACATTTCCGAGCATGTGGGAGAAAAGCACTATACAAGCCTCGACCGGGAAGGGCGGTTGCGGACTCGTATATAGCGCGGCCTCGACTGCGTCTCGACAACGCTAACTCTACTCGTCCCGCGACGGCCTATTTCCCGGTCTGTTCAGTAATGTATTATAACTATAATAGCTACCTACTAATGTGTAATATATTCCGAGGAAAAAAAAGATAGCTGTGGGCGGGGCCAGCATAGGGGCGCGGGGGCGCAGCGGCGCCCGCGCGACGCACTAGATGAAATAATGACTTATTTTTATACGTAAAAAAAGTGATTTAGGAAGAGTATTGCTATACGTTGCGGTGCCGCGCGGCCCGCCATAATATGCGCAGCCTTTTAAATATTTAGGTACTTTGCATTTGAGTTATTTCTTGCCATCATCAGTGATTTTTTTGCCACGATTTGCCGCCCCTAATATCTGGCCGCCCTAGCCCAGGGCCTACTGGGCCTTAGGGCAAATCCGCCACTGCCTGAGAGAGTTTCTGACGCTGAGGTTTTTATGTACGCGGATGACGTTGCGGGTATGGTAAGTGCACGAAACATCGATCAACTCGAACTTAAACTCAATGCTGCTGAAAAGCAGGTAGGTATCTGGCTGGTTTGAAATAAACGGCCTGGCACTAAACTTACATAAAAAACGCATTTTATACACTTCTGCTTATCGGGACGGGCGACCCGACCCCTCACAGTCCTTATAAAAGGTGCACCTATTGAACAGGTATCCTCAACTACATTCCTCGGCTTCGAGCTAGATAGGGTCGACCTGTCTTGGGAAGCGCACACGCACAAGCTATGCGGGAAGCTGGGGGGAGCGTGCTTCGCCCTGCGCCGACTGACCCGCGTCCTCCCGCGCGAGGTAGTGCGCGCTTGTTACTGGGCCACGGTGCATGCGCGGCTTCAGTACGGCACGGAGCTGTGGGCGCGCGGTACCGCCTGGCAACGTGTCTTTCGCCTGCAGAAGCGCGCTGTGCGTGCCGTCGCGCGTGCGCCGAGCGACACCTCGTTTCAGCCGTTTTTTAGAACCCTGGGCATACTCACCCTGCCGTCTTTGCTAGTCTTTCAGGTGGCGGTATACGTGCGTATAAATCTAAATTCTAACCGCACACGGGGCGAAACTCATGGTTACTCCACTCGCAACGCAAACAAACTCCTGTCGCTCCCTGGGAGGCTGGCAAAGACGCGCAGACATACTCGCGTGCTGGGGCCCGCGGTGTGCAACCGCTTGCCCGAGACGATTATAACGGCGCCTAGTAACGCAGCCTTTAAAATTATATTAAAGAAATGGTTGATCGAGCGGGCATTTTACAGTCTTGACGAATTTATGACTTTCAAATGACGTTATTACGTAAATGTAGGTGTGTATTTTATAAATCAATTAATTTATGCAATATTATAATATTCTTCTATCTACTTTGAAATTAATTTGACGTGCAATTTGAAATTATCAATAAAGAAGTATCTGAGTATTAGGATAATTTTTATGTTAGTTCTACTTTTATCTACTTCGCCTAAAGCGCTACTTATACTAGATGATTAAATTTTTTCGTGTCTCATCCTCCGAATGTTGGCCATTGTTTATGTTAGATGCGGGTTGAAAGTGATACATGTCCACCCTAGGGTCCCTAGGGCAGAACGTAATTTGAAAAAAGAACTACCTATGTCTATAGACCTGTGCAGTAGCAGAAACCTATACAGCCTCTCTGTAGTAAGAATATTAAAAAAAAAAACTAAGTTTGTACTGAGCCATGGTAAATAAAGTACCAGGAGCATAGCGGTAATTAAAAGCTGTGTAGCGCAACTAAGATCGCAGGCGATTACGTAGCACGGTGCGGCGCACCGGCGTGCGGGCGGGGGCGCACACGATACAGCGCGGTTATCTCCCACACGTCACAGCAATGCACAGCCCTACAGGTAGGTTACTCTTAACACGTTCGGCGCCGGCAGTGATTCACTTAGCCCTAAGCTATGCCGGGTGAAATTATGGTGGTCACGTATTTGTGTCACTGGCATAGGAGTACGAATTACATGGACACAAATACGTGTCAACCGGCATAGTTTATAGGTAAAATATTAAAATGCGTTTATTTTTATTTTGCGGCGTCAGTCGTCTTTCTAACGTGTAGTCGAATGGTGCTAGTGCTGGAAAAAATACTGCAAAATATTTGAAAACTGGCGCCGGCAGTGATTCACTGAGCTCTAAGGTATGCCGGGTGAAATTATCGTGGTCACGTATTTGTGTCACTGGCATAGGAGTACGAATTACATGGACACAAATACGTGACAACTGGCATAGTTTATAGGTAAAATATTAAAAAGCGTTTATTTTTATTTTGCTGCGTCAGTCGTCTTTCTAACGTGTAGTCGAATGGTGCTAGTGCTGGAAAAAATACTGCGAAATATTTGAAAGCCGCCGATTTGTGTCGAAAAATGACACAGATTTGTGTCATCGGCATTGTATAAGGGTAACTTTTATGAAATCTAAAAAAATTACAGATTTTAAAACCAAAGCGGAATTCGATTAATATTTCAATAACATAACTGTACATTTAATTTAAAAAAAAATTGTTGGAAATTTGTCGAGAAAAAGGCTTGAAAATAAAAACACAACATATGTGTCACCGGCATAAGAGTCAGAATTTTTTGATCACAGACGTTGTGTCACCGGCGCCGAACGTGTTAATGTTTATGCACTCCTAGTATTTGACGTTATAATTATTTCTCAAAAATGTTATGAATAACTTTCTTTTTACTTTCCTCATAATCGAAATGAAAAGTAAGAGTGTTTAACTCGGGTGAAAGTATCGATTGCACCCTCGAACTATAGGCGCACTCGCTCTCGCTCGTGCAGCCTAAATATCTCTGGCTGCAATTGATTACTTTCATCTTTGATTAACAATCTACTATTTAATGATCAACGTACTTAGCGGGGAATAAATTTTAAATATTGTAGAACCCAAGCGAGATCATTAACATGTTCAGTAGGTACCCACCAGGTTTATAAAGATAATGTTTAGAGGTAGTTACCAACCTGAGGGAAAAATAAAACGTCTTTGTCAGTTTTAATTTTTATTTATACAATTTTTCGATTTACAGCTTAATAAGAAAAACAATAAGTCAGATTAGCACTGTCACAAGTAAATCAAGTAGGTACCTATACAAAATTAGCTCACCGTGGGAATATCGAAGAGGGTATTGAAGCAATGCCGCAAGTTGTTTGGACGTCAAGACAAATTATTTTATGTACCTACCTACGTGCCATCGCTTTTAAGTAAATTAATAATTATTGGCATCATTTAGCTACACTTTGTTTTCGTGATAAGTACCAAAGTTAGAAATTACACGTTTCAGTTAAAAAGCTACTACCTACTTTATCAAGATACATTACTTTCAAATCTGAAAAGAATGCTCCGGAATGTCTCATCAATGGTTAAATTCACAATTTAATATCATAATTTATGTACTAACATGCACATGTAGCCAAGTAAATCCGGTATTTACAAAATACCTGGCCAAAGTGGACTAGGTCCCATTAGTTTGCCGCTCGAATTGAACGCTTGGTAGGTTCGACTTATTCCGTAACATTCATTTAGCTTACGGGCATTACTTATAGTCCTTGAGTCCTTCCATTTTTAAAACCCTTCATCATCGTAATGTTGTATTAAATCTTTAAAATCGAGACACGTCATGTAGATTTATTGATACTATTGTTACCTATTACGAAAGTGTCTAACGTCCAAACAAGTTTCGCCAATTATTATCGGAAACTTGTTTTCTAATAATTTTGGCTTTACAAACACGCGCGAATCAGTAATATTTTTTTCTGAGTCGGTAGTCATCTTACCTTCCCGTTGACGCTAAGCAACCACCACTTGATATATCAAAAGAAATGCCGACTGTCCAGTGTTTTAATTTATTTACACTAGGTATATGGCGATGTGTGTTTGAACATTTACAGTATCACTACCAGCCGGGCCCCAACCAAGTCGCACCCCTTTTGCAACATCGATATAGTATTGTATAACGATACCCAATATTAATAATATAACAGCGTTTCAAATATATTCAAATGCAGTGATTTGATGTTTTAAATAATTCAAAATCAATAAAATTAACAATCAATAAAATCTAAAATGTTAATTAGGTATATTATAAACCAGATATGCATAGGTACAAAAGTATTTGGTTAATTAAGTAGGTACGTAAGTATATATTATTATCAAATAAAAAAAAACTTTGCTTAACTAATTTTATGTTATAAAACACCTTTGGATTGGTTATTTCAGTTAATTAAGGAATTTTAGTAGTCTAGTATTATGGCATTGCTCAAGCTGATAAAGCTTATAGGACTGATTGAAATGGGTGGGTCGATCGGTAATGGGGTCCCCAATTAGCTATACAATACTACACCGTCTCATTGCATTTTATTATTAACACTAAATATTTAAATAAAATAACAATTTTATAACTGATAAGTATAATATCAATACAGTACTATGAATGGATGTCTGTATGAGGGCGTTTGACTTAATGAATTCCGAAACCTCAAGTTTGATGGCAAAAAGACCGTTGCTTCATTATTATAACAAAGAACACGACACGAGTAGGTACGATCACAGTTTTATTATGCTCCACACTTTCAAGCAATTAAGAACCTTAGTTATATAAACGCAGCTTGGACGCTGTACAAGATATGTTGATAATTGTGTCTAAAAGAAATTAAATTCTATATTCCTTGCATTTTACCTGCCAATGATAAAATAAAATAGCTTACCTACGATCTTTATAGAAACCAAGGTCGGATATGCGCATAAACATGTATTTTGTACGCACCGACGGATCTAGTTAGGTTGCCCGGTGACTTGGCTAACAAAGCCTTATTTAAGAACACCCTGTAAACCGGAGTGGATGGTGGCACCGCCGACAAAACAATTGAAACGAATGGTGGATTGTTAACCCCTTTATCAGCCTCTTCATCACCTATTCAAACATTTTGTAAACAGTTTTCACCATATGGTCGATATTAGGTAGATATTTTTCGCAAACATGCTCGGAAAGGATGCCTATTCTTTGAAAAACGAAGACGTAAAGTCCCAATTTTTCTTCCTACGAGTAAAATAAACGTACAAAAACACATTCCACTCTACTGTGATATGTTATTTAAAAATGCTCTCTTTTGCATATAAAATCGAAAGGACCGATCCTAGGCTTTCTAACCACCTCGTCAGGTAATCCCCTGCTTTCCGAGCGTAGGCAATAATGTGTATTATTTTACTTTTACCGGAATGGTGACATATATTAAAGTTTCGAGTGCAAAAGGCTAAAAATAAAAGTTTCCTATAACTGGACAAGATCGGTTCATTAAAACGGGCTTCTCACACACCTGCCACAGGGGCAAACTTGGAAATTGCCCATGTTTGTCTAAACACATCACAACTAAGGACTTGCCCCTGTGACAGATATGTGAGTAGCCCACTTTTTACACGAGCCTTGATTAGGTCGAATGTTATTTCCACTTACCCACCCCACCTAAAAGGTCTGGTAATCATCATGTTGACGCTATGGATAGCCTAAAAGTTACTAAAGCGTCTAAAACATGGTTTTAGATAAAAATCCCCGATATAATGGAGACCGCTCCTTTCAGAGCCGATATCTCTCAAACGGCCCAACCGACTTTCGTGAAACCTAGCTAAGAACCACCGCTAGAAAACCTGCTTTTAAATAAAAAATACCCACATATACACACACACAGCGGTCAAACTTATAACATGCCCTCTTTTTGCGTCCGGGCTTAAAAATAAGCTAAAACAAGTCAGGATTGACCAACTGTGGCCAGTGACAAGTGTCAAGTGTTAGCTGTCAGTCTTGACAATGTATCTGCTAAAGTTGATGTCGTGTTTCTCATACCTCCTTCTCAGGAAATGGTCTGTTTTGCCTGGAAAGGACAATGCCAAAAAAAAACCCAGCGTCGATTAAAATCAATCATATATGGTTAGGTAGAGTATATCCAATAGGTCACAAATGTGTAATTGGTTTTCGAGAAAACAATCCCCAAATATTAAAAATAACTATATGAAAAGCAAGCTTTAAAAACCAGACTGCATTTTTTATACTGTCGTCGATATACCTACATATGTTAATAAGGCATTTTGCCATTGTTGTTATTTCAATTTTAACAGTTTAGGTATCCTATGTCATCCATGATGACGTAAGGATTCTAACGATACCTCACACATCTAAATCGGTCAAAAGATTTAGAAGTTATAGTGGAATAAATAAACTCACATACATACATACATACAAACATGAACCCTGAAAACATTACACTCCTTTTTTGGGGCAGTAGTGTCAATTAACCTTTTAGTAATCAACTTAACGGAAAAAAGTGAACACCTTTTCTGATAAGTTGATAACACGAAGGTGAAATGTTATAATATAAAGTTATATAATGTATAATCTCATTAATTGAGTATTCAATTGTACCTCCAATCAACTTTGATTTCAAGAAAATACTTTAGATATTACGAAACACGATAATAGTTCCTAACGAGGACGACGCGTTGCCCTAGTTGGTAGTGACCCTGCCTACAAAGCTAGCGGTCCCGGGTTCGATTCCCGGTAGTGGCAAATATTTCTGGGTCTTGGATGGTTTCTATGTATTTAAGTATATATTTCTCTAAGTAGGTATACTAGTATTTTTATCACAGCCTAGTACCCACAGTTCAAGCCTTGAGCTTAGTTTGGGACTAGGTCAATTGGTGTGACATTTTCCCCTGATATTTATTTATTTATTAAATGAGGGCGGCACTGGATAGTCGGTGTTTGCTCGTTGTAGTCCCTAACGTATAAGCTAAGCTAGTCAGCTAAAGTAAACAATGATTTTAATGAACCTACGGCATTAATGATTTACGGAAAAGTAGTCTAACAAACGTCGATTATATATTTTAGTAAATGGAAAAACGCCTAAAACTTTGGAAAGTCGCGTTCGGATACAAAAAAAATGGTTTATTTTATATCCCGCTATGATATAACCTCTTATCGTAAAGCATTCTGTTAGAGCCATCTATTGACTTACTTTGTAAATAAAACATCTTGCGAATAACGTGTTGTTACGATTATTTCTAAATAACTTTTTTTAGAAAAGTACTTCAGAAGAACGAACAACACAGCATTGTCTAATATATTCTACTACATCAAATAAACCTAATTACATATTTATCCGTCACAAAACAAGTTTTCACTTTTTTTAATACTTGGGGATTGTTTCCTCGAAAACAAATTATACATTTGTGACTTATTCAATATGCTTGATTTTAATCGACGCTGGGTTTTTAGGCCATATATTTTTTGGCATTGTCCTTTATATCTATCAATTTATGATTTACTTTAAACGATGATGGTTAAAGTGATGACGGAAAATCAGGGCCTCTATTACACCTCGTTTCTGCTCATCTACCTATAATTACTTACACTCTTTTTCATCTAAGATGAGCCCTGTGACAGTTCTTACACTTCGTCGGCCTAAATCGCAAACCTTGTAACTCAATCTAACCAAATTTTACAGGAGGCACAAAAAACGGCAGTCGACAATTGGCGGTCGGGAGTTGCGAGGTTTCCTATTTTGCTTTTTAAAAGTAAACGGTTTATTTTTGGTATTTAAGAGTTTTGCCGTTAGATGCGCTCAGAATACCTATCTATATCTATCTAAAAGAGTCAAAAGATGATTTAAAAAAAAAATTGAGTTACGAGGTTTGCTACTTAGGCCGACGACTTGTTTCTTTAACTTTAAATAAATACTACATTGGTACACACCTAGCGACGCGGTTCAGGAACTTAAATAATTAATCGCCTATTTTTAAGAACCTCGCATGTGAGCATAGTGAGTGATTGAAATTAAGAAATACGGCTGTCAAAGAGTGTAGTTACGTCAGTCGGAAAATTACGTCGAGTAGGTAGCTTTATATCTCGTTTTTAAGTTCGTATTGAAAAGTAAATCTATTGACAAGTAGTTTTTTTTTTACTTTACTCACTCACTTCACTCTTCTACTTATACGAACTTTAGAACGGGAGTTAAAGCCACTTGACGTAATTGCCCCACTGACCCAATAGCCCCCCGCTTGTCGTTATCCCATACCTGTAGTAATCGAATGTTGACATTGTGGTAGCTTTTACTCACTTGACAGTTACCTAAAGCTGTCATAATCATAACAGTATGGTTACAGCATAATGGGCAAAACCAACGTGGAATAAACGCCCAGGATGAAGTCACCCTTTTTTAATCTTTGGCACCGACACCTATTTCGGCACTCAAAGGTATGTTAGCTCTCTTTGTTTTTGCTTTTATAAGGAACACTGAAACAGTTATAAGTGCATGTATTCCATCCACCCCGTCTTACAGTGCATGTAAAGTCGCGAATGTACAATAAGTAGGTATGTATCCTTACAGCTTTCAAATGTTCATGTATGTGTGTTTTGCTATGTAAGTATATGTATTTGTTTAAAAAATGTCGTGATTTTAGTTTAAAAAAACATGTTACCAACTTTAATTTAATCGGAGCAACAAAACATTTTATAGCAAGTATATAACATACCTACCTATTCTCGCAAACTGGAACAAATTGATAATTTAAAAAGTGTTGGAAAATGTGTACCTACTTAATATAAGACGTTTTCTGTTGGCCGATCGGTGAACTTATATTACATTAACACACTACGAGTATAGGAGCTAGAAAATGGCGTTTTATGCCATTACAACTATATATCTAATAATACTGGATGGATATTAATACAATAAAGTATAGCGAAAACTTCAGATTATTTCATAAGACCTCATCTTTTTTGTAAGTATACTAGTCGAAAAGCTCTTAATATTATAAATCCTTATTTAATGTATGTATTGTAAGAGGATTATGTAACTAGGTATCTAGAAAACCCACTTCGCTTTTAGACAATCTTATCGTATCTTAAATGAACGAATTAAGATTCAATTAGTGTAGATATTTATATTGAAATAATGTTTAAGCTCATAGTAGCAAATTTGCAGCAGTAGGTATAAGTATAAGTAACAACAAAATATTAGCTAACTCATTTAATAAATAAACCGGCTGGTTAAAAAATATTTAGTATGACCTAATTCTTTTGTGATAGTCTGTTAAAAGGTAAAATATTTTTAACATAATTATTACTAGTAGGTAATTAAACGTTCGCAACAATTTAGTTAATTGATAAAACATCGCAGGATTGACTTAAGAGTTACAACGCGTCATCCACATTTAATTTAAAGATATCGACACTTATTTAATAATCGAGTAAGTGATTTTATTCGTAATTATGAACACGCTTCAACCTGGACGGAGAGGGGGCAAAATGAGGAATTAAATGTACTTACTAAGACACAGCTGCTTGCTTTACTTTGGAAATTGCCTCATTGTCTCATTCATTAATTCCCTTTAGTGGTATTTCTCTCGTTTAAACTGTCAACTGTCCACCGTACACTAGTTTAGACGTATAACTTACGATCACGACTTCTAACGCACAGGTGTTATTTACGGCGATCCCCTCAGAAACTTATTGCTTTATTGAAATAAAAATTCGTTAATTGAAGACGTGATCTTCTTTTTGCCATTTTTGATAGAAATCTGTTTAACCATCATCTCAAAAACGTTATATTAATTATATAAATGGGATCCCTCACGACAACTTGACAACTTCTGAACTCGAGTTAGGTACTCGAAGTACTCATTATTACTTGCGCATCAACGCGAAAAAACGCGTTATTTAAAACAGATATGGATAAGTAAACGTAGCACTGTTCAGCGTTTAAAGGCAAAGTAAACGTTGAGGTCCCAGTCGAGGCTTCAGAATTCATATTTTCACCCTTGACATACCCGAAATAATTATTGCGATAATTATTTCCAAACATATTCACACACTGCTACATGTTTTGCTGTTAATCACCTAACTACAATCTTAAAAATAAATTGAATTTATAGATAAAATTCTCGATTACAGTTGATTCCTAAAGACCGTATTAAATACAGCCTGCTTTATATTACGGACTTTTTCAGACTTTTAATAAATTTAAAATTGCCAACGCCATTCCTAACTACGAGATTGATTTTACTCAATTAAGTAGAAATAGTGAGTTTCTCAGTGAAATTCAAGTGGTTTAAACTATCTACTCTTTAGATTTCAGTTTATGAAACTTTCAAGTGTTTTGAAATCAACGTTCGTTTTTTAGGCGATGATAAGAGTAAGTGTCGAAACGCAGTTACTATGTTTGTACATTTTAGGATGTCAGAAAGCACCGGGCCAATTCGTTGTTAAATCAGCAAACTATCCGTTTCGAGGGAGTTAATGATGAGCGTTACCAACTAATAATACTGAATGGAAATTAACTATAGGTAATACGTCGATAGTATGGATATAAGTAATACTTTGGCCGACACGAGTAATTCATACGGTTTCTCTATTTTTTGTGTTATATTTCCATACTTGATCATTACAGACCCAACTAATACAAGTAATTGTCATTATTCGAAACCTAGATTCAAGTGTTTAACTAAGCCACGCCTTAAGCAGTAAGTAGTACTCGTATTCGGGCTAGGTGCAGCAATAACATAAATTAACTTTATCCGTTAAACCGGATTTACTTAAGTCTCACAGTTTAATACATTTCTCTAATCCCTATTCCCTATACTAAATTTATCTTTTTACTGCAAATGGCCCTTAGTACTTAAAAATAAAACATTACTTATTAAATACTCGTAGTTTGTGGAGTTGGCTTCATTATAAGGCGTTTAGTTATTGTGAGATTTCGTTTTGGCAGGTTTTGCCCTTACAACCCAAACATCGATATAAAAAGACGAGAACTATTTTTTTATGTAAATTTGAGAATATTCAAATGTATTCTAAATTCAGGGCCAATAGGTATAACAATTATTGTGAAGATCATATTGCTCTTTTTTTGTTCATACGTTACTTAAAGGAAAAGAAAATAATATAGGTATAAATGGTTTTCTTCAAACCCTCACAACCATTTTCTTTGGATTTATAAGAAAAGAAATCCCATACTTAAATCGTTTCACTCAAAATATCTAAATTACTATAATAACATGTATGACTAGTAATGTGCTTCAAATTAAAAATTATTTGTCACAAAGAATATCACAAAAAACGTTTTAAACCACAATTAATATTTAATGTTCTTAATAAAAAGAAACTTATTGGCGCCTTCGTATAACTAAACAAACACTAAGCCTGACGGAACGGAATCTTATACAAATGCCGTGCAACTATGAATCACCCTGCCGTCCGCTGAACGAATGAGGCTTGACGAAAAGGTGATCTGGTCGAACTGGCCGTGTTGACTTCTAACCGCGTTCTCCCAGTCCACGAACAGAGCGTATTACCTTAGGTCAGCTGCTTTAACCTTTTGAACGCATACGTCGAATACAAAATTTGCCACCCACACGCCAAACATGTTTGCTATGCTGTGCAAATTACACCTTATTGCTACCAAACAAAGTCTCTTTTAATCTTGAACTCTTGTCGGCTGTAGTCGACGTGGCGTCAGTGGCACGACTTTTAGCTGACGGCCAGAGCCGACTGTGGCGTAGAAAAGGTTAAATTGAAGATTCATAAATGTATTTGAATGTGTATGTATGTAGGTACACTTAACATAAAGCTGTTAAGATAAGTAAAACGTTTATGAATATATGGATACAACAAAAACATTGTTTCGTAATGTAGAAGTTTTTCTACTCTTAACACATTTTAACATTAACATCGATTGAAACTACTAAATTCGCTGCAACAGCCTCGTTTTCTATGCTTATAGTGCGAGTCAATTTAACTTCGTGGTGCATTTTTCTGTTTTTAGGTACTGTTAGCAACATTTCTATTTGTAAACATGTTTAAATAGTGTAGTAATAGTTATGTTAAGAGAATAACGCTTTCCAGCCGAGCCCGCGATGACACGTATTGATATGATTTGTATTATTTATCCCAATAAACTTGGATATTCTTTGCATTTTTTTACGATCGTATAAGTTCGTCCGAAAAGGCATACTTACTGAATTGTTGCTATCGGTTCGGTGGTAGGAGCAGAACAGTCGTTAGAATACAAGATATCTATTTATATTTAGATACCATTCATAGTTTAGATATTAATTGACCTTATTCGAGTTGTATTATAAGAATCTAGCGACTGTAGACGGCCAAAAATAATCGTTTTTTTTTATATCGTTGCATGTTTGTTTAATCGGATGGATTGCAGTAGGTATACGGACGCGCCGAAAACTGATGGAGCAATTTCCGGAAGCTACGGCTCCACACGACTTGCACCACGCGCTCAATGAGCCTTGACAGGCGTGCGATAACTTAACATCATTCATTATTACTTTACAGTTTACACACAATTACAAAACATCGAATACTGGAGTTGATACATTAATCTTAGTTTTACCTACTATTTTGCCATAATATTACTGCAAACTTAACTAGGAATGCTCGGGAACTTGACATACCATGGAATCACAAAAAATTGCATCAAAGGAAACTCTAAGCCCAGTAAAGGGGCAGTTCCTAATAACTATAATCCGTATTGCTATAACTATGTTACTAATCTATAATATGCGTAAATATCATGTCTTTTCAACTAGATGTTTATAGCTATGAAATGTGTAATGATATGAAAAACATGTTGAATGTTAATATATGTAATAACACTAAATAACAGCTGATTACTGAACCGCAAACCGCGCAGCGGCCGAGCAGCGACCGAGAGGCCCTGCGCGCTCGTCTACATACGTCAAATACTTTTGTGACAGTTTTTTAACATCGACGTCAGTTTCTAGAAGGTTTCACCGTGCACTGATGGTTTCTGAAGTTATAATGTCTACAACCTTAGCAGGAAAGAGACGTTGCCGGGATACAAACTTTTAACTGGTATTCAACTATGTAGACTCCGGTAACAGTCTCGCCGGCCTACAACTTATACCAAAACAATTATTACAATAAATCACGTCTTAATTGGATATGTTTAAAATGTAACATTACAAGCTACCAAAATGCAACGTACCTTGCATTTTTAAATGCAACTTTTGTGCTACAAAACATTTTTAACAATTTATTTAATAGTCCTTCATACAATGTGTTATTGATCGAATTGATCGGAGATTATACCTATAAGTAAAACTATTATGTAACAGTAATTATTTAAATCAAATGTAGCCCGATATCAGAAAGCTACGAAACACATACGCTGACAAGATTAAAAATATTGCCTATCAGAATATCGATAATTGTGAAAAATGTTTTGTTTCAGCACTTCCTTCTCTACTCGTATGTACCATGTCAGTGCTGTTTGGCGCTTTGCCGCCTCACAACCATCCTTTATATTACATTAATGAATAAACATCAATAAGTATACCTATTATGAAACAACAATTTAATGGCAATAAACTATAGGTTACTCCGCAGCGCGGAAGTTACAGTGGCTTTACAGCTTTGTCTAAACATTTAGAGTAATCTACAACATTCATGTTATCGTCGCATATTGTCGAGGCTTGCTAGAATTCGAGGCTGTTGCACGAGACACTGGGGACTTGGACTGGGTTATATAAACTGTCTTGCATAAAAACTGTACGAGTATTACACGGAAATTATTACGCACGACATACAATAATGGTATTTTAACTTAAATCTATGCTCCTGCGTAAAAGAGGTTGATTTTCACGTAACTCACAACTTCGCTGTTCTGCGTCCATTCAAGGTTAGTTCAGATTTCTGTACGATAAGTCTTAAACATCCGTGAACTCAACACAAAGCTGGATGTTCAGGTGCGCCGTAACTTAATCGACGATTGTTCAACAATCATTGCACAGTACCTATTTGACCAGTCCGGACTTGACTAAACATTTCGGCACTTGTCACGGGTAACAAAACCTTATTTTCTGAGGTACCTGCGTTGCACTCAATAGTTGGACAGTCTATGGTTGGTGTCGTATATACAAGAAATAGGTATTAGGGCATCACGACAGTCTATATTTTTGCCATCGATTTTCGCCGATAGCAAACAACGTCCGGAAATAATTTTTATTCGAGCTTATTATGTGCTTAGGAATAATATTGAATGTGGGCCTACAGTAGAGTAGTCGGATTAGGCCATCACGGTAAACTATTGAATGGCGCATCGAAAGGTTTGTGACTAGGTACGCCGTTTCTGAGCAGGTGTCTTGTCACAAGCTGGGTCATGTAAAGTCCGAGTCGAGTAGAACGACACAAGTAAACGCATCACTTTAGTTTGTCCATATTCTGAAGGATGGACTGCAAGCTGCTCCCAACCATTAATTATTTACAAATTACTATTATTGGTAAGCTGAAAGCGACACTCGAGATTCTCGAACGGAACGATTTTTTCTTATAGGCCTATTGATAAATTCTTCACAAATAATCCTTCCTAAGTAATGTGTCGTTATGTATGAAGTGTCACTATGAAGCAGTAATAAAGCTGTTCGTATTTACAATCAGAGACAGCGAGTCCAACGAGCTCGTGGTAAACCCTGACTTAGTTAGAACGAAGCCAAACGCATTCTCATTGCAGTCACAGCAGCTTATATCATTTTCTGAGCAAGCTTCACAAGCTTACTGGAAGTACTTTTTAAAACATTTCAGCGCTATATTACTACCTAGGGTTCGCTTGACGAGATAAAAGTGAAGCACCTAATTGTTCACAAGTTCATTTAACACTGGTGGTGAAGTGTTTTGGAGATGCTTTTGGGTGGGGTTGTAAAAGGGATAGGCGTATGTGGGCGTAGCTCACACGTGGCAGGGCGGCGGGGAGCGCGCGGGCAGCCGGCCGCGCCACACCGCGTGTACGCAGCCGGCGCCGCCGCCCTCGTCGCGCGCCGGCGCCTTATCTGAAACATCAACACCGCTTTTGTAATTAATTGCAACTCCTACACATCTGCCCTTACTAATAAACGTGGAGTAGCTAAGCCATGCTTTGCGCTTGACTGTCGAATTGAAATGTCACAATGACAGACAAGGAAAAAGCATGGCTTAGCTACTCCACGGTTATGTAAGGTAAATGTACCATATTACGGCATATTAAGGCATTTTCTACTTTAGGGATGATTCTTAGAAAAAGTTGGAAGGTTATAGGACTGGAAATTGTTTTATTCTGTAGACTGTTAATATAAGATGGACTTAGAACCATATTTTGCGTCGTAGCCTCTAGTTTGTAGAAATAATCGTTATTTTGCGGAACCTCTAGTTTGTCCCTAATTCCGTTATAAAATTTAGCTCCTGACTTAATTCCGGGAAGCGTACTTAATTCGGTGATATATTCGAAGGACACGATTTTATTAAAAATTAAAAAATATGATTATCTTTAAGAATACTTATACTTACTTAAATGGATACTCATAATAATGAATGGTAAAATGAAAATTAAATTTAACACAATTAGATAACGTAATGGAACCAGTAATCGACAAGGACCCACGATCGACACTTGATTCTTATTTTACAGAAGATAAGGGTTATTCATTTGTTTTGTAACACTCAATTTATGACCGTATGATCTTTGAATTAAGAGTTATGTGTCGATTACTGGTGCATGTCAGCTTAAAGTGTCGAACACTGGTGCCATTACGTTATACCTAATTTGAAAAGAAAAAAACTTCATGACCAAAAACAAAATGATGCTCATAACTATACAGTACAGATATACTGCCGTCGTTTATTTCTTTCAACGCCTTTTTAAAAGTTTCAGGCGTATACTTAATGGGAACCAATTTTTTCTGAAAAAACAAAAAGCTTGAAATTAAATTCATACTTGGAATAAATATTTACTGATATAAGTATTTCATTTTGAATAATTATTTCACCATTAAACCGCTATATTATTGAAAATTAGTGTCAGCCATATTTTATTTGACTTAAATAAACGAATTCTCGTATCGTTAGTTAATTTATTTATTTTGTAAAATAATTGATTAATTGTATTTAAGGGAATGAACTATTATTTTAGAATTAAGGATGAGATGTAATGAATATTACCAACAAATTATGAATTATAAATTATTCTCAACATAAAACCCTGTAACAGACATACTAAAAATCCAATGGACCCCTCCCCTCACTTATTTTTATTATTTTCCTCAGAAATTACAGATTTTTTTTTCTTCTCTCCTTACGGAGGTATACCGGAATAAAAGACATGAATGAAAAATTACGTGTACCTTATTACGGCATTCAAAAAATGGTTCTAAATAAATATTTTTACAAAAAAAAAATTACAAGTAAATATAACAAGTATATGTATACCTTCGAAATAAAAGGTATTTTAAGTTTATTTTATAAAATATAAATAATTTAAGTTTGATGATCGACTCAATCGATTCATAAGTGTGACACAAAAACTATTCACTTCAGACTTGATTATAAGAGTTAAAATGAAAAAAAAAAACATATACCGTAATTACATCCCAATAATCTGCGGTCATTACTTAATTTATTTACGTCAAATTTACTAGATAATTTAACCCCAGCTATAAATAAAAGATTAAAACATTTCGGATCGATTTTCCCTTACTGCGTGATACGCACGCAATTAGGTTCACCGGCTCAGATCGGTGATCATAATGCAGGGACTCATAAAACCGTCGATTTCTCTAAAAATATGCTTTGTAACAACTCGAAATAGCTATAAAACCTTCTGTTGATAACTACTTATCAATAATTTCACAAATTTTAATTAAATAAACTCACCGGTATCACATGGGATCCTTATGAAAATTGCCCTGACACCTTACGCTCACCGACAAGACAACCGTACGGAAATGCATTGTGGTTGTGACGGACGCGTTCGGAAGCGCGACACGGCTTTAATTACTATATTATTTGTATTCAAAAATTGTATTTTGGTTGTACATAATCTAAAGTTGATTTGGTATTGTATATAATCATAATTTTACTGACTGTTTTATTATTTTGCGACAAAATTCAAAATGTCCCGGCATAATGTACTATGCCGGCATAGTGTACAATTACCTTAGGTAGCACGCAGGCAGCGCGACGCAGGCGCTAGTTCATTTAGTATATAATAAGTACGAGCATTGTCCGTGACTGGCATGACTGTGGAGTGTGTTTGATGTTGCAATATACCTACTTAGCGCAAGTCCGGAAGTATTGTAACATAGTTCAAAAATTTTAGATTTCGATTTAGGTCTCTTATAGTAATAAATTCATGACTTGAAGTCGAAACCTAAAATTTTGCACGCATGAATCGTGGACCCACTACCTACTCCTTGTCCCACTGCTATTTCCGGGTGATTTGCCCTTCGGGCACCTAAAAATACCTAACGAACCTAACCTATCTACTTTTGCGGAATACTTAAAAATGGTTTCAAACGAATTTCTGACGAAAGAAAATAGCAGTGGGACAAAAGTAGTGGGTCCACAAGCCAGTCGCTAAATTTCGAATTAAGTCACTATAATTCTAAAGGTGCCTTAAGCTCAGTAAATTAATAAAATGTAAGGGGTATATGCATATATACCCTTATATGAATATGAAATCAAAGAGCTAAATTCACATTTTTCAGTACGGATTTAACAGTATTTTATTGTACGAGTTACTGTATACTACCCACTACTCATAGGATCATCCTTATAGGATAATAATTATTTATGTTTTCTAAATAAAGGCAAGATTTCTCAATCAAGTCTGAGGATTTTCTGTGCAGAGGCATAGGTATCTTTATCATTATTACGGTTTACCCTTGTTTCACCGACACTCATTTCATAGAACGTATCACTTCGCAGAATTTTCGTTACATAGAAAGCAATTTTTTGGTGAACTCGTGTTGATTTCATGTTAAGTATCTTGTGATGGTTACAAATCTTACCTAACCTAACATCAATAATCATAATAATTTAAGGTAACCTGAAATCAATACCGATTCAGCAGAAAATAGCTTTCTACGAAACGAAAATCCTGCAAAGTGATACGTTCTATGAAATGAGTGTCAGTGAAACAAGAGGACACCCTCATAGTAAATCCACCTAAAGCAAATTAGCTTTCGACATCTGTCTGTACATCTGCTAACTCCTCCTAAACTACGCAACGGATTTTGATGCGGTTTTCACCATCAGATAATGTTTCAGGAATGGTTTGTATCTAAGTTTATTCTGGTTTTTGAACCAGGGAGTTACAGAAAACTCACATAAACTGAAGCGGAGTGATGGCGGGTCACTAGTACAGTCAACAGCATAAATAAGTGATCATTTATGTACCTTGTCGCTTTCAATCGTTTCACAATTTTGTATGACATTTCAAACACGACGTTAAAGTGAAAAGGTACATAAATGATCACTGATTTATGCTGTTGACTGTAACAGTAGGTACCGAGATTATACTTGCACACGCACATAAAAACAGTACCTTCCTAAAACCTCAGGTTACAAATATAAAGTTAGTTGGTCATAGATTTTCATAAGATAAATTCCCTCTCGGACCAACTTACTCTTACTATAGGTGAAAAACTTAAGTAAATGACCTCTTGCATGTAGTTGTAACACATCTGTATAGACCGTTCGACATTCTATATTTGAAATTTGACGTAAATTCCATATTAGTTTTGTACACAACTACATGCAACAGCGCCTCTATTCAAGATGGTAAAAACAATATCGAATTTGATCTGTTATCGAATGGTCAACGTTTTGATAGCTCTTATTTTCTTGACAGTAATGGCGGCTGACGTCATAACAATACCATAACAGGCAAACTACGATATCGTTTTTACCACCTAGAATAGAGGCGCAGGTCATTTACTTAAGTTTTTCATCTATAGCTCTTAAGAAGTCTTTCGGGTTTAGGTAAAGTCGATGGACTATATATACTTAAGAGACAATTAGAAACCAATTGGGATACACTTGCTTTAAACAATTATTGAAAATATAAAAACCCTTTCGAGGAAATAAGCTTCTCGAATGAAGTAAGTAATTATTTGAAAAATAAAGAATTAAATATATATTTATTAAGAAATGACTTTGTTATGTTAACCGACTTTTAAAAATAAAGGAGATTCTCAGTATGAACTTTTTACAGAGTTGACCGATTTGAAAAAAAATGTTTGATTGATTATACTTTCGACGTGGTCCCATTGTCACCAAATATAAATCTGATGAGGGGATCCGTGAGGAATTGAGGGAACTCCTCAAATATTATACGCATAGGTACATACAGTATTTTAGTATTTTTAGTAACAAGTCCAGCATTTGCATTCAGAAAGTATCATTTGGTGAAGTGGAACTGATGATGGCCAAAAATGGCTACCGGAACTCCTCAAAGGTACCTATTTTAAGGGTGGCGATAAGATATCTCGATCAAGATAGTTGAGCAATTGTAACGAAGTAGGTACCTTTAATTGTTTAAATATGACTGTGACTTTCACAAGGTGTTGCTTGCGGCGAGCTTAAAATGTTTTAAAGTTTCATATCAACTAAGAAGTGGAACTACATAACAGCTTTATTAGATCACTAAAAAGTATAAAATTAAAATAAATGTTTTTAAAAACAAAAACAGCCTCCAAAAACGCAAAAAATAAATTCTTTTAAAATGTTAGGTACGAGGGGTGCCTTTTAAGTTCTGTCGTTTGAAAAAACTAAAGACAATTTAAGTGTTAAATGGTATTTATTGTTTTTCAAAGTAATCACCGTGATATGTAATACACTTTTTCATTCGATCGAACCAGTTTTCGAAACACTTATTCCATTCCGAAGTCGGGGTCTCCAAAATGGCCGTTTTGTATGCCTCAACCGCTTCTTCAGGCGTCCGGTACCGTTGACCACGAAGTCGTTGCTTGATTTTTGGAAAAGTTAAGAAGTCATTAGGGCTTAAGTCTGGACTGTACGGCGGGTGATCCAAATTTTCGACGGTTTGTTCTTTTAAAAACGCAATTGTCTGCCGGGCGGTGTGCGAGCTAGCATTATCGTGGTGCAGTCTTGGGATATTTTTTCGGAACTCGCCCATAACTTCTGGTAAACATACAGTGGTATACCAGTCAGCATTAACTGTTTTACGATCTTCGAGCACGATGGTCGCAACGTGGCCACTTTTCGCTACAAACGTGGCGACCATTTTTTTCGAAGTGCTCCGTGAGCGTATTACTTTGGTCGGTTTTGGCTCATCTTGAAACACCCAAACAGTCGACTGCTGTTTAGAATCCAGATCGTAGGCATATATCCAAGATTCGTCACCACTGATAATGTCATAAACGTGTTTAGAGTCTCCTCGGTTGAATTGCCGCAGAGTTTTGCGGCACCATCTAACGCGAGCCGTTTTTTGGTCTTCACTAAGTAAATGTGGTATCCAGCGTGAGATCAATTTTTTTACATCTAAGTAATCATGCAATATATTTTGAACACTGGCCCCTGAAATGCTTAATGAAGCTTCTATCTCGAGGTATGTCGCATGGCGATCTTCGACGATCAGTTGCCGTACAGCATCAATGTTTTCCTGGGTTACAGCTGTTTTTGGTCGGCCTTCACGATGCCTATCACTAAGACTAGAGCAACCACGTTGAAATTCCAAATACCAACGTTCCACAGTCCGGATGCATGGTGCTTCATTTTTAAAAACCGTAGTCAGCTCTTCAAAGCACTGAAGACGCGTTAAACCCCTTTTAAAGTTGTAAAATATTATCGCACGTAAATTTTCCTTCGAAATTTCCATTTTCACAACCGACTTGTCAACTTTGAATTCTAAATTCAAATATTTTAAGATGATACTAGTTTTTTTTTAATAATCACGGGAGTTTTGCAAACGACAGAACTTAAAAGGCAGCCCTCGTATAGGTCAGTCCAATTGAAGTCGGCAACTCACAATATTTTTACCCATAAGCCGACTTCAGTTGGACTGACCTATACCTACCATTTTAAAAGAAGTTATTTTTTTGCGTTTTCGAAGACAGTGTTTTGTTTTCTAAAACATTTATTTTTTTGACTACAAAGCATATGCGGTTCGAATAGCGCTACATTTGTGGTTTTATATAAAACCTCTTCAAGATTTTACCTCATTAGTACATTTTTGAGAACGTTGTCCTGAAACCTAATTTAATTGAAAGTGTAATTTATATTATAAAATATTTATAATCCCTATAGGAAGGTACATTGCACCTACAGACTAAAAAAAAAAGTTTATCAGATCTGTTCCAATAATTTATCAGATCTGTGGAGTCGTCATCTTGATATTTATCAACTATAAGGGCGGCCACATACCGATTTCGATTCGGAATTCCGTATACACATCACACACATACGTTTATTTTCGTTCGGAATTACAGGCCTCAGTTGAGTACTGACATTCTGGCAGCGAATAAGTATGGACTTCAACGACGATTTTCTGATCGCGATTGCATTGTTGACATATTCTACTAGGAAAAAGAAAAACACTCGCCGCTTCACCTTAACCAGGCGCGGATCCTGCTTTCAGATTAGGGGGTGGTCATTAACTACTGAACGCAGAAGTTCGGTCAAGTGCGAGACAATGCCACACGACTATTTACTTTCTGACCCGTATCTACGAGTGCCGAAGGGGGTGGTCATGACGTACTTGACCACCCCCGTGGATCCGCCACTGACCTTAACACCCAAAGACTGCAAGATATTCATTTTTATGTAAAAAGAGAAAAAGAGAAATTATTATTTATGTTGATTATATTTTTGGGCTGCGTACCAGAATGGTAAAAAAGGAACCGTTATGGTGAGACCTTATGGTTCATTTAGCCGAAAATTATTGTTTTGGAAAAAATATCAAAAAACTTTAAAAATCAGTATTAAAATTTAGGCTAGTCAAAATGGACCTTATTGCATAGAAAATAAAGAGACTGCACGGCGTTCCGAACGAAATTTATGATTGTGTGATGCGCCCCATACAAATCTATGGAAGACTTGCATTCGGAACGGTTTTTTTTCCGTTCGGAATTCCGATCGCACAGGCCATCACTCGGAATTCCGAACTACTGTACGTGTGTGGTAGGGTCATTGACTTGTATGGATTAGCTGCATTCGGAATTCCTTTAATAAACCTTTATCACAGGGAACATACATACATACATACATAAACTCACGCCTTTATTCCCAGTTTGGGGTAGGCAGAGCTACAGAATTGCCAACAACTCTAAAAGCTTGTTGATAATTCTGTAACCACATTTTGCATAATCAGGCTAAGATGTTTACCAGCGTATTAGTGACAGGTTGCAAGCCCATCGCCTAACAGTACTACAAGCCTTTATTCCCTTAGTCGTCTCTTACGACATCCACGGGAAGGCATGGAGTGGCACTATTCTAAGCCGGCAACCACACAGCTAACAGATTTGAAAAAAATACTTACTTGTATTCTTGATAAAACTACCGGTAGGTACGTACCTGTATGTTTTAAAGTATCAACTTACTATTATATCGTTTAGTTTCTTTACACAATTTAGTTTAGTTTATTTATACAATTGAAACTAGCGCGAGTCATAATATGCATAAAGAAAGCCCCATTTACATTGGTCAAGGACAGTCCTACAGTGGAGTGGAGTGCCAAGGACAGTGGAATGAAAAAATAGCGATTCTATTTGGATCCACTGGCCAGGCAACTTGATTCGCTATTTACCGTCATACTACTACTGTACTGTCCACTGTCCTGGACCAATATAAATCGGGCTAAAACGAATAAAATAAACACTTCCACGCCAACGAGCACTAAACTAATGTGAATGCTCTGTCGGCACGAGTTTGGCTCGAAGGGACATAATGTATCGACAAGTTGAGAAGCGAGTTGTTTAGGAGAATAACGACGTAACTAGAAAAGGCTATATCATTTTTATAGGGTTCTGTTCCCAAGGGGTATTAACCTTTTCAACGCCACAGTCGGCTCTGGCCGTCAACTAAAAGTCGTGCCACTGACGCCACGTCGGCTACAGCCGACAAGAGTTCAAGATTAAAAGAGGCTTTGTTTGATAGCAATAAGGTGTAATTTGCATAGCATAGCAAACATGTTTGGCGTGTGGGTGGCACATTTTGTATTCGACGTATGGCGTTCAAAAGGCTAAGCCTCCGCCGAACGTCCGTCTATCATTCAGCGGGCTGTGTCTTATGAACCGTAATAGATGGATAGTTGAAATGTTCACAGAGTGTGTATTTCTATTGTTACTACTTATAACACCAAATGTAAAAATATAATTTAAAAAAAAAAGAATAATAAATGAATGAAGAATGGTACCTACGTAACTCTTTCAGTGCGAGTCCGACTCGTAGGTTGGGGTTGGGGGTATAGGTATCGGAGCGAGATTTGTTTTCAATTTATTACATATATACATACATACACTAACGCCTTCGTTCCCAGAGTGGGTAGGTAGAGCTACAGAATTACCAACAACTCTAAATACTCCATAAAAAAATTGTTTTACCAAGTAGGAACTTGGCTTAACACAGCGAAAGGAAACCGTATGCTGTTAAATTGTCGCTACCATCGCTCATTACTATTCTATTTAACATAGGGTAACGGGAAGCGGGGCAGATTGGTGCGGAAAAATTTACCTTTATATTTTGGGCCGTAAAAATTATTAAAATTATAACATGTTTGCTTATATCATAGTTAAATTAATTAGGATTGATATGGCATTTAAATTAATCTTTAAAATTTAATCGTAATAAAAGTAAAGAAAAAGCTGATAAAAATTGAATTTGTTTAATTGTGCCTCACCCATGGGGCACCTTGATACGCATGTTTAATTATATAAGAAAGTTTTTAAAATGCCAACATTCAACAAAATGTTGTTTGGTTTCTTTTAAGGAGGGTATAGGCAACCTATTGTGTTTCATAAAGATTTTAATTATGTTTTTTTTTTCAATATATTATACTTATAGACATTATACTTCAAGCTTCACCGAAGACGATTATATTTTACATGGCAGCACATGGAATGATGCTGTCTCAGTCACACCTTTAGTAGCCCTAGTCTTTAGTAACAAAAAAAAGATCTTCTATCTCGCTCCCTCAGTCGGTGCAGGAGTCTCCAGATCCTGGCGCCATTACGTGGTTTTGTGTTGTCGAAGTCACACGCCTATTTAAATTTCCGTTAAGTAACGTCAACTTACTTTCAACGTAACTTCAACAATCACAAAATATTATTTCGCTATGGGAAAAAGAAAGCGTTCTCGATCAAAGGATAAAGGAAACTTGAAGAAAAACTAGCAAAATGCCAACGTCGCATTTCGACGTCATCTTCAGAACATAGTTTACATACGGGCGATGTCCAGGTGTGTTATTCTCTCAAAAAACGGCGGCCTGTCGAACGGACGAGCGAATAAAAGCGGCGATTTTAAGTAGTCCCGTCCGACCGAACGAAACACATTTTAGCGCGTGCATTGTCAATTAGGGAGCCTTATACGTTGGTGAAGTCATGCTGCCAAATGGAATACACGCGCTAAAATGTGTTTTGTTCGCTCTGTCGGGACTACTTAAACTCGCCGCTTGGACCTTCACTCGAGCGAACGATCACCTTTGCTTGTTGAGAGAATCACCACCCTGATCGATGTCGATATACATCAAAGTGAGTTCGTACAATCACCGCTACGAGACATGGACACGGGTAAGTATATTTTTTGTCAAAAATGTATTGGTCCACGTACATCGTGTGACGTAATACAAACGACTTTCTATATGGAGTGTCTTTATTGTACTCTTATTGAGTGTGATTTTATCTCTTTGAGATCCTATAAGGATTGTAACGTCTACACGTTAATCGTGTTTATAAAGTTAACAGCCTAAACGGCTTGTTATTTACTATGCATATCCGCCACGAGCGATCCGCGCCTTGATAACTTGGCGCAGAAGGCTCATCTACCGTCACTGTACCTATTTAAAAAATTGGTTTATTTTATTGTTTACAGCTGAAATTGATATTTCAAATGATATCGCACCAGTTGACGAGTCAAACGTCGAGCCTGGGCTAGACCCAAATATCTTAGACATATTGGGGGTTGATCCCGCAAACGAAAATACTTATGGTGAAAAATTGCATAAGGATATTGCCCTTAGATGGCAGCACATATTATTAAATGGCTTGCCTAAAGAAAATAAAACCGAATTAATGAAGATCTACTTATCCCCGAGAATTGCAGTAATATGAAAGCGCCTAAAATAAATTTAGAAATAAAGGCGGCATTATCTGAAAATAATTTAAGGAAAGACAATTTTAGTGAAAACAAACAGAATCAATTATCCAGTGGTATTGCAGCTATAGGCAAAGCCTTAAACATAGCATTGAGTCCTTGCAATGCACCAGTTTCTCAAGAACTGATCAAATCCTTAAGCGATGCAGGACGCTTAATGTGTGATTACCATTACAGAGAATCACAGTCGCGGCGATACGCGATTATAAATACACTGAATAAACAGACACGTGATACCGTCAAAGATTCAAAATTGGACGAATATCTCTTTGGGTCAGAGTTATCTGAGCACCTGAAGTCATCGAAAGCAATAGCGAGGTCGGGATTAGAATTGAGGCCGATATATACTACCCGGCCGCAATCCAAAGTGGTCGTAGCTACAACCGCTCAACCTCAGCGCGGGGCTTTACTCGTAAACTACCGGGGGGCGTCGCGGCCCGCGGCCTCCGAGACGCGCCCGAATTAAGTGGTTCGTCAGGACTTTAATTTAAAAAAACAATTTATTTACTTAGTTTTATTTAAACTAGCAGAGTAACAATCCGATCTTACAGTTAAGAGTATTCTAACTTAATAATAAAGTACTACTACTATATATACTAAAATAATGCATTTAGGCATTGACGTAAATGCTCTACTTTATGCAGTGCTGACGAAGGAGATATTGGGGCTATCAGCACCTTTAACTCCTCCCTCCTCAAGAGAGAAATTACCTGAAGGAGGCTTAGTCGGCTTCAGATAATTTCGTTTAAAAAATATGAAATATAATTTAAAAGACAAATAACTAAATGCTATCGTAATTGCTATCACATATAGTATTATGGTCCATACACTGACTCGATAATTAATAAAGAAATCACTTTTTTCATTTTCACTATTGAATTTAACACTATTGAGGATGTCCCTTATGTCGCCGAAGTCCACGCCTCGAAGATCCACTTCGCTGTCATCCCTCTGGGTCTCGATCTGGAGCTCTGGTAGCATGACAGGTGGTAGATTATATATCGTTAAAGTTGAGTTGCTGACTGCTTTTATGATTATGTTATCTATTTTTGTTTCACAGCGTTTATTCGGAGTTAGTATAAAAGTTCCTTCTATATTATGCTTCGACGCTTCGTCTCCGCAAGTCTCTGTCAATACTGTACTTTTTCGCGTATAAAGTAGCCAATGATCCGATGTGATTTTCTGGATAACTTGATCTTCGGTTTTGATCCGTTGCTGGTTGCAGTTCGCAAGGTTGTCCTGTAGTAGCATTAGTTGTTCGATGCATGTCGATGTTGGCTGCTGAACTATGTCATCTTCTGTACATATGAACTTATTTTCTTCCATCTCTTCGCAGTATCTCGCTACGGGTTTGAGCATTAATCTATTCATCATAAGGTAAGGGTATTTGGGTATGATGGCAAAGGTTTGGTGTGTGTCAGGGTTATATATTGGGATGGGAACAACTTTGTAGTAAATATACGTGTTTTTCTCTATCAGTGGTATTTCCAATACAAATGTTAAGTGACTATTACTAATATATGACTTTAATTCTATACTACGTTCTATATTAAGTAAATTTTCTTTAGAAACAGGATAAGTTAAGGTAGCATGTTTTTCAATTTCAATGAGAATATTAAATAGTTCGGTTGAATTTATTACAGATTGATGTAAAGTACTTAATTTGCTTAAGGCAATAGCAGTTTCAATTTCCTGTATAATATTATAAATGGTTCGAAAGTTATTAAGGATTTGGTACATACTGTTCATCATAGACATAATACTAAAATGTTTAATTTCATCCTTTTGAATGTTCTCTAATTGCCTGGTTTTATAGCCTAAGTGCTTAACATTAAAATTAATATCGTCTGAAACGTTAACTAACTTATTGAATGCCCTTTGCATTAATGTAACCTTATTTTCAACTGAACTTTCCTTATGCGTTAAACTGTCAATTACTGAGTTAAACCTAATGGCGTCGTCATTGTCTAAATTTCCCGTTATTATTTTGATTACTGAGCCTAATGGGTTAAGAATACCTCTTTTCACTCTTGCTGATGGTAAGATCTGACGTAATCTATCTCTGGATAAATCTTTAAAGGACTCAACCTGGATTTCCAAACCCATTAGTTCTCTTCGGGATTCATTATTACTATCGATAAGGTGCTTTAATTTATTATACTGTTCTAAATTACTCTCGAAAAGTGCACTTACATATTCTAAATTAATTACTTTAATTATGCTCCAGGAATTAGTCCTCATCAGAGCTGTACCTATCCTGACTGGGGCTATCCCTGGGTTCCGCTCCAGGTTTTGAATGTTGAGGCTGCATCCCTGATGTGCCAGGACCGTCAGTAATATCACACGCCACCTGTGGAGGTCGTTTGATATTTTTAACTGCTACGCGAGTGTTGCGTTTTTTTACCTGTACCGGGATAATATTTCTAGATGGTTTGCCTGTTACTTTGGCCTTGTCATATCTAGGAAGTTCTTTAGCTTTACGGATTCGAGTGTCCTTCATAAATATGACATCACCTTCTTTGATTTCGGGTGGGGTTTCGCCACCTTTCTTTTCCCTAACCTTAATTTTATCATTAACTAGTTTTTCACTAACATATTCATAAAGGACTTTAAGTCTTTTCCTATGATCCTGAAGTAGCTTTTGCAGGAGGTTTCTTTCTCTATCTATATTAAATGGGTTGCCGGAGTCTGTATGCCCAAAAACAATTTCAAAAGGTGTAAACGTTGTTGCGCTATGAATAGTGCTATTGTATGCCATGATGGCATATGTCATAACTGATGCGGCGTCTAACTCGTCTTTATCGTATTTGGCTAGGCGATAAATTTCGATTATAGTGGAGTGGAAACGTTCCACTATTGACATAGAATTAGGGTTGTTTGGCGTACCTATGTGTAGGTCTATTTTGTACAAAGCTAACAATTCCTTCATGAGTTCGTTGTTAAACTCTGATCCTGAGTCACAGCTGAGCTTTTGGGGTATGCCATAAATACTAAAAAACTTGATCAAAGCTCTTACTACCTCTGGAGTGCTACGGTTTGGTATGCCTATTGCTTGGCCTAGCTTACTGAAAGCATCTACAGTGGTTAAGTAATATTTGCCTTCGATAAATAGAAGGTCCATGAAAATTTCTTGAAATGGGGTTTCTTGGGTCTGCGTAAGTTGAATAGGTGGTTTGATGGGTTTTCTTTCATACTTCATCTTACGACACTGTTCACATCCATTAATTATTGCCGAAATCGTTTCTTTCATATTGTTCCACCAATAATGCCGTCTAATTTTTGCTACTGTTTCGTTGATACCCCTATGGCAAGTTTTGCCTTCGTGATACTTAATTGTCACTGTTTTTTGATCCTCCTCTGATTCTGTTAGGTTAACGACCCGTTCGGTGCATTCTGTTATGTTTTGTGTTCCCTTTTTGTATAGTTCCGTCACGACACAACTAAAGGTTTTTCTGAAATTGGGTTCCTCAAAATAAATATAGTATTTATTTTTCATGTCGACATACTCTTTCAAAAATTTCCTAACTAATTCTGTATTATTGGCCGGCATGTGTACTTGTAATATTCGCTGTTTCTTATTAGAGGTGTCCTGAACTCTTATGGTATCTTTGAGCCAAGCGTAAACTAAAATTTGCCTAGGTTTTGTATCTATAGCCTCATTCAATATAGGGATACCTTCATGTTCCCGGTTTGAAATTGAATGGGCTGTTGCTCCATCGTCCGAGTCCGAAATTTCTAATATTTCAGGCTGTGACGATGTATCGGATATCGGTCCTCCGTCTACCACTTTTTTTATAAATTCATCCACGTCGAATTTTTCCTTTTCTACGTTTACTACCATAGACTCATTGTCGTCGCTTGTTATATTAAGTCTTATACGAGACAATGCGTCGGCGTTTGTGTTTTGACTTCCTTTTTTATAACATATATCAAAGTTATATTCCTGTAGCCTTAAACGCCGTCTCGTTAGCTTACTATTCGGTTCCTTTAAAGAGTACAGCCACGCCAGTGGTCTGTGGTCTGTAAAAATTGTAAACTTATTCCCATATAAATAAGGTCTAAAATGCTTAACGCCCTCTATTACCGCTAAAAGTTCTTTTTCTATGGTACTATATCTTGTTTGTGTGTCACTTAAAGTTTTGCTAAAATAAGCTATGGGCTTCTCAGACCCAATGGTCCCTTGAGATAGAACCGCACCGATTGCGAAGTTAGACGCGTCTGTTGTAAGGATAAATGGTTTTTTAAAGTCTGGAAACTGTAATAAAGGAGCATTAGTTAAAAGCTCTTTGCAAAGCTGAAAGCTCTTCTTATATTCATCATCTATCACAATCTTTTTTCCTTTCTTCAAACATACTGTAAAAGGTCTAGTTATCCTAGCGAAGTCTTTAATAAACTTCCTATAGTAACCTACAAGTCCTAGAAAGCTTTTTATCTCGGTCGTTGACTTTGGTAATGGGTAGTTAAGTACCGCTTCGATCTTGTCATTGTTTGGTTTGAGACCTTCGCTTGTAATAGTATGTCCTAGATAGAGGACTTCCTTTCTAAGGAAATGGGACTTATCCAACTGTACCTTTAAGTTTGTTTCCCTAAATCTGCTGAAAACTGCGCGAAGCTTAACTACGTGTTCTTCCAGGCTTTTCGAAAATATGATAACATCGTCGAGGTATACGAGGCAATGCAAGCCCTGTAGACCCCTGAGGACGTTGTCCATCGCTCGTTGGAACGTAGCGGGAGCCGTTTTTAGACCGAACGGCATTCTATTAAATTCGTAGTGCCCGAAAGGTGTGCTGAAACCCGTTTTGGCTTTGTCCTGTTGGTCCACCTCAATTTGATGGTACCCGCTAGCCAGGTCTAAGGTGGTAAAATAAACGCTTTTCCCTAACATATCGAACAAGTCGTTTATATTTGGCAAAGGGTACTTGTCATCGACCGTGACGTCATTAAGGCGTCTATAGTCGACCACCATACGCCATTTTTGCTGTCCCGACATGTCGACCTTTTTAGGGACTAAATGGACTGGAGCACTCCAACGAGAATGTGACTCCTGGATTACGTCATCCTTTAGCATTTTTTCAACCTGCTTTCTAATTTCTTCTGTTTGCACTGGGGGCATCCTATGAGCTCTAATAAAAACTGGGTCCTCGTTAACTGTCCTAATCTTATGCTTTACTTGATTTGTAAATGATAAAGGAATTTCTTCGCAGTAAAAAATGTCCTTATATTCCTCACACAATTGTCCTATCACCTGTTTTTCTTCCACATTCAGGTCGTCTAATCTCAATTTGGAGAGATTTTCTGACAACAATCGGTCAGTCTCATTCTCGTTATCAGAATAATTAACGTTAATTTGTTCATTTACATAAGGTTCTACTATAAAAGGTGCCGTAACCACTAACGTCATATGTTCAAGTTTGCAATTCTGTATAACAGTGGTTGCGTAACCGTTCACACACTTAACTAATGCGGCGGGCATTCTTATCCCTTCCGTAAATTGTTTAAAACTTAATATGGCATCGCCATTTAGTAGATTTACCGGTAATTTAACTCTAAGCTCGCTACGCGGAGGCAACTTGTATGTCTCCCTCATAGGAGGCGTGTAAATTATTGGTATCTGGGCCGTTCTGGTGAAAAGCATCTGACTTTTCATATCGATGTTCGCATCTAATTGTTTGAGTAGATCGCTACCTATCAAACCGTCGTACTTGCTATCTACACTATACACATAAAACTTATGACGGTCGGGGCTTTTAAAAATGTTTGGCAGTGGGATGTATACAACTTCATTGTGCTTACTAGTTGCATGAGTACTAACTACCTCAAAACTTTCCTGTTGTTTAAACTGACTAAAATACTGTTTGGCCTTTTGAGGGCTTATTAAAGACCTCGTACTCCCAGTGTCTATCATAAAAACGGCCTGCAACTCGGGTATTAAAACGTGAGGAAGGCTTCTTATTTTATTATAGTTAATCTCTATTTGTTCCCGCTTTCTGAGGCCCCTATGAAAAAATTTTCTACCTCATTGTTATCATACTGGGACGGTCCCGGTATGGGTTCCCCGCTGGGTTCAAAAAACAAATTTGGTTGACCATTATTTTCTGTGTAATTAATTCGTCTTGAACTAGCTGTCCGCATTGTGACGTCGGTGTTTGAACCCGACGCCCTGTGAGGTGTTACATTACCGTATGTCGCGTGAGGCGGTACGTTGACCGTCCTGTGCTGACTTGACGGTGCATTGGCCGTAAGGTGCTGACTATGTGGGAATCTACTCAGCTGTTGCGATTGATTCCTAAAGTTATGCGAACTACTACTATTGTGCGGTCGGTTATTTCTAAACTGGGCTGAGTTACTTAAATTATTCGGTGGCCTATGACCTATGTTCTGCTGCTGCTGACTTTCCTGTCCTATACTACTATTCCTAGGGGTATGCTCTGAACTACCGGTACTAAAATTTGGTCTGTTACTTCTAGGTGGCCTAGACGGATTTTTCATATCGTAAACCGTCTGGAAGTTTTGTTCCTCCATGACAGTTTTAAGGGCGCCTTCTAAGGTCGTTATGTTTCTAAGTCTCACTAAACGAACTAAGAATGGTGGCAGATTGTAAAGAAAAACATTCAAAGAAGTATGAGTATAAGTTTGCGTTTTGGCGGCACGTAATGTGGCGTCATCAATGATCCCTAATACCTTTGCTAATAATAGACTTCTATGATGTTGAACTCTATGGCAGAAATCCAAATAACTTTCACCCCTATTTATTTTTAGCGCTTCTAATTCTAACAGTAGGCATTCCTCGGTCCTGGGGTCGCCAAAATGTTGACTGAGCAAAGTTTTTAGCTCTCCCCAAGTATCTATCTGGTCCCGTTCTCCCACTAGGTTAGCGGCAGGTCCTGCGAGTCTACTCGTAATAACATGGAATAGATACTCGTTTTGCGCGTTTCCCCCGGCAAAGTTACTTATAATGTACTCGCATTTTTTTATAAATAATGGGAGTGACCTAGCATCCCCTTCAAAGATCGGGATAATCTTAACTATCTCTCCAGGAACCCGGTTAATGCCTTCCATTATAATTTAAAAACAAATTACACAATAAATACTTAGGTATAATGCTTATAATGTAACTAGGTCAGTATTGCGAGTGGAATTTGACACTCTGCAATATGTAGCGATGTTATTACGGCGTTGGCTAATCCCTAATAACACACATATATTTAATGCAAATAAGGATACGTTTAAAAGGGACAGAAAGGATGATGAAAAAGATTGACTCACATTCCCCCCGGCGGCTTTCACGTGTCCTTACGGCTAGTTGGAATCTCTGGACTGACAGGACTGGCTGGATCTGGACAGCTTCCTGAAGTGACTGGATCGGCTGGAACTGGACAGCTTCTGCGGCGGCCTCGACGATACTTAATAGATTTGTTTGTTCGATATCTCTCCGTTGAAGTGTAGAAACACACGTTTCCCGGCGCGACGCGAGATCGAAATTTTATCGATCTAAGGACGCAGAAGGATAACGACGAAGATCCTACCGGCTGCGCCAATTAAGTGGTTCGTCAGGACTTTAATTTAAAAAAACAATTTATTTACTTAGTTTTATTTAAACTAGCAGAGTAACAATCCGATCTTACAGTTAAGAGTATTCTAACTTAATAATAAAGTACTACTACTATATATACTAAAATAATGCATTTAGGCATTGACGTAAATGCTCTACTTTATGCAGTGCTGACGAAGGAGATATTGGGGCTATCAGCACCTTTAACTCCCGCACCCCGCTTACCGGAGGCCGGCGCCCGCGCCGAGCGCTCCGACCACGCGGTACCGCCGCCACGACGCGACCTCGCGCTTCACCTACCAGCGCCCCCGGGGCAGGGGCCGCTGAACACTACATCACAGGTACATGCTATTCCTATTGCAGGCAGGTTGGAATATTTTTATAGCAAGTGGTGTGATTTAATCGACGATTCCACAATTTTGTCTTGGGTTAAAGGGTATTGCGTACCATTCAAAGAAATACCCATTCAGTCATCTGTACCTGATGACTCGTGTCGTTCTAAACAACAATCTGAGAGTATTAATAAGTGTGTGTCAGAGATGATAAATAAGGGAGTAATTTCATCTTGTACGCCATGTAAAAATCAATTTATTTCGCCAATATTTACTGTTCCTAAGCCAGATGGTACTCATCGATTTATATTAAATCTAAAAAAATTAAACAAGTTTATATTTGTTGAACATTTTAAAATGGAAGACCATCGTACTGCATTAAAGTTATTAAATCTTAATGATTACATGGCAACTCTCGATCTTAAAGACGCGTATTTTTTGATACCGATTAATGAGAATGCCAAAAAAAATTTAAGATTCTTTTGTAATTCTCCATTGTACCAGTTTAACGTGTATTGATACCTAACACTACTTGCAAATTTTTAGGTTTTATTTTTAACTCGGAAAATATGACAATCAATTTACCTTGTGATAAAAAGGAACGGATTAAGGAAAAGGCATCAAAATTAAATAGCATAAAAAAATTGTACCATTAGACAATTTGCTGAATTTTTAGGACTGTTAACATCAGCGTGCCCAGCCGTGAGATACGGATGGCTGTACACCAAGATGTTTGAGAGAGAAAAGTTTCTAGCGTTAAATTATTCTGATAACTATAACAAGGTAATGACACTATCACCAAAACTTAATTATGACTTCAGATGGTGGATGGATAAAATAGATGGCTCATTTTGTAATATTTACAATAACAATTACGACCTCGAGATTTTCACTGACTCCAGCCTTACGGGGTGGGGCGTAGCCTGTAATGAACAGTCGTCAGGAGGCCAGTGGGATAAATCTAAAACTTCTTGGCACATTAATGCTTTAGAACTAAAAGCTGCTTTCTACGGGTTACAATTTTTTGCTAAAAATTACAATAACTGTCATATTTTGTTAAGAATAGATAACACCACTGCCATTTGTTACATTAATAGGATGGGTGGCATTCAACATACCCATTTAAATACCATAGCAAGAGATATCTGGCAGTGGTGCGAGACTCGTAATATATATGTTTTTGCCTCTTATATTAAATCGCAAGACAATACTGTAGCGGATCAGGAATCGCGAAAAACGAATATAGGTACGGAATGGGAGTTATCTCACTATGCATTTTCGCAAATTAAAGAGCAGTTTGGAGTCCCTGAATTTGACCTCTTTGCAAGTGCACAAAATCATAAATGTAAGAAATACGCTTCTTGGAAACTTGACCCACACTCGGAAATAGTTGATGCCTTCACGTTTAATTGGAAGTCTTTACATTTCTACGCATTTCCACCTTTCTGCCTTATCTTAAAGGTTTTACAAAAAATTATTGCAGATAAGGCCGAAGGTATTCTAGTGGTACCAAATTGGAATTCACAACCATGGTACCCTTTATGGTCAAAATTAATTACATCACAAAAATTGATTTTCAAACCCAGTAAGAATCTTCTTGTGTCCCATACATACATACATACATAATCTCACGCCTTCGTTCCCGGAGTGGGGTAGGCAGAGCTACAGAATTACAAACATCTCTAAAAACTTGTTGATAATTCTATAACCACAAATTGCACAATTAGGCTAAGATGTTTACCAGCGTATTAGTGACAGGTTGCAAGCCCATCGCCTAACAGTACTACAAGCCTTTATTCCCTTAGTCGTCTCTTACGACATCCACGGGAAGACATGGAGTGGCACTATTCTAAATCGGCAACCACGACGGAGGTAGCTTTAGTACTATAAATACCCACCGGTCAGCTTTGTCAATCATTCTAGGCAAAGAAGTCATCAATAATTATTGTATCAATCAATTTCTGAAGGGCGTTTTTAAACTTAATCCTCCTAAGCCCAAATACAATCATACGTGGGATCCAAGTAAAGTATTAGATTATTTATCAAACTTGTATCCTCACGAGAATATTTCTTTTAAAGAGCTAACGTTCAAAACTCTAACTTTGTTAGCTATTGCCTCGGCACAAAGAATGCAGATTAAGTCTTGTAAAATTAAATAATGTATTGATTCAGAGTGACCAAATTATAATAAAGTTGCCAGATTTAATAAAAACATCACGACCTGGAGCTTTTCAGCCTCTTATTAACTTATCCTCCATTAGGGAAACACCAAATGTCTGTCCCGCACTAGCGTTACAAAATTATATTGATCGATCGAAGTCAATACGTGAGAACCAAACTAACCAAATCTTTATAAGCATAAGAAAACCTTATAAAAAAGTCGGTTCGCAGACGCTTGGTCATTGGGTAAAAAAAGTATTAGGCGATAGCGGTATTGACGTGAACACGTTCGGTGCCCACAGCACCCGCCACGCGGCCACGTCCGCCGCACACCGGACTGGAGTAAGTCTAGAGGTGGTTCGGAAAGCTGCAGGTTGAAGTGATAAGTCGAATGTTTTTCTTAAATATTATAGGAGGGAAACTATCAGTTCCTCAAATGATGATTTTGTTAATGCAATTTTTGATGTTTAATGTTTAATTTATAACATCATTAATTTAAACTAATAATTATCTGTTACTTAGGTATTTATTAAAGCTAAAAATTAATGTTCAGCAACTATTACAGTTATTGTATCATTAATGGTTAATATTACTATTAAGCGGAGAATAACTGGTATTTAGTTGGTAAATAAAATCAATTAGTTATTGATTCTTTCTTGTTTTTTCTGCTGTATTTTATTTATTTTTTATTTTGATTACACTCTAAACATCTGCCATGTAAAATATAATCGTCTTCGGTTGAAGCTTGAAGTATAAATAATTAGGAATTAAACGAACTTACCCTGTGAAATTCAATTCCAATTATGCGAGAGCTTCAACCGAAGACGATTATCAATCCCTCCCAGAGCCAAAGAAAATACCCCAAAAAAAAAACAGCATTGCAGGAGCAGGGCTCTAAAAATAATGGCGCCAGGATCTGGAGACTGCTGCACCGACTGAGGGAGCGAGATAGAAGATCTTTTTTTTTGTTTCTAAAGACTAAGGCTACTAAAGGTGTGACTGAGACAGCATCATTCCATGTGCTGCCATGTAAAATATAATCGTCTTCGGTTGAAGCTCTCGCATAATTGGAATTGAACTTCACAGGGTAAGTTCGTTTAATTCCTAATTATGACTGATTTCAATTGTTTTTTTGTATTTATTTAAATGTTTATGAGTAAATAGGCTAAATAAACCCTAAAACACTTGTCTTTTAGACACTTAAACAACACAGTCAGAAATTACTTCCTCAAACATTGTTAGCACCAATGTGCCCCGTACCTTTGTGTATCGAAGTGCTACACTAAAAACACTTTTTTACTTGTGAAATGCTAAAGAACAACAACCTAGCGATTTTAGTGATATTTCGATGTCACTACCATTTGTTATTAACGAAATAGTGCTGGTCTACGAGTATTATTGTGCCCCGTGCATCAAACTGCCCCGCTTCCCTTACGGGCACTAAAAGATGAATGATACCCAAAAGGTGAACACTCGATTAACCTAATCACATAATTAGGTAAATCGTGACAAATATTACATAGTTCGGAATTAATTTCTCTTAAACAGCAACACTACGTTGCCTACGCTGCCGTGATCGTTCGTCGTTCTGGAGCTTCCCGCCGAAAACGTCGATAGTATGGGAAAGTAGAGAAGGTCAAAATTCAACAATTGACAGTCTTAGAAAGATTTGCTTAGTATGTATTCTTGATTAATCGCTCTTTTATTGGAGTTATACGCTATTTTATTTTTTTGTTAGTTAACGCGAAATATGCCGTTCAAGTAATGGTTTAAAAAATGTATCTATACCTAAGCCAATACTTGAACGGTGTTCAGTTACTAAGCCAGGCCTTTTTTTTTAAAGCTTCTTAATAAATCTACTGAAATGACAGATGGAAACTTTATAACTTAAAATGATCGTCAAGTGCTCTTGTATTTTTAAAACAAAAGATGAACATATCACTTTTGATGTCTAATCCATTGAGTTTCAACGATGAAAACCATCTCTTCAACGGACAGCGGAAACACCTTTGAATATAAATATAATCCACCAAAATATTCAAGGGTGTTCCAGCAAAGAATAAGAGGTAGGATTGTGTTTAGATTCTGAAAATGTACAAATTATGTGTGTTACTGAACATTGGCTTAGACCAGATTAATTGATTTTTGATTTTGTAAATATTAAATTTGTTTTTTTGATAAAATTACCGTAAAATCCAGAGAAAGGAAAGATATTGTTAGGCTATCCATAGAGAGCCTTGTCGAAATCTCTTGCCTAGAACTAGAAAATTACATAATTATTTGCGTTTACAGACCACCATCGGCTGATTTCAGCACATTTGAATCTACTATGGAAAATGTGTTAAAAATAGAATGTAAAACTCAAAAGCATGTCTCTCACATTGTCTGTGGAGACTTTAATGTTAACTTACTGGAATCGTCAAATAATACTATAAAGATCTTAAGTTTATTTAAATCTTTTAATTTAGGTAATTTGTTCTTTGAACCTACACGGATAGGTATTTCAAGTGCTACCTGTTTAGACAATATTTTTTGTAATTGCGAAAGTTGGAATACGGAAATATTTAATTGCTTTAATTCCGATCGTAGCGGTCACAGGGCTTCTTTTTAAAATCTTTTTCATCAAGAACTACACACAATAACATACAGACCCATAACTAGCAATCGTTTGGAATTATTCAAAAATAAAGTTCAGAGTAATCCCTGTGGGTTATCCTTTTCACATTATGTTTCTAATAGTATTTATAAAGATTTTTTTGGTGTCTGCTTCATCAATTTAATAATAATTTTAAGATCAAAACTATTTCTGGGTCAAAAACTAAGTTTAGTGAATGGGCTACTGTTGGCATTCATAGAAGTAGAAATAGGCTTTATGAACTATATAGAGAGAGGGAGGAGAACGAGAACGCTGACTTGTAAGTTTACGTTAAGAATTAGTTTTCGAGGACCTTCAAGCAAGTTTGCTTGACTGCCAAGACAAACTTTTTAAGTCTTAAGCTCAAAGCTTCTGACAATAAGGTAAAAACTGGAAATGAACTGTAGAAAATAATAAATAGAGAAAACCACCTCAAACACCTCACCTTAAACAAGGGTGACAAACAAATCACGTCAAGCAAAGACGTGGCCTTAGCGTTCGAAGATTATTTCTCCACCATAGCCATTAATACCACGAAATGTCTTCACAATCATCTGCGATTGAAGCTCAAAAATTACTTTGTGCGAATTTTACTAAATTTAATGTAAGCTTTGATTTTAGCCACGTAGATTCAGTTTCTATTGTTAAGGTACCTATTTAAATCGCTCACTGAGGATTTATGGGCAACGTCAGTTAAAGTCATCCATCATGACATAGATATAATTGCACATCACTTAGCTTTAATCTACAATAATTGCATTTTAGAGGGGGTCTTTCCAAATATTATGAAATATCGTAAAGTCATATCACTTTTTAAATCGGGCGATAGGTTGGTAAATGAGTGCTCTAACGGGGGGTGTGGATGGAATGGCCGACCTATTTTCAATCGTTGTCTAGGTTATGAGTTCCGAAAAACGCACGATTTTCAAAAAAGTGTTTTTATCTAGGATCTGCACGGCACCTTGCACTTGGGACTATACGCTGAAACTTGGCATTGTTGACTCTTAGCTGGTCTTGAGTAGATTCAGACCGGGAGCCGTCGAGAGCCACTGCGCATTTAGTGGGGGGAGGGGGAGGAAGTTCGACGCTGCCGAACTTTAGTTGAAGCAACATTTCTCTAAAACTATACATATTATGGCATGCAATATATCATTTTCGGATAAATTAAGGACGAGGTATCTATTTTTCGAAAAAAAAACAGTGCACTTTCTAACAAAAAAAAAACTACCCAGGGAGAATGTGTATTCGGTGGATACACCAACTCTGTAAACAGCACAAAGACAGCTGAACAAGAGCGTAGGTATCGACTTAAGCAGTCTGCCGATATAAATCTCAATTTAGAAACAACGATCGATCATCGATGTCAAGCAGGATCATTTTATATCAAACAGCCACAATTAAAGCAACCTGATTGCCATTCTCCGATCTCAACTTAATGGAGAGAAATGTATGACAAAAAACGTGAGGTCAAAATAGCTGGTTTGATAGTACATCCATTGTATGGGAACCTTACACTTTTTGACTATGCGCTGAAACTTGGCAGAGTTGATCCTTAGATGGTCTCGAGTCAATTCAGTCCTGGAGCCATGGAGAGCCACTGCACTTTAGAATAAAAAATAAAAGCTTTATATTATTATTTATAGTTTTATATTCTATATATTACAAGATGAACAGATTCTGAGCTGGTGCTAACACTTCTAACTGACCCCAAACATGAACCCATTGATATATGGCTCTTAAAAAAATCTGATATAAAGCAACTTTAGTCGGTGGGATGTGTTTTATCTGCCGGTCTTTCTTCTTAAACAGATATTTACGGAACTCATTTACTAAAGTAGGTACACGAAGCTGATCTGAAATAATAAATATGAAATGCAATAATCTGGTTTTCACTTCTCATGCTCTTAAAATATTTCTTTAGTCTCTGCACATGGGGACTAAAGCTTTTTATTAATCTCTAGGGATTAAAGTAATTTTGTTTTAATTTACTTTGGAAACCCCTAAACAGCCAATCACAGTGTTTGTGAATGGAGGATTATTGCCTGTATTGCCATTTTCAGTGATTGTGTATGGACCATTATTAGGCCATGGAAATAACCTCAAAATGACAACTGTGCAAAAATATTTAAAAAAACGATTTAATTTCGTGAAACACGAATAATAATTACGAATATGAATCTATTTAATTATATTAAGGATGAATTTATTTTATTATGCATGGTGCAATTAGTATTAAAATAGTTTTCAAGTTTGAACCTGTTGGCTAAATATGCAAGGATTTAAAGCGGCACTGTACAAAAAAATTATAAAAGAAAAGAATAAACCGCGGAACGAATTAGTAAGAAACTTTCTTATAATCAATATTGTAGTTTTGTATAGAACGTCGTCAGTGCCGGATTGAGCAAGCAAGGGGTCCGTAGCAATTTCTATAAAGAGACCCCGGTTTGCTTTAGGTTACAGGTTGTGGCGGGCTCTTTTCTGCAACTGGGCGACTTAGATATGCGCCTATTTTGTGTGGGGGTTTGTTTTAGGTTATTCTGCTGGAGAATATCAACTGGATTATTCATCCTTTCGTCAACCTTGATGGATATGAGAACACGCATACTGATGTAAGTACGAAAACAGGAGAATAGCGGCCTTTACACGTAAAGATCGGACCGCGGGAAATGCCACGCGCTATTCCAATTCTCGCTATATATATACCGTACATTTTTACTATTTTCTATTATTGCAATTTACACGTACGGTTCGGCAAGAAGACTGGAATGGCGCGTGGCGTTTCTCGAGGTCCGAACTCTACGTGTACAGGCCGCTTTTTAGAGGTTAGATATGGGTGCGCGGGGCCACCCAATGCGCGGGCCGTAGCATTTGCTACTCCTGCTACGTGGCTAATCCAGCACTGAACGTCGTTTTTTTTCCTCGCATTCAAAGTGAAAAGTAGAGAGTGTTTAACGTGAGACTAAACAACCATAATGACACTCGAACTATAGCCACTCTCGCTCGCTCGCTCGCTCGCGTGGCTAAATATCTCTTGTCATTATGGCTTGTTTTAGTTCCTTGTTAAACAATCTACTATTAAGCTTTAAGATCCTATTATATCTGTTTAAAAAAGCGGAAAATTTGAGCTATCATATAATGTTACGACGTATTTTTCGATGAAATTTTTGGAAAAAATATTTGTTTCAAAATTATAAAACATACAGTAATTACAATATTTGAACTGTCAAGGATGCTTACTTATAATATGTTTTGTCTACGCGAATTAGTTCCATGCCCATCTTAGATATTAAACAAAACTATTTTTTTTAATAAGTAGATAAATGTGGCTTTTTACCCGACTGCGTCAGAAGGAGGGTTATGTTTTTCGAGCGTATGTATGTATGTATGTATGTATGTATATTTCTGGGCACGCTCTGCAGCCTAAACGGCTTGACGGATTTTAACATACGAGGTGTCATTCGATTCGTCTTAATTGCCGAAGTGACATAGGGTATATAATATTTCAATATGGTTTCCGCGGAAAAAATATGGAGGGGGAATAAAAAAAAATATTTTTTATTATAACAATATGGGTATCAAAGAAAGCTATTAAATAGCCCATTCCAAATATATATATATATATATTATAATACTTTTATGCTACTATTTTGACAGGAAAGTAAAAAAAAAAACGTAAATGTTAAGTAATAATAATAAACTCCTTTCGCTAGAAAGAGAGTTTCGCTTGTAATTTGTCAATTGTAGCTTCGTGACATTAAAAATTTAAGCTCCAGAGCTCATATATTGCTTAGGAATAATTAATTAAACCACTATTTTATTAATAAAAACTAAAAAGAGTTAAATAAATTAAATTATTAAAAATAAACAAAAAACCCGACAGCAATAAAAAAATAACTGAAAAGCGAAAAACAAGCTCAGTAATTTTTTTATTGCAGTCGGGTTTTTTGTCTATTTTTAATAATTTAATTTTTACATAAATTTTAATTTTTAACATATTTCACGTGATTAAAAAATATGAGATAGAAATGAAAAAAAGTTGTACATGACTTTTTTTTTTATAAAGTACATTATAATCAGCGTTGGGTTCCCTCGGCATAGTACTGAGTGCAAGGCACCCTTATTTTGATGCAATGTACGGCACGGATGAAAAATGTTTTCGTTTTAATTCTTTGTTAACCGTGTCGTTTTTGGGTCACTATTTTTTTTTTTATTTTTTTATCCCAAAACAAAACTTCCCATCCTTAATTTATCCGAAAATGATATACTGGACGCCATGTGACATACTTTTTGATGATGATGAATAATTATATATTCAACCTTTTAAATAATTAATTAGAGGTCAAATTATTCCCATCACTATTTCATCCTCTATCAAAAGACAATTACAGTCGGGTATAGTTGTTATTTTCATTGGCAATCTGAATAGGAACGGACATTAGACCATTCGACATTCTATATTTGAAATTTTACGTAAATTCCATATTTGTTTTGTACACAACTACATGCAGGTCATTACTTAAGTTTTTCACCTATACATCAAATGACTCTGTGTGCGTGACCTCATTTCAAAACTATTTTTTTTATTATTTTCTGTGACATACTTTTTGATTTGTAGCCTAAAATTTACAAAAAATGACCGGTCCAGTCCTTATCTCCGAAGTTTATGGACCAAAAATGAAAAATTTCATGATTTAAAGATAATTACTATAAGATGTCAAAACTTTACAGTTTTGGAAAAAAATATCAAAAGGCTTTAAAAATCTGTATTAAAATTTAGGCTAGTAAAAATGGACCTAATTGCATTGATAATAAATAAAGTTCATAACAAAATAAGTATTGTCTTTTGCGTTTTCCAACCATATTATCTTAAAAACGAAACCCTCGGTGCGCGAGTCCGACGAGTCTTACTGTTTCCACCCTTAATTAATAATAGTCCACAACATTCAAAACAATTTCACGGCACCTGCCGTTGTTGACTCACATCCCGGCACCTTTCGTGTTTTTGGTTCCGGAACGGACCCTAAAAAGAACAACATCCTATAGGTACTATTAAACGAGCAACATTTGTAAACACTATGCCCGGGACGTACCCGAAGGATTTTAACAGTGTGTTCCTGAGATAATTTGGAGTTAAAAATGTCGTATAAAGTAGGCTCGATTTTTGTGAAATAAAACCAGTTACAAAAACTTGGGTAATGTTATTATAATTGCGACGTTGCCTCTTTTAAGGGGAGTAAAATCATCTGTATTCATATCACAATTCGCAAAATCAAGGCAAAATCAAATGAAACTCCGAAACTCGCACGCAAGACACATGGTTTATATTCGTCTGCAACGTGCCCGGAACTTGTTGCCTATAATCTGACTCTCGGAAGAATGATTGAATATGACAAGTACTTGTATGTTAGTGTCATTGTCATTGTTTACATGTCGGTTGACATTGTGAAATATGTTCTTTTGCAAAACACAAAAAAGTCGAGTTTTATGGTTAAATAAAAGCATATCTACGAATCATTTGCATCACATCAGTAACTTGTCCCCTTAACCCTCAGTCAACAATAGTTTTAGTTACGGACATAGGTACAAGTATGTTTGGCTTCAAATGGGTGGAATCCGGTATCGCAGCGGACCAAATATGAACTCAAGGAGAGAAGGGAAAGTCCAAAATAATTATGGACTGAAATACATAGAATCGGACGGACACTTAATTATGTCTAGCAGTGACACAACAACATATTGCGGACCACGAATATGCAGGATTCCTTTAACCATGAATATTCGACACGCTAGATTTTTGCCAACGTGAATAATATACAGCCGGACGATTAAAATTAGAACCTGCAATGAGTTTTTAATTTACAGTGAAATACTTTACTGGAACATTGTAGCCAGTGAGACACAATACGAATCGTCTTGCGGAAAAAACCGTTTTACTCACTTTAATCGGTGATTGCATTATTTATTCGGTTTCAGCCTACCAATGTTCATCGGTGTAAAATTATACTATAGTACATTACTACAGAGGCCGCGACAAAAGGGGTTGCCTGCCGAAGACGTATAGACGGCCGAGCAAAGGTAGGCCGGATAGGTCTGAGGCGGGCAACCCCATATTTCTCGCCGAGGTATGTATAGTGCTTTTCTCTAACATTACAATAATTCATTAAAAAAAAAATTACATTGTCAAATTACTAGGAGTGCATAAACATTAAAAGTAACCTACAGTGCTCAGTCATCGGCGCTGTGTCGGGTGCGCCCGCTCGCCCGCCGGTGCCACGCAGTGCACCGCCTGCGATCTAAGTCGCGCTACGCACCCCTAATTACCTTTGGTCTCCTGGTACTTTAAATAAACATGCAAACGCTTTGGTTGTATGCACGGCTTAGTATATTAAAAAAAAAACAGCTATCTAGCCTGTTTATAAACACAGCCGCCATGTTTACACAAAAATTAAAAAAAAACGTTTATTGTTTTTTTTTAATACGCATAGTGGCAGAATGTCATGATGCCTGTGCCACAAATTTATGTGGAATGGAAATTAAAAAAGAGGAATTTGCCGGCCTAGGCCTGCACGATGTGTATGAAATTCCATTAACAACCTCTTGTCCTAGCCGCACCTGAAACGTCATACTTGGCGGCCTATTATAAGGAACATAACATTAATATTGCATTGCATGTTTGAGTAAATCTTCTTTTCTGATTTTGTTTATTAATTATTACTTATAAGTATGTGATTTTTCTCAAACATGCAATGAAATGTTGGCCTTATGTTAGTTATTTCAGGCTTCAAAGTATCACGTTTGGGACGTAACTCGAGAGAACTGTAAAGGAATTTCATACAAAATTGAAGGCCGGGAAGTATTTTTTTAATTATAATATTAGATTGCACAGTGTTGAGATTGCCATCGTAAGATTGCACAGTCTTGAGATTGCCGTCGTAAGATAGCAGTCTTGAGATTGCCATCGTAAGATTGCAGTCTTGAGATTGCCATCGTAGGATTGTAGTCTTGAGATTGCCATCGTATGAATGCATTCTTGAGATTGCCATCGTAAGATTGCAGTCTTGAGATTTCCATCGTAAGATTGCAGTTTTGAGATTACCATCGTAAGATTGAAGTCTTGAGATTGCCATCGTATGAATGCATTCTTGAGGTTGCCATCGTAAGATTGCAGTCTTGAGATTGCCATCGTAAGATTGCACAGTCTTGAGATTACCATCGTAAGATTGTAGTCTTGATACTGCCATCGTAAGATTGCAGTCTTGAGATTGCCATCGTAAGATTGCAGTCTTGAGATACCATCGTAAGATTGCAGTCTCGAGATTGCCATCGTATGAATGCATTCTCGAAATTGCCATCGTAAGATTGCTATCGTAAGATTACAGTAATTAATGTACTTTTAATATTTACTGTGATGTAATATATTTCATTGCATATGTTTGAGAAATAGTACATTATTGCCTAGGCATGGAAGTAGGCAATTGCTGTTCCTGCCGAGGCAAATATATTGCTTTTCTCAAAAATCGCAAGAAAAAAATTGTGTTAAAGTCAAATCTTCATCGCTTGAACACATTTTTGAATTGCATACAAACAGAAACTTCATGTGAAAAAACCATCACTCCTTACCGCCTTTTTCTTTATGACAACGAGAAACGCAATTCTTGTTTCAAAAAAAAACATAAGCCCAGGCACAAATAAAAAAGTTATGTTTCGAGTAACTTTATTATGGGGTCATTCTAATAAAAGTGGCACGGACAGGTTAAAGTTTCTCCAAAAAAAAAGTTGTGTTTTTTTACCTTCTTTGCTTAAAATAAGCTTCATGGTGTTCCAATTGTTACATATTTAGAAAAGGGAACGGAATATACATGAAAATATAAGAATTATGGCTTGTTGAAATATTGAGATGCAGGTGAAAGTTTCATTAGACAGGTTAGAAGAGAAAAGTTTTCAGATTAAAGAGAGTTATATTAAAATACAAATTACTTTAAAAAAGCAATTCCCTACATTTACTTTGGTAGAGCACTATTAATGGGTACTGCTTGATAAAGCATCTGTAAAGTTTTTCCTGGAAATTATATGCAAGTTATTAAAATAAAATTATTTAAAATAGTTATTCACTTTAGCTTGCCAATAGTCACACTAACCTGCACATTAGTGCACATATGTCTCTTTAACCCGCCAAGAGTTACATTAACCTGTGCCTAACCTAATCTATGCTAGTTACAGGTTAAAGTTGCACAGGTTAAAGTTAAAAGTAGATTTACAAGACATTTACTCTTAAACCGGTGATAATTTGAACGTTCCACTCTTAGTAATATAAGTAGATACATCAGAATACCACGTTCAAATGATTAGTTAATTACGTCCCATACCGTTAACATTAAATAATTGAGACAAGATAAAGTTAACATACCCGTTACAAACTCCAGATTACTGCATTTGATCACTAATCTCCACAAAAGTATGACAGATCGTATCCAACCGTTTCGTATAGTGATGAGCCACATACTGGCCGAATGTTTATCGAGGATTATGGTGTGCCTATTATATTCCGTATGTGAGTGAGATACACTATCACGGACACACAGGTTAAAGTAAAAACATCACCGGACAAACTGTCGTGTGTTAATATTGATATATAAGCATATATTTTTGAAACCATATCATAACTAATTGAATGTCATAATATTCTTCTTGCAATATATTTTAAAATATATATAATAAAATATACACAAATAGTTCAAAGTTCTAAAAAACGGAAACATGTCTCATTTGGACAAGACAGGTTATAGTAAAAAATAGTACCTACCATATTTTTTTAACAAAATTAAGGAGAATAAATAAATAAAATGGCTTGGCCTCGATGTAAAAGGTCTGTGCTTATCTATGAATTTTTTTACTTTTTCTGTAAAACGAACATTTAACATACTTTGTATTCAAAAACTCATTGACAGGTTACGGTGCCACTTTTTTTAGAATTACCCGGCCCTTTTCACTTTTAAAAAAGTTACAAGATAGTAATGGAATTTGTACGCAACATTGCGGGCTTGTGTAGCGAGCACGCAATGTTTTTTTCTTAATTTGAGGACTGTCAGTAAACTATCTATTTCGCGTCTCAATATGTAGATAGGAATGACAACATTTCCGGACATTTTTGAGAAAAGCACTATATATATATACCTCGCCGTGAAAAGGGGTTGCCAGTCACTATCCGGTCTATTTGAACTCGGCCTGCAACCCCCTATTTCCCGGCCTCTATAGTAATGTACTATTAATAAAGTTCCACTCACGAATCTCATTTTTTTCATTGAACTTTGGCGTAGGTCATACTCGTAAGAAGAAATAATATGTTACCGACATGACTACATTTTCTTGAAGAAATCAGCAAAAGCAGCTAGACCAAAATCTTAACAACTTTGTATTATTCGCATTTAATTTCATTTTTAGGGTTCCATACAAAAAATTAAAAAACGGAACCCTTATAGGATCACTCGTGCGTCTGTCTGTCCGTCCGTCTGTCACAGCCAATTTGCCCGAAACTACTGGACCAATCGAGGTGAAATTTGGTATACATGTAAATTTTGATGACCCAAACACAGATGTGCAAAGTTCATTTTTTTTTTAAATAATGGTCATTTTCGGGGAACAAATTAGGAAATGGAAAAAAAAGTTTTGCAAACCTTACTGTGTCATATATCAAATAAAAGGGCTCGTTATGAAGATCTCAAATATTTTTTTGTTATTATTGGAAAATAAATATAGGGTGTCCGGCGGCAGATTTATGTTTTTAAAGTTAATAAAAAAAAACTATTTGACATATCATTTTAATTTATGTCTTAAAATTCAGAAAATTAATGCGCATTTCACAGATAATGTCGTCCAAATGTCGTCCATAGAGCTGCCAAAACGGAGTTTAGTGTTTTGCGCCACACGGTTTAGTAGGCTTGGTTCGATCGCACCGATTTCCCGCCGAATATTTTCTTATAAATCTTCAATCGTTTGCTGATTGTTGCCATAAACTTTTCCCTTGAGGAAGCCCCATAAAAAGAAATCCATAGGACTTAAATCAAGCGACCTCGGAGGCCACAGGATGTCCCCGTAGCGACTGATAACTTTTTTGGGGAAAGCTTCACGAACCAAACACATGGAAGTTCTGGCCGTATGTGGGGTCGCGCCATCTTGTTGGAACCATGTGTATAACGAGAACGTCGGATGAGCTCGCAGTTTTGGGAAAAAGAAGTCCGTGATCATTCGCCCAAAATTCTCACTGTTCACATTTACTACCTGGCTTCGGTAATTTCAAAGAAAAATGGCCCAATAATTCCTTTAGAAGACAAAGCGCACCAAACAGTAACCCGAGGACAATGCATTGAGTTCTCGACGCCCAATAACGGCAGTTCTACTTATTTACGTGCCCATTCAAATGAAAATGGGCCTCATCACTCCAAAAAGTTGAATTAACAGTTCGGAATTTCACTAACATAACAAAACAGAGTTTTTTGCGTGTAATGAAATCAATATCTTTCAACTGTTGCACAATTAGAATTTTAGAAGGATGGAATTTTCAATCCTTTTTTAAAATTTCATGGACGGGTGCTTGCGGAGGTCCTAAAGACGCTGCGCGTTTCCTTATTGAAAGTCGCGCATTTTCACGTAAACTTTTTTCCACCATTTAAACATTTTCCGGCGTCCTTTACGAGCGACTAGGTCCGGGTCGGGAGGTATTTCTGGCCGAAGCACTTGCGCGAAACCTCTCTACCCAGGAACGAATAAAATTACCACTTGGTCCATCACTTAAGCGGCGAACAAAACCGACGACGCACAATAATACAGGAATCGTCGCCCTTAAAAAACGCTTCGACAGCGAACGCGCGATGCTCTCCTGACCACTGCGACATCGTGAGTAACAAATCCGCACAATCGGTGATTCTACGCCGGTAACGCCCCCACCCCCCCGCACCATTTATAACTTTTTGTAAAATCGAGTTCTAAAATGTAAATCTGCCGCCGCATACCCTGTAGTTTTTCATCACACCTGCTCGGAAAGGGTGTTATAACACGCAGACGTATAGGGCAGTTATAGCCGATTTAAAACCCTAGGGAGTTATGAGTTTAGTTTTAAAGTATAGAATCCACTCGTACATCATTTCAGACTAAGGAGGTGAAAAACCAGCCAAGGTTTATTTCCTATATTCAAAACTTGGCTACAAACCAATTTTACTGTATAATAATACGGTACATTTTTCTGTATTATATTTATATTTTACTATTATTTAAGAGACATTTGCAATTATTTTATTAAATTTCATTTTGAAAATCGGTACAATCTGGCAGTTTGGCCTGCCAAGTTTAAAAACTAAAGCAGTTCTAAGTATTATCTGTGGAAGACAACGAGGGGCGTTCAAAAAGTTCTCGGTATTAATATCTTTCAACCGTTTTTTGTAAACTTTTTAATAATGGCCACTAAGAATATATCCATTTTTTTTCCGGTTCCGGCATTGTAACTTCTAGTACGTACGTCAGTGACCTCCACGAAAAATAATTAAAAACAGTGCAATTAGTGTAGAGTTGGAGTTGTTATTGCCCAAAAATCAATCGCAATAGGTACGTGGCGGACAAAGTGTGGAAGTGGACAAAGTGATTAAAATAAAACTCGAGAAAATATCCGCATATTACCATCAGACAACATAACCTCAAAACTTTATTCAGTTCCCTATTTGAAGTAACAATAATTAGACAATAGAGTTGTGACAGTGTAATACCAACTTAACAAAAACTAACAGCGGCAGTCAGAGTGTTGCTATAACTATAATAAATCTACAATTATGGAAAAAAGTATGGAATTGCTACTGTCAAAGCTAGATGACAAGTTACAACAACAAGCAGGAACCATAACAAAGGCTGTGACTGCAAATGTACTAGAAGCACTAAATGCAAAACTACAAACTCTTCAAAATGATAACGAGTCTACGAAACTCAAAATAAAATACCTAGAACAAAAAAAAACTTCTACAACAAGAAAAACGAAAGTATTAATTTGGTGTTTTTCGGCGTGGAGGGAATTGGAAAAACCGAAACGGAACTGGTGGATTATATCAAAGATGCAATAATAGACACGGGAATACATGTAGAGAGCCATGAAATTAGCAACGTTTACAGGATTGGACAACGTGTCGACAGCAAAAACCGCCCCGTCGTAGTCTCCCTCACAACCCTATGGAAAAAACACCTCATACTGAAAAATAAATCTAAATTTAACTCAGGTATTTATGTCAAAGAGGACTATTCCAAGGAGGTATTAGAAAAACGAAGGCAATTACAGCCCAAAGTCGCTTCAGAGAAAAATAAAAGGTAACATAGCTTATTTAAAAGAAGATAAACTGGTGGTAATCGAGCCAAAAGACCAAAATCGAGAAAAAAGAAAGAGAGTGAACTCGAGTTCACCAAACTCATCCAACTTGAAAAAAGCTACCATCTCTAATCATCAAAAACAATCATTGAACAAGACTACCCCAAAAGATGTTATAAAGCCCAACACACTGAATTATGTAGAACGAGGACGGTCAGCTTCGATGTCAGGATTGCCAAAAAACTTGTAAACCCGGAACCAATCTAAAACAACTGTAGCAAAACCAACTTTCGAATATAGCACCCCAAGCCGGCCGGTCACCGTGGGGGAAGAAGACCATCACCCTCTATCAAATAAAACAACAATTTTAGAAAATAAAAACAGTAAAATAAACAAATCAGGAAGCCTAAAAATATGCACATACAATGTAAGATCACTATCAACAACCATGAGAATGTTAGAACTAAACAATGCAATCGAAAAAAGAAATTGGGACATTATAGGGATTGCTGAAATTAAAAGAAACGGAAGCGCCATAGTAGAACACCAAAACTACATATTTTATTACATAGATGAAACAGTGGTTCTACATGGAGTGGGTACTATGAAGTAAAGAAATCATACAAAGCCAACATTGTCAGCTTTCTGGGGATATCGGAAAGAGTTGCTATGCTAAAACTGAAAGTTGATCAGCCGCCACTGTCACTAATCCAAGCTTTTGCGCCCCCCGGCAGCTATGAGGACCTAAGTAAAGCACAAGGTCTAGCAGATGACGATCTCGTAATTATGGGAGACTTCAATGCAAAAATTGGACACCCAAAACCTCACGAAACAATAACATTGGGGAACCACGGATATGGAAAGAGGAATGAAAGAGGCGAACGACAAATACAATATGCATATGAGAATAAGCTCTCAATAATGAACACATTTTACAAGAAAAGAAATTCCAGAAAATGGACGTGTATATCTCCGGATCACAAAACAAAAAATGAAATTGATTTCATACTTAGCCCCAACCCAGCGTCCGTGACGAATGTGGAGATAATCAATGAGATGCCCTTCCCATCCGACCCCAGGATGGTAAGATGCACTTTAAAGGTTCATCCTCCTAAAATGAGTAGAAAGACATTCAATGCGGCACTCTACAAACTTAAGTCCACCCATGAAAAAACAAACTATATACAAAACCTGAAAGAAAACTGAATAAAATCTAAGAAAACAATTGAAACCACTGAAAATGAAACACTGGCAGAAATTATCACAAGAAGCCTTAAACCAGAAACAAAAACGAATATGGATAAAAAACAAAGAATTTTAAGCGACCAAACACTAAATCTCATCTCCAGGCGCACCAAGCTCCTCAATACAAAAAACAAGTCTAAATTCATGAAAGATGAACTTAAACAGCAATTTAAAACTACAAACAGAGCAATCAGGAAGGTCTATGACACTCATAGAAGAACAGTTATAGAGAGAAACGTGCCAACATTCTGAAGCTCAAAAAGAGCCTATAAAGTACTTACGAGCCACAAAAACTGGATTCAGTGCTTAAAGGGGAAGAAGAAACCAGGAATAGGGAAGACATAATAAAATGTGCCACAGCTTTCTATGCGGGCCTATACAAAAAACCAGCACAAGAAGCAGAACAAGAAGAAATGGAACTGTGTTTCGCAGAAAAACTTGTGATGGCAGCAAATACATTGAGCAAAATAACCGAAAGCGAGACACTGAGTCATATCAAGAAACTAAAACCTGAAAAGAGTCCTGGTCCAGATAACCTTCCAAACGAAGCCTTAGAAGTAGGAGCACCTATTCAAGTAACATTTTTAGAAAAACTGTTCAACATGATACTGGAAAAAGATGTAGTCCCATCACAGTGGTGTAAATCAAACATAATCCTACTCTATAAAAAAGGGAACCCGCTAGATATAAGCAACTACAGGCCCATTAGCCTATTATCTGCAATCTACAAACTATTTCCCTCTATTATTTTGAGCAGAATATCACCTGAAATTGACAAAAACCAGCCAATAGAACAAGCGGGATTCCGCCCACATTACTCTACAACCGACCACATACATGTCATGGAACAGGTAATAGAGAAATTCAAAGAGCATAAAAAACAACTATACATAGCTTTCATGGACTACTCGAAAGAATTTGATAGTATAACGCACTCATCTAAATGGAAAGCTCTGAAAGAAAACAACATAAACGAAAAATACATAAACATTATAAAGAATATCTATTCAAAAAGTACGAGTAGAGTGAAACTTGAAATACAATGAGAGGAGTTCACAATAGGAAGAGAAGTGAGACAGAGAGACCCTCTCTCTCCAAAGCTGTTCATAGCCGTTCTTGAGAATACCTTCAAAAACATTGACTGGAAAAACAAAGGCGTATGGATATTGAACAGGAGGCTGACACATCTAAGATTTGCAAACCACACAGGCTTAGAAGTAATTATGAAAAATTTAGACATAGAAAGTAAAAAAGTCGGTCTGCACATGAATGCTTCCAAAACAAAAATCATGAAAAACAGCCTCACAAACCTCAAAACAATAACAATCGACGGGAAGCCGTTGGAACATGTGAGCGAATATGTGTACCTAGGCAAATTGATCTCCTTTAATGCAAACAGCAACATAAAATAAATAGATAGAAGAATAAACATAACTTGGAAGAAATACTGGGCACAAAAGGAAATTCTTAAAGGAAACTACAGTCTCAACATGAAGAAGATAATTATGGATTCCTGCATACTGCCTTGCCTAGCCTATGGAAGCCAAACATGGGTGTTCACCGAAAAAGTTAAAACAAAATCCTATCATGCCAACACTTCATGGAGAGAAGTATCTTGAGGCTGAGGAGAAAGCAGAAAACGAGAAATATAGATATTCGTAAGAAAACTAAGCTGACAGATGCGAGCCAGAAAAATGGAAATGGGCAGGACATGTAGCAAGATACAAGGACAAAAGGTGGACTAAACAAGTAACTAAATGGCAGGGTCCGCTAGAAAAAAGGAGCGTTGGCAGGCAAAGAAAAAGATGGGCAGATGATATAATACAGGCGGCAGGGAAAGAATGGCTGAGCGTCGCCACGGACAGAAGTAGTTGGCTAAAGATGGAGGCTTTCACCCAAAAAAAGACCGTGTAATCAACAATAAAAAGCAACTGAAAAAACCCAAACAGAACCAACATATATTGTACATATTCACTAGATCTGTATTTTGTTTTTCTGCAATTGCATAAAGGTGCGATTAGACCAAGCGAAGGAGTGCTCTAGAACATGTCTTGTCTTTATTTTTACAAAGAAAACTAAGAGATAATGCATAGAATTCTTGTTCGTTCGCTTGGTCTAAATCGGGCCTAACAAACGTGAGCGTCATCGTCATGAGCGATTTTAGAATGTTAATTAAATTAGAGCACTGAGCCGTAATAAAATTCTTGACCAAACAAAAAAAATCAAAAGACAATAAAAGAAGAAATGGATTATGTTTACCATGAAGAATCAAAGACCTTGTCCTGGTCGGCCTGTGATGGTCAAGTGAAGACAAAGTCAATAGCTCACTAACCTTTCTATTGGCACTATACATGATATCATCCATGACCATCTTAACATGTTAAAAGTTAGTGCGAGATGGGTGCCGCAAATGCTGACACCGCTTCAGAAAGATACGCGTATTGATTATTGTACTGACTTTACTGAGCTGTGCGGTGAAAATCCTGATGAGGTACTCCAAAAAGTTGTTACTGGAGATGAAACCTGGGTTGATAATTATGACCCAGAGAGCAAACAAGAGTCCATGCAGTGGCACTTTAAAGGAACTCCTCACCCCAAGAAGTTCAAGGTCGTCCCTTTAGATGGCAAGGTCATGGCCACATTATTTTGGGATTTTAAAGGAATATTACTGCTCGATTAAAAAGATAAGGATGTTAATATCACAGGACAATACTACGCTAATATTGTACGCCAATTGAGGAAAGCAATCAAAGAGAAGAGACGGGGAAAACTAACTAAGGGTGTACTGCTTCTGCAAGACAACGCCCCTGTGCATATTGCTCATAATGCCAAGGCTGCTGCTCCTAATTCTGGGTTCGAAACTATTACTCTCCCACCGTATAGTCCTGACTTGGCCCCCAACGACTTCTTTTTGTTTCCTAATCTCAAAAAGGTTATGCGAGGAAATCAATTTTCTGATTAAGAAGCGTTGAAGGCAACAGTCCAGGAGCTTTTTGACACCAAAGATAAAAAATATTTTTATGAAGGGTTAAAAATAATGATTGACCGATCTTTAAAGTGTTTAAACATAGGGGAGGAGTAAATTGAAAAATAAAAATATTTACCTTATTTGTACCCTTTTGTTTTCATTCACATACTAAGAATTTATTGAACGCCCCTCGTATATTGAAAAAAGGTTGACAAACTCTTTTAGCGAGTCCAGTTCATTTGTTTGATTGTTGTTTCCGAAGCATATTTTGTATATTAGATGGCTCAAAACGGTTCGTGTAATAACACACGGCTGCGCTCGCCAGTTCCTTTTGCGTGAACTTGGCTGGACACGCTGCCGTGTGTCTAGATAGACGCTGCTTGATCTCCGAAAACATTGAGCATACAGTTTATTTTATTTTTTACAAAATATTGTTCATTGCTTGTAGATTACAGGAAAACCTATAAGAATTCTATCAAAAACAAAATGTATGTACGGAACCCTCTCCACGCGAGTTCAACTCGCACTTGGCCGGTTTTTTCTTTTTACTTTATCATTTGCTCTTTGGGACGAAAAAAAATGGTTACGATTATGTTCTGGCCTCGACTTTGAGTTTTCGGTGACAGCGGCAGCGATAGATGATAGCGAACAACTAGGTACATACATAGAGATGAAGAAATTATGTAAACCATGTGTACCATGGACCATGGATCAGGCAATACAGTAAGAAATAGGGTTTGAACTGAGGGTTTGCTAGAGCTCTGAAGGGGTCATACAGAAAATAAGAAGTAATTGACGGACAAAGAGCCGTATTAAAAAAAAAAAACGGGATTAATGCGAAGGGCTATTAGACCTAAAAAGAGATAAACTGTGTGAATTTTACCACATATCATTTATTTGTGGTAAAACGGAGTTAATACTAAGTTGGTATAATGAAGGTGTTGAGTGGAAGCAGAATACATGCTGCGATGACCCTAGATTGGGTTGCATAAAGCGGCGATCAATTATGTTTAGTGGCTCTTGCAGGATTTAACTAAGTTTCCGTTCATATTATAAGTGCTATATTGGTGCGTTAGAGCGGGCTCCATTGCGTTCATCGAGTCATCACGTTCGTGAGCATCCCGTTCGTGAGCATCCCGGGTGGCTATCAAGCGCCGCTGCCGAGAATCAAGAACCTACGATCTGCAGTTCAAGAGGTGAATCCAAAAATCGATTTCCGGCTGAAGACTAGAGATGAAACATATGTGAGCACACTTGAATCGATCTCGTGTTGCTTACCCTTAGTCCTTTAATTTTCGAGTTATAAGTTTTCCCAAAAAATTCCATCCAAGGAATTCGGGATCCCGGATACCTTCATCGTGCCGGAACAGATTAGATTGATTTAGGAATTTAGACGATTCAGACGAAGATTTTAATTTTAGAAACTTTATTTGTACCCATAGTCATTAAATAAAATAATTTTAGCTCAAAACCCATGAGCGGAGTACAGTCGTACACACCGAAAGTTTTACCTTTAACGAGTCAAAATTATCCCAAGTCCCAAGAAATGCATGTGTGTGAGTGCGCACCCTGTAGCTACTCATATTACAGCGGCTACTACACAGGGCCAGATTAGAATTACGGCACGAGCTATGATAATAATAATACTGTCCTTTATGAGCGCGAACATGACACCGAATATTACTCGGAATTCACTGCTGACTTACAACTAACTCATAATAACGAACCTACTAGCGACGAAGCAAATAAGTTTTAGATATAGAGCTAAGAGAATCGCTACATATTATAAAACAAAGTCGTCGCCGCGTCTATCTGTCCGCATGTTCGCGATAATCTCAAAAAGTAATAATCGGATTTCCATGCGGGTTTCACCATTAGTTAGATAGTTTTTCACGGAAGGTTTTTATGTATAATCAATTCTGGTTTATGTACGGGTGTAACAGAAAAGTCACATAAACCGAAGCGAAGCGGGGCGGGTCGCTATTATGATATAATAAGATTCGGTTTTTTTACATATAGAAGCAGATAGTTATCATATTTCAGTTTCCTATAATTTGAATTATTAAAATTAACTGTTATACCTAACAAACTAGAACAAGCCTTTATCCCTCCCCATCCTTTCATAGCAACTCACGAGAACGCATTCATGTACATGGAGGCAGAATGCCCGAAGGTCGGCTACGGTTATCTCTTTCGAAAAGATAATAATCTTCAGGTTAGCATAGCAACAGACTGTGTACATCAACGCGTCATGACACAAGATCTGCTGAAATCCTGCCAAGTTACAACCGTGTCACTACTAAGGCCAGCCATGAAAAAGCTCTATGACCAACACTTCGTCGTGTCATTCCCCCACCCTACGAAAGTGCAATTATCATGCGGAAGAGAAGACTTTCATCTATTAGAAGGAAGTTACTTAGTCACAATACCACACAAATGTTATATGAGGACTTCAGAGTTCACCATTACAAACGACAACAATGAAGTGCAAGGCCACTCTTTGAAACTCGCCGAAATTCCAGAGGACGTCATAAAGGAGGCTGCTATCTCAACCCGTGTTAACTTAAAATCCATTAACCTGAAACAGCTGCACAACATCCAAAGCAAACTTCTACTTGAAACACCTCTGCAGCTCAACAGTCAATCGTCCAGCGTCCTGTATCATACGACGCTACCTCTACCACCTAAGGGCTTGTTTACGGAGACGCGGAGCGTCGCGCGTGGCTTGCGGCTTGACGTTGCGCGGCGCGTCGGGCGTTTTTTCCGTTTACAGAGAGGCGGCGCATGCAGCGGACCGCGTCATCACACGAGCAAAACACAAACATATGGGAATGTACGGTGTTGTTTATAAAGATGCGGGGCGTGATGTGGCGCGAAGCTACATCAGCATACGTGCAGCGCGTGCCGCGTGCAGTTGCATCAGCATACGTACCGCATTATTTAACACCACTATAATGTATGTGATGGACTTTCGTCTCCCACTTCGAGCGACTGTCACCCATTGTAGGATTAGTTAGCTTGTAGTTTTAGATTATAATTTTGACATTAAATTAGTTCATAGCATGTTTGGTTTTCTTCCGAGCCCCTTGCTGCTGCTATCTTATTTAGCGTATGTTATGCGCCGATTTGTGTAAAGACACATGTATCTGAAATACGGTGCTTGTGGGCTAAGCCTTTAAATTATTCAGTGTAAAAGGATTTATGATTGACTTTTCTAATAAATCCTGCTTTTAAATAATCTATGCTTATTAAGTACGCTAACATCTTCTTATTCATGTCACAGTTTAATCTCTTCCTTCGTTTAACTCTTCCAACATCACAAGTAAGATAGGGACAAATTACCCACTTTCATAACGTTCAAGGGGATTTCCCAAAAATAACTGCTAATTACAAGAGAAGCGTTGCCAGCGGGATCCTATCATTTTCTCGCCAGTCATTTAGCAAATTTTCGTTTCGCAATCAACGATTGACAAATACGTCGTTCATCATTTTATCTTTTTACAACTACAGATTTAGCAAATAAATTCATGTCATTGTGTTGGAATAATAACTTGACAAATTATCATTTTATGTTTTATAATTTGTCAAATATATTACTTATTTATTATTGATATCAAATAGTCAACTAACGTACGTCCTACAAACGTTTGGTGTATTACTTTTTTTGTATAGATTTCATTTTATAAAGCTTTACTATAAAGTAATTTGTAAAGTTTGGATAGTCTATACCACAAAAGGGGGAGAGCAAAGCCAAAAAAAGGGGAGGGAGCAAAGTCTCTCAATTAAAAAGATACCTAAAACACCTCTAGTGCTTAGGTTAGGTCAGGTTATAGTTGTGCCAAGGCGCGAAACGCCACAAATACGCGGAATAGGAGCTCCGTCGACTTTAAATGATGTAAACGTAAAATATCAAAAATAAAGTTTTAGTAAATCTATGATTTTGCTTTACGAATAATTTTAGGTAATGAAAAATACATAAATGACAATAAAATATTTGATACATTTATAAATTGTAGTATTTGGTAAATGACTAGTTGTCAAACGATAAGTTTTAAATCGAAACATTTCTCGCAACAACATATTTGTGAAATGAATAAGTAGTATATGAAACGTTAGTTGTAAAATGAACTTTTGTCAAACAAGTTTCGGTGAAACATTAGTGAGCCGTTGCCAGCTCGTCCTTAGGCTGTTTTGCCTGGAGAAGCGAAAATATTCCAATTAACTTGTATGAAAAATAATAATTAAAAAAGCCGAATTCGACTTGTGTCAATATAACATTTTTAACTCTATTTAACCCAGGAACACGCTGTTAAAATCCTTCGGGTACGTCCGGGGCACTGTGTATATTTGCAAACGGCTCTAACGATTTCGATGAAATTTGCAACATCCCTTTACGGGAACGAAAAATCGATCTGTCAAGTTGTCATCTTCGGGAAAACTCATCTTCAACCCGAGCTACGCTCGGCCTTCCAGCTAGTTTTACTAATTTGATGAGGTAAAATGTCATGGTACATCTTATTTTTTTAAATAATGGCGGTCCACCGCGGTATTTCGGAGTGATTTCGCCAGTGAATAGAGTAAATCAGTAAATAGAATATATCAAAAGCACAAAGCCGGACATCTTTCAATCGGCCATCTTCCTCCCCGAAGGTTACCGCAAGACTCCGTCATGGTACATACTAAAAGAAGTCTTTGCATACACTACCACACACTATAATATACCATTGATAACTAACCGCCTTTCGTCAATTCGTCAACTAATTTTCGTCAAATTGACATTAAAACTACATTCCCATTCTGACAGCGTACTTGCGGACAGATGAAACTTCCAATGCTATTGAATATTACATTACATACCTAAATATAAATAAATATGGAAGGAAAACTAGAAAACAGTAGCAATTTTTAACGCTAGCTCCCCATAGACGATTTCATATCTTTGTTTCTAGGGGTCGTGGAAAAAATCTTTGAACCCAAAAGTTTTAGCAAATGTTGTACTCTACAATATTGCCGAACCATGATTAGCACTAGAATGAACTTCAACGATGGTATCGGCAAAAAACAGAAAAAATTGTCAGTTTTTGCAAGATGGCGGAGTAATAAATGGTGGCTGGAGGGACAAAAAATGGCTATATTGTTTTTTACAACATATTAAAAATCCATAACAATCGGACTTTTTTTAGGGTACCAGAACAACGATTTACAAAATGTACGACGAACAATTTTGTATGGGGTGCACCTTTTCCGGTATAGCATATTTACTTCCAGTTCAAATTTCGTAATGGCGACAGGCAGATCCGTATTCTGCAGGGTCAAAACCCTCGGATAACGTTGTCACCCCAACTGTTACTTGATTTGCCGCTTGTAAAGGTTTAGAGACGCGTTTTTCAGTTTTGGGTCTAGTCTACTAGGGCGGTAATACAAAGAATGTCTCAGATCGCAGGTATTTGACTCGTAGATGAAAGCGAGGGCGATAAATTTGCAACCAAGCTTTTCTTTTTTTAATACCGCCCGTGATGTGCACCCGGTTCTCATGACCTAGACGTAGGGTTTTCGGTAATTGCTCAGCTACTTACGGCCCAGGGTGGCGTCATAAAATTTTCTATTTTGTTAAGTGAAGATAATTACTTATTTCCATTCTAAAATTCAAATGTTAAATAAAGGGCAATACCCAACAACTGAAGAAATTTGAACTTGTTAAGAGATCGCAGACCAAGCTACACATCAAGAAGTCACAAGTTTAAAGTACTTATCACGTGCGTACAGTTAATTGCAACATTGAATACAAGAAATACCTAGTATACACACCGGCTCAGTGTTTCAGAACAGAGCTGTAGGTGTTAAGGTACATCGCAATACATAGAAGCTGTACAGTAAGATCACAGAGGGTCTTCGACGAACACTACCGGCGTGAACGACAGAGCGAGTCCATTTTACTGCCTTGGTCTATGGGAAAAAATGGCAAAGTCACTTTATGAACCGGACTTGGATGTTATTAACGAATGGTTTTTTTTCACTAATGGTGGTGTTCGGAGAAAACCCATCGACATGCAACAAATAATATGCATAATACAGTTACAAGGGCCCTAAAAACAAAATATCTCAGTACGAAAACTAAACGCCAACAACTAAATTAACACCTCAGAAGTACACGGGACTTCCGCGTGCCATACTTTGTTTTTAATTTTGTTTTTTGTGATAAAATTTCCTAAAGATAGTAATATTTTGCCAATTGATTGTCGTGTAAGGCTAGCGGATCCCACAAAAACATTACGGGACATGCAGGTAAATGAGTTTCAACTTACACAGCTTCATTGTGATCGCTGTAATGATGGAGCTCGATAGAGCCTGAAGAAACGTATAAATATTTGTTAGAATTAAGTTGAAACAGGTAGGTAAACATAGTGTAAGTGGAATGTTTTTTTATTTATTACAGGTACAGCACAGAGGAGGACAATTAAGGGAAATTACAATATCGTAATAACTTTTTCTATTGACTAGTGTTGACAAGATTTCCACAAAAGTGAGGGTGCTATTGAGTAAGACGGGGTAAGGAAGAGGGCACAGCAGCCAGCATGGGCAAGGCGGACCCCTTGTGCCATCGATTCGGGGCCGCACGCCGGCCGGGCGAGCACGTGGCGGGGATGGGGCGAGGATGGCAGGGGCCGCGTGCGTGACGTCACAGGGCACCGCGGTGCCGGTGCCGCAGCGTCTATCGATCCCGGCAGTCCGCGTTTATTCAAACGGACGAGCGAAAGGCTGCACCCACAACAGATGTGGTCCGCTCTGCATGGCGTACATAGTTACACTGTGCTATGAATGGTGCTTGTCGACCGCCATTCACTCGCTCGATTAAGGTCAGCTAATTGCATGGACAATTTTTGACAGTGTGTTATGGTCAGGTTATCAAGCTGCAAATTATTTAAGAACTAAGAATAAAGTCCTAGGTAGATAAATATACATATTATTTATACCATTAACTGTCACAACCAATATACACCCCCTTGCAAAGAAAATAGGCACTTTCAATTTTTTCAAGTAGTTTTAACATACTGTTACTATAACTAAATGAAATGTTATGCTACAACATTAAACTAACATTATTTATATAAAATCTTAATTCTTCTTCGTAAACAATACTTTCTTTATTTTGTTAGCATGAAATCTTATTTAGTTTTAACGTCCTAAATTTAGAACATATGCCTAAGTGACTTTTGTCTTTAGTCGACCGACACAAGATTCTTTTCCAAACTAACGAAATTTGACGTGGGCCTTACGAGGCATATAGAAAGTACCTCCTCGACAATATCAAAAATGCCCGTTTTTTTGCAAGGAGGTTTATATTAATAAGTTTAAAGGATAAAAAAAAATGTTTTGCCACACAGAAATCCTTCCTTTTTAAGAATGTACGTTATTTTATTCACCTCCTTGCCGAAAAACGCCTAAATTGCGTAGCTGTTAATAATGTTACATACACATAGCTCCGGCCAGTAGTGAAAGTAAGTAGTTGTGGCGTGTCTGTTACGCATGTCCGAGCTGAGTCTTCTCGAACCCCGTGTTGTCGATTTTGCACCGCTTTGGTACATGGTATAGATGCAGCCATACTGTATAGAATACTCAATTGTTTACTTTAACTTGACGTGTTATTCTAAATTAAACGTTTGTACGGTAGAATACGTAAATTAATGCGAGCATACTGGCGACTCTTAAATCATCTTTTATATGTCTGAAAGGAAAAGCCTTACAGGCATCTAACCTTACTAAAGTGAATGCATGAATGTGGTAGGCGCTCTAAGCTCCGCTCCTAATAGTGCAATTGCACCTGGAGCGGATCACTAACAGACCGATTGTAAGTATTATACGAGTATAATAAATAGATTCATTTTTACTTAGGGTCACTTGCAATTAAAATATAAATTTAGAGTTAATCTTAGGTACAGTTTCGCTAAGTTAAAATATAAGCTATCAATCTTAAATCTGGATTAAAGACTAAAAAAAATTATCTTACACGAGTAGGTATAGTAAATAATCATACGACATTGTATTTTGTCACAAGCCAACTGAAAATTAAATAGGAACTTTTCCGACAAAGTAAGTTAATATTTTTTTATTAATTTTCCTTTCCGGTTTATTTGTTCTGACGGTAAGAATGGTCGACCTGTAAACGGTTGTTCTCGTGCTAGATGGGACGATTATTGAAATCGTCCAGTAACAAACTTTAAACATTAAAATTTTGTTCTTAAAAAACTCTACATGTTTACGAAACTAAAAGTAAAAAAAAAACTCCTTAGATCAATGCTTTGGTTTTACGACTAATATTGTCTAGGTGACGATCATTTTGCTAACTGCATTCTTTTAAACGAAAACATAGATTCTCCGAAGACGTGATTGCACAAGTCCTCTGAAACATTTACGATTTCAGTCCGAATATTAGGTATCTTTAAACTAATTCAAAATTCGAGGCTAATTATTTTAAACTTAAGATTTCAAGTATCCCAAGTATTCCTATAAAAAATGAATAAAACGGAGAGAGATAAGGTATCAGTGGACGTCCGAAAACCGGATTCTAAATTTCGTTGGAAAAAAAATCCTTAGCACAATCTTTTTTTTTTGCAAAATGAGGAGCTACTCCATCTTGCTAGAACCATGTGTATTATGTTAGCAGAACATCTTCCGGAAAGATCAGCAATTGTACGCCCCGTCGCATCCTCAAATAATACAGTTCGTTAATTAAATTGCTGAAGGCAACTTTGCCTTGCCGAAAGTGACTTAGTCGAAGCGCTTTTTACCCTGGCTTATTAACCGCCGGCGGCGAGTGACTTCGCCGACGGCGGGGGCGCAGTCTAAACGCTATCTAAAGACATCTTTTAAATTATGGATTAAATTAAGAAAAAAGTAAGTTTGATACTTGATACACAATCATTAAGTGGGATTGACACAGACTAAATTATTTTATATTACCCGGTAACGATTTTAACCGTATCATTTCCTTGGATATAAATAAATAATAATAAAAAGTTAATTTAAAATTTTGAAAAAGGTTTACATAAAATAACAGTAGTCCCCAAACTAGGCAATGCCTGTATCTTGGGTGACCATTATGCAACTTAAAAAGAAGAATTGGTCGACTACAAAATGTGACATAATATTAATGTAAACTGAACTAAAACTAATACATGCGAGGTTATTATATAATGGTATACTTAGATACTAAGTTTTTAGTGGTTACAAGTTTAACTAATATATATATAATATGTTTAAGTACTTTACATCGGACATCACTTCAGGGAGAGCACCGAACCGTTCTGAACTCCAGCGGTGAGTGATCACTTTGGACTCGAAGTATAGCCTTCAACAGTGAACTCCGCTCCGATCAGTCCTACCCTTTAAGAACCTGACTGTCCACATGAAGATTCCCTCGGGAAGTCTATACCATTCCATAGAAGGGCTCTATGCCAAATCATATCGAATGCCTTTACGATGTCGGGGTTGCAAAAACCTCATCCTTACTCTCGACTCGACGGCTTGGCTTCAGAAGATCACCAGCCAATGAGCTATGCAACGATGACGGAACCGCACACGGTGCAGCCAGTCGCTTTTTGGCTGGGACTCATCAGGGTATTCTGGAGCCTAAGCCTCCGCCAAACCGAATCGAGTTGAATGATGTTAGATGTTAAATGAGTATAAATTACTGATCAACTGCAGTTTTTCTAGCAGGAACTGAGGCTGATTAATTAAAGCCAGATTTGCAATTGGTCGTGAGGCAATAAATAATGTTAATTGAATTGGCAATAAATAATGTTTTAAAATAACCTAAATCTCGCATTACTCGACAAAAATAAAAAAGTGGCTCATTTATTCGATCATAACTAAAATGACATTTAATGTTGAGCATTAAAACTTATACAAAAGCAGTACCTATTTTAACTGTAAAATCACAATAATAAGCAAAACCGGCAAAATTTTGTATACGGCCTCTTAACACATATAATATAACTTAACATACAGGGACACAACGTGTTCCTAGATGGACAAATGCGGCACAGATAAGCTGCTGAAAATAGAAGTGTTTAACGATTTATTAAATTTAAGTAAGAAATTAGCATTAGTCCTCGTGGCAGTTCAAGTTCCCTAGTTTTCAGGACCCAACAAGCCGCTATTATTATGAAAAAAGTTGGAGGTGTTTTTGAGACACCAATATGCTCGTATAGACATCGCTCGATTAAAGTAAAAATATTAGCCAAGTAGTTGCTGAAAAGGATTAATTGTCTAATATGTAGAAAACGGACGTGTGAAGTATCTGCGAGCATGATTTACGTTAGGAGTTACAACACGTCGTTTGAGGACGCGTTTAGCGTAGTCGCTGGTGACCCTGCTTAGCAAGGCAAAATATTTGAGTGAGGTGTGAGAGTATCTGCTCTCTTGTCTTAGATGGGATATGGATAGGATGTTTTTCTATGTATTCAAGTATTTATTTAGTAGCAGAACGTAAAATGACTCACCCAATGGTCAGACGTCCGTTTCTATAGCCTCGGGCGCGTGCAGGTTGTTAACGCGCACGGTGCAAGTGGTGCGGCGGCGCATGGTAGGCTCGCGGCGCTGCGCGGGCGCGTGGGCGTGGGCGTGCGCGTATGCGGGTGCCTCCAGCGCGAGCGTCTGTGTGGGCGCCTGAGCGCTGTTAACCTGCGCCTGCCGCAGCGCTATTCGCTGCGCTTGGACTTTTTGCTTCTTCTGGAGCTCTTGCTGTTGTAACTGTTACGGGAAAGTACGTTTTAATAAAAGCGAACAATTTATTCAAATAGTACAGAAAATTATAAGGGCTATATTTCCGAACATTTTACTTAGTAACTGATCGCTAATTTAATAGCCATATTTCTCAATAATAATGTTGTTCAGATATGGCCCATGCCTTGCCATGCCTGAAATTTCTAGAGATCATTTTATTAGGTGTACATACATATCATATTTTTACTACAATTAGCGGGATTAAATTAAGAATATATATGGTAGGTAACTATGCCTGCGGATGTCCCAAAGTCACAATAAAAAACAAGTCGACATAACTACTTCACGAATAATTATAATTATTTTACTTCTAATGCCTACGCAGTTATGTAATAAAATCGGTAAGCAATTTGTAACCTCCATTCGCCACTACATTCCCTAGATGAAACCACGCGAGTCAGATTTATGTACATTACATTACATTGAATAAATATAAGCGATGTCTGAGGAATTTTTTGAGCTACCTTGTTAGATAAAGGTTACATCTTATAGTCCGGTGAGCTTTTAAGCATTTTTGAGTAGGTAGGTGTTTAAGGCAATGTGAAAACTTGTACAGTACTTCTTTAATGACATGTAGGAAGAGAGGACAATAGAGAGATCTCTCTCCAGGCGGGTGTTTTGCCTGGGGACCGAAGTCCATTGGGATGAAGTTGGAAGTTGTATATATGTCATCTGACTGGAGAAACTTCGTTTGCGCGTTGTAGAACACTTAAGTTGCGCTGTCTGACGCTGGTGGCGCTAGCGAGGTAGCGAGTTGGTTGATACAAGTTGCCGTTAGATGTCGCTAGGTCGCCACACCAGCCCCCCTTTGAGACCGGAGGTTGATGGTGATGACCTGCAGTCTGTGCGTTGAATTGCCGCTTGCAAGTGCCAGTAGGGATGTCTCCAATAGTGTGCAGAGCCGCGTTGGCGAGCGTAGCAGGAGAAGAGGAGTGAGTGGAGTACACAGTGAGTCGTGTACCTGCTCGTGAAGTACTTACTCGTAGTAGGACGCAGTGAGTCGCGTTGTTGAGTGAGAGTAGTGTGCACACTGTAGACACCAGGCATGGAGATATATCAGAATGCTAGTGGTGCACAGTGCGGATTGTCTGGCTTGCTGTGAAACTGCGTCATAGTGCTTGAAGGTCGTCAGGTTGCGTAATTGTCCATTGTCGAGGGTCACCAATGTAGGAAGAGATGTTAATAGAGAGATCTCTCTCCAGGCGGGTGTTATGCCTGGGGACCGAAGTCCATTGGGATGAAGTTGGAAGTTGTATATATGTCATCTGACTGGAGAAACTTCGTTTGCGCGTTGTAGAACACTTAAGTTGCGCTGTCTGACGCTGGTGGCGCTAGCGAGGTAGCGAGTTGGTTGATACAAGTTGCCGTTAGATGTCGCTAGGTCGCCACAGACATTTAAATATAAAAAAGGCCGGCTTGGCTAAAGGGTAATTAGGGCTAAACCGAGTTATGATTTTTGAAAGTAGTGGTTTTCTCCCAAAAAATGTCCTTGACGCATTATGAACATTTAATAAGTTACATTGAATATCTAAGAAGTTAAAAAATCGAAGAGCCAGGCGCGGTATTCTGAGGTAGTGAAAACCATATCGTCTTTGATATTATATATTATCAATACAATAACAGGTCAAAAACGATATGGTTTTTACCGTGTTCAATAGAGACCCAGATATTAATCGGGTCTAAAATTTAACTAGGCAATTTCAAAAGTATTTATTAAAAAAATCGAAAAATAACATTTTGAGGCACGTTGAAATTTCAACAGAGCAAAGCAATGTCGGTAACTAAAAATAATTATCTGGAACGTATTTAAGATAGAATATTTTAATTAAGGGAAACACTCCTTTTATTTTTAGAAATAAGAATTACTGCATTTACAGATTTTAGAAGAATTGCTTTCGACAGGTTTTCGTGGGGTGTCTGGAGGGTCATCGCGTCGGAACGGGAATGAAAGAGAAGTCACCAGGTCAGGGAATGTTTAATGGATAAATCTTAAATTATAAGTAGGTACCTACAAAATATGGCACCTGCGAACAATGCAGATAGAAAACTGAGAATATACGTAGTTAAATTAGATGAGTTAATAGGAATGGTCCAAGTAAAAATGTTATAAAGCTTACAAATAGTGCCTTAGTCGGTCGGAATAAATAAATAAGGGTTATCTTTGGTCTTGTGCTTCACAACAAATACTTCTAAAAAAATAATTAGGTACTTTATAACTGTTATGGCTCGTCTTCACATTGGCACATGATGGGCGATTAAAAAAGTGTCCATCATCGCCGCGATCATGGGTTGATCTCCACACAATCGTGACTGTTCAGTTACGCACTGTCGCCGGTTGGAGATGGACGCCGAAGTGATAGCGGCAGCTCCTATCTATTTGCTTAGTATATATAATCATTATCGGAATGTGCATCAAAAAAAGGGCGTGAAAAATAGATGGAGGAAGAGAAGGTGGTGGATGTTAACTATTCACCATAACAGAACAAGATACAGTGACTAATATTATTGTATAGTCGACCAAGAAACTACTTTACCACTTTTCGACTCCATTTGAAAGGCGTTAAGGTCCAAAAGTGGTAAAGGACGACCTCGACGTCTGCCGTGCGACTGATGATTGGCGATTGTGTGGATACGAGCACAATCATTGGCACGAATTCCTTTGATGTACCGACAATTGTCCGATTATTCCCGATTACAGGCAATGAGGGCCACTCACCGACGATTATGCTCTCTTCACAATCGTGCATGCCTGTATTGGCTCATGACGGCCCAAGGTTGCTACGAGCCATTAGAAGTAGACACACATGGTAACGGATTGAGAGTTCGTCATCAATCATCATCATAATCAGTCTGCGCAGGCGAACGTAAAATTTAAATGAACTCTAATTTAGAATTAAATAACCAGAAACAAAAATACCACATTGGTTTTATTCAACGAGGTATAATACTTACATTAACAAGGTTTGATCATTATCGTTGACCCTATGGGTTGGTACAACGTTGGTAAAATGGAAAATGTGTATTTTATTTTAATTTTTAGGTTTGATTACCGGTTGACAAGCTATTCTTAAAAAATTTGTAAATACAGTTATATTTAATTCTAAAAATAAAGGAGTGTTTCTTCTAATTTTAAAAGGATTGTGACGCTTATATTTTTTTTCATACAAATTTAGCTCCGGGCGATAACGTTTCTCACCCCGAAATCAAGTCAGATTTATTTACACGATTATTAAATATGTTGTATTTATTATAAAAAACTAGGGCTGTATGCTGTACGTTTCTGTTTTATATTTTTTAAATTGGTTTCATTCTAAGAAATATTTTCTTGGAAAGGAAAACTTACAAACATAGTTTTTCACAACATATTCAAAAATCGTAAAAATCGGACTAGGTTGAATGGGAATGAAACGTTATTGCATTTTGTATGGAAATTTTTAGCTTCACAATCACAATCCTATTAAATATTTAGGGTATATTCCCTCCAGGTTCAAGGTTCAATACTCTCCATCACCTGGCAGGTAAAAGCGAAATGATCCGTCGTTTTGAAAACATTTATTTTTAGTTACCAACATTGCTACTTTAAGATTCCAACGTGACTCAAATACATTTTGTCGTTTATAGGGTTCCGTACCAAAATGGTAAAAAAGGAACCCTTATGGTGAGACTGTCTGTATGGTTTTCTCAGCAACTATAAATGCTATCAACTTGAAAGGCATAGTTGTACAACTTGCTTGCCCGCATCTGTTTTCAGAAGAAAAAAAAACTTTTTTTTTAAATAATTGAAAAGGCAGGAATGGGGCTTGAAAAATTAAAGTGGTTTGATAATAACAAATGGGGTGTCATATGAAATAGATTAATCTGCACGAACTATTTTCTTTTAAATTTTCTGTGATGTATTTTTTGATTTATAGCCAAAAATGTACAATAAATGACCGTTCCTTTTATATCCGAAGTTTATTAACCAAAATTATCTGAAAAAATCCTGACGTACAAATAATTACATATATTTTATGGGAAAAATAAAATGAATTGTTCATTGTTTACAGTTTTTGAGAAATGGCAAAAAAAATTTGAACATCTGTATTAAAATGTATGCTAGCCAAAACGGACCTTATGGCATATAAAATAAAGTTCATAAAAAATGAGTATTTTCTTTTGCGGTTACCAAGCATATTATTTTAAATAAGGGACCCTCGGTGCGCGAGCCCGACTCGAACTTGACCGGTTTTTTAATACTTTAGCTATCACCTGGCTTTGGACCCGACTAAATTGTTTAACTCATCATTCAATTTAAATTTAAATGTATAAAAATGCCTCAAAAACTTTTTTTCATTAAAAAAAATCACTTCTTTTAAAAACCATAACTCGGTTTAGCCCCAAGTCTGCTTTCTGCTCTTTGTAATTAAATATCATTAAAAAAGCACTGTCCAAGTTTTCACGGTGCCTCAAACACCTACTCAAAATACTTAACAGCTCTCCTGCTATTGATTGAGGCTTTTGGTGATCTGGTGGATGTTATCGCCGCACTCAGGGACATTTTAGACACAGTAAACTTGTCTCTTTTTCAATATTGTGTACGAAAAATCGTCACTAAAGAACGACTAAATCGAGTTAGTTAGTTAACTCACTTTGAGTGCGACCGTTATTGTAAGAATATATTTTTCACTTCTCATGTTCTTAAAATGTTACTTTTCTCTGCACATCGGGACTAAAGCTCTATAAAATCTCTACGGACTAAAGTATTTTTTTTTAATTTACTTTGGAAACTCCTAAACAGCCAATCACGGTGTTTGTGAATGGAGGATTGTCGCCATTTTCAGTGATTGTGTATAGACAATTTTTAGGGCGTGGAAATAACCTCAAAATGACAGCTGAGCAAAAATATTAAAAATAAACGATTTAATTTCGTGAAACACGATTACTGATTACGAATATAATTGGATTTAATTATAACAAGGATGAATTCATTTTTGTTATTCATAATTCAATTAGTTTTAAAATATTTTTAAAGTTTGAATCTGTTGGCTAAATATGCAAGCATTTAAAGCTTCACTTTACAAGAAACAAAAACCGCGGTTTTTTTTTATTATAATAAATATTGTTATTTTGTTTAAAACGTCGTTTTTTTCCTCGCATTCAAAGTGAAAAGTAGAGTGTTTAACGCGAGACTAAACAAACATAATGACAATCGAACTAAACATCTCGTGTCATTGTAGCTTGTTTTAGACCCTTGTTGAACAATCTACTATTGCAATGTTTATATCATTGGTTTTGTAACTAAAGGTTACAAATTGATTAGTTGGACTACTTGCACTGCATTAATTTGCAGTAGGTACGTGTTCAGACATAGTTAATAAAGTAATGTTATCCTCGTCAGCCCACGTGCTAACCGTGTTTTATTTTGTGTACGTACAATGTAATGAGACTGATTTTACATTTGTATTCGTAGCTACATTAGGTAGTTTACGGACGACATGATATAAAATCATATTTTACAAAATTTGCTAAAAATCTTAAATGAGGTCTCAGATCTTGGCATTTTATCGATCCAAGAAATACCTAGTCAAGATGGTCGTTACTCGCAACTAAATAATGGGTGCAGCAAATATGAACATGATAGTGAATCTTGAAAAGTCGTATCGTAGATAAATTATAACGATAACGATTAAACTCTTACTTAAGAAGCCGTCAGTCTACAATTTGAAACGGGTGGTTTTATATGATTATTAATTACCTGGTGATTTCCAAAAAAAATACTATATAAAACCACGTGCGTCTACAATTTCCGATGAAACCACAATATTCTGCGTTTAAAAAAGAAAACCATTTTGAAGTTAGTTGACTTTTAGTGAAGGTTTCACCGTAATTCGGCCATGCTCAGAAGAGAAAATTTTTGCGTGTCCGGCCCTTATTTATCCCTAAACATGGTCAGAAATAACTGCATATATTTTTCTTATATAGCTTACGGTTTTATCTATACGGTATTCGAAATATATTAGCCCTGTTATTTGGTTATCATACTTATTTTATTTTTCAAAACCTTAATCTCCAATTACCGTAGGCTGTCCGCACGCTATCTTGGTCTTCAAATTTGCTTCTAATTTCAAGTAGGAACGGTTTCTATATGTGCCATTTTAAATCCTGGTAGGCTAAATACTGCCTGTATAATCAGATTTATTTATAATTCACCAGGACCATTCCTTAAAAATATATTATTAAAAAACTGTCTGTCCAGCCCGCACATAATAATTACCATAGCCATTGCTTTTTGAAGGTCTCATCGCCAAATAACAAAATATTTTTTCATTGAAATTGTATGAATCGCGAGCTAAGGGTTGTGGCTCGGTACTCAAACTATGTGAACGTATCAGGTTTGTCGTATTTTGCCACAGTGCAAGTAAGTGTCTAAGTACCGTAACTTTGGTATACAAATCTAAATTTTAAAATCTAATTCCCATACCCCGTTTTTTAAATTTGGTTTTAAAGGGAAATTCGCTGTCGCTTAGTCCAACAAAAGAACTCTAAAACCTTTGTGTCCAACAATTTTGCAGTATTTTTACAACTTAACGTTTTTGTTATATTTAGGAAAATGTGAATTATTCCAAGTACCGTAGTGCTAATTACCGTTGATTTACTAATCACCGTAGTATGAAAATACATTGAAAGACTTTCAATAATTCAATCAATGTTGCAAAATATTGTGCCAATAAAACACAATATGGTATATAAACCAGATTTTCATAACCAATTTATTTTATTTTATATTATATTTAATCAATTTATTTAACAATTCAAACAGGAAGAAAAGGGGCTCTTAAATTAAGACACTTGCGGCTAGTCTGAAAACAAAACACATTTATATGTGTAAATATTACGTTTGACCATCAGATTATTGAAGTTATGTGTTAATGGCGAGTCACCGTATGCCTTTTCAACCAAAGTTAATAGCATCGGCATGGTTAATGCCATACTGTCCATGGATATATCATAATGATGAATGCTTTTATCCTACTGGCATAATAAAATCCATATAAGTTCAGCCTGCCTACGAAGCTAGCGATCCCGGGTTCGATGAACGCGAATATTTGTTTGTCCCTTGATATTTATAATTTATTTATTTATTTATTTTATTAGTTATTGAGTCTTGGATATTTTCTATATATTTAAGTATTTATTTTTCTATATAAGCATGTTTATCGTTGTGTATACCCATTTTTGCCATAAAAAGTTAATTTTAACTATATGTGCATAAGAATTAATAAAAAAAATCGATAGAAATCATTTAGATATTTAAAAAACCATGTTTTTAGTTTTTGATTGAAGTATAAGTTATTAGATATACTTTATTGAGTCAAATGTATTTTCTAATTACCATATCAATCTCAAACAAAAAAAATCTAGTTACCGTTCATATGAAATATTTGATTCTCTATAACTCGAAAACTTCTTTGTATATTTTGATGCCATTTCGACATATTGATTATTTAGCTTCCTGTTGTTCATATTCTTATGTTATTAAGTAAACTAAACGAAAAAAAAAATTGGCTCCGGTAATTAGGCCGAGAACACCCAATCGTGAGAATGGCCGAATTATGTATTGTGCAAGATTCAAAGCCGCCTAATATAGTGATCGAGGAAATTTTAGTTGACTGCACGCTGCTAACATGTTGGACAAATTATTTTTAAGTACCTAGATAAAGGAGCAGATAGAAATCAATAAAAGATGGAGTTAGCTGCGTGTCGAGCAAGACCGAATAAAGTTAGGGGAGTTGCGAGATGGAAAACCTGGTTGAGCCTTAGTGCATCTTGGTGGTCGAGCGCTGCGAAGTCGTCGAATGCACCGGCGTCGAGCACGGTCTGCCGCTCCAACAGGCGCTTCTCCTCCTCGCGCAGGCGCTGCAGGTTCTGCTCCAGCTGCGGGTCCGCTACTAGCGCCCCCTCGTCCAGCTCCATCATCTCTGATGACGAGTCTTCGCTCATCGACGACTTCTTCTGGATTGGCCCTGAAACTGCAGCTCGCACTCAACATTGCTACCATACTAGATCGACAAGCTCTTTTATAAGCGCGATACACCAATAGATCCAAACAGGGAGTCTATTAAAGTACTGTCATTTGTTAGCAATATACTACAAATTTAGTTAAGAAATAAATGAAATATTTGACAATAGTAAATACACATCAGTCTCAAGTCTCAATCTCACGGTCCCAGTTGGGACGAAAACAGCGGTTGCAACATGTACGCTAAACGGTAACCGACCGAACGACCGATGCATACTTTTGATGCCGCGTATTTGTTGGATATAGTAGGGGAGCCCAAGGGGGGATTTCGGGATTTACTCGAGCGCGGCAGATAAACATGAGGGGGCATCCTTGTACCCTGTTGAGTACTTCCAGCATACATATGAGCACTATCCTGATAACCGATCAGAATAGTAAAAAAAACGATAGCTAGAAATTCTTAAGCGCGTCAGATTTAGGTAAGGAAGGTTAAATACATGCAAAAAAATATATTTCAATAAACTGTCGATTTAAGCGTGACTCAAGGGGGAGGGAGGGTCACAAATTTGCAAAAAAAAACCGTGACCTTGACTTTAGCGAGCACGGGCGTTTTATTTTTATTTTGAAGTAAATAATTAGTTTAGTATTCGTTTTTGTTTCCTTAATGTTGCCAGCTATAACTGGTTGCAAATTGTATTGTCATTTCTGATAATCTCGAACGAATGATAACCCATGTTGTTTTCTTTTTACGTTGTTTTGTGTTAATGTTAAGTGTGTCACCGTCTCTTCACCAAGCGGTCCCAACGGAAGACCAGCGCTTGCTTTACGGCTAGCGAATGCTTAGTTTCGCAACAATTTCTCTGTATCTTGTTCTTTTTGTAACTATGTAGTGTGATTTTGTATTGTAGCGAATAAATGTCTCTGTATCTTTTATCTTAATTCAAGGATCCGAGGCCGAAGTATCAGAAATTATCATTAAAGTTGTAGCGGGTGTAGCTGCAGTATAAAGCATATATTCCCCACTCCGCGTCTATCTTTCCCTTTCACTCTTTCTCTATCTCTCACTCTCTCGCACCGTCCTCACACTACTTTCCGTTGCCATGACGCCATCTCACAGCTGATCATAGACGAGTACGTGGCATTATGTTGATCGCTACTTCACACCTTCCATCAAGATAATGAGCACATTCTTCGAGGTAGTGTGGATGACAAGGATTTCTACATCTCCGGCCCACAGCAAACAAGAACTGCAGGATTTGCGAAAGATTTGAAAAACTCAAAGAAGCTCTCGTCAAGTTTTTTATCTACATTGGGCTGATCAGGAAATAGGTACGATTATCGGTAACAAAACAATATATCTGAGCCATGATTTGTGTTATGTATATTCAGTTACCGAAGATAAAGTAACACGAACCATCGATCATGAATTGTCGTGTCCTGATCATGAAAAAGTGAATACAAAAGCGGTATTTCTTGCATGTCAGCTAAAAGAAAATACCACTGTTGCAATCAGAACTTCTGATACCGATATTGTAGTTATCATCTTAGCTAATATGGAACCTCTTCAAGCATCGGTGAAAGTATGGATGGATCTTGGAATAAGTAATGCACGATATATCGATATTTCCGCTCTCTCTGTCAAACTTGGCCCTATAGTTTCACTAGCGCTACCAGCTCTTCATGCACTAACAGGTGTGATTTCAACACGGCACTTTATCGACGAGGCAAGAAAAACCCTCTGGAAATTCTTTTGAAATCCGACATTTTTCAAAAGATATTTGCAGTTTTAGGATCAGAAGATTTTAATGTTGATGAATCTTTTGACGCCATAAAATCTTTTGTCTGCCACTTACATGGCTTAAAAAAATGCAGATGTCAACCGAGCTAGCATTGAAATCTTCAATAAAACACAAGGTCTCAGATACATCACAGCCCTTCTCGTTGAATGTGCGTAATTACGATGCTTGTTACTTGCCACCATGCCAATCAAAGTTGCTGCAACACTTATTAGGAACAAGATACATTGCATGCTTGTAGAGGAATGCACACAAACGAAACATCATTGACATGTCACCAACCGATTACGGATGGACAAATGTACTGTACTGACCTTATCTTGAGCCAAGTCTGAAATTAACGTTAAAACCTTTTTTAGAATTTTTGAAATTAAGGTAGGTGTCAGAGGGAACGGTCATGGAGGACGTGAGAATGGGATGGATGATAATATTTCGATTTGGGGGTTATACATAGAATCCGAGGGAAAAAGGAAGGATAGAATGGTTGGTTGATGGTTGGTTGGTGGTGCCCTTTTCTTCTTCATTCTTTGTTCTCCGTTGATGTGGATTACGTTTATGCGAAAATGACCGTATGACGACGTCTGCACCCAGCAAACATTTTAAGTTTTTTTTCCTAGGCTGAAGAATATATTACTAATTTAAGTAAAAATTACGTCATACGCACCAATTATTTTCACTTATTCTACTTTGTTACTCCCGAGTCAAAAATCGGGATACTAAAACGTAAATTTGACTTCATCAATACACCATAAAGTAGTCGACTTAACGGTTGAGAATATGCGAAATATTAGGTAGAAATACTTTGAAATCCGACTAACAGGTCATAATATATAGTTTTATGTGTGTATTAGATGTATTTGCGACTTAATTATTTCTTGTACTGGGGACCTTTAAGTCGTCGATTTACGTCACTTTTGCTACAAATTTTTGAGTAAATATTACTTTCAATCGATACTAAATTGAGACCATAAAGTTAAAAACACTTATAAGTTATTAACAATACCATAAGGTTGTGTTCTGATAACCTAATAGTCAAACTAACAAAAAAATTAACTAATAAGCATATACTAATAAGTCGCAAGTCGAAGGGGGCGACTTCAGGTTAAGTGTTGTTTTAGTCACGAGTAAGTCATACTTCGCTACCAAAGGCCAAAGAAAAAAAAATACAGACATGTAAGCAGTTACTATAGGAAGAAAACTTTACGAAGAAAACTCAAATGAAAATTGAAATGAAAAATTAAAAGAAGGGCAACAGTCTGAATTCTACATCTAGTTTTCGTGAAAATACAACATTGAGTCAATTTACTGATACAGACCAGTAAGGATCGTGATTTCATGCCTTCGAATGACTTCTTCGTAATGATGAATTAAAAAATAAAATAAAATGGAAATGAAGACTCGGCTAATATGAAATCAATAAAAGTTATGGAAGACTTAAAAAAATGGACGGTACAACATAAACGTACCTCCCCATCTCTAAACGAATTGTTAGTTCTATTGGATAAATAGAAAAGTAGCTGCATAAAATGTACAGTTGAATGACTTTGACAAAAAAAACAAAAAGCCGCCTTCAAAAACGCAAAAAATACTTCTTTTAAAATGGTAGATAAATAGGTAATTCGTAGGTGGGTCGCGGACTTCAGTAACTCCCATTTTAAACGAGTAGTCTTTGCGTTTTTGAAAGTGGTTTTTTTTAACATTTATTTTATTTTATACTTTTAGTGATAAGCTGTTAAGTGGTCCCATTTCTTAGGTGATATGAAACTTTAAGGCATTTCAAGCTTTCCGCAAGCAACGCAGCGGGAAAATCATAGTCATATTTAACCTATTAAATGTTCTTCGGTTTATTTGCTTAACTATCTTAATCGAGATATCTTATCGCCATCGTCACCCCTGAAATAGGTACTTACCGTTAAGGAGTTTCGGTGGCCATCTGTGGTCTTCATCATCAGTTCCACTTCACCAAATGATACTTTCAGAATAAAGACTTATTACTAAAGTAGTAAAATCGCTATATGTATGCCTATAATATTTGAGGAGTCCCCTCATTTCCTCATGGATCCCGTCATCAGATTCAGATTTGGACCACTTCGGAAGTAAACTCTATCAAAACAAAAAAGAATTTTTGAAATCGGTTTACAATTGACGGAGAAATCGGTGAACATACATAAAAAAATATACAGTGAAACAGAGAACCTCCTCCTTTTTTGAAGTCGGTTAAAAAAGGAAGACACATGAGCTATTCAATGTTGCAATGTCCTCGCAGAACAGATATCAGTTTTCTTTTAAATTTGATGAAGATGACCATGTGGAAGGATTGTTGAACCTCTGCGCGGATTGTTTAATCTTTAAACACAACAAGAACACACCTCGTTCGACCACTGTCAATCTAATTCTGAATGCGATCGCGGTCACATCGCCCTATTATTTACCTATTGGTCGCTGATGCAACTTTAAACAGTTTCTCTACACCATTAGGTCGCAGAAATATATCTGTTTAACCTAAAATTGACTTAATTACTAATAGGTCGTATTTTTAGGTAAAATGTAACCTTTTAGTCGAGCCGACATTTTGTTTGGTTATAATTAAGACGCGTTTTTTCAAATTGCATAATTTAAGTATGTTGTAATATCATGAATAATAAAACACCTAACGGTACTTCTATTATCTTACATAGAAAATAAAAATGTATATTCAAGTTAATATATTCACATACACTAAGGCAAAATTATAAAACTTATTAACAGAGGTCGGAATAGGTAGTGCTTATTAACCTAAACTTGTTGCATCTTCATTCAATAACGTATTCCCATCTCACTCGCGCATGAATGAACATGAGTCAAGTTTAGGTTAATAAGCACTACCTATTCCGACCTCTGCTTATTAAGTATTTACAAGCGATATACCTTTAATTTACTAAAAAACTAAAAGCTACTCTTGAATATTTCAAAAGCCCATTAGTAGTTTTGAATGTAAACCTAACATGATGCAATAAACAATTTTCAGCGCACTAGATTTCATCGTATGAGTATGCGTGATCGACTTGAATTATTTTACATAAGGGAGTGGCCGCCATTATCATTGCAGAACTTTACATTGGTTTTTAGTTAGACATTTCATTTCTGAGCGAACAGAAAATGTATCCGTAATATATGTCTCTTTTTCGCTTCAACACATCTCATAAAAAAAAAAACTTTGCCGAGTAATTAAATGGTAAAAAAATACGTAGAGATTATGTTAAAACTTGGTAACGATTACCAAATTAATACATTGCAACTACACGACACGTCGTGACGACGTCGAATCCACCTCGAAAAAATTACCTATATGTTGACCTACCTAATGGTCGTAGTTTCTAAAATTACGTGGAATCGACGTAGCCGGCACGAGCTTTGTTTCCCCATTTTGGCTGATTCTACGTTTCTCTGATTCTCTACGTCGATTCGAGGTAACTCATTTTGGTCACCGTGAAATTTGCGACCTACATATTACGAGTATAATAGGTGCTTTTATCGCAATTTTTACCTAAAATGTCTGCTTGACACCGAGGGCAGTAGGGGGCGATCGTGTATGTTTCCCGACGAGTCTTACGAGTTAGCCGCGAAATTCGTTGTTAAACTGTGTGTGTTGAATGTTACTCTAATTCTTTCATATTAAGTAGTTTATTTTATTTGCTGTTTTTTTTGTCAGTGTTATTATCTTATTTTATCTACTGTTGTTTGTTACTGTCATGTTTGTATTTTTTTTCTTTTTCTTTATCTACTGCTCTAACGTCCTAGATAAAGGGCCCCACTGAAAATCAGCGTCGTGGCTTGCCTCGGCATAGAACTGAATGGGTCCCTTATTGATGCAACGTACGGTACAGATGAAAAATGTTTTCGTTTCAATTCTATGTTATTGTAAACCGTGAGGTTTATTTTCTTTCATTCTTTCTTTCTTTCTTAGTGCTGAATAAATGACGGAAAGTGATGGTGGTTGGACGAGTTGTGTGTGTGGTGATGTGTGGACGGTAATGTGAATATTCTGTTGGTGTGTTAAGTTTGTTATGTTCACAGCGAATGAAGAGCGGGCACAAGAGTGCTGGCGGAACGGTGCCTGGTACGAGAGCGTCTGACGTTGCGTGGAAGGAGTGTGACAGCAGGAATGAAAGTCCTATTTAAAGATGAGTAATTGTGATTTGTTGCTTAAAGTGTTAGTAAGAGGAAAGAGGTAGAGGTAGTGTAAAAATACCACGGAGCCTTGTTCTAATATTTACTTTATTGTGACCCTTGCGGTAGCTGGGTCCGTGTCCGCGCTAGGTCCGCGAGGGGTGTCACCGCTAATGGTAGGCGCTGGGAGCTTAGGAACAGCGAGAGCAGGCGCGACCAGTCAGAAGAGCTTTCCCAAGCTACGAAGCTAAGTTATAGTTGTGGTTTGAGGTTGACAAACCAATAATGGTCTGCCATGTTATCACTTAGATAGGATCCCTATATATGCAAGCATTTAAACTAGATTCTGGTTCAGAATGGGTGTCAATTGACGTCATTCAAATCTAAAAATCATTCCTATAAATTTACATTAGTAAGGAACACTCATTCTGAACTGGAAGGTGGTATTTAGCTAGTCATGTCGATAGCTAATTTACAATCCTTTCTAGATTTAATTATATTTCAACTATTAATCTAAACTTCAAATATCTTCAACCTCGCCATGAAGGGGGAATAACAAATTTATATAGTAAGAGTAAACCCAAACTTTAATTTTGAGTGTAAATAATGAGTCACGGAATTATTAATGATCGAATAGGGCCGCGGAGTAAATAACGTAATAAGTTCCTAAAATTGTCCAAATGTTAAAAAACGCTATTAGAGTAATTTTAACAACAAATCAAATCAAATTAATATAAATTAAATAAGCCGCGAAATAGGTAAAATAAAAGGTTTCCAAAAGTGCCCAAAATTGCCCAAATGTTAAAAATTATAATAAAGTAGGTTGTGCAACAGGTCTGCTCAATATAAGACAAAATAACCATTATTGTCATTGGGAATTCCAAAGAGAATAAATGCGCGCGACTTATTATGATCTCGTGAACTACTTATAGGGTCATATCAGTGGTTTCTTTGGTAAGGCTTCACATTCACCAAGTGTGATGTATCTTTTCTAAATTCCTCTCATGATCTTGGCTTAACTTGATTGAACATTATTTGGTCTTTACTTTGGGGTTTTATTAAGACGCATCCCTGTACAATTGCCATTCAACTTATCTATCTTATCTAGAGAACCTTTGTGTCAATCTAATTTATTCTTACGGAGAGGGCAATTCTACTACACTTCCTATACGGGACGAAGGAGGTTTATTGTCATGCTGAAAGTTATCCGCGGGTCACAGACGTCGATAACATTAAGATGTTATCGACATCTGTGACCCGACAATAAATGCCTTGGTCTATGAATTGCTAGCAGTTAAACTGGACAAAGCACCCTTTCAGATTCTACACGTTGTGATGGTGTGTAGTAATGTCGGTGGGTCTTTGTCTAAAGGTTCTTGAGGATATAACACTTTTGTGAGCGTGGTTGTCCGGGGTCGGTGTCGCCTCTGGTCTTAAGATGCCTGGGATTTTATGATCCCTTGTCTGGTAAGGATGCCTGCGAGTTTAGCTCGGCAACTGCTTTCTACTCCCGGCTCTCATGTCAGTTTGTAGGGACTCGACTAAGCGAAGCGTAATGCTGAGCGTGTGACACCGAAGGTCCTGACAGGGCGCTAGGGGGAGAGAGTGTTCAAAGTCTGAGTTTGCAATTTGCACTATGTCACACCGGATGACAAAATGACACATACGCTATATCAAGGATTGCCTTGGTACAGGGAGGGGTAACATGAGTTTAGAACAGTCACTCCGCATAAATTGATAAGAGTTAGGGAAAACCTGTCCTTGGAGTGACTGCTTTATTTGCAGGCCCTCTAGTCCTCTGTGCACGATTACAACAACAGACTGGACAAATCGACTTAATGAAGCGATCCCCAGACTGTTTAAGGACAGGCCGGCAGAGGGTATCCCGTCTGGAGTCGCGCCCATGTGTAAGTGCGGGGCGGGGCCCTACCTTCACCGGAACCTATACTATAGTCTAATTACAACAGCCTAAGCAAAGAACATCTGATTGAGCTTTATTGATTAATAATCCGATTAGGAATCCCTATTCTCAAATATCCCTTATATTAGCTGAATCTAATGTCCTTTCTAATTCGCCTGAGCGGCCTAGGTACTGCAAAATAAAAACACAATTAAGGGTCAAATAATTCCACTAGACGAATGATGAATGATAATGACGATTGATCAAGTCATTTGATCAGGCCACTTAAAGTTATAAAAAAATATTTCTTTTAAATTTTTATAATACCTACCCCTCAGGGTCAGTACAGTACCTCAATGAAAAATTGGAAATGACCTGGTTCATTGGAAATCAATTACCAGAAGCGTATGAAGATGTTGTCATTACGCCTGATATTCTAAGCGATACTCCAGATTCAGGTATACTTTCTTTTCAATACTTTGATAAAACACTTTTCATGAAGTACCTAAATAAAATAATGTTAACGATTTCTTGTTACAGATATACCAGCTGAAGATGAAATTGATGACCAAATAGAATCAGACTTTTACAGGGTGACAATAATTCCACGGATGAAGATGAAGATTAAAAATATAATTATATATGAAACATTTTTTTTGAACTATTTTTTCAGAAAATATATATGAAAATTAAAAGAAATAATTTTTTTTACTTGCATGCTTATTTCCGTGCATTTTTTATACATTCATTGATTTATTAAAAAAAACCGTCTGATTATGAAAACCCCTCCAAATAATCGGCTCAGGATGACTTCGGCCATAGTTCCATTTCGTCACCTTCTTAAGTCGTTCTCATTCGCATATGGTCTACTGTTTCGATTCGCCAGCATTCCTATATCGTCACTTCCCTATCTCGTCCGCTTTCTTAAGTGGGCCACAGTACCAACTCGTTTACATTCGTAATTAGACTACAGTGCCAATTCGTCAACATCCCTTATTAGTCTACAATGTCAACTCGTCAACATTCTTATTTAGACCACAGTGCCAACTCGTCAACTATATAGTAAACATATTGAACACCCAGACTCGAGTACAAATATGCGGACGAGTTGACACTGAGGTCGATACAGGAATGCGGACGAGTTAGCACTGCTGACCAAGGAGTACTGAGGTCGATAAAAGAAAGTGGACGAGTTGGCACTGTGGTCAAAATAGGAATGTAGACAAAATGGGGTATTGACGATATCAGAAAGTGGACGAGTTAGGAAGGTGACGATTTAGGAATTACATGCTGACGACATGGCATTGTGGACGAGTTAAGAAGGTGACGAAATAGGACTGTGGACAAAGTCGCCCTGAGCCAAATAATCGTCAGATTATGGGTCAGCACATCTTAGACATCGAGCTACACCGTCTGTATAAAAACCTGACGCGCTAGTTTTTCAACATTTCGATTTGTTTAGCATTTTCGAAAAGCCGCCACGACCTTGCGTCACGTTCGAATCGTTAGTCTTTACAATGGGAGGTTCTTTCGGGTTCACTTAACATCTCTTCTGAAAATCTGACGCGCTTAAATGTTTTTTTTCTATTTTCAACCCTTCCGTATGGCCACCCCCATCGTGCAAACCGGCAGATTAACATACCCCCGTTATGAGAGAGAGACACGTGGGATTTATACACTATCAATATCTGGCGCGCCTGAGTATTTTACCTGACTACGGCGAAGCAAAAAGGAGGGTATGCATCTCTTATAATGTTTTTATTAAGTTTATTAAGTTTCCGAAAACCTTGCTACCATCGAATTTTACTTCTTTGAAATCGTTTTGTATATTTTTTTAATATCACCGAAACTTTTAAATGTATGTCGATCAGCTGTACTTTTAGGACACCGATTTTTTATTGCCGGAGGTTTTATTTTGTTAGTATTTAATACTAAAGCACATTTGATATAATATTATCATGACCATTTGAATTCACTATGGATTTAAAGCGTATAAGGCTTAATACTCAACCTGAGTAGGTGTTGGCCGGTAGGACCCGCCAGAACTCTCACTTCGAGGGTCCCCTCCCGAACTTCAGACTCCGCGTTTGGCAGAAACACTAAGTACCACTTGAATATTGAGTATCCTAATTCGGTTTTGCAACAGATTTTGATGCGGTTTTTTTTAATAGATAGAATGATTCAAGAGGAAGGTTTATATGTATAATACATGCATAATATCGTAGAGAAACATTGATAATTTAAGAGGTTTCTAATGTGATGTCGTAAATAAACTCATTTTTTGCGCTTACATTGCAAACCCTGGCTTTAGCTTAAGAGATATATCAAAATAATGCACTGAAGAATTGTAGTTATTTAAAAAACCTAAAGAAAAGTCGACGATGGCATATGTCTATCTCCTAAGGTTGACTCACAGTAACCATTTTTATCTTTAAAATTCTATTAAAAAATATTAGGATTGCGAAGCTATTTTCTCCAATTTAGTAATTTTTCTTATCCAGATAAATACGTTACTTACCTTGGGCATTTAATGTAGATTAAAATTGTTCTTTACACTATATTATTTAAACAAATACTTTAGAAGATATGGCAGATTCAAAATTACGCGCAACCTAATGCTGTATTATCGAAACAGTTTATCGAGTTTAGGTTTTGATTAAAAGTTATTTTTATGTTGTTTTTAATATTTTTTAATACAAAGTATATATAGTTAGGTTAATAAATTAATGACGATATTTGGTGAATAAAATAAGTTTTTTTCCCTAAGAGTTTTTTTTAAATATTAGGTTATCAACGAGAGGTGTGTTTATTATTTAATTTTGTGGATTTAAGGGATAAAATTCCATTTTTCTTATTTTAAGATTGTGTTGTAAATATTCAGAATACATATGTAAGTACCTACATATTTCCTTCCTATTTGGTTATCAATGAGAAAGTGTGTTGATTAGTTAATATTTTTTTTTTCTTATTCTAAGGTTGTTTGTGTTATAAATATTTCGAATATAGGTACTTACGTATTTCCTGATGTAAATTTAAAAATAAATGTTAACTTTTACGCTTTTAGCATATTACCTTAGCCTGCCTGGTATTAGTTTAGTATTTGTCCCATCAATGAAGCCGGTAGTTAATTTTGTGGATTTGGGTTAATAGGTATTGTTTTTTTTAAGGAGAAACCTCAAAATGAATTACCTATGACGCGAAGAAGTCGTTCTAATATAGATCGTAGAATTAGGGATAATAATAGAAACAATTAACGTCTTATTGATGAATTCAAAGAAGAAAGGGAATTCAGGCTGTGTAATAGAAGAGAAAGTAATTCTTTGCGAAGAAACAGGGAATCGTCCATTGTACGCGACGTACGTCTTATAGTTGATAGGGATAGACATAGATCTTAGCGAGCCAGGGAATCTTCTACTGAACGTGACGTTCGGCGTATAGGCGAGAGGGATAGATATAGATCTCAGAGAGCCAGAGAATCTTCTACTGAACATAGGCCCAAAAGTACTTCTAATTTATGGCCAAATAAAGTGAATTCTGCAAACCTCTATGCAAATCCACCTATCTAAAAATATTTCACCATTTGAAAAGTATATCATTCCAGATGAACTTGGGTTATTTCTACTTATATTATAACCGAAGCGAGGCGAGCGCGGGTCGCTAGTATTTAATATAAGGAATGCAATAAAATCAAAGTTTATTGGTTCATATTTTTGTATGGATGTATCCTGGCCACACCAAATTTTGATATATTGAATGTCAATGGAACTTGCTGAAAAGTGTTTTTTATTTTGAACGGTCGAAACTGTACGTTATCGTCCAGTAATCTATTTAAAATGTCGGTTTTCTTTACATAAAATATATTTTCTCAATTAGTTCTTGTTCCGCTCTCTTTATTATTGAAAACAAGCGAAAAAGTACGCGACGCCCGGCTTATTTGAAAGATTTAACATCGACTCTCGACATGAGAGTTGGTTTAACCTTTTTTGATGATTTCTCTTTAACCAATTTTATCTATGAAAATTGAGAACTTCTGGGACACCCTTTAGTATTAAAATGGTCAGGATTAGCCCTCGAATACAATGTTATATCGATGAAATAAAAGTATTAGACAAATAATATCAGTCATTAACTTTGTGTTTTGGTCTCCTATTTGAAGCTAATGTGTAGAAAATGTCTTGAATTGAATAGAAGGAGAAACCAAATTAGTCTGAATGAAGTATTAGAACTGAGTATACTCGTAATATGAAACGTTATCTATGAATGGAAATTCAATAAAGTGTGTGTCGGTAAAAGAAGCAATTCTATGTTCTTTTTCGTGGCGAATTATACAGGCCTGCATGAATCCTGCTGTTCGGTCCTGTCGATTTTTAAACAGATTTTTACCTATGGAATCAGAATAAATCAATCGAAATAAGTAAAGTAGTATGTAATTCTACGAACATGTATACTCGTATCTCTGTGTTACTCTTAATCAGACTTATAAAAAATCATGTTAGGTTTCGAAGTCGCTACCTACTAGAAGTAGGTAAAGAGATGTTAGCACATCTGAAATACCGCATTCTTCTGGACTCAATGTCTGGCTTGGTGCCATCTCGAGGCGGACAGCATTCTGGCGGAGTTAAAATGTAATTGTGGCGTAAATCTCACACAAACTGTTTAGACCTTATTAAAGTTGAAAAATTAATGAACTTTATAACGCCTTCATTTACCTCTAGAAACACTGATCAGATTAGTAACTGCTAAATAGTTGATTATTTTTTAGAGAAAGGGCTAAGTAATGTAAACAACCGAACTATAAAATGTACTGACGAGTAGGTATAGGTATAAATTAAGTAAATAAAGGATAGCAACAAAAAAATAAGTATGCTAAGCTGCCTATTTATGGCATAAATATGTATATGAAAATACGCAGATATTTGTAAAATGTGCAAATAAATAGTTCTACTTACCCTCTCAGAGACTAAAAATATGGGCCGATTTCCACAAATAATTGAACAGGACCATGTTTTTGCCACTGTAAAACGACTAACGAGCACAAAATCTAAACACGGCGAACCATCAAAACGGGTATCAAGCGTTGTCTAAAGAGGCAAGCAAGGGCAAGCGCAGCCACGAGCGGACACGTCGCCCGCGGCCGCTGGCACTGACACTTCCCGCACACTGTACTCACCCGCGCACCAAACAAAACCCAATGCTTAATACATACACCAAACAAACATTTCTTAGTATTAAAACAAATAAGTGCGCGTCGTATATTTTTGATAAATTGTTACTTACTTATCCTATTAACGCGTAAGCAAACTTAATAAAATGCAAAACTGAATAATCCTAAGCAACTGAAAATAATCCGATTATTTAAAAATTGAGCAATTAGTTAGCAATAATTTCACAATTTTATTTTATTTATTTTATAGTAAATATATGTTTTTTGTCAGATTGGGTCGAACTGCTGGCGAAGAAGATGCAGGGTATATTTTATTTTTTGCGTAATTTTGTTACTATTTTACGTATTTGGAAAAAAGCAGGGTTTTTGGTGGATAAAATAACACGAATGAAAAATAGCCGTTGATTTTGATATTATGATGTAAACACAGGGATAATCAAAGTAGCCCCATTTTAAGAATTGAGATTTTCAGCTGCATTATTATTTTTTCCTACTAAGTCGTCTACCGTAGTCTGCCTCTAGCTGCTTTAAGTTACTCCAAATGAGTAGTCGCCAATACAATATTTTTAATAATTTATTTTACGATTAAATGCGGGAGTTACAGAAGATTTCTTTTTAAAATTAATCAATCTAACCCCATTTTAAGTACGTATTTCCGAAACATATGGAACCTTAAGTAATTAAAAAGGCATATTATTATGTTTTAAGTAGGTATATTATGTACCTTTATGATTTGAATTTTTTTCGTATATTTTTTAAAGAATACACAAGTCATAATCTACAGGTGTACCTAACATCGGTCGAGGATCAAACAATGCTGGTCGATGGTAGACACCGAGCCTATCGATTTCACCCCATGAATTTGCGATTTTCTACTGTTCGAAAGTTGAGATTTTGGTAAATTTTATAAATAACTAAAAATTATTACCTAATGGCGCAAAAAAATCTAAACAGTGAGGTCTACGGCTGTGATTTTTGCTTTGTAGGCCGTCCAATTTTCGGGCTTCAATATCCAATCAACCTTGCGGTCAAAAATGATCAATCTCCGTAAATCCAATTGAATTTATGTATAATCAATAAAGTTTACTTTTTGTACAAAAAGTTCGCTTAATAACGATAAATATTTTATAAAAGTACACTGAGTGAGAAATGAACGATGAACTTTTAGGTGAAAACCGGCACTTAAAATTAAAAAGAAATATCTGTCAAGCAATTATATCAAAAGAAGTTTGTAATTTGTACTTAGGTATTTTAAAGGCCATAAGTGGTTACCAGCGCCCTTTTTACTTAATATTGAGTAGTTTCCAAAACTTCGTTTACAGAAAATGTCTTTTTGTTTAGCGATAGGTTTTAACGGTTTTAACATGTTTTTTTATTTTTGATTTTAACTTCATGCTCGATGAGCCATTTTTATTAACGGGGGCAGATCTATTGGCTCGTTGGCTTATAATTATAATAAACTGTTATTTGTAGATATTTATTGGTAATTATTAATTTCAGTTATTTTAGCATTTATTTTTGTGTGCACTGAACGAGGCGCGCGTGCAGCCGGCGCAGAACGCGCAGGACCCGTCCTACGGGTTCACATAGATTGTTGCTTTATACGTCGATAATTAAACGGGTTTACTAGTAATTAACATCACAATCACTTTAAGTTATATATAACAAAAAATAACATTGTTTACTATTATTTTCAAAGTTGTACATCTTATTTCTACTATTTACAAATTTCAAAATAGTACTTTTGTTCTTATTGGTTAATATCACAACGATCGTCCCTGTCGATAAAATGTCCTTTTTAAACATTGAATAGCACAACACCACCACACAATCAATAGCTACAGCGTATGTCTTCCGTGTCATCTTCTTTTGCACCTGGAATTACCGAAAATAAAAATAAACGATAATAAACGTGAAAGCATAACATGCAGTTGAAATAAAGGTGACTTAAACTGCTCATGCGGGACATTTGACCAAAAAAACTTGTAACGTAATGGAAACAAAACAATGACATTAAAATATTATTAAAAATATGAATTCTTATACACAACGCACAACGCGAGTTCTTATACACAAATACTCTAAGAGTTATTTGCACCTACAGTACCTATTGGATAGATACATTTTGGGGATTATAAGTATTGCTCCGAAATATTACCAAAATTACACTTTGGTAATATTGTAACTTGTATTATCTTGCACGGCTACCTATCTTATATTGTACAGATGGATCTCTCGGATACACTTTGACTGTGTAGAATCTTTTGTATAATTACCCCTCTTACCCAGTCAGCTGTTGAAATGTGGAAGTTTCCTCACGATGTTTTCAATAACGTACTTGTAAGAGTATCGGGTAATGTACTTAAGTAAGAAAAACTCATTGATACATGGTAATCTCAGGTGTTCGAACTCGGTACCTTAAGATCATGAGTCGACACCCAGAGCCACCGAAGCTCTCCTACATTTGTATTAGGTACCTACTTAGTATGAGTTGTAGTGGTTTCTATTACTGTAAAGGCTGTAGTAACCGTAATCATACTTTGTTTTCCTTACTATTCATTAAAAAGCAGATCGGAAGTAGGTATCTGATAAGATTTCACCTGAGCAAATCACAGGATGAATACGTATAATAAGCTACTTACTTAAGTAAGGCTCCCCCATGGTTCCCGGTAGGTACGGGCAGCTGGTGACGTGATTGAAGTTCTGGGACTGCATCTCCTCCTGGTCGGTCTCACGGTGGTAGAAGTAGTTGAAGTTGGACACGATGACCGGCACCGGTAGCGCGATCGTGAGTACACCGGCGATTGCACAAAGGGATCCGACAATTTTCCCCCAAACTCCAACAGGCCTAGTAATAAAATACATATTCATCAATTTAACTAGAAATTCGAATATTATAACACCAAGTTCTACTAATGATTAAAACCTCTAAGATGTAATGAGAACGCCATGACGATGAACATGCGTTAATTATTTCATACTTACCCATTTAATATGTGATATCCGGACAACGACAGTCGTGGTTAAGTTGGTAACAGGACATTGATACTAAATTAACTTGCACGAAAACAACTACATATGTGACTATGACACCCAAAAACGTCGCTATACCAAGAAAGGTAAATCGTTAAATTTACAATAATGTTGGAAGACCATTCGCATAGCAAAATGAGAATAAAAGCGATAACAATTTCGTCCTTCACCGTTCACACTCGCTAGTTAGTTTAACTATTCTTGAAAGGATGCATTGCAATGTTTATCGCGTTGCATTTTTGGGTTTATCGCCAGCGCATACATTTAACAGAAGGTGAAAAACTGTTATTATAAATGTATTGCCTATTTTACTTCCATTACTACATAACAACGGGTTCTTGTTGAAAATTATTAAAATAGGTAATACACCTTAACAAGTATTGCACTTTCATTAAACGTAGAAGGTCAAGTTGAACTGAAATTAAAAACGCACAATAGCCTACTGTGAACAAGTATTACTAGGTACTACATCGACACTAACATGAAATCACATTCCTAACAGTTTGCGATCATGCAGTAATCCTACTGTCACTGAAAATGAAACACTGACTCTCTATCGAAAATGGTGTAAAAGCTATGTTCTCAATGATGGAAAGCCAATGTCAAAACAAGCGATGATAAATCTGAACACCAATTTTACCTAGTAGCTTTATAATGTAAAATTTACCAATTTTCTTAAGATTATAAAATAAGGAACACTGTTGTAGGGCATTCCAAATAAAGGAGAAAAAGACAAATATTCTCTATAAAGATGTATTGGGTGAACAAGCAAAATAATTTCAATGCTGCCCTAAATGAAGGTTAAATTCACAAACGTGCATTCAAGACACAAATGATCACCATTTTCGATGAGCTAAATCACAACATTGAATTACACGGGGTACGTAAACATTTATTTTTTAGCAAAAGCGTTACAAAGGAGCATACATTCGATCGTGGACTGGAAGTCTTACGTACACAAATATTTGTTTCACTTCAACTCGTTCGACTCGATTATGTCAACTTTGAAGTATCCTTCTTACTTCAATATTTTTTTAATTTACACGAGAGTTGAAGTGTCTACAATAAAAGCTGATCCACTCATAAATACGCTTTTGGAAGGGCGATTGTCACACCGACGACAGCACATATTATGGATCTTCGGCACACGCAAACGTATTTCGTAGGGCGTTATTAAAAACGTAGGTATGGTAGGCATGAGAAATTTTACAACATAAGCGCTTCCACGTAAAATTGTAGGAGTTCAGGAAGAGATTGATGACAAATAGAAGACCGCCGTAAAATAATAACAAGACAGAAATTTGACCGTGCAATAAATAGTCGTAATAATAGGGTGGATATAGTAAAGTGATCGGTTAAGTTCTAAGCGAACCGACAATCAAATCAAAGTGAAGCATAGTTACAAATGACGCGGCTAAAGAAATTCACAACCGTGTTAAACGTCAATATAGGGTTGTAGGATAAAATGAAATGACGAGAAGGCATGGATGAAACATAGGTGATGTCGCTGTATCATACGTCATATCTCCGTATCCTACGGTCGTCATTGTCACGACCGCCCACCAAAACGCATCAGGTATGGATTTGAAGAAGCTGTTCTCACTTCCGGCCTCAGCGAAGTACACCGCAGATGAAAACAGCACCACACCTTTAAGAACAAGCACACACCAACGGCGAATACAGTGCGACATACAGGCCAGGGGACGCTTGCGAGCGGACGGGGGCAGGGTGGTGCGCGACGCGGGTTACCTCATGTCTCCATAGCCGACGGTGGTCATCGTTATAACTGCCCACCAGAAGGCATCGGGTATGGACGAAAAATTAGTATCGGGGCACTCTTTATCAGCAAAGAAAACGGCGCTGGAGAACACGACCACCCCTGCGAACACAAAGTATGTTGTGTACGCAAACCGCGGCGAGCCCGCGTCGCGCCGCCTCGTCACCGCCCGGCGTCGAGCGCGCGCCACTCCGGGTCTCAGCATCGGCTCTCCACCGCTCTTTAATACCCTTGTAAAACTCGACTTTCTTGGTTATTAAATATAACTTAGGAACATTATGATCAATTTCAATACATTATACTTATATTTACTTAATAGTAAAGTTAACTTGTTATTACCGTAAAAGTAAAAAAAAATAAGGTTGTAACACTTACCGATAAATAGGAAAAATATCAAAAGTCCAAGCTCGCGCATTGATGCTTTCAATGTCCGTCCCAAGATTTGCAACCCTTTGGAGTGACGAGATAATTTAAAAATTCTGAAGACTCGTACAAGGCGAATGACGCGAAGTATGGCGAGACTCATGGCTTGATTGGTTGATTTATCCTGCGGGGATACTGGTGCTCGAGGGAGATTCAGCGTGTCCTCTTCTTCGGCGACAACAGTAGCCAAAGTTATGAAGTACGGAATGATGGCTATTATATCTATTATATTCATCACATCTCTAAAGAAATTAAACTTGTTCGGACAGGCCAAAAACCGCACTATCAGTTCAAATGTAAACCAGATTATACATAGTGTCTCAATGAGGAAAAATGGGTCTGTGATATCAGGCACCTCATCCTCCTCTATCTTCGTGCCGTTGGTAGTTGTGTTAAAGACTTTGTAATGTTTGAACTCTGGGAGCGTTTCTAAACAGAAGATGACAATAGAGAGGAGGATGACGAACACGGAGATAATGGCTACCACTCGGGCAGCTTGGGAGCTCTCAGGGTATTCAAACAGAAGCCAAATCTTGCGCTGCCGTTCGTTGGAAGGGAGAGGCTTTTCTTCTTCTTTTATGAAACCTTCATCCTCACTGTAATCAATGTTATATTTGTTCTTTGAAATACTGCTAAGTATTATATAGTAAAAAGTACTCACCAAAATCGTAAATAGATAGGTATCTAATTCTATAAAACCAAAACAGGCAATTTGCAAAATGTCTACACCCACTAAGTTTACCTATAGTGTCTTCAAAAATGGTAAACATATGAAAATACTTCGACTGAGAAATTATAAGTCTAGTAATTGTGATGTTCATACCGGAATTTGTTGGTGGCTTGCTCGCCAAGCTCGTAAAATTTTATTTCCTCGGAAAAAACGTCCAGTGGGACGTTTACTGGGCGTCTGAGACGTCCGCCGCTCTGGTAGTAGTACAATATGGCGTCGAAGGAAGGGCGGTTGCGATCGAAGAAGTACTCGTTCCTGAAGCAATATACTTTAATTTATCGAGTGAAATAATTAAAACATTAACTTCAGTGTAACCACATAGAGTGGAAAATAGTGGGAGCGCCTCTGCCTTACGTTACCTTCTTACCCCCTTGAACAACATATTAAAATGTGAAGCTTACGCTGGAAGGCATCAGTCAATTGCGGCGTGACATGATTATATTTAATTTTACTCAACGTATTACCTTATTTTATCCGTCCTAATTCATAACTATAAATATTTATATATTAATCCTTATTTGTACTAAGTGCCAAGTGATGAATGAAATTATTATTTTAACTGATTTTTACTACTTAAACATTATTGCCACTACGAAACAAGACTGCTTGATTCATTGTACCTAAATTTAGGTAATGTAAGTTAATAACGAACGCAATAATTGTGACACTTCGTAGGTTTTAGTCAGTGCAGTGGGCACACGCATACAAGTTGCATTGTGCGAATGCTAACGACTGGAGACGATAAATCTATCAAAATGTACGGAACTGACGCAGGCGACCCAACGCGGCCCTACGAAAGCTTGCGTCAGTAATATTTTCTAATGCCTTAATATGTTTGTCAAGTTCTGGGACATCCTGTATAATTATGTTAGCAATTTTCTACTGTTTGAAAAGGAGTTAGTATTTTTTTTACTATGTTTTGTGAGCACCTTACGTCGTTTATAAAATGTAAACAGCATAGTCAACAAGGCCTCTACTCTACAGGGTAAAACCTATTACCTTTGATGTCTTATGGTATTATTATTAACTCGGTCGCCGTCATTGTCTAGTAAATAAAAGCAATCAAAATGCGCCAATAAGACAACACCTCAAGCTCAGCAATAAATAATAAATAAATATCAGGGGAAAATCTCAACCAAATTGATCTAGTCCCAAACTCAGCTCTAAGCTTGTACTATAGGTAAGAGATTTCACCCCGAGACCACGACTAGCGAACATGCCGGCAATAAGGTTTTACACAGTAGAATCTCGGCCCGACTAGTGACATTATTGTCAGGTAGTTTTTCGAATAGCTGGGCTTGAGCATCTGACGGACAAAAAGATTACCAGTTATAATTTAAAAAAAAATTACCAATCGTTGTAATTTAAAAGTTTAATTGCAAGAATCAGGATAAAGAAATAACAAACAAATAACATAAGATATAAGATAACATTCCTACCTAGGGGTGGCACGAGACCCTCGGTGCGCGAGTCCGAGTCACACTTGAGCAGTTTTTAAATTATATGAAGCAAAAACATACAAAAATACAAATCTTTCCTCTTTATAATATTAGTGTACAGATAGCTCGGAAATTAGTATTTAAGCGATGATTTCTTTCTTTTCACTAAAAACTGCTAATCTTTTTGATAGAAGGGGAGCCCAAGAGGGGATTCTGGGATTTACTCTAGCACGGCAGATTAACATATGGGAGATTCCTTACACCTTGGTGAGTACGTCCACCAAATGTAAGCTCTCTGTATATGGTCGCGGGGTTATTGCCACCTGTTACCACCAATTTGTTACCACTGGTAACAGCTGGGATTGTTTTCTCATCTTTTACCAGTGGTAACAAATGGGAATAAAAATTCCCAACTGTTACCACTAACAACTGGGTTTTTTTCACAGTAGTTATCACCAAATAATTTAGTGGTAACAAATGGGAAAAATACTCTCATTATTTTGTTACCACCGAGTTTAGTGGTAAAAGATGAGAAAAAAATCCCATCTGTTACCAGTGGTAACAAATTGGTGGTAACAGGTGGGAATAACCAGAGTCGCGCGTCTAGGGTTGCCGATCAGAATAGTAATAAAAACATCGATAGTAGGGTGTCCTGTCCATGTAGGAGAATTTTTTATTTTCTTCCTTTACTATCGCAAGAGTTATCAAAATTTGCGTAATTTTACACAGATTACGCATAAAGTTGAAAAAATAGAATCATTCATCTTGAAGGAACAACGAAGTTTTTTTAAATTTTACGTTTTTACATACCAGTGCCAACAGAAACAGAAACAGTGTGCCTAAATTAATACGAAAATTACGTTTAAAAGGTATTTCATTACTTTTAATTAATAAAACAAAGCACAAGAAAATAGAAACAATAAAATAGAGCTTATAATTAGTAAAAAAAACTTAGAATTTAAACTTAATTTTGTGTCCAGAATTTGGCATTTCTGCTCGAGATTGCAACCTGGTTCTAATATAGCTAGGGTATTACTGCACGACACCCTGCACTTTGTGACTATGCGCTGAAACTTGGCACAGTTGATTCTTATCTGGTCTTGAGTAGATTCAGACCGGGAGCCATCGAGAGCCATGGCGCATTTAGTAGGGGGAGGGGGTGGGGAATTTCGACGCTGCCGCGCTTTAATGAAAGCAACATTTCTCTAAAACTATACATATTAGGGCATGCGATATATCATTTTCATATAAATCAAGGACGAGGAATCTTTTTTTCGAACAAAAAAATGCACTTCCTAACAAAAAAAAAGTAGAAAATACTAAAATACATATTTTTTTTATTTTTTTTATAATTACCTATTGTGCTTAAAAATAATAACAGAAATCTCAGAACGAAAACGTAGTGGTAAAGCTACACTTATTTAGTTTTTAAAAATATATATTTTATCATATAATTATATCTGTTAACACATGGGAGAGAAAAATAAAATTAAGCGTGGGTCAGGGTGATCTCATACATTATCATCCGTGAAAGTAGGGTTTAGGTAGGGACTGTTTTAAAACATGAAAGGCAACGCAATGCAAATTAATTTTTTATATTACAAGATCCACTGCAAAGACAGAGGTCGTAACATTTAAGCTGCCTTTTATTACAATTGCACCAGCCACGGCACTGTTTTTTGCATTTGCACCTGACAATTTCTAGACATGCTTCTGCAGCAACAGGCAAGTCCGTCCATTTAGGCTCCCAGTTGCTTTTCACCTTCGTCCAACCCCAAGTAGACAGATAGAGCAGATTTTGAGCTGGTGCTAACACTGCTAACAGGCCCCAAACATTCACCCATTCATACATGCCTCTTAAAAAATGCTGATATAAAGCAGCTTTAGTCGGTGCCCTACTGCACTATCTGCAAACAAAAGCACTTTCCGTGGAAAAAATCGGCCTAAGACCAAAATGTGCATCGTTACTTGTCAAGTGCTTGTCCATTTACCGGTCAAACAAACAGTCCAGTACCTTAGCGATTACAGAGGCGAGTGGGATTGGTCTGTAGTTGGACAAGTCTTAGGAGTGTCTGGTCTTATCCTTAATAACTGACTGACTTACTAAGAGACTTAGGCTTAGTTACGGCACTCCATTGAACGAAGTTTAGGTAAAGTTGGAATGTGAACACGGAATGTGTCTATGTTACACTAGAAACGTCTCTATCCAGTACCCTTACAATGAGTTACAATTACCGTACTCGCTAGCAAGTCGAATGTTCTGTCCCTCGCACTCTTATAATACTGCGAGGTCTGCGAGGGACCGAGCATTAGACTCGCTAGCGAGTACGGTAATTGTAACTCATGGTAAGAATGGAGTGTTAGTAAAGTTTTATTGTACTTACCTCTATTTGTTATCTTCGCGAATTAAAAATAAGTAGAAATAAGCAATATTTCTATATAAGTATGTTTGGGATGAAATATTTCTTAGAAAATTATAAAACATACAATAATTACAATATTTGAACTGCCAAGGATGCGTACTTACTTATATGTTATGTTTACGTTTACGCGAATTAGGTATATGCCCATCTTGGGCGTAACACTAAACTATATATTTTTGAAAAATAACTGTGGCTTTTTACCTACATATATTTTTATTTTTAACATATATCACACTAGCTTCTGCCCGCGACTTCGTCCGCGTAGAATTAGTAATTTTGCCATCCCACGGGAACAGTGATTCATTTCGGGATTCAAGGTAGCTCTGTGTATTAATCCAGTGTATAAGCAAACTTTATTCCTAATTGTATATAACCAAATTCGTCCATCCATTTTAGCAAAAAAGTAAGAGACCCGCGCACGCATAACCTTTCGCATTTATAATATATACGTAGTACAGGATGTTGGAAAACCAACACAATTATAATGTGAATGTAGCCCTTAAGTAGACTTTGCTATTGTAGTCTATGACTAAGGCGATTCGCGCCTATGTTCGCTTTCTTCCGCGATCAGCCACAGAGTGGTCAAGATGTAATAAATGTCGTGCGCTTCAATTATTAAAATTAGTTTGTTCAATCCTGAGTTTACTTTATACAGCAACCAGCCAACCCAAGCTACAACACAGGATGTAAATAGGTAGGGACATCCAGCGCAATGAATCGCTCTGACCGAAATCGTAGTCGATAAAAATACCCTCGGTATATGAGTCCGACTCGCACGTGACCAGTTTTCAGTTTTTTTTTTTCTGATTTGTATTATGTATAATCATACCAAATTTTGAAGCTTGTGTGTTTTTCGTTTTTACGATACAACAAAAAGAAAAATGGTTTGCAGATGTTTTTATCACAATTTAGTAATAATACAAACTGACAATATCCCAAACAAAGCAATAAGGACGAAGTTCTTTGATAAATGAGCGCGTTGAGCGCGAGCGGGCTTTGCCGCTCCTATTTAAACTCCCGGCGTCCGCGGCCCTGCGAAGAACTTTGTCGCTGTACTTTTGTGTATACACTAAAGTCGCACAATTTCACCCTGAACCAATTATATGATTTAGATGTTAGTGCGTAAAGTATTATAGTAGGTGTAAGTGCCCAATTCGTTTTTAAAGAATAAAGAATAGTTAGTTTTTATCCACAAACATGACTAAATTCATACAGAATTCTACAATCCCTTATCTACTTTTATCCCTTAGGGCTAGTTTTTCCAAAATCGCTGAAAGCTATATTTTTTATTTATAAATAGTAGCCTATATACCAATTTTCACGTTTCTTCAAAAATGACGAAACCCTCATACGCACAAAATTCTACACCGTCCTATCCCTTAGGGGTAGTTTTCCAAAATCGCAAAAGTTACTTTTTTTTAAATAGCTTCTTCCCGCGACTTCTTCCGCGTAGATTGCGATGATGTGTTTATCCGGGCTCAATTCGGGTTACATCTAAGCTATCTCCATTTCAAACTTCATCAAAATACATCCATTCGTTGCAGCGTGAAGAAGTAACAAACTAACACACAAACTTTTGCATTTATAATATTTAATGATCGGCGACTGGTAGCATTTTATGTCACTTTAACGTCAAACGTAATGACTAAGTAATAAAGATAAGTCTCATTAGTAGGATTAGTAGGATACTGGCATGAATAGGATTAGTGGATAATACAATAGCTTTCGCTCCCTCGGGAACAGTCCAATTTTCCGGGATAAAAACTATCTTATGTCCTATTCCAGGGCCTAAGCTATATGTGTGCCAAGTTTCATCTCGATCCGTTCACTGGTTGAAGCGTGAAAGACGGACAAACATACACACTTTCACATTTATAATATTAGTATGGATGAGTAAAAAAAAGGTAGAAATGAAAAGAAGTTGGACATGACTTTTGTCTTTTGCCCATTTTTTTGATTTTTTTGTTCTAAAGTGCATTATTTTTATTCCAGAAATAGACTTCACTTCCTTAATTTATCCGAAAATGATATAGTGGACGCCATAACAAGTACAGGGCCTCTATTCTATACGGTAAAAACGATATCGTATTTGACCTGCTATGGAATTGTTTTATACTCATTCCATCATTTCTGTCAAGTAAATAGGAGTTGACAATATGATAACAGGTCAAATACGATATGGTTTTTACCGCCTAGAATACCGGCCCAGTTTTTCAGAAATAATATGGCTCCAATTAAAGCGCGGCTGTGGCGCGACAGTGTCAAATTCTGCCCCCCCCCCTTCCCCCAACAAATTCACGGTAGCTCTGGATGGCTCCCGATCTGAATTCATTCTACCACCACCTAAGGATCGACTGGTGCCAAGTCAAAAAGTGCAAGGTTCCCATACAACGGTTCGCACTATGAAACCAGCTACTATACGCTTAACATTATTTTTTATCTCCCATGCGTTAACAGATATATATAATAAACTATATATTTTGAAAGCTACATAAGTATAGCTTTAGGACAACATTTTTTTAAGCACAATAGGTAATTATAAAAAAATATCAAATTATGTATTTTAGTCCTTTCTACTTTATTAATTTTTTTTGTTAGGACGTGCATTTTTTTTTGTTCGAAAATTAGATTCCTCGTTCTTGATTTATCTGAAAATGATATCTCGCATGCCATAATATGTATAGTTTTAGAGAAATGTTGCTTCAATCAAAGCGCGGCATCGTCAAACTTTCCCGAATGGGGTCTCCATTATCAAACAGCATACTGAAGCAGATGTTCACGGTGCCCGAAAAATCAACAACAGATCTCAAATTTTCGGCTTAATATCGAGAAAACATAATCAGTTGCAGAAGTCTTTTGCTTGATTAGGAACCAAATCGGAGCGCATATTTTAACAACGTAGTTGACAAGCAATTACAAATTTTCTGATGAATGAAGATTTAGTACTTACGTAATGTCTAAGTATACGATTAGCAAAAGTAAGTCATCTCGAGTGCACCATTTTTCCAGGTTGACGGTTTGCAAATAAATTTAATGACTTCCCTTGTAATTGGTAGCTGCCGATCGTCAAGTTTTTTGTATGGGCCTAATAGAGAACAAGCATTCTCACTACGCCTCGAACTCATTATTTAAATATAAATAAATTAAATTAAATATAAATTAAAATTAAATATCACAAAATCCACTTTTTACTCTGTAACAATCGCAACCGTACTTTTATAGCATAAAAAATACTTTGGCTACGAAGAAACCACTCGCAACTCATGTCAAGCCGTTTCCTGTTGTATCCTATGGGCAGACTTAGTATCAAGGTCAGATACGATGCTGAAAATGATCCAGACATCCTTCACCTTGGTTTTACTGTGAGTACTTTTAGTTGTGTTGTGCAGTGAAAGTGATTTTATTTTCAGTAACGGTTTAAATATCAGTTAGACGTTATCTCTAGCTCTTATACATACATATTGTATAATCATTCTGGCGCATAAATTGCAACTGGGACGCCGCTAAAGCAAGCTCAGCTAATTAATTCAGAGTCCTATTATATTCAACCGATAATTTATATAGATAAGAAGAATTACCAAAACTAAAATAACAAATTCCACATCCACAAACACCAGCAGAATTCTCACTGCCAAAATTAGTTGTCAGAAATTCCATTCAATGTCATCTTGAAATTTATAAAAATGGAGAGATTGTTCCTCTTCAAAACTTATTGACTGTTCATCGACACGAGTTTGTAACTCGGTGGCACCTTCTATATTTACCGATAAAGATGGTTCAACCTCAAGATCGGCACTCTCAACACAATGAATTGATAATCATCACGCTCATTCTCTTTTTCTTCGAATAATAATATAGAATCTGACTTTACCACAGGCTCAGCATACTTCTGTTTCAGCATCGTAAAACAATCTTCAAAAAAGGTTGCATCTCTGGACATAAAGACTTTTCGTGGGTTAACAGGATCCCGAAAAATATAAGTATTTGGATTTTCAGAATAACCGACAAAAATCGCTTCCTTTGCTTTGACATCTAATTTCTTCCTGTGACAGGAAGGTATATGGACAAGTGCTCTACATCTGAACACTCTCAGATGATCAAGATCACTTCTGCGTCCGGACCATCTATCATATGGAATTTATCCACCTAAAGCTCGATGTGGAGACCTATTTTTTAGGTATACAGCAACTTGGAAAGCATCTTCCCAAAAAGCTTTTGGTAGTAAGCTTTCTGCTAACAAACTCCTCGCCTTCTCTGTTATTGAACGGTGCGTACGTTCTGCTACTCCAACTTGTTGAGGACTGTACGGCGTCGTCGTTTGTTGTTCTATCCCTTCTGAAGCAAGATAATCAACAAATTCCTTATCAACGAATTCCATGCCGCCGTCAGTCCTGACTGCTTTGATTTTCCTATCCAATTGTTTTTCAACTAACTTTTGAAACAGACAGAATTTATTTTTAACCTCTGTCTTGGAAGAAATGAAATAAACAAATACCTTTCTTGTATAATCATCTACTACCGTTAGCATGTACCTATGACCTTGAAAGGATGTTGTAGACACAGGTCCCAATAAATCCATATGGATTAATTCTAAAGGAGAAGTAGCCCTATTATAAGCTACCTTCTTAAAAGGTTTTCTTGATTGCTTACCTTCTAGGTAAGCGATGCAACTTCTTTTATCTACTACTGCGAACTTTACGCCTACATCGTGATTCTTCAATTGTTTCATGCCTATGCGACACAAGTGACCTAACCTCTTGTGCCGAGTTGATAATTATCCTGACAGCCAGAGTGCACATCCTGTGTCAAATGGTTGTTTGCCACATTCTCGGGAATATTAACAGTATCGTCTAAAACGTACAGTCCACCACAGGGCGAAGCATGAAGGATGGAATCACCTGTAAAACAAAAAGTATCAGATTTATAAAAGTTACATCCTTTAGTATCAAAAACACATGTAAAACCCTTATCAACAGCTTTCTTTACAGATATTAAGTTAGCCTTTAAATCTGGTACAAAGTCCACATCACTAATCCTGTTGATCACGTTTTCAGGCGTCTTAATTGAAATATCTCCTATTCCGCAGCATTTAATCTGTTCTCCGTTCGCAACGGTAACGCTACCTTGACTCAGTATCGTTATATCATGAAACCAATCACGTTTAGAAGTCATGTGTTTCGTACAACCTGAATCTACGTACCAATGGTCCTTGTTTGAGCTACAGGAAGTGTTGAGAGCTGTAAATGTGACGTCGTTACCATGTACTACATTAGCTTTCACCGTCTTGTTTCTCAGGGGACAGTCTGGTCTTTTATGCCCAGACACTTTGCAATCGTAACATATTACGTCCTTCTTCTTAGATTTTGGCTTCATCTTGGTATGAAAAACAGATTCCATTAGTGTAACTGCATCCTTAGACATTTCATTCAGCAGTTTTGTCTTGACTAAGTCAGTGGTCACGTCGACATTACAGTTTTCTAGAGCCATAACGAGAGGTTCATATTTCGGGGTGAGTCCTCCCAAGAGTATGGCTGCAATTGACGTGTCCTCTATGACTTTGTCAATGTCTGCAAGATCCTGTGCCGTTGTTATTACTGCGTTTATATACAGTTCAATATTGCTGAAGTCAGACAAACATAATCTGTACAGTTTACGCTCTAATGCGAGTCTTCGACCCAATCCTTTGTCCTCAAAAGCCTTTTGTAGCGATATCCATGCTTCGGCTGCAGTTTTCGCACATCTGACATGAGTGATAGCTGCACCATCTACTGTTAAACAAATTTTTGCTAATGCTTTTGCATCATTGCGTACCTTTATCGAGGCAGGGGTCGTGTCATCCGGTGGATAACCGTTTATTGTTGCCCATAGGTCCTCGTGTGTAAGGTAATTCCTCATCTTAAATTTCCAAGTTGGATATCCATCTTTGTTTCTCAAACAAAATGATGGAATTGAAGATGAGTTCAAGCAAGGGTAATTGGACTTGTTAACACTCGTAACATCTTCAGTTTCATGGGACATTTCGACTACTACTTATTTTTAGTTCCACGAAAAAGAGATCAATTTATTTTTACAAATTAAACATGATCATAATTATACTCTTCTATGCTTCGTGCTGATAACGTGTTGTAATATTCGGGTAAAGAGCTTTGATAAAGTATATTATAAATGAATTTGAGAAATAAAATTATAAGATGTTAGTTGACAAGAGTGTTATTTTTATTGAAGTAACTAAGCATAATAAATATAAACAAGAAACAATAGAAACTTACAAAAGAGTCGGCTCAACTGAGGTTATATGCTACAACACTTTCCTCACTTGCGCACAAAAGTGCTAAAGCTACGCCAACCTTCTGAAATTTTGAAAAGTAAGGAGCCATACCGTGTGCACTGTGCAGTCGTACAATACGTGTTTTCTCTCTGCGAGCAGTAGACACACTGCTGTTGGCAACCGTGTAGACGGAAACGCGACGGCGATAGCAACCCCCAACCAAGGTCACCTTGATGGAGAGCTTGGTTGCTCACCGTGTAGCAGCCGCATTACGGTTACGTACGTTGTAAACGTCGGCTCGCTGCAAGCCGTACAGCCGCAGCAGGTTTGCGAACCGCGTACAGTCACCCAATAAAAATGTTGAGCATACTTAGAACCTTGTCATTGTGATTGCCATTGTTATTGTCATACTTGTCATTTGATGTTCAGTTTGAAGTTTATTATGACAGTGCACTAAAGTGCTTAACATTTTCTTTGGGGTACTGTACACTCTATGTTTTTTGGTTACAGCACATGCAACGGTTATGGTTACAGCTCGCTAATGAGTACCCGGCTTAACAGAATGCCTTTCGGCTTAAAAAATGCTCCTTCTACATTCCAAAGACTCATGAATAACTGCCATTCCCGACTTTAAGGTGTCCGATGTTTTGTTTACTTGGATGACATTGTTATTCACTCCTATTAGCTTCCCACATAGAACACCTCTTAGCAGTTTTTGACAGATTAAGAAGTTTCAATCTTAAATTGCAACCTGACAAGTGTGAATTTCTTAGAAAAGAAGTCGCCTACCTTGCACACACAATTAGTGATGAAGGCGTTAAGACAAATCCCGAAAAGTTCAAAGCAGTCACAAAATTCCCTACACCAAAAAATCCAAAGGACATAAAATCCTTCTTAAGCCTCGTATCGTATAATAAAAGGTTCATTACTAATTTTTTCAAAATTTCAAAATCCTTGACACTCCTACTGAAAAAAGACACCCCTTTTAATTGGGGCATCAGCAACAATTGGCCTTTGAAACACTTAAATCCAAACTAACCACAGCTCCTATTCTGATTTAAACTGATTTCACAAAACCATTTGTGCTTACTTGTGATGCTTCTAATTAAGCGTTTTCCAGTAGTTTATTTCAAGGTCAAATAACCAACGACCAACCAATAGCTTTTGCTTCGCGAAAGTTAAACAAAAACGAGTGTAATTATAGTACCACTGAAAAAGAGCTTTTGACTATAGTTTACTTCTGTAAACCCTTTTGACTATAGTTTACTTCTGTAAACCCTTTAGACCATACCTTTTTGGTAGAAAATTCTATATCATAACCGATCACCGTCCCCTGAAATGGTTATTTAATCACACCGATCCAAGTAGTACATTACAACGCTGGCGCCTTCAGCTAGAGGAATACGAATACGAAATATTGCGTCGAAAAGGTAAACTTAACTGTGCTGCTGAAGCATTATCTCAATACCCAACTGTAGACAAAGAAAATTTATCTATACTTGCATTAAATACTGAATCCGACGAATTACCTGTTCCTTCAGCTGGGGTAAATATTAATAACAATTTTCAACTTGGCACCTCTACCTCTTCACGAACAGAAAATGGCGACTCATATAACCTTCCAGTTATTCCATCATTACCACCAGATCCACAATTTTCCCCTATCGAGGTAAACTCCTCTAACGGTAATCTCAATACACAAAAAACACCATCTCCAGTCACGCAACCTACCGAGACAAACCTTTATCAAGATTTGCCAGAAACTCTATTTTCACCGGACCCAGAGTTTTCCCCTACTGAATTGGATTCTTTAATTGATGGTCTCAGTAAACAAAATATTCCGCCTATAGAAGTTCAACCTAATGAACGCAGTTTAGATCAAGTTACACCGGCAAACATGTTCTTTCTAGTATTATTAACGATTCTTATTAGAAATTCCTGAAATCCGCACCGAGTTCTAACTATGACACCATCATAATTGAGCATAATGACAATCTCTTAAAAAGCCCGAATAAAATAATTGTTATTCCAACTTCATTGGACCTTGACGAAAGTGTATACCCTACATCCAGGATATCATTGGCAACCTACCAGAGCACAATAGGCCACTGCAACTTGAAAAGACTCTTTATTCCTTCCAAGAAATTCATAACAATGGGAAAACCTTCATAATGCTATTTACCAAAGTTCATCATTTCGATAATTGTCCCTATGTTGACCTCTTAGGGTCATTATAGGAGGGGAGCCCAAGAGGGGATTTCGGGATTTACTCGATCGTGGCAGATTAAAATAAGGGGGCATCCTTGTACCCTGTTGAGTACCTCCAGCATATATGAGCACTTTATCCTGGAACGTGCGTCCAGGATAGCCGATCAGAATAGTAAAAAAAAATCGATAGCTTGAAATACTCGAGCGCGTCAGATTGAGGTAAGGTAGGTTAATTACGTGCAAAAAAGTATATATTTCAATAATCTGACAATTTAAGCGTAACGCAAGGGGGTGGAAGGGTCACAAATTTGCAAAAAAAAAGTTACCTTGACTTTCTCGAGCGCGGTCGTTTTTTATTTTATTTTCAAGATAGTTCATCATAATAGAAAAAATATATTGACGATTTCCAAAAGCCGAAGTATCAAAAATTATCATAAAAGTTTAGCGGTCATATTAGCCTTTATCCAACCTAAATTATAAGAATAGAGGCTGTGATAGGTAAAATCTCTTATAAACAACTCCTACAAGGGGAATTCTTATTGTGGTCATGTTAGGCCACAGATTATATACAAGTTATGACTCGGCCATATTAGCCTTTATTCAACCTAAATTATAAGAATAAAAGCTGTATTACCCAAAATCTCTTATAAGAGCTATTACACCTAAAGACATTGGAACAGCTTATGCTTTTATAAAACAATTACAAGGGTTTTGGCACTATAAGCTTGATGTTATAAGGTTATTTTGCTAGTAGGGCTATCAATGCTACAAGTCATCCACGGGAAGACATGAAGTGGTACTATTCTAAGCTTACGTCACGTCCGAATCATCAGTCTTTGCAATGGGAGGTTCTTTCGGGTTCACTTAACTTCTCTTCTGAAAATCTAACGCGCTCGAATATCTTTTTTCCCATTTTCAACCCTTCCGTACGGCCACCCCCACCATGCAAACCGGCAGATTAACATGCCTCCGTTATCAGAGACACGTGGGAGTTATACACTATCAATATCTGACGCGCTCGAGTATTTCCGTTTGACTGTATTTAAAAAAAAAATTAAAAACCTGTACACGCTTCCGCCACCGCTGAATGGATACACAACATATAACGTTTTTTTCCTTTCTACCATCTAATCTTCAAAATCTAATAGGTCCCCATCACGCTCAAGTAAATCCCCAATTAGCACCTTGGGCTCCCCTACTATTATAAAATAAATGTTTAAAAAAACAAAAACCCGCCTTCAAAAATTCAAAATATAACTTCTTTTAAAATGGTAGGTCAGTCCAACTGCATTCGGCTTTTGGTTTAAAATATTGTGGGATGCCGACTTCAGTTGGACTGACCTACCATTTTAAAAGAAGTTATTTTTTGCATTTTTGAAGGCGGGTTTTTGTTTTTTTAAACATTTATTTTATTTTATACTTTTTAGTGTTCTTATTTATGCTGTTACGTAGCTCCACTTCTAAATATTAATAAGAAACTACAGAACATTTCAAGCTCGCCGCAGACAACGCCACGGGAATGTCATAGACATATTTAAATCTAAATGTGCTTCGTCATAGTCGCTCAACTACCTTTATCGAAATATCTTATCGCCACCCTTGAAATAGGTACCGTTAAGGAGTTCCGGTGGCCATCTGTGGTCTTCATCATCAGTTCCACTTCAACATATAGTACTTTTCAAAAGCAAATGCATGAGTTACAGTGAAAAATACCAAAATCGCTATAGGTGTGCCTATAATATTTGAGGAGTTCTCTTGATTTCTCCATGATCCCATCATCAGATCCTGACGTGGTGACAATGGGACCAACTAGAAAGTATACCCATTCGAACAACGAAAAAATTTTTCAAATCGGTCCAGTGGTTTTCGAGTAATCGGGGAACATACATAAAAAAAAACCCGACGAATTGAGAACCTCCTCCTTTTTTTGAAGTCGGTTAAAAAGGACTTCGAAACCACTTAATTACCAACCTTACTCAAGAAAACAAAGATTTCAGTAAATCTGAATTTAAGAACCCATTTGACAAGCATGCTTTTACTAAAATTTATAATATGATAACTTACCTTTTCAACAAAATCGGCATACCTACGCATACATACATATATATATATATATATATATATATATATATATCATGATAACATAATCTGCCCATCCTTAAGTGAAATTCCAAAAATTCTTAGAGAATATCATGACATTCCCGTAGCATGTCATCTAGGCACTACTCGAATGATCAATAGAATTCGTGATCAATACCTGTGGAAAAACATGCTAACAGATATAGAAAATATGTATAAAATTGTACTTCCTGTCAAACTAATAAAGCGTAAGGAAAATTAATCGCTCCCCTTTAGAAATAACTTCCACCTCTACACAACCCTTCCAGCGCCTTTCACTAGACATAGTAGGTCCATTACCAGAAGCTGGACCTGCCAACGTCAAATATATACTCACCATGCAAGATGATCTTACATAATACTCCCTAGATTATCCCATACGAAGTACTACCGCCGAAGAAATGAGCGAGTGCTTAATACATTTCATCTTCTTTATTTGGAGTACCTAAATTAATTTTAACAGACCAAGGAAGTAATTTTAAATCTGATCTTTTTAAACAAGTTTGCTCCTTTTTTAAAATTAAACAACTTTCCATCTAGTCTAGCCCTTAACATCCCCAAACCCAAGGTGCGCTTGAACGAAGTCACTCGACATTAAAAGAATACTTAAAATCATATGTACATGAGGAACAAACTGATTGGCCTCGCTATGTATGTACCGCTATCCTTACATATAACATAACTGTGCAGTCACCAGTGATCAGTAGTCGACCTTTTATGAGTGCGAATAGTGGATAATGTATCTTTCGTACTCTTACCACTCTTACAAAGTATAGGCAGAGGCCGATTACAGGTCTCTGGCTGACCACTGGTGACTTTACCCTACTACTACTAATTATACCCGGGTGAATAATTAATAGTATGAAAAAAGGAGTCCGCATCGTGTATGTTTATATAAAGGCACTCTTCACTTCACTATTTCACTTCACTTGGGTATTTGATGTCTTTAGATTTCTTGTTAACTGTTGCGAGCGGCTGAGTCACTTAAGATTGTCATTCTGTTGTTATAAAAAAAATAAACGCCTTATATTATGCTGAACGCTACAATTCTTCGTGTCCCAACACAACCTACGTTTTTTTACTGCCTGCTTTACGAATACTGCCCTTTTTTTTCGGAAATGCACAATCACTTTATTAGGAATTTCTTCGAATAGGGCATTTTGGACAGACGATTTAAGAATGTTTCCTTATAATAATGTAGATATTAGTCCAGTAACGTTAGGATTTGACCTCGGCATAGCAGAAAATAAGCTGTAAACTTGTATTTCAGCATCATTATCAGCCTATAGCAGTCCACTGCTGGAGATAGGCCTCTAACATGGCTCGCCAATTGGCTCAATCCTGGGCTTCCCTCATCCAACTGCTCCCAGCAAACTTCCTCACGTGGTCCATCCATCTAGCTGGCGGCCTACGCACACTGCGCTTGTCCGTGCGTGGTCTCCACTACAAAACCAATCTGATCCAACGATCATCAGTTCTTCGACATATGTGACCAGCCCACTGCCACTTCAGCTTGCTAGCCTTCCGAGCTATGTCCACCACCTTTGTCCTATGACGGATAACTTCATTGCGAATCTTATCCATCAATGACACGCCAAGCGTTGCCCTCTCCATAGCCCGCTGAGCAACTTTCAATTTCTGGACTAGTCCCATTGTCAAGGTCCACGTCTCGGCATCATAGGTCATCACGGGCAAGACACATTGGTTAAAGACTTTGGTCTTCAGGCAAAAGCAATAAATCTAAAAGATCTGCGTGGTTTCGTGCTGTAGGCACTGTAATTATACACCTGTTTGGAACTATGGATCAGGATGATGCTAACATGTAGGTATAACAACGCCAATCAAACTATAGAAAATGACGAAAAGGAAATCGCGACTTTAATGAAAAGTAACATTTTAGTAACCTCCACAATATTAATATCCCATAAGGACTTTTTAAACAGAATCAGTGTGAATGAACGTGTGCGTGTGGATTAAGAGAGCACCCTTCTGAAAAAAAATACAAAGTGCTGTTCATTTAGTAAAAGTTCTAAAAAAAAATGTAAAACTAATCTCTGTATTTGTAAAACCATAAATAAATAAAAATATCTTTAACATGCGCTCACTCAGTTCTCACAATCTACCAACGAAATCAGTGAATGTATTCATTTAAAATATAATATTTATATACCTACTACCTAATATTTAGTAAAACCTATGCTAACTTACCTTTATAATTTGTAGATCACCTAGTAACGTATTTTAGGTTTTACAAATAATGTCTTATGCTCACTCAATCCACACACTTTCGAAAACCCGATTTCTGATGAAAAAACTGAAGATTTAAACTGCTATATATGTGTATAGATAAGTAAAATTCATATAGGACTTTGTAAAATACAAAACGAACCACTAACGTGGCAGGTTTTTGGATAATACATTTTTGTGAGTGCTCACTCAGTCCACATATTATAAGTAAGTTAAAAATGTAAATATCTTAAGATTTGTAGTACTTACCACAGAAACTATAAATTAATTATTAGTTCAACTTTCAGTAAAAAAAATTACTAAATATCCACCATGTAATATTTTATATTCGTTGTCTGTTTATAAAGACATTCAACTGTAATTTTTCTAATGTAAATATATCAATTAGGTTGACCACACTTTCCAGACACGCATTTTTTCTTAATTTTCTTTTTTTTAATTTTCAACATGTGAAGTTGGACTATGGTCACGCCCTTAATGCCTAGTTATAAATATTTGCATTAATGGTTTTTTTTACGAAAATTTATGCCCGTACTAGTACTGTTAGTCACAAAATTGTATTTAGACAGTTATTATTATATATTATATTTTAGGTACACTTGTTTCAATACTCGCAATTAAATTAAGATAAATCTCATAAAAATATATCAATTTAATTAATGTGTGGCTATATCGGTTAATTTCCTTAGCCTTAAAAGAAGAAATTTCTTTAATTTGGATATGACCATAATATAGAAGTTTGGTCAACCTAATTGATATATTTACATTAGAAAAATTACAATTGAATGTCTTTATAAACAGACAACGAATATAAAATATTACATGGTGGATATTTAGTAATTTTTTTTACTAAAAGTTGAACTAATTTATAGTTTCTGTCGTACTACAAATCTTAAGATATTACATTTTTAACTTACTTATAATATGTGGACTGAATAATCCAATTACCAAAAACCTGCCACGTTAATGGTTTGTTTTGTATTTTACAAAGTCCCATTTGAATTTTACTTATCTATACACATATATAGCAGTTTAAATCTTCAGTTTTTTCATCAGTAATCGGGTTTTCGAAAGTGTGTGGATTGAGTGACCATAAGAAATTATTTGTAAAACCTAAAAAACGTTACTAGGTGATCTACAAATTATAAAGGTAAGTTAGCATAGCTTTTACTAAATATTAGTATATAAATATTATATGTTAACGATACCTTTAGACTCAATTGGCGTAAACGCCATTTTGGCCAAAATGAGTTTTTAATGCAGTTATACTCAATTTTTCATTCTCTATCGATCGGTGTAGTTAAAGTTGAGAAATTCCCAAAAAAAAGTCGAATATGACCCAGAATATTTGGCCCAAAAAACATAATTTTTGTAATTGTACGGGCGTATTTGCTGTATTTTTTTATTTTCTACAGTTCAAGGTCGTAAATGATATTGTTTTTATAGTAAAAGGATGTATGATGATATATGTAAGTCTAACGTGGCTTATACGACCCTATTTTTTCTGAAAATAATAATAGGCAGCTTTTACCACCCAACATAAAAAGAGCCTCAAATAATTGAATTGAAGGTCGTACTTTATAATAGTCGTATAAAGTGGATACATTTTGGCCTCTTATAACCTGATCAGAAATCGAAACTCTCTGACTCAATTGGCGTAATCGCCAAAACTCAACTTTTCAGGAGAGCTAAAAAATAAATAAAAAAAGTCCAATCTTTTTTATTTTTTGGATATAAAGTTCAGTTTGGACATAATAAACATAGTAAATCGGGATAAAGAATATCATTAAGTATTATTTAAAGTAAACCCAGTATTTAAGAAAACGGAAGGCTTATACGCCGTGAAAAAATACTAAAAATGTTACTTACGCCACAAAAAAATACTGTTTCTGTGATAGGTTTGGGGTGTTAAAGCCAGGTGGACTATTTTTTAACTGTAATAGGGTGTATAAGAGAGACACTCATCTGTTACTTCTGCCGATATAAGCATAAGCTAATTCTTATGCTATATAAGATGCTTATATAGCATAAGAATAAATAATAACTACACGTAGGTGCAAATCTCCTTGGACCAGGCCCCAAATGCCGTGCTTTAAATCAGGGATCGTATACCGGTATTATTTTCATACAAAAATACCGGTATTTAATTTCGGTATCTCGCTTATTATTGAATATTTTTGCTGTTCAATGAATTTATATAATAGAATAGTGTTATTACCTAAATTCCAGTCGAAAATATCAAGGAAATAATGCAAATTAAGGAAGATATGTCCATTTTAATTAATACCGGTATTGATCCCTGCTTTAAATACCTAGTTCTGCCTTCACCCCGCTACGCCCGTCTGTCTTCTGCGCCCAAAGTTAGGGCTGTCACTTGCGAAATATTTTAATCGGTTTATGAATGTGGTATACAAGTTTGATAGTGCCAACACTGTTGTAGCACTATCAAACACTGGGACCCTTACCAGAGGGATTGCACTGGGCGTGTCGCGCAGCCTTAGTAACCTTACCGCTCGTCCATTCTGAGAATGGATATCAGTCCGGGGCCGGCACCGACCGAGCGAGCACGCGTGCGCCACGATCTGCCTGCCGCCGTCTTGAACGATCGATCTCGGGGCGTGCCGTAATACGTAATGAAGCTAGTTTTGGGATTAACCTTAATTTTTTTATTATTTACTTGTTATGTGGTGTTGATTAGTAGTAAAATACACGATGAAATGAAACGCACTCCGAAAAGCGGTTACATTGTACTGTTGTGTAGGTAAATGGTTGTTTGAATAAACAAAAGGACGTAAAATATTCTTTTTTTACGTTGACTATGAAATTGCAATACTTAGTATAACCACGATTTGGGTTTTTGATGTCCCGCCCAATATTTCGACGATGTTACAATAGTTTGTACTATATTTATATATAGGTACTGTTATTATATTAAACACGTTGTTAAGGGAACATACATATAGAAATAATCCGACGAATGGAGAATCTCCTTTTTTTTGAAGTCTGTTAAAAACACGTTGATACGACCTTAATACGACCGCCGCAAGCGAGCGAGCGACATCTGGTGAGCTAAAACATTTTAGCCCTCATTGATGTATTCTAGGCGTGTGACAACCCTAGCAATACTAGTGCCGCGTGCGAATAAATACAAGTTATACGATAGTTAGAGAGGCATACATGTCATTATAAATACAAGTGCTTAACTAATTATTAATTAAATGAAGATTAGACTATAATGTCATTGGAATAAAGATTTTTGGTACCTATCTCATATTTCGTATGTTTATTTCACCATCCTATTCATTTAAATGAATAATTATATTCCGAAAGGATTATAATATATGTATTTATAAACACTTAAGTTTAATGTCAAGTATGTGTTACTTTGTGCAAAATATTAGTATTATGGCCCGCTAGAAAGAAGATGGCCACCGTAGCCTATGAAAATTTACATCATTGAACCATCATTTCTAGGTCGCCGACCCTGCAAAAACCTTTTACTTATTCCATTTTGAAGAATCCCATATTGTAAACTCTTCGAAAAACAACCGCTGGGAGCTCATCCCACAACCTGAGCATTTGCGGAATTCATAACATTTCTCTTATACACCCTATTACAGTTAAAAAATAGTCCTCCTGGCTGTTACACCCCAAACCTATCACAGAAACAGTATTTTTTAGGGGCGTAAGTAACATTTTTAGTATTTTTCTAGGGCGTATAAGCCTTCCATTTTCTTAAATACAGTGTTTACTTTAAATATTACATAATCATATTATTTATCCCGAAACTATATTTATTATGTCCAAAACTGAGCTTTATAACTCAAAAAACAAAAATGTTATGACAAAAATAATTCTGAAAAAAAAAGTTTTTTTGTTCTCCTGAAAAGTTGACTTTTGGCGTTTACGCCAATTGAGTCTAAAGGTATCGTTAAATGCATACATTCACTGATTTCGTTGGTAGACGTGATGTGAGAACTGAGTGAGCGCATGTTAAAGATTTTTATATTTTTATTTATGGTTTTACAAATACAGGGATTAGTTTTACAATTGTTTTAGAACTTTTACTAAATTAACAGCATTTTGTCTTTTTTTTTCAGAAGCGTGCTCACTCAATCCACACGCACACTGAATGAACAAAGGTTGAATGACGCTGTAGATACTTTGACTATGATGATCATGAGTTAGAAATGAGGACTAGAACTTTAGAGTTATTAAGTATAATTGAAAATAACCTTCCGACACTGTCTTTTAAATTAGAGGACATTTTAAACGCTGTAATGTTTAGTAAACCAAATGTATGGTATCCAGCCATAATTACACCTAAGCAATTATGTACCGAACTAGTAAATCAGTACCGATTTTTACCAAAATTGCAAGAACTACCTGTATCTCTAACTTCGGCCCAAATTAACATTTTGATAGATGCTTCCCGAATTTCATGTTTCTTTATTAAATAATAACCAAATTATTTTTGTAATGAAGATGCCTCTAGTATTTTCTAAAGTATACAACCTTTATCATAATGTCCCCTTCCCGGTGGCACACAGTAATGTTACACCGACCTCCTACGCAGCGATCATCCCGACCACCAAGTATTTAGCTCTAGAGATAAGGCATATTATTGTAAGTTAGACGACCTAGATAACAGTAGAGAGCTAAGTAATGGGTTTTTTATTTCTAATATAGAAAACATATTTTATTCCACTACGTCATCACCTATAATTGCGAAACTGAAATAGCTACTAAGTCGTTATCAACAAAACCTAAAGATTGTAAAATTAAACGAATGTTCAGTAATATGGAAATATGGTATAAGCTTATGGATTTATGTACTTTCTACAAAATCTAAATTTTCTGTAGAGTGTCAAAATAACTCCAACATTTTTGAGAATAATATTATTGGAAAAGGATTGTTAAATTTGCCTAGTATATGCATAGAACATTATAAGGATATACAGTTTATTACAAAAAGCAATGTAAAGATTAATTTAACACCCATTAAGTCTGATTTTAAGCTAATAAACGAAACATGTTGTGGCTACTTAAAGTGAACTCAATTTAAATCGGATTTTCCTGTATTACTTTTAAAAACATTAAACATGGAGTTACTAAAAGATTATGATGTGATCGTATCTAAGCATCAATTATCCGAAAATTTAGAAAGGTTAATTAAGAAACCGTATATTGTGCTATACGGTAATTATTATTCAAACAGTACTATATTCATATTAATTCTATTGTTTACATATTTAACTTACAAACTTTGGAAAACAAGAAAATGTCAAGGACACATTCAGATCCTTTCCCGTTCCAGACCTACAATAGATACCTTCTGCTCATTAGTCTTCCAGAACCTGGACCAGCTTCTGTTCCTAGGCCCAGAGCGATTTTTTAAAAAGACCTCGGTTGTTTTCATTATAACAGTGCGGCCGCCATTAACCGGCAAATTAACATACCTCCGTCATCAGGGTCACGTGGGGTTACTATGTACTATGTAAACGTGACGTTCTCAACCAAATCCTTGGATGAAGTATACCCTGGATCTGACACGCAAATGACAATATCAAGATAGAGGGAGATAGTTTACGGAGTTCTTAATCAGAGAGACCGAGAAGGAGACCTTAATTATTGTCTTTGTCATCGACGCGCCTCTTTTATGTTTGCCACTCGGATGAGTAGCTAAACAAACCGCTGAAGTTTTCATTTGATTTATAAAATGGTGAATTGTTGCGTGATCGGCTGTAAAAGCCGCAGTGAGCGAAAATTGGAGAACGCAACTTTTCATACGTATGTGCAGTATTTAGCCATTTCTCAAAGTGATTTTTGTGTTTTAAACGCGGGAAATACAGCGACTAAACTCTACTACGTGTATAATAATACAAGATCATTAAAACAACTCTCAAATTCGCTTCAAAACTATTAGATAATTGCAGTATTAACCACCCAAATTACGTAAGTAGTTTAATGTCAATAAAGAACGGCTGGCTGACACTGCTGGTCTGTGGTATATGCAATTCGGACAGTTTATGAAATGATTTGGAGTTGTCGGACAAACCTTTTTTTATAACTCATTTAACGGGAAAAAAATATTTTATTCTTTCACACATACTAAAAGTCACATCGAGAAGAATAGGGTAGATGCACCAGTAACCAAATGACGTAAAAGCATATAAGTAGGTAATTCTGATAATAACCAATCTAAAACTTAGAACCCTCATTAAAAATAAGAAGAGTTTCGTGGAGTAATCGTGTGAACACAGTTTAAATTAAAAGTATATGTGTGATTTTGTGATTATTTAAGCTCATACATTTCGCTCGATCTCGTATGGAGCGTTTCAAGGCCTCGCAAGGTAGCTTCATCGTTAATTTTCAAATCATGTTATGTCAAAAAAAAAACTCGTAGAGCAGTTATTTAAACGCAGTTTGGACAATTTCTAACGATTTTCTAAAATACGCATTGGTAACCCTATGTATTGTATGTAGAGTATACCATCCTTTACGGTAGTACGCACTTGTCAAGTCTTGGTATATACTTAGTTTATGACGAAATCATAAGAAGTACCAGTAAGTTCGTTTGTTTGACAACGTCACATTAACAAAGTCTATAGTGGAATAGGAATCAAATTGGTTGACTATGAATATCTGACGAGCTCGAGTACCTATTTCCATTTAAATGTTTTTTCTAAAAATTTGAAAGCCTTTAGTCGTGGGCTTCCCTTCTTTAACAACAGAGCAAAATATGACAGCTGTAGACTGAAACAGAGTGTGTCAGAGAAAATAAAACAATAACTTAAATTACTTCTAAACGGTAGAAAATCGTTGAACATATGAGTACATGGGTGTAAAATTGAGGTCTCGACGTCATTATCTATGTAAGGACCGTATCGTAAAGAAAGTAGACAACTTTAGGCATCTCTAAAAACTAGCACGTACATAAAATAGACATAAACTTTTTTTTTTAAATACCGTACTAAATCCTTTTCTTTATTTTGCAACCAAAAATAATTGCTATTTTTTTCAAACCGTCAACATGGGGCAAATTAACTAACACATTCGAAAAAAATTTGGACGATTGGTGCAAAATAAACGGTATGACGATAAGAAAACTGGCTAAAAAGTACGAGTTGAGTCCCGCGGGCATATAAAAGATGAAAAAGAAAGTCACCAATGACTTCTGTACTCTCAAAGATTTGCCTAAATCTGGAAGAAAACCAGGGACAATCGACTTGGCACTAGAAAGAAAGTTGTAAGAATGTTTAAAAAAAATCCGGCCCTTTCAGTAAGAGATGCGGCAAAAAGAGCCAAAACTTCTTCGGCTATGGTACAAAGAATCAAACTAAGATGCAACCTAAAAACCTATAAAAAACAAAAACAACCAAAACGAGATGAAAATCAAACAATAACTGTCAGAAAACGGACAAGGAAATCATACGACCGTATATTAAACAAGAAAAATCAGGGCATTATAATGGATGACGAGACCTATGCAAATTGGACTTTAAAGCCTTACCAGAGGGCCCTGCAAAGATGCACTACGCTAACTAACGTTTCTATTCGATTCGTTTTTAACCAATCGCGTCACCGGTAGACCACGTGACTTTTCGTATCACGTCATCTCCCAGTGACGCGATTGGTTTAAAAACGAATCGAATAGAAACGTTAGTTAGCGTAGTGCATCTTTGCAGGGCCCTCAGGACCTCAATTTATTACGGTGCCGGCTAATAAAGACAAGACAAGGCCATCAACATCGAGAAATTCGGCAAAAAAGTATTAGAGTGGCATGCATATTAGATGTCAAAGAGGTATGCGATCGCAATCGTTCTGCACTACAGGGACTTTGACAGCGTGCGGTACACCGTGACGAGTGCTTACAGAAAATATTATTACCACTCATAAAGAAGCACAGGATTAGCACTTTATTTTGGCCGGATTTGGCTTCTTGTCGTTACTCTAAAACAACGAAGGAATGGTATAAAGCCTATAAGGTAGAAGTAGTGGGTAAGGATATGAATCCTCTTAATTGCCCAGCAGTTCGCCCATTTGAGCGATATTGGGCTATCATGAATCGATACCTTTAAAAAAACGTCAAAGCTGCCAAATCAGTAAAACACTTTAAAAAAAATGGAACAGGGCATCTAAAAATGTATCAAAAGTGGTCGTCCATAAATAAATGAGACACATTAAAAAGAAAGTTAAGTTGCAGGCAAAATAGATATAATACGACGAATTCATTCTAAACAACTTTTTATAAAGATCTTATTTTTCAGTTTCTTTTTGTTTCATTATCAGTTTTCACACAGTTTTTTTTTTATATCATTTTGAAGTTGTCTACTTTCTTTTCGATACGGTCCTTAAGATTGATATAAGCTGCCTAGCGGTTGCGTCGAGCGAGCTTTAACAGCGAAATTAGCATCACGGAAAAAAGTATTAAAAACCGGCCAAGTGCGAGTCGGACTTCGCACTAAGGGTTCCGTACCAGTATCGAGCAAAAAACGGCAAAATAATCACGTTGGTTGTATGGGAGCCCCACTTACATAAATATAAATTTTATTCTTTTTTAACCGACTTCAAAAAAAGGAGGAGGTTCTCAATTCGTCTGTATTTTTATTTTTTTATTTTTTTTAATGTTTGTTACCGCAGAACTTTTGACTGGGTGCACCGATTTCGATGATTCTTTTTTTATTTGAAAGCTGGTGCTTCCCGATTGGTCCCATTCTTATCAAAATGACGATCTGATGGTGGAATCCATGAGGAATCGACGGAACTCTTCAAAATGTATAGGCATACCTATAGCTATTTTGGTATTTTTCATTGTAACTCGTGTACTTGGTCTTGGAAAGCACTATTTGGTGAAGTGAAACTGATGATGAAGACCACAGATGGCCACCGGAACTCCTAAACGGTATATATTTCGAGGGTGGCGACATGATATTTCGATTAAGATAGTTGAGCGACTATGACGAAGCATATTTAGGTTTAAATATATGACTATGACTTTCCCACGGCGTTGCTTGCTGCGAGATTGAAATGTTCTATCGTTTCTTATTAATTGAGAAATGGTAGAATAACAGCATAATTATAATCACTAAAAAGTATAAAATAAAAATAAAGTTTAAAAAAGTCTGCTTTTGGTTAAAATATTGTTGGACGCCGACTTCAGTTGGACTGACCTATTTATCTACCATTTTAAAGAAGTTATTTTTTGCTTTTTAAAGGCGGGTTTTTGTTTTTTTAAACTTTATTTTTATTATTTAGTATTTGTTGTTATAGCGGCAACAGAAATACATCATCTGTGAAATTTTCAACTGTCTAGCTATCACGGTTCATGAGATTCAGTCTGGTGACAGACAGACAGACGGACAGTGGAGTCTTAGTAATAGGGTCCCGTTTTTACTTTTAGGGGATCAGAACCCTAAAAAGGACACTTGTGTAATATCGCAAGCTCTTGCTGCCGGCTCACATCACCCCATGTCATCGCATGTCGCATGCACTTCATGTCCTGCGGCCCTAAACAAGTTGCATTCTACGATAGCTAACGATTCTGAAAAACTGTCATAATACTCATAATGTATCGAGTTGACATAAGCGCCCAACATGCTACCGACCGGAAGCTACGCCACTCCTATTACATTTCCTTTAATTTTGGAGGTAAATAACGTTCGCAGAATGCATCATGTTAGGTCCACTGGTGGCCTGACCTCAGCCTAAGAGTTCACCTAACTAGTAACAACGTAAGGATGCCAAAATGCGAGCAGACCACGGTTGGCTAATTCACTTAAACTACTTTACCTACTCTAAATTCCTCAACTGTAGACGTCCAAAGTAGTTAGAACATTTAAGTGTGTGTTCTTCGGCTTCGGTCGCAGGCTTCGCCGGAGACGCAACTCTGCCTTACCTACCGCCTGCTGCCGAATTAACGCGCTACGTTGATAAAATAATGCTTAGCACCCATCCTTTTTAAACTGAATAAACCGTGTTTGAAATAGGAGTAAAATATAATATCTCTCTTATAAAACTTACCTTATAGGGTCAAAGTATCGAATCCTTCTTGTGGGATCCCCCAAAAGTGTTTCCGGAAACTGGTTTAGTGTACGTAATTGGGTTTCGTATTTGAGGCCGCTTACCTGTAACAAAATAAAAACTACTTAAATATCGATATAAAAAGCAACCCGACTGCAGTTTTTGATACTGTAGTCGATATATGTTAACCGATTTATTTTATTTCTTCTTAAGAATTGTATGTACCCAGTTACACTCGCGTCATTAGGATGAATCTAATGACGTATCATTTATCAAATCGTTTGACCCGTCGAGTAGTTACGAGGGGACATAGGAACGGACATAGATACATACAGGTCAAACACATAACTCCCTTTGGGCTTCGCTGCAGTCGATTAAAACCGGCAAAGTGTGAGTCAGGCTCGCGTACTGAGGGCCCCGTACTTTGTTATACAATTGATGAATACGTACGAAAAAAAAGCTAATTAGAAAGTAACAACGGATTTCGATCTTCGGACCAGTAAATAATGTTTGAATTCAGAGATCAATATTTGCTGGTTAATGTTTTTTTGATCCTAGCTTATGAACTTCGTCATAAATTATTATTACTGACTTAATTAAAAAAAAAGGTATACCTATATTAAACTTGATAGCAAGATGTTCTTACAAGCAACTTTACCTATTAGGCATGGTGGTCTCAGTATTCACCAAATTTCTAGTGTTGCCCTTCGAGTTTTTTGTCACATTGTACGTTATTACTCGAGGGTAAAATTCTTCGTCCATCACTTAGTGATTTCGAAGTAAAGTACTTGTCCGAGGCCAGAGACGCATGGAAGATGACCTGCCCAGGCAAAGACTTTCCTACCAGCGAAGAGTGCCAAAAGTTATGGGACGAGTCAATTTGTCACCTAGACTTCGCTCGCATGCTAGCAGTGTCGGAGAAAGATTCGGGTTACTGGCCGCAGGCTTATCCATCTGTAAACTACGGCAACCTTTTGGACAACAATAGTTTCAGGTTGGCGGTAGGCCTTCAACTTGACGCAAACATTGTCGAAGCGCACCACTGCCACTGCGGAGCTCAAGTTGACCTATAGGGCCACCACGGTCTAGCGTGCATAAAAAGCGCTGGTCGCATGTCCCGCCACGCCTGCCTTAACGTCATCATCCGGCGGGCCCTTGCCTTCTGAAGGCAGGTGCGGCGGATACCGCGGCTGAATCAGCAAAACGCCGCAAATATGCAAATATAGCTGATAATTGCATATATGCGGCTTTTGCGGTAGAAACTCTTGGACCGTGGGGGGAAGCGATTTAACAATTAAAAAAAATAACTTATTCGTTCCTCAGGTGACCATAGGGCTGACTCTTTCCTCGGCCAACGGTGGGCAATAGCTATCCAACGAGGAAATGCAGCCAGCATTATGGGCACCATTCCCGGTGGTAGTGGCCTAGGGGACATTTGTAAATATTATAGTTACTTGCAATAAGTTAATTTATTTTAGTATTTAGTTTTACCTCGTGTGTACATAAGTTTTGAGACGAAATTTACTTTAAAAAATAAAACATAATAATAGTGGCAGCTGTCTAATTCTTTTTTCAATTTTGAATTTGGAATGTTCGTGTTCTATTTGTATGTTTTTATTATTTATTTAAATTAATTTTCTTGTGATCGCGGGAGAAAAAGAATTACGTGCGACTGTTATTTCGCTACATATGGCGGGAAAAAAAGCAATGGATATTTTCCGTGTCCTAAAATATTTTGGGATTAACCGCAACTTTATATATTACATCATAAAACGTTACAAGGAGACTGATTCTCTAAAAGATCGCCAAAGGAGTGGTAGGCCGCGATCTGTAAAGACGATTGAGGACATCAAAATGATCAGAGAGCGACTTCACCGAAATTCATGTCGCACCCAGAAAAAAGTGCTCTGCAGACTAACATTTCGCGTGTTGCGGTAAACGAAATACTGAAATACAATTTCAAGGTAAACGCCTACAATCCTAGGAAAGTTCACTTCCTTAATGAATGCCTTCGTAAATTACGACGCGAACGTTGTCCGATGCTACTTCAGAGACACGCTACGAAAAATATACTCATCACCGATGAGAACATCTTCACATTCGAAGAACAGTTCAACCGCCAAAACAATAAAGTTTATGCCAAAAGCAGCAAAGATGTTCCAGCTGCAGCACGAAATGTATCGCGTTCCCATTTTCCAGCGAGTGTGATGGTATGGTGGGGTGTTTCGTATGAAGGTGTCATTCCGGTCCATTTTTGCCAACAAGGCGTCAAAGAGCTCGTTTAAAGAATGGAGCCTGTCATTTTGAGTAATAAGTGTATGTAGTTATTTGTTAATGTATACTTATATTTATCTGAAAATTTTAAAATTATGAATAACCCAAAAAAAAAAACTATTAAATAGATTTTTTTGCGTTTTTCAAGGCGGTTTTTTGTTTTTTAATAAAAAAAATTAGTATTATTGATAAGCTGTTATTTATTTTCACTTCTTAGTGGATATGAAACTTTAAGACATTTCAAGTTCGCCGCAAGCAACGCCGCGGGAAATTCATAGACATATTTAAAAAAAATAATGTTCTTCTTTGTAGTCGTTTAACTATCTTAATCGAGATAATATTATCACGACCCTTGAAATAGGTACCGTTGAGGAGTTCCGGTAGCCATTTGTGGACATGGCTACCGGATCGCGGACAAAAATACACACATTCGGGTCAAACTGAGAACCTACTTTTTTAGTCAGTTTAAATACCAAAACCTTCTCCTAAGGGTAACAAAAACTTTTCTCAAAACCGCATCAAAATCGGTTCAGCCAAACGCGAAATAATCGCGGACAAACATACATACACACATACACGTCTAACTGAGAACCTCTTTTGTCGTTATAAATACTATACTATACCTAGGTGTTGAAAAATGCTTTGTTTTTATTAAGCTAGTTAAAGGACTTGAGAGCTTTTAAATGTACCTATAGAGCAAAAAAATCGTGGCACCCTTGCAATTTTTACGTTGATGCCCATTGTGTAAAGGTCTTAAGTGTAATCATGGAAATTCGAATGCCAGATGATAGGTAATTTTGTCTTCTATCGAATGACACAATTTTTAGTGGTGGTAATGGATATTTTCATTTCGTTAAGGGCCGAAAACCGCACGGCCCTTAAAATGTATAGGTACTTTAGAACCAATGAATACCAAGGAATAATTAAAGGATTTTATGAAAATTAAAACAAATTATCAGGTTTTAATAAAGTGCTCGTCTCTCGTCGTGCCTCCTCTAGCTAATCGACATGCACGCATGCGATTTTTCATTGAGCGTACGAGTTTATGAAGAAAGTCTTGAGGTATGCACGCCCATTCTTCCTCGATCGTAGTCTTGAGCTGGTGCAGGTACTCAGAAGCGGGATCCCTGGCCCCGATCCGTCTTTTGAGCTCGTCCCAGACTCTATTGGGTTCAAGTCCGGCCTTAGTGCTGGACAATCCAAGATAAGGATATTGACCTGTCTTAGGTAGTCCTGAGTGATTCGTGCTGTATGTGATATGGCGTTATCTTGCATCAGCATGAAGGTGTCGCCGATGTAGCCAGCAAATAGGACCACGTGTTCAGCGAGGACCTCTTCAATGTACCGATGAGCGGTCAATCCTCTTGAATTTGGCCCAACACCAGGCTCAGTAACAAACACAATTTCTGTCTTCGCTTCCAAAGAAATGCCGGCCCAAACCATGCATGAACCGCCACCATATGTGACTCGTTATTATTATATCGAAATGCAGCATTGCGAAAATCGATCTCTAGGCCTTGGGTAGACCCTTTTCCTGCCGACATTGCCAAAAAGACAAATCCTGCACTAGTCAGAGAAGAGTACTGTACTCCATTGCTCAAGGGTCCAGTTTTCATGTTGCCGAGCAAAGTGTAGACGTGCTTGACGGTGACTCGGGGTGAGCTTGGGGCCATTCGTAGCCTTGTGTGATGTCAAATTTTTCTCTGCAAGTCTCCTTCTAACTGTCCATCGGCTGATGGGCACATTCAGGGTCTCTCGTAGCTTCTGCTGAAGCTGAACAGCATTGAGTCACCGATTCCGCAGCGCGGTGATAGCAATGAAGCGGTCATCTCGCTCCGAGGTAGAGTATACTCGGCCAGTGCCAGGTCTTATTAAGAAAGCACCAGTTGCTTGGAACCTCTGGAACACGCGTTGGACTGATGATCGCATCAGGTTCATTTGTCGGGCCACTTCACGTTGGCTCAACCCTGTTAACAACAGAGCAATTGCTTGGGCGGCTTCAGACGGGGTAGTAGGTATCCATGTTTCTTCAAAGGTTTTCCAATAGAATCGAACAGAGATGTGTTATTTTTAAATTGACTTTCATTGTTGGTGGCTTGCACAATAAACAAAATGGTTTTATACCTAATGATGTGGCACATTCAGTATGTGCACTAACGAGCTAATTAGAGGGGGTATTGTTATTGCGAAGTGAAATATCCATCCCCAAAAATAAAAAAAATGTCATTCGGTAGAAGACAAAATTACCTATCATCTGGCATTCGTGGCATTCATGATAACACTTACGACCGTTACACAATTGGCATCAACGTATAAATTGCAAGTGTGGCTCGATTTCTTTGCTCTCATGTGTACGCAAACCATTTTCCGAGTTATTTCCACAGTTTTAATTAATATTTACATGTTTCGAATATGCGATGAAGAGTCATTGTGCTGATACGAAAATTGAATTTGTTATGCGTTCGGTTTATCAGCCGTTATGTATTTCGGAACCGTAGAAAATTATTTAAAAGAGAATTTCTGAAAAAAAAAATATCTTTAGCCCAATCGACAGACATAGTGAAAAAAAAATTGTTTATCTCCTGGTTTTCACACCCTAAAACCAGCTTTGGTAAACATACTTACACAGCATCCGCAGTAATTTGCAACGAAAGTAAAAAGAACGATGCGCCTCCAAAACAATCATTATTTCAGAGCGCCTAGCTTATACAAATATTATAGGTATGTCACACGGTCTGTTTACTCGCGACGATCGAGTCACCGGCAATTGCGGCGCGGGCAGGCGCAGGCAGGCGCGGCGTGGCGCGGCGCGGCGCGGCTAGCGTAACGTCGGCGTCGTGTGAACTTTACTGTCAGCGCAAGGAGAAATAATTAAATCAATATTTACGGGCGCATCGAGAGACGCTGCAAAACATAAATTTGTTTTACGATTCGCGGGCCCAGCGAAGTTTCACACGATGTTTCTTTCGCCGCCACGGATGTAGCTTTGCGGTTGGCAATGGACCGGTCCAAAAATAGATTTTATTGTGTGTTCTCCAAGGGCGGCGCGTGGTAGGCGCTGTGGAGTCGCTGGTCCAAACAACACGCGTTTATGCAGAGAATTTAATTTATTTTTCGTTACCCGTGGCGCATAAATCCTAACCACGAATGGTTCCTGAATTCAAAGGCGGTCTTTTATAACGACACAAATAACGCGTCGGATTGAAGGGAGATGATGGCTGCAATCGTGTCCCACATTTATAATGCGAAGAGTATCAAATTAAACATTTTTATGTGGCACGTGTCTTCGTTTGGCTCAGCTATTTAGTTTACTTTGTTTGGGTAAATGTTTACAAATCTAGATACCTATTTCAAAAACGCATTTCCGTTTGAAATGGGCTGAAGTTTGGTATTCATATTTAAACCCGGCGACAATGCGATAGTGTGGGGTCAATGATCTGATCTGACGATAGAGAAATTCATAAGATCTCTAATAAATGCGTTAGATTGACCTCAACCACCAATATTAGAAGACTCTTATAAAAAAAAAACATTTACCGACATATTGTGAATAATCATCACATCGTATATTATGGTCGAAAGAGTTGGTTGTTATCTTGTTCTCTCAGTCCGATTTAGAACCCATCGACATCTCCGTATATAGCATGTAGCGTAGCTTGACAAAATTTAGAGCAAAAACTTGTTTACGTACCCTGTACAAAGTAATTTTGGTTAAAAGTATGTACTAAATGCGTACCTAGTTTTTATTTAAAAATACCTATTGTAATGTTACTGGTGAAAAGTTAGAGATGAAGTCACGTTTTCTTACAACTTTCGGACCTTATAATCTAGCCGCACATTCAATACAAATAAAAAGACAAAAAGGAACTTCGAAGTCAATTTAAAAACCGGGTAAGAGGATTTCTGACCATGCTCAGTGTCGGGTACCGACACCGTTACTACAAACACAAAAAACTTCTAAAAACAACAAGTATGAACTAATACGACGACGACTCATTGGCTAATAAGTTGATTTGATAGTTAGCCTGCCTCTAAAGCTAGCGGTCCTTATCCCGAATTTATAGCTAAGTAGGTATTTATTAATTATGTATTAAAAGGTATTTGGTGTTATCTTATATGATTAACAGTAGTAATCATGTATGAAGTCAACTTAGTCGTGATAGCCGTTTAACCAATAAATTATAGGAAGGTATGTGCTGGCGTTTAAGATACTATAGACATACATACATACATTAAATCACGCCTGTTTCCCAGAGGGGTAGGCAGAGACCACTTCTTTCCACCTGCTACGATCTTGACAAATCTCTTTCGCTTCTTCCACATTCATACATCGAGTCATGCATGCACGTCGGTTTCGGGTACTTAAGATACGGCCCTTTTCCAGTATTTCTCCGATTTGATTCGAAAAAGTACGCCTAGGTCGGCCCCTTCCGACCCTCCCACTCACTTTTGCTCTCTAGATACTATAGAGTTTCCGTATTATATAGTTTTGTCTGAAGGGTTTAGGGAAACGTCAATCTTGTATAAATTACACTTTAAGAGCTCTAAGAGTAGCTATTATTTTATATTTTTTTAAGAGATAGTTTTTGTTACCTGAATGCTGAAAAGTAAAATAAAATAGGTACTTATACCCTCGCTCCACATGTAGGGATTGGGAGACGAGGTTACTGGGTGCTAACCTTAAAAAAATCGGTCAAGTACGAGTCGGAGTCGCGCACCGACGGTTCCGTATCTATTATATTATATGCTAAACTGATTGTTGATACATCAACGCACAGCTCAAACCGCTGGACATAGAGACTTGAAATTTTGCACATAGATACCTTATATGGTGTAGAGATCCACTAAGGAAGGATTTTTGGAAATGCCACCCTTAAGGGAATGAACATTTGTAAGAAAAGCCCGTTAGTTTAAGTTTAAGTTAGACTTTTCAAATTTTGTGTTAAGGTTGAAAATTGAAAATTAATTTATTCGTGTCTCAGCGTTTTTGATAATTTCATCCCCGAAGGGATGGAAAGGGATAAACCTGACTGACTGATCGATCAACGCACAACCTAAACCGCTGTATCTAGGGGACTTGAAATTTGAAGGAAATATTCCTTTGGTATCCTAAGAAAGGATTTTTGGAAATTCATCCCCTAAAGGGTTAAAATATAAAGGGGTAGAAATTTGTATGGGAGATTAGTTATTTTTAAAATAAGCAATTTAGAAATTGGTCTTTAGACAATTGTTTATAAATAAAAAGTACTACTTTCAGCGATTTAGAAAAAACTACCCCTAAGGGGGTAAAAGGGAGTTTTAGTTTGTTCCTCCTTCACGCTGCGATGGCGCTGGATGGATTTGGATGAAATTTACAATAGAGATAGCTTATACCCTGGATTAACACATAGGAAAATCCCACCCCGGAAATTTTAAAAGTTCCCGAGGGAATACCGACAATATGTATGGCGTTTTTTGAAAAATTCATCATGTGTGTCATTTTCTTAGGTTGCGTTGACGCAGATTTCGAAAATGATATCAAATTTGGAATTCAAAATGGCCGCCATGATGTTTATTGAAAAAGTCGTCATTGGTATCATTTTCTTACATTTTGGGGACGCAGATTACGAAAATGATGTCAAATTTAGAATTCAAGCTGGCGGCAATGATGTTTTTTGAAAAAGTTGGCACGGGTAACATTTTCTTAGTTTTTGGGGACGCAAATAATTACTAATATAGAATAAGATTAGTAATTATTTGACAAAACTGTGCAATTGAATAATTTATTTCTCCTATGGCTTTTGCGACCCATTGTGACAACATGGGACAGGCTTTGTACATTCAGTTTTGTTAGTCTTTATTAAATGGGAGCTGTGTATATTATCGTTGTCAGCGTTGACATATCCAGATTTTAACAGTTTTCTCCGTTATTTTCAATACTTAATATAAGGGCGGATATAATGATAACTTAAAAAAAAACGTACAGTCATTTTATTTTTTGGCGGAAATTGGTCGGTTATTTAATTCTAAAATGTCAGTTCAAACAATACTCAATGAGTAAAAAAGCCATATAATATTGCTGTAAAAGAATATCCATACTAATATTATTAATGGGAAAGTAATTCTGTCTGTCGTTTGTCTGTTTGTTACGCTTTCACGGATTTACCGCGGAACCGAATGAGATTAAAGGGCATTGAGTGAATTTGTTTGAAGAATATTGTCTTTTTTTTTTCAGCGGCTACGGATGATGTTTGGGAATTCCGCCATTTATAATGATAGATACATTAAAATTAGTATTAAGACTCATAATATAATATATGTAATATTGAACTATGATGGATATTTTAAGAGCAACCAAACTATCATGGGCGGGATGGTGCTTTGAGACGGCGAATTTAGTCAGATTCTCATCTACCAGTGATAACTAGGGGCACACCAGCGGATAAAATAAATGCATTTCGGCATCTACGATATGGGTATATATATAAAAAATATACCGCACTACAAATATGCCAGGAACTACGAGTACATCATGATACACAGTCGGGGCAATATATGCGGCAGCTCTACTAAAAATTGGCGAAGATAGTAACGATTTGAATACATTAAACGGCGAATTCTGTAATAATATTGTACAAAATACACATGATCTTAAAAATAACGTGTACCCCGATCGAAAAAACAACATAAAGAATAGATAATGTTTATGCGAGAGGGCAAATATTAGCACCGACAAACAAAATTGTCGGGCGGATAAATAAAAAAATATGTCTCATGTAGAAGGCGATTTTGTGGAGTATCTCTTGGTAGACAATGTCATAGACACAGATCAAGTCACGTCCTACACTTAGAGTTCCTGAACTCTTTGGAGGTATCGGGAGTATCCTCCCGTAAGTTCATGGTTAAAGTTGGTGCCCCGGTAAATTTCGAGCTCAATATTACACGTGTTTGAAACAACATTCTGGCCAGGGAAGACGTCAAACTATAGAATTACTTAAAACTATTAATTTACTTAACTGCGATAAACGAGTTCAACGCGGACGAAGTCGCGGGCAAAAGCTAGTTTAAGATAATATACTTGGTAACCGCAAAAGAAAATACTCATTTTGTTATAAACATTATTATTTATGCAATAAGGTCCATTTTGACTAGCCTACATTTTAATACCGATTTTCTATTATTTTTTTGTTATTTCTCAAATACTGTAAATAATTAAAACTTCATTTTATTTTTGCCATAAATTAAAATAATTATACGACAGGTTTTTTCAGATTTTTTTATTAATAAACTTCGGAGATAATGGGGAGAAGCGGTCATTTTTTGAACATTTTTGGCTATAAATAAAAAATTACATCACAGAAAATAAAATATAAAATAGTTTTGAAATATGCAGATTAAGACCTTTCACATTCACCCCATTTGCTATAATCAAACCCCTTTCATTTTTCAACCCTCCATTCTAGACCCTTTTCAATTATTTATAAAATTATTTTCATATTTTTTTACTAAAAACAGATGCGGGCAAGCAAGTGGTGCTACTATGCCAAATTTCAAGTTGATAGCATTTGTAGTTGCTGAGAAAACCTGCTGTGACATACAGACTGACAGACAGACAGCGAAATCTCACCATAAGGGTTCCTTTTTTACCATTTTAGTACGGAACCCTAAAAACTTTATTTTTTATTGATCGGTCTGGGGTGTAAAAATATGATTTGAAGAATAATTTCCAAAATAAAGTGACAGTGACGTAAGACAAACAGACTGACATGGAGAAAAATAAAAGGATTCCTATAGTCCTGTAGCCCGTGGACATTCAAATTACTGAAAAGGTTACCGTTTGTCTAAGTGAAATTGTTATAGATTTCGCCATTTTATATACTAAAAGCGAAGTCTTAAAGATCGTAACCCGCCGTAACCATAATAGAGATAAGTCTAAAATCTCCATATAATTATTTACATTTCTAGGTTACCGCATTTTTCACTATTGTCATGTTGTATAGCTTTGTTCAATAACCATACGTAATAGTAAGACCATGGAAAGTTGTGAAACAAAAATTTAAGACCAGATGTAGTCCGGACATTTTGATAATAATTAACATTTTTGAGTTACCTTTTCAAATCCTTCTGGCGAGGTAGGTCACTTTCTTGGGATGTCAATTTAGAGGAACGACATGTTCGTTTTAAGTCCATTTCGATAGACGACATATTCTGACTTAGTCAACTTCTTAATAGGTCCAGTAAGAGGATCGTCATTTTCTGACTTAGTCATCTTCTCAGTAGGTCTATTTCGAGGGACGTCGCTTTCGGAGTTAGTCATCTTCTGAGTAGGTCTGTTACGAGGGTCGTCGCTTTCGGAGTTAGTCATCTTCTCAGTAGGTCTATTTCGAGGGACGTCATATTCTGGGTTAGCCATCTTCTGAATTGGTCTGTTTCGAGGGACGTCATTTTCTGACTTAGTCATCTTCTGAGTTGGTCTATTTCGAGGGACGTCATATTCTGGGTTAGTCATCTTCTAAGTTGGTCTGATTCGAGGGACGTCATATTCTGGGTTAGTCATCTTCTGAGTTGGTCTATTTCGAGGGACGTTATTTTCTGACTTAGTCATCTTCTGAGCTGCGGCTCTATTCAAGATGGTAAAAACAATATCGTATTTGATCTGTTATCGAATTATCAACGTTTTGATAGCTCTTATTTTCTTGACAGTAATGGCGGCTGACGTCATAACAATAACATAACAGGAAAACTACGATATCGTTTTTACCGCCTAGAATACCGGCCCAGGTCTATTTCGAGGGACGTAATTTTCTGACTTAGTCATCCTCTTATGTGTCATATGTCATATCGGTTCCATTTTTAAGATAATATGCCTGGTAACCGCAAAAGAAAATACTCATTTTGTTATAAACATTTCTGTGCAATAAGGTCCTAATTTTAATACAGTTTTTCAAAGTTTTTTTTGTTATTTCTCAAAAACTGGTACTTATGAACACTCCATTTAATATTTCCAATAAAATATAAATGATTAGCTATACGTCACGATTTTTTTAATTTTCACCTGTTACTCTGCAATCTTTTTTCTTACCGTATAATTCTCAGCTAATAAGTTTTTTATCTCCGTTTCGTTTTGGCAATGATAGTCAAATTACAGATTTTTTCTTTCATTTCATCCAATAGATACATGGCTATTATTTTTATTTAATTTAAAGCAGCTCCTATTTCAATCTAGCTTAGGTGTTGAATTAAATGACCAAATCGAAATGAGCGTTTTACCAAAAAACGCCTTGGGAATTTCAGAACAAGAATGTGTTCTGAAACTATAAGATATATTTGACAGAAAAACGTTAGCGGTGTTTGTATATTGTCTATGTCACCTGGCCCCTATTTCACAATCCTGACAATGACAGGTGACAGGTGACATTTCACTGCGCATGGCGCAGCTTATATTAATCCCAGTGATGTAAAAACGTATTAACTCGGCAATGTATATCGAAGTATCACCTGTCACGTGTCATTGTTAGGATGGTGAAATAGGGGGCAGGTCATTCTGTGACTTTGTCATATTACGAGTAGGTACTACTCTCACATTCTACGATCTAGGAGCTTAACATTTCAAGACTTTGACTTTAAGAGCCGTTACGCACTGTCCACTGGTCGCCGGCGACTCGGCCGACTGCGACTGAGACGTTCTACAGTTTAAATAGGTGTTTACGCAGTTAGTCGCCGGTCGCCAGAGCGAACAGCCTGTCGTTGTGTAAGTGGCGACACACAGGCGTCTGGCCAGACGCCGCGACTATTATGCACTATGTAGACTGAGTCGCCAGTCGACTAGTCGACAGTGCGTAACGGCTGTATGTCGACTGAGTCACCGGCGACTAGTCGACCGTGCGTAACGGCTCTAAAAGATGATGGCGTTTTACTACCTGGTATTCTGAGACTTTGACATGTTACTACTCTGACTTAATGTTTTTTGCTCCAAATTAATAACGGCAACAGGTACGCTTGAAATATTAACAGAATATTAAGTTGTATATTCGCTTTAAAAATTAATATTTAAATTAAAATAAAATAAATATTTAAGGGGACTTTATGGCTCTCATACAGCAAACGTGATTTTTTATAAATAATGGTACGGAACCCTTCATGCGCGCGTCCGACTATCACTTAGGCAAGCTGAAGCTGGGTCCTAAGAATATGAACATAAAGCATAGAAACCGGACTAAAAGAACAACGAGAGACGTATGTTTGACCTTTTTCTATTTATGGCATTTATAATGAGTTAGAAAAAGATATGCTTATAGGAATTCTTTCGTTATCTATCATGTTGTCACAAGGTTCGAATTTGATCTGACTCCTATCCGTCAACGTTAGTGATGTAGCTGAATCGAGAATAATATAGATGTCGATACCTTTAATTTGTTCTAATGGACAAAGGAACGATTTTTTATAAAGCTACAAATTACAATTTACATGTTACAAGTTTCCATTTGACACAACCTCGACCAATGACGACCAGCCGTTTGAGCAGTGTTGCCAGTTTAGACCTGTAAAATTGTTACTTGTAGCTTTATAAAACGTCTAAACGTTGAATATCTCGGTGGGTCTACGTTAAGAATATTGCATTATCGTAAGTTTGGTCTTGATAAGCAATATATGACATGGTAAAGCACAGTCGGCAATAAAATAGTGTCCCAAAATGTACTTTTTCTAGAATATTTTGTGATATGAATAAAAAGCGAGCGGGCGAGTTAAAATTTATCAGACTAAAATCGGTCCTAAAAGATTACGCTTTAATTAGGTAATTAGGTAATTAGGTGTGTTACGCTTAAGTGAGATTTCAAGTTTTTTTGTCAACAGCAAATCAATGATATTTTAAATAAAGAATATGTTCAATAATTCATCAATGTTTTATTTACATGTTTAAGATAACAACCAATTGCAAAATTATAAAGAGTTCTCTCATCGTTTTGGTCAAAGGTAAGTTGAAGTTGTCCGATCCACGTGTTTTTTCAGCGGCACTTCTGAATAGAAAACCTAATCGTGGCTCCTAAAATAAAATATATGTCGTCATTTTCCTTGCACGCTCGGCAAAAAAAAACCGTATGAAAATGCTTGAAGCAGAATCTTTTCGGTATCCGATTTTCTCTGTCTACTCGTATTCGCCGAATCCAGTCTCCAATTACGTTTTCATCTTTTGGAAATCTGAAAATATCGATATATTTTTACATCACTGTCAAAACTTCGATTGCTTATTTACAACCGGGAAAATGTTACTATTAGGGCTTAGATTTCGATATTAAATCAATTGGATGAACTGCCGAACAGTATATTACCAATTATACATAAAATCTTACCTATGGCTAAAGGCAAATAGTAAGAAACTTACTTATAATAAGACAATCCCAAGGCAGAGTTTTTCTTCCACCCCGAGTGCGAATTGCAGCCTTTCATCACACAAGCAATTGATTGCAGGTTGCAATGGCTGTAAATATTCAGGCTAAACTAACCAACACATAATTTTTGTTGACATTCTCCAGAATTTTATTTATGTATCGGAACACAAATTCACAGATAACTACACTGAACTTCACTACTAAATGAAGAAGTCATCCTGGCAAAATGTACTCTATTCGCAATACAGACTTTTTGATTTCGTAGTACTGGAGGTTCGGGTGATTGTGGGAATGACATTTAGAGGTCCATTCAAATTTGACGTCTAAAAACCTTGTGACAATGATAGTTAAAGAAGAAAAAACAGCCTAGTATTTGTTTCATTTTTTCTCATGTGATACGTAATCTGAAAAGTAGAAAAAGATAGCTGACGCAAAGTACGTCTTATAGTCCGGTTTCTATGCTTTATGTTCATATTCTTAGGCTGGGTCTACCGATATGACATATGACACATAAGAGGATGACTAAGTCAGAAAATGACGTCCCTCGAAATAGACCAACTCAGAAGATGACTAACCCAGAATATGGCGTCCTTCGAAACAGACCAACTCAGAAGATGACTAACCCAGAATATGGCGTCCTTCGAAACAGACCAACTCAGAAGATGACTAACCCAGAATATGGCGTGCCTCGAAATAGACCAACTCAGAAGATGACTAAGTCAGAAAATGACGTCCCTCGAAACAGACCAACGCAGAAGATGACTAACCCAGAATATGACGTCCCTCGAAATAGACCTACTGAGAAGATGACTAACTCCGAAAGCGACGTCCCTCGTAACAGACCTACTCAGAAGATGACTGACTCAGAAATTGACGTCCCTCGTAACAGACCTGCTCAGAAGATGTCTAACTCCGAAAGCGACGTCCCTCGTAATAGACCTACTGAGAAGATGACTAAGTCAGAAAATGACGACCCTCTTACTGGACCTATTAAGAAGTTGACTAAGTCAGAATATGTCGTCTATCGAAATGGACTTAAAACGAACATGTCGTTCTTCTAAATTGACATCCCAAGAAAGTGACCTACCTCGCCAGAAGGTTTCAAATTTATACATCTGTTAATAGGCCCTCTGAACAAACCATATACCCATTTTAAGACTATTTCTGTGGCCGGTTTAGATTTTAAGACTCATTTGGTCCATGAAGAAGAAATGCGAAAAGGGTGTATAGGTGAAAAACTTAAGTAAATGACTTCTTGCATGTAGTTGTATCCCATCTGTATAGATCATTCGAAATTCAATATTTTAAATTTAACGTTAATTCCATACTAGTTTCGTAGAAAACTACATGCAAGACGTCATTTACTTAAGTTTTTCACCTATAAGTAAATTAAAACGCATTGAATTAACTTCTCCTGCAAAACATAATTGAAGACTCGAAACTTGAAGGAAAATGTGTGACAGAGGAGCACCTCTGTCAAATTACCATGAATAAAGGGAAATGCTAGTTCCTAATATTTTGTCTGGTATATTTTGCAAGCTCAAAGCTATCTATGTTGTACATTATTATAAACATAACTATTTTTTTCTGATACTGATTATTAATAAGCAATAGATTAGAAAAACCAATTTCTTACTTTTTCGACAAGCTTGTCGTACTTTTTAAGCTAGCAAACCTACGCAAAAATCTCCCTTTGGAAACATAAAGGCCATAAACGAACGACCGCTGCCTCCATGCCATCAAGTTGTAAAGCAACAAATTTTAAGAACAAACTTCAAGAACAAATTTCATCTGTAGCATTTGGAATCACGCACATAAAGGTAAAACCATATCCGATGTTACACTAAATAAAGGATGGATATTGAAAAATGAAAATATGCGCCTGTCTGGTTCAAAGGCGACCGAATACCCTCCACACTTGAAGCTGTATCTGGATCAGGTCATTACCAATTTCAAGTCTCATATATTATTAACTGTATGAATTCTGTCTATCATGTTAATAGAGTCTTGTTTGACGTAGACTACCGCAAGAAAGTTTAGAAATACTTTTTATTCCTATATATTCTTTTTAACTTAAAATGATATACTTTTCAGAAAGCAATGTCGCTGATCAGGAAGTCGAAGATGACGATGAAAATGTCAGCGACCAAGATGACGTTGACGAGAGCGACAAAGACAGCGATGAAACAATTTAGGATTTTAACAAAAGTTTACCGACATACAATTACTTTTTTGATTGATTACGATTTTTAGTTTTATTTTGTCGTCTTATAAAAATACGTCTTTACACTTTCGGAACCATTTAATACTAACTACTCTGCCAACTCAATAAAATATCATTCTATGTGCGTTCAAAGGAAAGTACCTAACTTAACTTATACCACTTTTGCATTTCTTCTTCATTAACCAAATGAGTCTTAAAATCTAAACCGGCCACAGAAACAGTCTTAGAATAGGGATATGGTTTGTTCAGAGGGCCTATTAACAGATGTATACATTTGAAACGATAACTCAACAATGTAAATTATTATCAAAATGGTACATACTACATCTGGTCTTAAATTTGTGTTTGACAACTTTCCATGGTATTATTATTACGTATGGTAGTTGAACAAAGCTGTACAACCTGACAATAGTGAAACAGTGCGGTAACCTAGAAATGTAAATAAATAACATATGTGGAGATTTTAGACTTATCACTATTATGGTTACGGCGGGTTACGATCTTTAAGTATATAGAATGGCGAAATCTATAGCAATTTCAATAAGACAAACGGTAACCTTTTTAGTAATTTGAATGTCCATGGGCTACATGACTACTAGTTGGTCTACACACTCTGAAAATTAATTGAAAAAAAAAGAACAGGTACATATTATCACAAATACTTACACACAATACTATAACAAAAATACTATTCAATGGACCCACATGGTTTTTTTTATTTAGTCCGATCGGGCTATGAATTAGCATACCGTAACTCTGAAATACATAATTGAAACATATATATTTTAATTTTTAAACATTTTGTTTATTTCAGATATTTCGGATCTAACTTAAGACATAACATAACTAAACTCCTTTTATATTTTAAAATAATTATTTCAGTCTTAGTTTACCAAACTGAATAAATACTATCATTCCTTGTGATACGATTAATCGAATTAACAGGAATAAAATAGTCCGATCACTCGGACGAAACGGAATTGCGATTCCACGCAGTCCGATTAATCGAACCATGAGAAAAAAAACAGCGTCGTCCGATTAATCGATAAAGCAATCGGACCACGCGGCGAGAGGTAAAAAAATTTTTAATTAAAGGCCTGATTTCAGGAGAGAATGCTAAGTTGGCTGTTTTGCTGATACGTACGAGTAGCAATAAATTACGTTATCAAGTTAATTTAGGTTACCAACACTATGACAATCGTTATATCGTTAACCACTTGATAGTCAATCTCAAGAGGAGACGTTCATAAGGTCGTATTAATCCAATAAACGTTTATGAACTAAGGGTACGGTCGAACTCATAAGAAGCTGTATATTTTAGTAACTTGTCGCAGCTAATAATATATTATATTCAAACCACTTTCAATATAATATGTACGTTACTGCGACTTAATTGCACAGCTACTTACGAGTACGAGTTGGACTGTACCTACTCTGCAAAAGGTCGGGTACGACTGCGTAAGGTGGGACGTTCCACTGGCCGTTATTAAAAAATACACCTTTTCGACTTTTTCGGTTTCCAATTCAATCCTTAACTTTGGATTTCAGAGCAAAGTTGTATTTTACAGACTACTTAAATGTTTAGCTACCGTTTAGTTTCTTAATCAGTAAGTATGTTCAAACGACACTTCAAACTATATGCAGTTAAGACTTAGGAAAGCCAGTAGGTAATAGGTGAAAAGAAATAATTCAGAAACCAAATTGTAGTCTATTTGTTCTTCTTCATTCCTCTACGAAAACCATTTTGCTCAAAAACTCAAATTTTAGGATTTATTTAACGAATACAGAGAAAACTATCAAATTTTGATTGATTCATGGTTATGCGGCAGCACTACAAGGTCAAACCTGTAGAACACTTCCAAAAATAGCGGGTACCTGACCTTTCACAAGGTAACATGTAAGATTATATTGGGCTGTATAGCGTATATCTATAGGACGGGTGTTTCGAATGGTAAGACTGTAAATGTTTAACTTGGTAAGTATAATTAATTTTAATAAATAATAAATGACTTTTCGGGTTTCAAACGTAATGCGCCCTTCGTAAGAATTACCACGCGAAACACCTCAACATAGTGCGGCCTTAGGTGCCTGACCGTGTTATTTACTCGCCATGCCGCACAAACAGCTAAATACTACTCTTTGGTGTTAAATACAATTTCATACAGTGTTGTAAATTCAAAAGTTGCAAACTGATTACGGAGAAAGAGTTGCAATTTATAGAGCAATAACTAGCTGTTGCCGGCGACTGCGTCCGCCTAGAAGTCGTTTATCGAGAATGATTGCGCCGTGCTTGTCTGTACCACGGGCTCCTTCGTTAGCTGGCCGATGAGCCTGGATGCCACGTGATCACGGCGCATGCCTGTATCCTCGCTTAGCGACCTTTTGTTTATTGTGGCTAACTGTGATAACAAACGACAAAAAACTACTGAACTTCTTTTCGAACCCGCGTTAACCGTCGCAGCCGTTGACTTGTTTTATCTTCTCTTCATCGTCGCGTGCCAAATGGTGTCACAGCGGCTTGGAGGCGAATCAGGGTTAGTCCGCCCCTTTCAGCTTTCACATTTATAATAATATTAGTATGGATAAAACCCCTCATCAGAGTCATCAGTCTCATCACACAATGACATAGGTACTATCATTATCATTACGCATTGTTTGGATTGTTTGGGGACCTGGAGTTGCTTATCGCAGGAGCGGTGGGCACGTGGTCATAATAAAAAAGATATATTAATATTTTTAACGAGTGGCAGAAATGTAATGAGGTATATTATAAATTTAATGCTAACCATTAAAATGACATGATGACTCCCCCCGACTAAAAGCTGCCAGACTCCAAAACAATTAACAATGATTGTATGGCGCCCTGATGAGACTCTCATTGCTCTTAACTTGCAACCCTTTTTAGTCGCCCAGTTCTCTGTCTATAAACTGTATTAAGCTGTACCCCTATAGCATTTAGTTATTTATCCCGAGAAACGAAATAAAAAAAATTGCTTATTTCGCTCTACTACTCAATTGAAATAAAGGAACGGACTTAACATCACATAGATATTCTAATTTGGGAATAACACTCGTATTCTAACTAAATCATACTCAAAGTTAAGGCTCGATTCAGATGTATTGTCATAATTTTCGCTCTTTTAAATCGATTTATACTTAATAATAATTAATTGTAATAACAAACCCTTTTCTTTTTTAATTAACAAAAAGTGTTTTTTATAATGTGTAGGTAATGTCCTCTCTCTAAAAGACTCCCAAATTACAACGCTGAGAAAAATAAAATGTTGTAAATCAAGTGTTAATAGATTTCTTTTATTTACACAATAATCTATCGAACATTGAACAATATTCCGGTACATCGGTGCATTTGTATTTTAATTTTATTTTTTCTGATTTATGTGTAGTTCTGGTATTAGGTACACTTACATTTTTTGAGGCTAGGTTTTATCAACATCCGTTGGATCCAATTTCGATAGGAGTTAACAAAAATTGTATGAAGTTACTAAAATTTGATTTGACATAGTTGTTTAAGTACTAATGGACGAAAAAAGCCTCCGTTAAGTTCCGATTTCTGTGCAAAAATATGCATTCACTGGCAAAAGCCGACGTCAGGTCGTGTCCTCGGTATATTACAGGAGGTCACGACTTTGGTAACGATCTCGGAATTGGATTATTCTAGGCTGACAGGATAGAGGGCAACTCCCTGATGCCAAATACGTCGGTCTGCCTGCGCACAGTGGTCGCGTTATTACTATTATGCTGTTTTCTTCTACTACGGCTGGACGGATATGGATGAAATGGGCATAGTTTATACCCTGGAATAATAAATAGGCTACTTTTAATCCCGGGAAATTAAAAAAATCCGTAGGGAATAACGACAATCGACATCTACGCGAAGTCGGAGGACACAAAATAGTAATATGGGGTATTTCCCCCTCGAATTTTTACTCGATTTTATTTTTGTTTTTTGTTTATATATGTAGTGGGCATACACTCTTTAAAAATTTCAAGCTTCTCCCATTACTACGGTTCAAGAGATAGGTATTTTTTTTCTTTATTTGTTGTTACAGCGGCCGTAGATCAAGTGTCTAGCTATTACAGTTCATGAAATACAGAGGAATTTGCGCTAACTACACCTTTGTAAGCAATTTTCTTGAAGTTAATTACAGCCTCTTTTATCACAGCTTTTTTTGATCTCGACGCTACACGCTTTGTACGCTTTTGGCCTGTCTGGTCAACTAAGTAACGTAAGCGGACGAAGATTATGTCTTTAATCAAGGATGTATGACTTACCATTCATAACTAATTTTGAGTTTAGGTTAGGTAGAAGGTCCGAACAGCTTATGTCACTTATTTCTTACCCGCCTATTCTTGCCCGCATGCCATTTCGCCGAGTAAGTACCTATTCGCTTATCACTATTTTCTTTGGGATACTCCAAACCAAATTTCATTAAAGTCAGTTCCGCGCTTTAGCTGTGAAAGCGTAACATACAAACGAACACAGTTACTTCCCGTTGTTTCTATGGTAGGCAAAAACGACATAAATGCGGCGCCCAAAATTGAATAGTGTAATGCTTGTAAGAAAAACATTGATTTAATAACAACAACGTAAATATATAACAACCACTTTAATGTGCTGCTTTAAAAAAGGCACTTAATTCCTACCTATCCGTAATTATAATATTTTATCCTAGGATCTTAGATATATAATATTCAATCTAGATCGATTACTTACTAAGTATTAATTGCTAATCAAATTGAACCGCATTAGCTATTGCGACGGTTACAAATTCTTTGATGATAAACGCTAGAATTACGTGCCTCTACCCTCTGCAGCCTAAACTGCAACTAGGTAAAAAAAAAAACTGTAATATATCTTAAATGGAAGCACAAAAAATGTAACTAACTTAAAAGGAAAATTACCTTGACTAAGTAAACTTGATTGGTTGTTAAAATACAGTCGAAAGTGTTTATACCTAAGTACTAAAACTCATTAAGCTAAGACAACTCCAAGTTGTTTTGCGAGATAGTTTTTTCGTGTTTGTAGTAAAGACGTTGGAACCCTACACTGAGCATGGTCTGACAGGCTCTTGAGCGGTGTTTTTGCTGACAGTAATCAGCCAGTAAAAGGCCCTTGATTTTAACTCATTACGTAGGTTAGGTAGGAACCAAATTCAAAAAGAAATACTTACTTCGGAATAAGTATGAGGTTCAGTTTTTGCGGATGGCGAAGTCTTTATTTCGGTTGGCATTAGGTTATTTTATTGATTATTATTGTTGAGATAACAACGCAGGTCAGGACTGTTTCCTTATAATTGCTTGGACGCTAGAACATTGTATGAGTACTATGCAATATAGTGGTTGCGATGGAAACTCACGTTGATCACCACCCTCTCGCAGAAGTCGTGGTCGTGGTGGATCGGCTCGAAGGTGACGACGCCGCCCTGCGGCGGCCGGCCCGCCTCCTCCTCCTGGCTGCACAGCTTCGGCAGCGACCTGCGGCAACACCACACCACACATCATTACCAGTACCTAAATAAAACACGCAATTATACCGATATTGTTTTGTTTTGGGTTGGATTAAAAAATAAATCGGCGGATAAAATTTTCTATGTTAAGTAAGTCATATTATACTGAAAATAAAGGGTCCTAAGTAAATAATCCCAACCGTAATTTCTTTAATATATATCAGTTAAAATTGTTTAATACTGTGATGCGATACATACATGAGGCTTAGACGCACTTTGAAGGGAGAAATAGTTAGGCACATAACACTACATTATACTTTTATAAAAATATTTTGTTTCCTCTTTTGAATTTGTTGATGTCAATTGATGATTATACTTAGGTATAAAATTTGCATATAACCTAAAACATTACACAATAAATATCTACCCTTTCAAGAATCTACGACGCAGTTATGCATCCATTTTGATACCTGTTCTATTGAATAAACTATCATACTGTTGTAAAAAGATATAGTTTGTTGCTCTCATAGATTTGATGATGTAAATGAATGATTCTAGATATAATTTTTTGTATCTAAACTAAAACAATACACAATAATTTTCAACGGATTCAAGAATCTGCGTCACAGTTAATGCGACCATTTTTACACCGCTTCTACTAAATAAACACATGCGCATTTCAGTACCGTAGGATTAACGAATCATATTTTATATGGTAACCGATGCACAAACATTTAAGAAGAATACTAAGTAGACGTTGGTGAGCAAAAATACAGACGGGCGCCGCGGCGCGGTCGCCGCCGACCCCTTGCTCTGCGTCAGGCCCGTGGCGAGGCTGGCTCTCCGCGCTGCACCCCCGGGCGTCACTGGCGGCTGGGCGCGCGAGCCCCTTGACGAGCCGATTGCCGATTGCGCAGTCGCAATGCCCACGCTCCTGCTCGACGACTTTAAAACGGTAGGTGCAGTACAACAGTTGGTAATTAGCAGATTAACTAACTAGCTTGCGACTCAATACCAAGTAATACAAGTATTACCAAAACTAGTACATTCCTTAATGTAAATAACAAAAGTCGGGTAAACAAAACAACTGGGGCTCCTTTCTACTCGGTAAATCCTAATTGCGTTTGACATTAGCGTTTTGATTTCAACTCGGCCGCCATCAGGTACTTACTCTTAAGTAAAAAACAACCAAACATCGACATGGCTACTACTTTTCAAACCTAAGTCGTCAACATAATAGTTTATGCTCATATAGCTGAAATAGAAAGACACCAAAACATATAGTAGGGGATCCGAATAGGAGATGATCTTCACCGGGCTGTTTATTCAATAAAAAGTATTTTATATCAAATCTAATATGCTAAGTAATATATGGCGAATAGGTTGACTGAAAAATTTCAGTCCAGTGCTCATATGGTAAAAAAAAACTGAAAAAAAACTTTTTTTTTTTGTGCTGTTGCTTGTTAAATAGACCAATTACATACTTATCGAAAGCATGGAGCCTATAGAGTATAAAAACGTAGGTTGACTATTTTTCCCCCTCATAACTATTGGGTAGGTAGGTAAGTCGGTACTAATAATTTGCACTAAACCTAACGTTTGCATATTCTATAGGCTTCATGATTTCTCAACCAGCAATAGCAATTTAAAAAAAAAGTAAATTTTCCGTTTTTTATTAATCACATAAGCACTGGTCTGAAAATTTTCAGTCAACCTATTCGCCATATATTACTTAGCATACCTATTAACTTTGATATAAAATACTTTGTATCGAATAAATAGCCCGGTGAAGGTGACTCTCCTATTCGGATCTTAGACCAATAAGAAAACGCATAAAAACTAAAATATCATGACACATAAATGTAAATTTTGATTCAATAAATATTTTTAGCAATTTATAAGCAAAACATTTTTTTCTTCTACAAATCTTAATTTTATCTCGCGTCTGAAATTGGCATATACAGATTTAGTGAATAATTCTTTCACATCGTGAAAACTCGGAACTCACGTCTACTTCCGAATGATGCCGACGTGTCTATAAATTATTGAATTATTAAGTGACATGTTTGAATTAAATAAATAGAGTACTTTAGTTATCAGTGTCAAATGTCAAACCACGAGTTTGAAGTATATAACACCGAGATGTTAAAACCACCACGATCCAAAATAATATAGAAATTAGGTGTAGGTAAACAAGAATAAATATAAATAAATGTTGAAAATAATTTCAGTCTCGTCGATCTTAACGTTTCCCAGGTCTTAATGATTTCGGCATGACTATTAAAAAGAACTGAAAACAAACTTAATCTTAATTAACAAAAAAATACTCTGGTATTAACCACTCTATATCGATTATCACTCTCGCGATGCGACGTTCCCCCACGTTCTCTTGATGGGTACTGAGTCAGACTGAAGTAGCATGACAAATACAAACATTTCCGAGAAAATACGATGTGAAAGGATATTTCACTATATCTGTACCTACTCGTATTGTGCATTATTGAAATTGACCCGTTTAAGCAACGTTGCCGATACCTATTTATACTTACATACATTTCTGTCAATACCTACGCAACCGAAAGGTCGAGCTCTATCAGCAGGTTTTTTGACTGTGGCTACTGCAATATTTATACTGTGGCTCGGGCATTGATTTTGAAATGAAACAAGACTATTGCTTCATTCCGCTCAGAAATTCGCTGCACAATTAAAATATAGTCAACAGCCAGCAACCGATACATGTAGCCATTGAATTAGCAAGCTCGCTTTTCATTAGAATGAATAGATTGCCGATAGATGGAGTAGTGCGCTGCACGAGCCGGGTGCTCGGCTGAAGAGCGGTTGGTCCGGACGTGCTCAAATACACGTTGGCCTCAAGAACCCTCCAGTATTTTACCCGCTAACCATTTTTCTCTGCTGGGATTGTTTTCAGGTCTAACCTTCACTCAAATAGGGTTGCCGAGAAAGGAGACATTTTTTTTTGTATGGGGATTAGGCCCCTCGCAAGTTGCAACGTGTATTAATAAAACATATCTCATCTTTTTTCTCTTAACCTCTAGATTACGGTGGATATTTTAGATTTACCTTGTCTAACCGGAATGCTGAATAATATGAATAATCTGAATAGGTATAAAATATCATTATTTACAGTACGATTAATTGAACTTAGACACTCGGCAAATCTCGACATTAATCGGGAGAGATCGGAAGTGCAAATGACATGAGACACATTGCTGCATATTCATGATAGTCTTTAATCTCTTTCAAGTACAACCTCAAAGAGTATTTGATTGGCCTACAATTATCCAATACATAGCAGCTGCAACGTGTCTGAATTGCACTGTCGCTTGCAACAATGTAGTTGTTACGCTACTTACAGGCACATTCACTAAAGTTGGCACGAATGGAATGAACAAAATTAATGTCACCTATCACTGTGTGAGTGCCGTCCTTTGAACCGATGTTCGAATTTCAAACCTAAAATCTGTTATTATTTTACACACTTGTATACTTTCGTTCACTCATTCAATCCATTCGTGCCAACTCTCGTGAATCGACCTGTACCTGTGTACCTGTGCTGCAATTTATAAACAAACAACTGTAATATTAACTTAATATCACTTCACTTTCACTTAAATTCACGATAATAAACAGATCTTATGTTCGTCATTTACTAATAACTGATAACTGTCAAACAGACAGCACATTGCCATAGATTATTGGAGATGTGATTGTCATAGATCGACTTTGTCAAGAGTTAGCGACGCTTACCTGACAGATGGCTTTACTAGCCATTCTTTGTTTTTTTTTACTAATCTTCAAATCTTTATCTTTTAACAGTAAACTTAAATGTAAATAATCTTTTAATAGTTTATTCATATTAATTGAAATTAAGTATTTTATGAACTCCTTTTTCATTCAGCGCATGACAAAATAATGTAGGGTATGATGGTGTCTAACTTACATGACCCGTTACTTTCTAACATTCCTTTGTTTGCCGTACTAATATTTAAAATTAAGCGAAAGGTTATAAATAGGCCGCGCTCATTTCACTCGCCCTCTTTACCGCCTCAACAACTACGGAAACATCTTGCATCTATTTAAGCTGCTTAATAACTAAGTATTTAATATAAGTGCTTCCCAATCAGGGAATCCCAAATCGGGTAAGTTCAGTGCAACGACCTAACTATCCTATCCTTATTCTATTTTGCTGTGTAGTGTTATTGTGTTTTACCTATACTTTCCTTTGTGTGTTCTTCTAGATTATTCCAAATTGTTCTTCTAACCTTTTTATTTCTAATAACCGACCGTTACTTCTTAACGGTCGGTAGCAACTTTTAAATTGTTCTTTTGGCTTAGCATCTTTTCTTATAAATTATAACTCTGTTCCGATAGTTCTTGCCACCGCCAATAATTAAATTCATAACTATTCCCTCGGGTCTTCACCCCTCAACGGCGGCTGGCAAGGACTATCCTAATGTTGGACAACAGGCTCATACAGGGTCCACGGCTTGGGGTACCTACGTCCACGGCTTGGGGTACCTACGTCCACGGCTTGGGGTACCTACGTCCACGGCTTGGGGTACCTACGTCCACGGTTTGGAGTGTTTCACGGATCGGAGCACATCCACGGTTTGGAGTGTCACGGATCGGAGCACATCCACGGCTTGGTACCTACGTCCACGGTTTGGAGTGTTTCACGGATCGGAGCACATCCACGGTTTGGAGTGTTCACGGATCGGAGCACATTCACGGATAGGGGTACTACGCCTGTCTACTCCTCTACTTGACCGGTGCGGCCTCTACCTACGCGACCAGGATCGTCGAGTGGGTTCCGGTGCTACACACCGGGTGCTACCTCCGGCGCCAGGGTCCTGTCGTCGCACACCGTCGGGCTGCCGTCGGTTTCTTCACCGCCGCTCCGCGCCACTAAACTGCACTAGCATGTGACACGCTGTCACATCGTTTTATTTTCTATTAAAGCACCTCTCTGTGTATGTTCATGTTTTTTTTTTGGATCAACAAACAGTTACAACAAGGAATTAATTACAGAAACAAACTTAAAGAGTAAGATGACATTTGTTTGACCAACACCGTTAACCACAATTAAGTACCTACATATTTGATGAGCTTTCGGAGTATTACAGTGCCTATACTAAAGTATCATTTTTGTATATTGTACTAACCCTCCCATTCATAAACGCGCGCAATAGCTAAAGTATGCTGTAAATATGTTTTGGCCTTATCTTTCATTGCGACAATTGAATTTGACAGAAAGTGACGAAACATACATTAACCAAAACAGGTTCATTGTACCTATTCTTATGAATAAGAGGGTATATCTATAGGAAGTTACAGTATTCCCAGCCTTCCAATAGCTTTCGGCTGGATCTTATATATATTAATAACTTAAAACATAAAATGAAACAATATTTTACTAAACACTTAGCAGACGTCCTGTATACATAACATGTGCATTTTTTTTTGTCATTCAAATAAATAAATTATAAATTATTAATTTAATCATTAATAATATAAACATACCTTCGTATTCACACACGCGCACGCACACCAAACACGCACACGCACTAACACGTACACACACGAACACACACACACACACACACACACACACACACACACACACACACACACACACACACACACACACACACACACACACACACACACACACTCACATACACGCAATTATTCAGAAGTCTGGAATAAACTATTGTTAATAATTTAGTGCATTACTTTTAATAAATAGTTAGTACTTAGTGAGATGGATTGGGACCGCTCTCCTCTCTCTTCAATCCGGCGACCCTGAAAACCAGCGTCAAGGCTAGTAAGCCTGACACCATGCTGAGTGGCAACCTTTGCTGTGTTAATTCTAGAATTTTAGCACCGAATAAACCATTTCTATTCTATTCTATTCTACAATATCATAGTGTGCACTTAACAGTCTAAAACAGTAATGTAGATCACCTGCCACAATGTCATTTTTTTACAGTAGACCTATGAATAACACATATATGTGGCATGATTTAATTATTACATCCCATTACAAAAAACACAAATATTAAATTAATACAAGGGAATTGACTTCTTTAAAAGCGTTATTTAGAATTAGTACTAGATAATTGTATGATAAATAAAGAAACCATACACGCTCAATCACCTTCACTGTCTGAATTAGAGACATTAGTTATAAAACTGTTACATTCCTTTGATTTTGAAAGCTAACACGTCATAAAAAGTTGATTATTGTCTATTTGAATATTTAGAATCTATACTTAAGTTGAGGTTTTATTATTAGTTATGCTAAATAGGTTTGAATATTTTATGCGAGTAAATTCTAGGGTTTTATATACTCCATGTGAAAATACGAACCCTTGCGATCGAAACCGAGAGCTCCCGATCGTGCCAAAGTGGAAATAATCGTACTGTACAGTAGTAATACTATATCCATCGTTTAATGTTGAAATAGTCTACTGTGCAATGCAACAAATAGACAGACTCATTCTCGCATCTTTCATTATTTGTATGATTAGGTACCTAGTAAATATATAATTATCAAAATGTAAATAACAGGCAAGTGAGTTGTTCTGAACTGGTCGTGCAAGCAGAAAAAACAACTGTCTAAGTAACAAAATATTTATTCACTCGGAATCATAATCAATTTCAAAGTTCCTTAGAAGCAGTAGTACTTGGTCTAAAAGTGTCGCAGGTGGCTCGACCACACAATAGGCATGATTTGTGCACAGCAGCCGACAGTGATTCTGCCCACCAAACAGGTGCAACGTACGGTACCCAGCAATAGCGGCTCTGTGTTGCTGACGGACCGCTGCAGCTGCAGCTATCTCGGACAGTAAATATCTTCGTGCATTGCGTTGAAATCGTACTCCAAAATTAATGCAATGGTTCTGTGGGGCAAAGTCGATGTTGACAAATACTGCGCACAGATTATAAGGGTATATACTGCGTTACAGTAAAGTGTCCCCCCTCCCCCATACAGCCAAAACTACAAATATTAAGAATCTGAAAAATATCTTAAATGATAGCACATACAACGAATTTTAAAGGAAAACTATGACGATTAAGTAGATTTGATTGGTTTCTGAGACACAGGTGACTAAAGTGTTTATACCTACTAAAATGACCCAAGACAGCACCAAATAACTTTCAATAGAGAATTACTTCATACTTGTGGTTTCTTGAGGTAGTTTTTGTGTATTAACGGCTTCGGAACCGTACACTGAGCGTGGTCGGACATGCTCTTGCCCGGTTTTTTTATTTGTATTTTATTTTTCGGTTACATTTTAATACAAGCTTTCGCTCATTTGTTGTAATAGTTAATGCGGGTTTATTATGATCAATAAACGTAACCGATTCGAAGTGGGCCCAAAAAAAATGATCTCCTTTGAAATGTACGAGTATGCAAGCATGGTTTTATAGGCTGGTATTGGAGTATCGGTCGTGAGTTCGGTCGGTAGTTTCGTTGATATATTTCCTTCGGAAAAAAATTATCTCTGCAATTTGGGACAAAAATACCGAACGTCATCATAATCCAGGATTATCATTAAATACTTATTTATTATTATTATTTATAATGTCGTATTATTTACAAAGTGTGTTATAATGTGTGTGTGTAATTCCATAATGTCACTTAAATAAATATTAGGAGACAACCTCAAATAAACTTAGTGAATAATTTGCAAAGATTTAGAAAAGTAAAGTTTAATTGAATGGAAAATTGAGAATATTATTTCCCAGTTGCCCATAATTATAAATTCAGATTTTGTGTACCAAATATTGAAGTTCATTAAGTTATTTAGGTGTGATTAAGTACTTATATAACGTACTAGCTGTTGCCGAGCCCACTTTGTTGGGCATTTTTTTTTTTTGGTTTAATTTATACTCACAAATAACGTGCATTTCTATTGGTAAAAGAATTTTCAAAATCGTTTCAGAAGATCCAGATAATTATTACCCCTTACAACGGCACAAACTTTACCTCTTTATAATATTAAGTATAGATTAGTAAGATTTCAATCAAATCGTAACTACTTAGGTCTGGACACAATAAAATCAACATTTGGGCACGAATTTAGTAACTTAACTCATTGGCTGTTACCACTGATCATGTTTTTGAAATTCTCTTAATGGTACGGCGGCTTCTATCAATTTGATTGCAAAGGCATAACCCTTAAAAGGCACTACGCGAACGGCGAGGGGCAATGTTGAATAGACGCCCTGATAAACTACGACGCCGCCGGGAGCGCCGGGGGGCCGGGTGGACCCCTATCGGGGATACTTGTTAACCAGGGAAAGTTAATGTTGTGACCTATTTCATTTGTCCGATTTTATATCTATAAAAGTTTTTAATTACTTGTTATAATTATTTTCGTTTGTTAATTTTCACTTCCCCATGTTGGGAATTTATATGGGAAAACGTTGTCCGGGAAACCCTATCCAGAAGAGTTATTTGTCCTATATCAGATGCAGGTTTATTTTCATTGTCCATTTTTTACTTAGCCAATGTTACATTAAACATTCTGTACGCTATATTAATTTTTCATTAGATCATTTGACGTTAACCCAGATTATCATTTTTCTGAAAGTCTATTCCTGGCAAAGTTACTCGTACTTGCCAACTTGGGGTGATTAGTGTTATTTTTTATAAATATGTAGATTATTGATACATACAATGCCTAACGAAACGCTGTCACGCGCGGTGCAGTCCGCACTTCAGGCGTGAAGCTACATACAAGTACAGTCAACAGCATAAATAAGTGATAATTTATGTACCTTGTGACTTTAACGTCGTGTTTGAAATGTCATACAAAATTGTGAAACGATTGAAAGCGACAAGGTACATAAATTATCACTTATTTATGCTGTTGACTGTACCAGTATATCGGTTTGCACCTCTGGGTGCGACTTTTGTATGGGCGGGGTTACGTGCGAATGAATACTCGTCCAAACTATGCGGTAGAATTAAAAGCACAGAGTAGGCACATCCGGCCTACTTAAACGCTGTTTTAAGGATAAGCGCATTCTATACCTGTATAATAAGTAGTACCTACTCTTATAATATTCTGTGATACTGCGTCAAATTAACTTCCAGCTATTTGTAACTTTAATAAAGATTGAAATAGAAGGTTATTAAGGACTTTTTACATGCACTAAAGCTATGAAGACGAGCGAAGCGCTGCGTTGAATAGGTTGAATAGTAAGCATAAGAAGCGTGCCGCGGCAGTGTCAGCTAGGCTTGTGTCGGTCACTAAAACTAAGAATTAAAAGGAATGAATTCCCGTCACGAACCGAAAGGAACTAGTTCTTCGTAAACGATCTCAGTCCTTTAGGTCAGTAGCAATTGGTGATTGTATGAGCGAAACAGAGCGAACGAGCAAAGAGTGCACGGCACTCGATGTGAACGAGACCAATAGTTCCTATTTCAAAGCGTGTCCTGCTCAGGTCTCAAAATTTGCTCCGGAGCTAAAGGACCTAAAGGAATGAAAAAACCGAACTAGTTCCTTTGACCGATTGACCGAGATCGGAGCGCTCCCTTTAAAGACCGGGCACAACTCTAGTGTCAGCAGAACTGACTTTCATTAGTCCAAACTTTGCCCTGCACGGGTACTCGGAATATTTATGTCTCCGGATCCGAAACAGTCCGATAGCTTTAATGTCCACCAGCAAGCCAATTGTTTGGAAGAGTAAGATATGACCATACAATATAAATACTGTAACTCGCGTATAACATAAAGTACATAAGTTGGTTAGCCAAATGTAAGATAACTTGTATGTGAAAACTAGCCAAGTCAAATTTTGAGCTTCAGTTTTTCTAAGTTAAGTACCTGATTTGTGTAAATAATTCGAGTGTTCAAATTTAAGAAGTTATACTTTTAGATAGCTAACATTGTAGTAACAGAAAAAATAAGAAATTGTGTTTTTAATTTATTTTAATATGTTGTATGTTTTGTATGTTCTTAATAAATAAATAGATATCAGGATTATCTACGGAGCTTGGCACCCTTTTAGACCTCAATTCTTTTGTCGGTGAAGTCGATAACCACGCATCGCATATTCTTAATATTGAACTTGGTTCCCGTTATCATATTTATATTTTTGATGGGATATCATAATTTTTGTCAGTAAGTAGGTATGCATTGCCTTTTTTAAATAAATAGGATTAATAAAATAAATTAGCATTAAATAATATTCATCATCAATAACAAAAACATCTTTCAATCTGAATCATCAATATCATAATTACAATCATAATTACTACTATTATGAGATAAAATATTACATATTACGAAATACTTTGTTAGTTGTCTGGACCACATATTTATAAAAACTAATCGCTTAGTGACTGGTTTGGTCTGTGACCTTAACGTGAAAGATCACAAGGCTGCCGCTGTCGAAATCTCTTCGCTGTCATCGGGTCGCCCTAAGCCAAATAGAATAAAGACCGTTACTGATTACGAAGGTGTCGCGTTGGAGCTTTCATCGACTGACTGGCATAAAGTTTTGGGAATTTCCGACGTCAACTTTGCAACGGACGCTTTTATGACTATATTTCAAAATGCCGTAAAGGATAACTCAAAACAAGTTAGGATTCCCAGGTCTAAATTTACCTTGAAACCTTTGATGACTCCTGGGTTATTTCGTTGTGCACAACATCGTGACAGGTTACATCAGAAAACAAAACAGTTTCCAAATGATGAGATCTTACAATTAAGTTATACTAGATACAAAAACTTCATAAACAACCTCTTAAAAAAACTTAAAGAACAACACTAAAAACTTGAACTCGCTGCCAGTAATCACAATACAAAAAAACTGTGGAGTGCAGTCAAAAACATATGTAATACCAACAAACAAATTTCTCAACCCGTCGATCTCATAGCCACACCTAATCCAGAAGAGTCTTTAAATAATTGCAACAAATTCTCTTCATCCGTAGGTCATAAATTAGCTAGTAATATTATTTCTCAATCTGGAGAAACAGAGGAAAACCTGGCAAATAAACTTAAATTTACCGGTGGCTCGGACATGTCTTTCTTCATGCAACCAACTGATTTCAGAGAAGTTGAAGCCATTATCATGCAATTAAAAAGCGACAGTGCACCAGGCCTGGACGGTGTTAGCAACAAACTCATAAAATATGTGAAAAATGCCATCATTGAGCCCATTACTCATATTTATAACCTAAGCCTTAGCTCCGGCTGCTTCCCTGAGCAATGGAAGACAGCGTCTATTACTCCTATTCACAAAGCTGGCCCCAAAGACATCATAGGAAACTAAAGGCCGATATCTTTACTCAGTGCTTTCTCTAAGATCTTGGAAAAGCTGGTTAACACTCGATTAGTCAATTTCATTGAAAAATTCGGTCTCTTATCAGATCGACAGTTCGGTTTTAGGCAGAACCGATCCACGGAGGACGCCACCTCAACTCTAATTAACCTTGTTTCATCCTTTTTAGACAGTAACTCAAAATGTATCGGTGTCTTCCTGGACTTGGCAAAAGCCTTTGACACCGTTTCGTTTCCGATCTTGCTACGGAAACTACAAATCTTGGGAGCAAATTAAATTTGGCGTGCCGCAAGGAAGCATTCTCGGCCCTACCCTCTTCATTATCTACATGAATGGTCTCCTTAACTTGCCAATTCAAAACGCAGAGATTATTTGTTACGCTGATGATACGGTGATCCTCTTTAATGGGGAAAGCTGGGAGAAAACAGTCGCTGTTGCAGAGAGAGGCATGAAAATTGCATCCGACTGGTTTAATGCCAATCTTTTGACCCTAAATGGCAACAAAACGAAATTCTTGTGTTTTCATAAAACCGCTTCGTCGAAACCATCACTTAATCCTGTTCTAAAAATTCATTCATGCCAAGACTTTCCCACAGTGCCATGTAACTGCGATTCCATCGAACGCACCGACGTAATTAAATATCTTGGTTTATTTGTAGACGAAAAACTTAACTTCAAACATCACATTCATAAAATCTCCGTAAGAATCAGGAAATCTATATTTATTTTCAAAAAACTTCGCCACTCTGCAGATAATTGCTTACTAACTATGATTTACACCGCGCTGTGCCAGTCAGTTATCGGCTACTGCATTACAGCATGGGACAGCGCGGCAAAGACCGCTATGCTGGAGAGATCGAAAGAGCGCAACGTTCTGTGTTGAAAGTGATGTTCAAAAAACCTTTTCGATACCCAACTGAAGCTCTTTATGCAGAATCACATGTTCTAACTGTACGTCAACTCTTTTTACACAACATTTCCTTACTTACTCACAAATATTCTAAGTCCATGTCCTGCTATGGCACACTACTTGAAAAACGCTTTTTCAGACTACCAGTTCCAAAGGTACTTTCCGCCTTCGGTAAACGTTTCGGGGATCACATCCGAGCATCTACATATAATGTATTTCTCAAGCACTGTAACTTGAAGGGCTGTACTATAAGTGAAGCTAAAAAGCGTATACTAAAATTCCTTCCCTCATTAAATTATACCGAGACTGAAGCTATTCTAGATAAGATATTTTAAGTTTAATACATTTTCATTTTTAGAATCATGTTAGATAAGATAGTTTAAGTTGAACACATTGTCTTTCATAGAACAATGTTACTTAGCAAACTAGAACGTAACTAATTTCTGTTGTTTAATTGTTAATTGGTTCCCCGCGATACAGGCGTAGCCTATATAGTGTGGGGACCCCTGGTAATTATTGTAATTGAATACTGCTTTAATAAATGATTATTATTATTATTATTATTATTCGTTTATTTACATTAGAAATAAATCAGAATATGTCATTTGATCATGTCAAATTGTATGCAATAAATGTTTTTAACATGTGATATCGAGTTTTAGTATCAATTTCCACATTTATGTATTGTTAAAAAAATCCCGGTTATCCCGCATTCAATAAAAAGAAATCGTTATTTTTGGTGGTCGTAACCACTCTTAGTTACGTCCTCCCGCGAAGTTTAGGCAAATAGGCACTGCCTATTCCGACCTCTGGTCATCTCATGTAACATCAACATCATGTTTTGAGATAATCGAGTAAAAGTCGCAAATTTAAATGTAGCTAATTCCTACAGGTGACACAGAGACCGGATTAAAAAAATGGTTTATTTATACTTATTTACAGGAAATGAGGACGAGAAAAACGGGTATGATTGAAAATGTTAAGAGTCCGCAGGAAGCTCGGATGAAATTCACCTTCCCATAGAAACGTAGTTATGTTCTCAGTTTAAAACTACGTGTTGGATTGTTATGAAACTTTTTATAAGTATCTACGTCTGCTTAAGGTGCCCATAGACTACGATACTATACACTTGCGTTGCGTTTTTGAAGGCGGTTTTTTGTGTTTTATAATTTTTATTTTATTTTATACTTTTTAGTGATCATAATTCGCTGTTACGTAGTCCCACTTCTTAGTTGAAATGAAACTTTAAGTTATTTCAAGCGCATCGCAAGCAACGCGTCATAGTCATATTTCAACAAGTAAATATTCTTCATTGTAGTCGCTCAAGTATCTTAATCGAGATATCTTATCGCCACCCTTGAAATCGGTACCTTTGAGGAATTCCGGTGGCCATCTGTGGTCTTCATCATCAGTTCCACTTTACCAAATGATACTTTCTGAATGCAAATGCTGGACTTGTTACTAAAAATACTAAAATCGCTATATGTTTGCCTACAATATTTGAAGAGTTCCCTCAATTCCTCACGGATCCCCTCATCAGATACAGATTTGGTGACAATGAAACCACCTAGAAAGTATACTCTATCAAACCAAAAAAGAGTTTTTAAAATCGGTCCACAATTGACGGAGTAATCGGTGAACATACATAAAAAAAAGATACATATAGTGGAACGTATTTATAACCTCCTCCTTTTTTGAAGTCGGTTAAATAGCAATCAAGCAAGTCGTTTTAAAATGTATGTATGGAGAACCGAGCATCCTGCGGACTCTTAAACCATAATACATTTTATACGAATAAAATAAGTTGTGCATGACCACTGTTTGATAATTAGGTACTAATAATAATTAAAGACCTGAGCTGAGTAGGTAACCATATTTTTTAATTAAAGTAATCGAATAATCGAATAGCAACCTATGAAATACTAATAATTATTGAGTAGTTCCGGTGAATCTGTGATTCAATAGCAAATGCACGAGTTCCTATAGGTACGCTGTAAAAAATACACAGATCGCTATAGAGTTGTAGGTATTGTAGGTGTAGGTACCTAAAATATTTGAAGGGTTCCGTCAATTTCTCCAGAACCCCATCATCAGATTCTGACTCTGATGACAGTGGGACCACTCCGGAAGTGTGCCCTTTCAAACAAAAATAACAATTTTCCAAATCCGTTTATAAATGACGGAGTTCTGAGGTAACTAGCATAAATAATTAGAATATTAATAAAACTTAAAATTTCACTGTTTTCTGATTTTTTTATTTGTATACACAATTACCCATCTGGATGCCTAATTTTACCTTTCTATGTCACCTAGAAGACGGTTAGGATTTTGATTATTAGTCAGTAATATCTCAATAACCGTTTTTTATAATAGGGTTCTAGTTGATCTAAAGGATTTTAATACCTAAACCAAATTACATGTTTTTATGTTAAATAGATTTGGAGTTATTGAGGCGTCAAAAGTGGCCCCAAACGGTTCGTGTAAATAACACACGGCTGCGCTCGCCAGTTCCTCTTGGCGTGAACTTGGCTGGACACGCTGCCGCGTGTCTAAATTTATGAGTTTACAGCAGAATAATGACCAAACAGGGTAGGGTACTCTAAATGCTGTTTACTGGTTGGTTTTTTAAAATTAATAACATGTAGTACCTACCTGCCAAACAATGCCCCAACGGTAAGCAAGCGGAGCGATAACCCTTAGACTCGCAGAGGGTCGTTAAAAAGTGCTGAATCGTGCCTCCCTCGGCACAACCAATTTCGAGAAGCTCTGACAAGCATTTTTTTTAAAACGCCATCTTACCAGTACGTATAGATTACTCAACAATCTCTTAATAAAGGAAAACGCCAAAACATAACCGGATTTTTTCAAATGATATTCAATGAATATATCGGTTATTTGGTTGCCTTCACTTGGAATTGAATCAGTCTTGTTCATTTAATCATTTAAATTTAAATTTAAATCAGTCGAGTAGTACCTACCTATTCTTAGTAATGATCACTTTAAACGCTGCACAATAAACAGAAGACAATGTAAGTATAATGAATAGAAAAAGGAACAGGTCGGCTTATCTTCTCATAATTTACTTTTTTGATTAGGTTACAGTTAAAGTTAATTATTTATTATTTATGGTTTGATTACTGATTCCAAAACTAACCAGATGAATGGGCGTTTTTTTCAACTTAAATCCTTAACTTAGTATTTTCGTTTTTCTAATTCTAGGGATGGTAGGGTGCTTATGTAACTATCTATGTAGTAACTACACTCAGGAGCAAAACTAACGTGTCAGAGTGCGTTTTTCATACAAACGAGGCTATTCCGAAGCCTTGGTTCTTTGCCAGGGGTTGTTTTGAGTGAGGTTTAATGGTGGATACTCCGAGGTTCAACAGAGGAGGTCAAAAGTTCTTAAGATACCTACTGATCGCACAATCAGTCAACACCACAGCGAGAGAGTTTGGGTCAGCATTTGGATTTCCTTACATTTTATTACCATTTTAAATGTTTTTCTGAACACGCACAATTCCGGCGGTAACCGCAGATTCAATCAGTTGGGTTTCCTAGGCAGTCTGGAAGTCCAGTATCGATCCTCGGGGTATACATCATCAGCAGTGATCGGAATTAGGTGAGCTAAAATACCTATTCTTCGCAAGAGGACATAATATAGAGTGGTTACAACAGGGTAGAAAAATATTTTTTTTCTTGAATACCGGGTATTCGATATTTACCCGGGTATGTATTTTACACAGTCTAGTTCGAATAGTACAAGTCTTGAGCTTAATGTAGTATGTTTTTTACAGGTATTTAAGATTATTATTATAAATATGAAAGGGCAATCTTATAAAAAACATACTACATTAGGCTCAAGACTTGTACTATTCGAACTAGACTGTGTAAAATACATATCCGGGTAAATATCGAATACCCGGTATTCAAGAAAAAATATATTGTTCTACCCTGTTGTAACCACTCTATATTATGTCCTCTTGCGAAGAATAGGTATTTTAGCTCACCTAATTCCGATCACTGATCATCAGATTTCACCAAAAGCATCCCCTGACGAGTAACCAAGCCTTCGAAATAGCTTCTTTAGTATGAAAATCGCACTCTGAGCCGTTTTTTTTACTCCTGAGTGTAGTTAAGTACCTAAATACCTAATAATAATTTATTTTCCATCATAAGACTTTTTCTGTTTATAAGTAACTGGCAAGGTTCACCCTGTTATGGCATAATATTGCAAGTAATAATTCTTTGTGGCATAATGTACATAGTCATACAGTCCGACAATAAAGAGTAGGAATTAAATAAAAGAGAACTAAAAAGCAATGTAACTTGCAACACCGGTTGTCTTGTCAAAGTCATGTCAAAGTTCGCATTTGGAATAGAGCGTCTTGCGGATTTTTTAAAATATTTCTCTATTTAGTGAGTTTTTTCTTGGGTAAAAGAAGTGATTAGTATAAAAATTAACAAAACAATACATAGTGGAACAAGGGAAGTCTTATATAAAGTGTTTTTACGGTATTTAGCGGAGTTTCAAGTCGGCAAAGTATTGTCTGATTTACACGATTTTTACAAACGAACAACTGATCAATACGACAGGCATGTTTTGAATAAAGCACAACTTTGTATTGATAAACCAAGACAACAATGTCTTATAAACTTAATAAGTCAATTGGTTTCGTCAATTTTAATTGTCGTTAGTGTTTTGAGGTTACTTTAATGTTATTGTTTGAGATTGACAAGTGGTATAGCGTAAGAGCGTAACCATATACATTTTGATATTGTACTGGTACTTTTTAAATTGTGACCGCTACGCTAAAATTGATTGCTTTTATTAGTTAAAATATTTAATGGAAATGGTAAACTTTGTTACAGGGAAATCCGAGAGCACTATGAGGCAAATTCCTAATGAAGTTCCATTCCTAAATTTGGAACACATTTAGAACATTTAGTCATACAAACTGGATCAAACAGAGAGTTCTCAATCAAAGTCTGAGGAGGAGGTTAACTTTTACAAACAATCTGATGAAGTCATTGATGAAAAATCTCACGAAGAAACTGTAACAATGGAAGAAGAAGAATACAAGTCGACACACGTAAAAAGAGCTCCGAGCGGCTAGTAGAGGGGATATGTTTGCGCATGTTATCTACTAACAAACCAATCATAGATAAGAGTGTATTGTATAGTGTACAAGGGTATGGGTCACCCTAATTGATGATGAATGATGAGCCTAAAAATAAACTCCAGTTTTAATTAAGATATACAAATAAATAGAAAATTTTATTTTGACTATTTAATTGAACACTCTGTCAACATAATATTCAAAGCACCATTTTGAAAGGCATACATTGAAACTCAACTTTTGTCCCTAGGTATGTGCGTGAAATTTAGGCGGATTTTTTGGTGTTTTTGCCTATAGAAAAAAACTCTTTCTAAATAACTTCAACGTAACATAAAAATGACGACGCGTTAGCCTATGTGGTAGTGACCCTGCCTACGAAGCTAGCGGTCCTGGATTCAAATCCCGGTAAGGCCAGATATTTGTGTGATGATCGCGAATATTTGATCCTGGGTCGTGGATGTTTTCTACGTATTTAAGTATATATTTCTCTATATAAGTATTATATCGTTGACTGTTACCCATAATACAAGCCCAGAGCTTAGTTAAGTAAATTTTTGTTACATTGTCTTCTGATATTTGTTATTTTTAGGTCATGTACTGAGTTAATTGACATGTAATTCATGCACAAATGTGAAAGATTTAGACCAAGCAATTGAATCATGACTAAGACTCGCGGATCCCACATTCAAACTGTGAAAACAGTTTTGCGGGACTTTGTAATACAACTAAGTTTGTTAAAATGTTATAATAAATGAATAATAACAATGAAAAAAAATTGACCCATTGATGTTATCGGGGCCCGATCGACCTGTTCCCAATCAGACCAGCCCAAACGTTTACGCTGTATCTTCTTTGAAATAAATCCTCTGGGTCTCTTTACGTGAGGGTTTTGATTTTTTTCTGCCCAAATTGTAGTAATTCACAATTTCTTCTTTATCGAATTTAGATTCATCCGTCCATAAGAAAAGTTAAAGTCATCCACACCCGTTTGAAGCAAATAACGGCAAAATTGAATTCATCTCTCAAAATCATTTCCTACAAGTGCTGCCTGTTCCAGCACTTGAAGGAAATGATTTTGAGAGATTGTGGAGCAACTAAATAATGCCTTCCCTAACTCATGGATTGGCCGGGGTGGTCCAATTGCCTGGCCTCCGTGGTCGCCAGACCTCACTCCGATCGATTTTTACGTTTACGAAAGGGCTAAGAATTTGGTGTGCGTATCCGAAGTAGAAAATCGTGAAGATTTAATAAATCGGATAAATGATGCGTTTGATGTAATGAAAGACAAGATGCTGCTAAAAGTAACAACAGTAGAAATGAGAAAACGATGCCGAGCATGCATAAATAATCAAGGGCAGCAAATTGAGCATTTTTTATATATAAATGACAAAATTAATGATCAACTTCTGTGTCGTCTTTATTTCCTGTAGGTGATTATCACTTTCCTCGAAACTAGAGTTTCGTAATAAAATGTCCGCCTTGTTAAAGTTGACGAATAACTCTAGCTGTTTTTAAACAAATTACGATTATTATATACCGATCGAAAGGGTATATAAACGGAAGATGTTTTTGAATAATTAGAACTAGTCAATCTTTTTTTTTTAAATGCAATGCAAAGTTGGCTTTTTAGATATTTTTTTTACCTCCTTTTGTGGGTTGAGGGCCCGTACTTTTTTTTTAGCTATCGTGTGCACCAAATATTCAATTTGTAAGATTCTAGTATCAGGCCAAATAAAAATAAAGTAAAAATGTTGCCCGTTTTATAATTAATAAAAAAGTTATTGAGGTTTTAAATCTTAAAATCGGAATTTAAAAAAAAACACTAAAAAAAAAGGTGATTTTTTTTTGTGGATCGCGTAACCTATCCCCTATATACGTATGTTCATCCATCTGCCAAATACCCTGTATAATTTAATTAGAAGAAGCGAAAGAAATTTGTCAGGATCGTAGCCGGTGGAAAGAAGTAATCTCTTACTATAAATTATAAAAGTAATAATAAATAAACATGAGTGAGTCCAGTGACGAAGTCTGCTATTTAACTCCGGAAGCATTGAAGCATCGTGTAAAAAATGCAGAATAGAATGCAAAAGTTTCCTGCCTGAAAAGCCTCGCGAAAAATATCTAAAAACTTATGATATTTTTAAGCAATGGAGACTTGCAAAGAGTGCAATCTCTTTTTCGGAGACTGTTCTGTTAGCGTACTTCATAGAATTATCACAAAGGAAGCAACCATCTACAATGTGGAGTAGGTATTTAATCAATGTTGAAATCCACAATAAAGACAAAAGATGGCGTGCACATTGAAACACCTTACTTATCCCAAAGTTATTGCATTTTTGAAGCGAGAGTCCAAATTTTTTTCGTTTGCTAATATTAAAAAGTTTCTTTATTAAGCTCCGGACTGCAATTTTCTCGCTGCAAAAGTAAGTATTTATCCGTCATTAGTATAAAAGTAGGTAATAATTTAATATGTTGTTAAACAAAAAAAAAACAACACAACAATCTAAACACACAATTTACCATTCATTACGCAATAATTTCGAAATTCAAAATTCGAAAAAAAAAAAACAAAAAGCAGTCAGCATATTTTTTAAATTTGAAATAAATTGCAAATTAGTGGCCATTAATGAAATTTTTGCAACAAAAAGTTTTGAATTCTACGCCCGGGATACAAAAAGAAAATCAGGAAAAGTGTGGGTGGGCATGTATTTTTTTTATTATTTTGGCATTTTGATTTTATATTCAAAAGATAATTACTATTTTTAAATTGTCAATAAATTGGCGTGTTTTTAAGCTTACGGGCAACTAGACGGTAGTGTATTTTTTTTCACCATGGGAGCTGAAAGTGCGATCAATGTACGATTGAAAAGGCAAAAATTAAGTTTGCGATTTAAAAAAAAAACCGTTGTAGTCTCACATTAACACCACAACACAACTAACATAAGTATTCAAAAAAATTGAGAAAAAATAAAATTTGAACAAAATTAGCTTACAATGGTGCTATGATTAAAGCATTGAACAAGGGTGTTCATTTTCGAAAAAAACCTAAAAGTCCAAATATGTCCAAAACCGTGTGACTTTTACTTAACCTATTTTAGCTTTTTCATAACTTCCTAAGTGCCCTCTATTCGTAGTTCAAGGATTATCCACTCATTACCTAACACCCTGTATATTACACGTGTAAACTACTTACATAATACTAATATAGCGGAAAAATGAATGGGAAAATAATAATAAAAATAAAAGGCATACATAAATACCGAGACACACACAGCCTTGATAAAACTAAAAATAATTTAAAGAGTAATTTTAAAAGCAACAGGTTGAAATATTAATGTCTGTAGGCAACACGAGACCAAAGGTTATTTACATCTCGTGACTTTGAACCTAGAATCACTCGCTACGATCTTGATTCAATTATAGAATCCTTCGCTTACTCGAGATTCAAAATCAACACTCGCAGCAAAAAACACCTTCGCTCTCTTGTTGCACAAAATTAACTATTAACCACGTATCATTATGATGTATCCCTAAAAAGTCAACAATCAGAATTGTGTTAAAAAAAAACCGGTCAAATATATTTAAGAGAATAAGGTTGGAAAACGCAAAAAAAAATACTAATTTTGTTATGAACTTCATTTTCTATGCAATAAGGTCCATTTTGACTAGCATACATTTTAATACAGATTTTTAAAGTTTTATGATATTTTTTCCGTAAAATGTAAAATTTTACATCTTTATTTTATTTTTTGCGTAATATATAAATTATTATCTTTAACACATGATTTTTTGATTTTTTTGGTCCATATACTTCGGAGATAACGGCCCGGAACGGTAATTTTTTGTACATATTCGTCTATAAATAAAAAAAAAGGTTTTGAAATTGGCAAATTGAGGCTTTTCATATGGACACCTCGTTTGCTATAATCAAATCACTTTCATTTTCAACCCCCCATTCTAGACCCCTTTTCAAATATTTAGAGAATAATTTTATGTTGTTTACTAAAACAGAGGCGGGCAAGCAAGTTATACAACTGTGCCAAATTTCAAGTTGATAAGAAGCTTCTATAGTTTCAGGGAAAAATTGCTGTGACATACAGACAGAGAGATAGGTACCGAAGTGTCACCATATTAAGAGTTCCTTTTTTATCATTTTGGTACGGAACCCTAAAAATGGTAAAAAACTGAGTATTTTTTTACAAATCTGTATTGCACGATATTGTTATTAGGTGCTTTATTATATTGAATACTTAATTACTATGAATCTATTGGTAGGTTTACTAATACGCTTCTCAAAGGGATGCCATTACCATGTATATTACCCATAATGCGTTTGAGCCTATTCATCGAATCGTTTTTTATATCTTACACATTGTAAAAAAGAAACAATCTTAACCACAACTATGACACGAAGGCGGTAGAGCAATACACGAGTAGTACATATAATAAGGTTGTTCTAATAATAGCCGACTGTGCTAAATCAACCGCTGTTGAATTGGTAAATAAATAGAAACACGCGGTTGCAAGCGTGGGAGCCCAAATACCAAAGAGCGAGAAGAGTCCTCGCCATGACGTTTAACCAATTCTTAAGCCATTCCTATCTTCCGCCAGACATGATAAGGACCGAGGATCCCGAACACAACCGGGGGATGTATCTGATAAGACAAATTACAGACCCATCTCGTTTGCCACGATAATAGCACAAAACACTTACCTACACACTACTTACACATTACTTGACAGAGTGTGCTTAACTCTCACTTAATCAAGCATGCCAAATTAAATAATGGTCAATTTGGCTTCCGACGAAGACGGGTTTTCTTCGTTTAAAGCACAATGTCAAATACCTATAACACAGACAAAAAAACGCCAATTTATGGCTGCTTCTTGGACCTCTCAATGAGGCATGGCAGGAATAATGAACTGACACGGACAAGCACCTCATGCTGCATAGCGTTGACGCGTTCCGCGTTGTTAATCTTGCGTAACTAAATTAATAGGTACACCACGACCTACCATAATACCTAATTATGTTTTTTTATCAGAATATTAACACGGTGAGTAGGTAAGTCTTTTTCTTATAATTAATATAGCTGATCAAAAACTTAACGACGTCCCTAGCTCGACACACCAATGAATATTGTTTTATATGTCTTGACATATTCTAAAAAAGTATTTTACGATTAGGTACCTTTGTTTTTAGAGTAACACGGGTAGGTAGTGTTACTACCTAAACCAAATGTAAGTAAAGTTAACAATAATTAAATTACTAAATTGCAGTTATTATGTTTACTGACTGTGACTTTTACTGCCAACATGGTTATCAACGCAGTGCAGGATGACAAAATGTTTCTATTGAAATCAGGGCCTTATAGCTCTGAAACTATGAGGCAAAACTGGAGGTTCCCGTGGTCCAAACTACAGCATATGTTATTTTGTTAACAATTTATAAAAAAAAATAAAGAACCTAAATCTTTAAATTTCATTGAGATACCTACTGAGCTTCAAGCCTCTTAGGTGACGTGGGCAAATAGGGCTCACGTCGCACCTACAGTCTGTGTCAATGCTAACGGGCAAAGATGTAAACAAAACCGAACGAATCCATTTTTACCGCTATTTTATACCACTATTACTCGATAATCACGTGCCATTAGTACTCGACAATCACGTACTTTTAAAGACCAATTGAGGTCTTAGCAATGATTTATACACTTGATCATTTCTTTTATATTAGGTTTAAGATTAAATAACTATTAATAATACGTTATTTTAAATAAAAACACGCTTGATGAATATTTGAGGTCATGTGTGACATAGTGCTAATTTGTTTACATCTTTGCCAATTTCATTTGACACATGAATATAGGTGAATTTGCCTAGGTATGAGAAGTAAGGCGGTGATGTCGCACCCCCGGCAAGTTTAGTATGTCTGCCGCGTTGAACTTGTTAACAATAAATACGATTATGATAACGATGTGATAAGATGCCGTTTCGTGCGATTAAAAATAGGTAGTTTTAAACAAAGCCTTCTTTTACTGAACTTACACCTTACTGGTGTTACAATATTACGAACAGTATGCGCTTACAAATCTTTTAATTTTATAGCTCAAATAATAATGAAGTTATACAACCTCGAGGATGAACTTTACTAACTATCTCCATCATAATAAATTGATAAGCCTTAACGGACTTAAAGTTGTGAGGGGTTTGAAAGGAATGATTGTTGCAACGGCAGCCTTTGTTCACCGCATTCACCTATTTCATTGTCATACCTACCTGACAGAAATAGCGCAAGAGTTGGTTTGAAACGTTAACTTTATTCTGTAAGTGAGGGGATGATAATTTTTGGACCCAGTAGGAATGTTTTTGGCTATCTTATTAGAACAAATTTTTACCTACTTATTTGAAAACTGCTTTTGTCTTTCCGTATTGTCAGCGTTTTGATAGCTCTTATTTACTTCACAGTAATGGCGGCCGAGTTAAAACCAACACGGTTTTTGAAAAATGGTTTGTTTTTAATCAGCAGTTCACCCTTTCAGCCAATGAAATCACTTGTAAACTTTGTTTGTAACTAATAATTGTAAGCACTCTGTTTATGGTAAAAAAGCATTATGCATCATTTTATTATTAGCAAAATAAAATTTTATTTGTAGCTACTTAGCTATAAATTAAGATATTAGGTAGGTACAAGCAACATAAATTAACACAAGTCATAAATTGTATTGTTAGTTTCTAGTAACTTGTATTATTATCTAATAATAGATTCTTATTATTTAATATGAACTTAACATATTTTATTTTTATCTTTTTTACATTTATACGGGTGGTAAAAATGAATGCAGAGTGGTTTACGAGTTTGCAATTCTATTGCAGACTCTTCAAATTTGAAGTGCAGAGTTAAAATTTCAGGAACAGAAATACGAAAAAATGCTTTGCAAATCCACAAATCCACACGTTGTTTTGTGAAACATAAATGCTTTGCAAATCCACAAATCCACACTCTGCATTTGACTCTGCCTCTTCAACTCTGCAATAGCTTTGTGGAACAGAAATACGTTTGAAGAGTGGGATTTGTGGAGTGCAGAGTTGCAGAGTGGCTTTCTGGAACGGGCCCCTGGTGTATTTTCGGCCTTACGGGCTTTAGTTACATTATTCTATTTAGCCGCATTCGTTTGCAGCCCGGGTTCGGTCACCGACTAGTGTAAACAATTTTGCCATAATTCGTAATTAATCCTGTTAGAGTGAATGCCGCCGACGCATTCGGTCATCGACCTGATGTAAAATTAGTAAATTTACTAAGTTGCTATTGTAAGGAACGATGTAAGAATGAAACGCCATATGCAAAACAAATAAAAAGCTCTATTTTTAAGACGACGCGACGACGCGGTGGCCTAGTGGGTAGTGACCCTGCCTACGAAGCTAGCAGTCCTGGGTCCTTTTTTCAGGACACCTGCTAAAAATATATGTTATCAATTGTTAGTGGCAATAATCAAATTCATTTATTTAACTTTCATCTTTTTTATTATTTGACGCTTACTGTATTCCAAATGTAGTCATTAACTAATGGACCATGCTATCATAGCAAATAGTTATGACATCACAAGGTAAGTTTTTGATTTTTCAGTGATGCTCGTGATTAACAATAACTTTTTGTACTACCTACTTAAGTTCTAATGAATGACACAATCTTATTTCGAGAAGTACCTACTAAATTAGCAACAAGGATTAATAAAACCTAATTCAAAATATGTCCGAATATGTTTTGTACCTATTTACATTTCTCACTTAATAAAATAAGTAGTGAGAGTTCGATAAATATAACAGATTCCCTTAAATAGCTCACCGTCCAAAGTTTCACGACTACTAGTTCGGACCAAGTCTTAATTACAGTCTTGAATCAACTACATACGCAGGTATAGGTAGTGCCACGAGAGTTGAGGTGAATGATTACGCACACAGCTACCTACATGAAGTACTGATTGCAAAAAAGTGAATGAATGAAATTAATGAGTGAATTTAAATGTAAATAAAAACACTTAACTATATTTTTTAATATGTATAAAAAACAGTAAAAAAATACAAAATGCTTTTATAAACTATAGTCACTTGGTATATCTTCATCTGATTCGTTAAGATTGATTATAAGGTTATGGTTTTCGGATAAATCATCAATCTTAGGTTCCATTAAACAGTATCTTTCTTCTTTTTCTTGGGTTTTTCTGAAAATTGTGTGAAACGACTCTTTGTCAAGTGCTTCAATTTCCTCGTCTAATTTTCTCATGAGGCTGTTAAATGTGAACTCAGTATTACTGGCTGCCGCTCTTCCTTTTATGATATTCCTTTTATTTGTATACTTATGCATATCTGACCTTTATGTATTCATATACCTAACCCATTTATTTAAATAAAACTATTTGAATTGGCATCTATAAATATTTAAATAAAATAGGTAGATCAAAATATTTTATTTTCTGTTTTGTTTGAATTCGATGTATTTTTAACCGACTTCAAAAAAGGAGGAGGTTCTCAATTCGTCAGGGTTTTTTTTTTTTTTTTTTTATGTATGTTCCCCGATTACTCGTAGACCACTGGACCGATTTGAAAAATTTTTTCGTTGTTCGAATGGGTATACTTTCTAGTTGGTCTCATTGTCACCACGTCAGGATCTGATGATGGGATCATGGAGAAATCAAGAGAACTCCTCAAATATTATAGGCACACCTATAGCGATTTTGGTATTTTTCACTGTAACTCATGCATTTGCTTTTGAAAAGTACTATATGGTGAAGTGGAACTGATGATGAAGACCATAGATGGCCACCGGAACTCCTTAACGGTACCTATTTCAAGGGTGGCGATAAGATATTTCGATAAAGGAAGTTGAGCAACTATGACGAAGCACATTTAGGTTTAAATATGACTATGACATTCCCGCGGCGTTGTCTGCGGCGAGCTTGAAATGTTCTATAGTTTCTTATTAATATTTAGAAGTGGAGCTACGTAACAGGATAAATAGGATCACTAAAAAGTATAAAATAAAATAAATGTTTAAAAAAACAAAAAACCGCCTTCAAAAAGCAAAAAATAACTTCTTTAAAATGGTAGGTAAATAGGTCAGTCCAACTGAAGTCGGCGTCCAACAATATTTTAACCAAAAGCAGACTTCAGTTGGACTGACCTATTTACCTACCATTTTAAAGAAGTTATTTTTTGCTTTTTTAAATAATACTTAACAAAATAGTTTAAAGAAAGTTTTTGGTCTATCTTGCAATTCACTGTTGAATTTGCTATCGGTACGAAAATCATTTCAAAATCCCGCTGTCATTACATGATATGTTGTAGTGTGCGTGCCCTCAACTCTGGTGGCACTACCTATACTTACCTATTAAAGTTATTATGTATTTTTTTACAGTCGATTAATGTTTAAATTATGACATAACGAACATACCCGCAGCAAGGAGCTGTAACTACGAGTACTTATGTATTTGAAACCCACTCTGCATAAATAGAATACCTTGCTATAAGTTCATGAACAATTCGTTGTACGGTAGCGTAGTACCTATGTTACATTTAAAAGTTTATTTTTTTCGCAATTTGGTATTGTAACAGGCGAACGAGTTACCGAATAGGTAGGTACCTATACATAACAACGTACCTGCCACAACCTTACCTACCGGCCCTACCGCTGGACACAAGCCTCCCTTCTCCCGCGGGGAGTAAAGTAGGACCGCCTCTATGGCAATGTCGTGTTGTCAAGGTCGACGATATCCAAATGACGACTGCATTATCGACCATGACAATGTAATGTTTAGGTATGTATAATATTCTAAGTGATAATCTTCTTATTTATTTATTTATTGATTCATAAAAATACAATTGTATACATTACAGTACGACACTTGTGCTACTGCATAATAGGTATAAGTAATATAATAACAGTGGTCAGTGAGACTAACAATCTTCTTATACCTATACTTATAATGCCAGGTCAGCCTTTAGTTTCACAATCTTGCCTAACAAAAGAGCCAGTGACCCGAAGTGAAATTTGTCAGAGAGAACATGAATACGAAAACGATGTATCACTGAAAAATATAGGTCACGCGAGATATGACTCGGATATGAAAAGAATTCTTGAGACGACACTCACCAGATGTCACTCGACAAGGTTTGTTAGTTCGGAGCAGTCGAGCGAATACGAGGCGCTGTTAGTAGTCAGCGCGAGTCGCAAGGTGGCGGACTCACCAACACATGTCGAAATACTCCATGACAATGTCGATATACATGAGTGCGGAGCGCGGTCGGTGCGGCGAGCAGCGCGCGGGCGGCGAGCGCAGCTGTGCTCGCGCGCGCATCTGTGGTCCCGCGCGTGTGACGCACGCCGCATCCTCGCCGCCGCAGCCACACCGCACTTCATGATACGCTGTTTAGAAGCATGACGCCATACGTACTATTATACTGTTTAACTAGATACGCACCTTTGGTCCCCACCTTCCTCCTGGGCCCGGGGGCATTCCTGCCTCGGCCTGAGGACAGGCGTCAGCCCCCATTTCTCAACCAACTCTATGCGAGCAATGGTGGCTGCTCAAGGTAAATATGTCATCGGGTCGGTGCGAGTGCGGCGGAGCAGCGGGGACGCGGCGGTGGGGCTGGCAGGCCCGCTGCGCCCCCGGGCCGGCTCGTAGCGCGCGCCTCGGCCGCCACCTTACTCGCGGGGTAAGACGGCCGCGCCCCGGACCGCTGCGCCGCCGCTCCTCATGGCGCGCCTACAGCGGCGCGCAGGCTGGCACCATCGCGCGCCAGCAGGGCACGCCCAGCCGTCGCCCGCACCCGGCCGTGTCAACTGCCCGATGATGCCGTGCACTGCGCAACCTCACGATCAACCCGCGCGACCAGTTCCCTCGAATCCGCCTTAATTTAATAAGATATGTATCGTTGGATATGTGAACGCTGATCGCTCGAGTCCTTACGTAATAAGCAAGGCGCGTGCGGGCGCCTTACCGGGCGCAGCTAGTCATGGTTTCTGACAGAGCCGCGTTGCGGTCGCGATGCGCGGGTGAGCGCGTGTGTCGCCGGAGCGTGGCGGCAGCGTACTGGGGCGGGCGCGCGTGCGTCCTGCCGCCCGCCCTGCCGCGCCCCCCGCGCTGACACCCGCCCGCCCTTAGCCGCACGCGTATCGACACAAACGGGAACCACTGCATCGCGGTCCGCGGTCCGGCCCCCCCCGAGCGAATCTCTCATCATGACAATTCCTCTGTTATCCGGCCAAATTATGTTTGAGAGCATTAAGTACAATAAGCAAATACTAAATTCAACTAAAAGTAACCTGACAAAGAAGTTCTTTAATCTGTGTCATATTTAATAAAAAATACTGAATCGCTAAGATAGAAAATATTAAAAATATTATGCGACCTGGGAGAGATAAGTCACTTCTTGTTATATAGGATGAATAATAACTAAATGAAAAGCAAGCATTTTTTATACTGTAGGCGATATATATTTAGTGGTGGTAGGACCTTGTGCAGGGTCTGTCCGGATCGCTACCACCTCTTATCCATTAACCCACCGCCAAGCAGTAGTGTTCGCATTGGTGTGTTCCAGTGTCGGGATTTAAGACAACCGGTGAAATTACTTGCATAGAGGCATTCCATCTTAGCCATGTTATGCTATGTTGGGATTAAATGACACTACATTAGTCGTTGGATGTCAGGTTTATTGTGTCTCAAATGTTATGTACAAGGAATATATAAGCGGAACATATTGGTGAGAGTGTGAGTGTGGCATCGCACACTACATTGGCAACGCGTTTTTAGTCTTAGGATTGCAGTTTTGAGATTGTAGTCTTGAGATTCCAAATGTCTATGGGTCTCAGATCCCACTTACCATCAGGTGGCCTGAGTGCTGGCGTTCCTTCTCCTTGCAATTGAAACTTTTGCCATTGTTATTATTTCAATTTCAACAGTTTAGGTATCCTATGTCACCCGGGATGTTAAAAGGATTCTAAAGATACCACACACATCTAAATCGTCTCAGGCGGTTATACATGAACTCTGAAAACATTACACTCCGTTTTTTGGACAGTCGTGTCTAAAAACGTCTTTCAATCGTCTAAATCAGCGGTCGGCAACAGGCGGCCCGCGAGTCCTTTATGTGCGGCCCGCGAGCCTTCCTGGCAATTTTTTATGTAATCGGAATCCTTATTGACTACCGACAATGTGGTACTTTTTGTTTGTAAACGGCCCGCGTCAATTTCGTAAGCTACTATGTGGCCCTTGGCTGCTAAAAGGTTGCCGACCCCTGGTCTAAATTATAGCAACTCGGGAAGAATTACCATTAGCACAACTTGTATATAGGTATATTAAATAGTTAAGTAGTTGAACCTACTTTCTTTACTTACGCAATGAGCCTAGTCGGTAGTGACCCTACGTACAAAGCTAGCGGTCCCGGGTTCGATTTCCAGTCAGGGCAAATATTTGAGCGATGAGCGCGAGTAATTATTTTCTAGATAAATATGTTTGTCGTTGCCTAGTACCCATAGTACGAGCTTAGTTTAGTCCATTGTGTGAGCTTAGTCCATTGTGTGAGTTTGTCCCCCGATATTTACTTATTTATTTATTTGTATGAATGTGGAAGAAGCGAAAGAGATTTTTCAGGATCGTAGCAGGTGGAAAGAAGTGGTCTCTGCCTACCCCTCTGGGAAACAGGCGTGATTTAATGTATGCATGTATTTATTTAAATGTTAAGGCGATAAGACTTATGCTGGTCCAAGTGGATAATAAAATACCGAGTGCTACACATGTAGCCATAATCATTATTAATAATTATTGTTAGTGTGGTTTGCACTCCGAATTAGTGTTGGGAGAGGGCTACCCTTGAATAATGGTTGCCTGTAAGACCCAAGCTTTGAATACTCGAGGTCGAAGATAGCTCCAATCCTTTAAGGATTATCCACGGCGGCACGCCCCTCAAGTCAAGTTGACGTTGCACGGTTGCGTCTGCTCGTATGTAGTTATAAATGACGACGAATCGGGCACGGACGTCGAGGATCACAAACACTTTATTCTCCCAATTAATTTGACCCTTATCCTTAACTCGAGCTATAAGGGAATAAGGGATCCAGACTCGACTCACACGGTGAGAGCTCGATCATGATTAATTAATTAATAGCATCACGTATATTGGTCTCTTTGTTTTACTAATTTATTTTTTGTTAGGTAATCTTCAATATTCAAAGAACCAATGATCTAAACCTTAAACGCACGCACCACAGAATACGAGTAAATAAAAGAAGGCCCAGCCTGTAATAATTATAAGTAAGTGCAGATCTGATCCGACTATTTGAGTTATGGTATTCAAAACTCCTTCAGAATCATAACATTATAAATTATAATGTAGTAGAGAAACCACAATCCCTTAAGATGAGTGAGTGAGTGGTTGAGAAGGGAGGGAGATCCTTACCCCCCTTCTACAACCACTCACTTTTTATCCGTTATCCAAATCGACCTTCTCATGCCTTCCCTTCACAGCTCTTACATCCCCCGTCCACAAGTTTCTTATCGTACGCTGTTTTTAAATCCCATCCTCTGATTTCCACAACTCTCTCGCTCCGACTCAAAAAACCCTCCATTGTCCCCTCCACAACCTCCACATTACAACTACAATCCTCCTTAATCCTAATATCCTAATATTATTTGACCCCTCCCACCCTAACCCTCTTAACTTGCCCTCATTATAACCCCCCATTTAGCCCCCACATTAAAACCGCTGCCCCTTTACTTTACCTTCATTTATCTGGAATCCAATCAGCCCTAAGCCTCTCTCGCCACAACTCCCACATTGAACCTTCACTTTACTACTACAATCCCCAACAACTACAACTCTAACTTCCTCCCCCACAACCCTTCTTCATCTACCTATCCATCCTTCTCCCCCACAAAAGACAACCTTTTACGGGGTTCTTCCCTGTCATCTCTTAATCGTGCCTGCCTTCTATCCTCTATATTTGTGACCGCCCCATTCCCAATAACTTCCTCATTCAGCCCCTAAACTACCCCCTCATTACCCCTCCTTTTCTAGCCCTTCATCTTATAAGGAAAAGGATTGATATTACGGGGTTGTAAAAGGGGCATTTTAAGGGGTAGTGGAGGGGATAGATTGGTTGTTGTCAGGGAGCAAACAGAATAGAGAGGTAAAATTTGGGAGGGAGTTGTCGAGGGAGGACGATGAGGGTTGTGGGTGGCAGAACTGGCAGAGGTGGAATTTAAATGCGGGGGTTTTTAAGGAAGCACGATGAGATAACATTGTTGTGGTGGCGCGGTTGATAAATATTCTGTACGGGATTAAGGAGGCTTGTAGTTGTAATGTAGGGACAATAGGGCTTATAGAGGCGGAATGAGAGAGTTGTGGAAAACAGGCGATAGGATTTTGTAGTTGCAATGTGGGGGTAATATAGGGGGGATAAAATTTGAGGAAGGGACAATTGAGGGCTTATAGAGCGAAGTAGTTATAGAAAGAGGGCGAAGGGGTTTGAAGGGCCCTGCATTAGGGGCTTTGCAGATGGGGCAGTAAATGCAGGGGCTGTAGACCTTCTACATCACTCCATGTAGAGGAAGGACAAAATGTGAGTCGTTGTGGAGCGGGGAAGATAAGATACGTAAGTTAGGGGCTTTGCAGATGGGACAGTAAATGTAGGGATTGTAGGAGGCGGATGTAGGGGAGGGACAAACTGTGAGTAGTTGTGGAGCGGCGAAGATAAGATACGTGAAATATTGTATGTGGGATTTTAGGTTGGAGTTGCTACTCCGTAACCCTTCATTGGACTTATCCCCTCGACCCAACTAAAAAACTCCACTTTCTACTCTATTAGCAATCCCAACGCTAACACAACCTCCTATCTGCAAATCTTTATATTACCACTTTTATTCATATTTTGTTTTATTACTTAATGTCATCATTATAAATACTTTATTTGACAACAGTTATAGAATATAATAATTAGAATAATTAAGATTACTTCGACATTCAATTGCTAATAATCTTCGATCAATAATACCAAGTAGATAACGAGACAGAGCAAAAAATACTTCTTGGTTAAAAACTTGCGGCGTGAGGTCCTAATTTTTAACCGACTTCAAAAAAGGAGGAGGTTATAAATTCCAGTGTACATATGTATATATATTTTATGTTCACCGATTTCTCCGTCAATTGTGGACCGATTTTTTTTTTATTGGTTTTGAAGATTATACTTTCGAAGTGGTCCCATTGTCACCGAATCTGAATCTGATGAGGGGATCAGTGAGGAATTGAGGGTCCTCCTCAAATATTGTAGGCAAACATATAGCGATTTTAGTATTTTTAGTAAGAAATCTAACATTTGCTTTTAGAAAGTATCTTTTGATGAAGTGGAACTGATGATGAAGACCACAGATGGCCACCGTAACTCCTCAACGGTACCTACTTCAAGGGTGGCGTTAAGATATCTCGATTAAGAGAGTCGAGCTACTACAACGAAGAACATTTAATTGTTAAAATATATATATGACTTTCCCGCGGCGTTGCTTGCGGAGCGCTTGAAATGTCTTAAAGTTTCATATCAACTAAGAAGTGGGACTACATAAGCTTATTATGGTGACTAAAAAGTATAAAATAAAATAAATGTTTTAAAAAACAAAAACCGCCTTCAAAAACGCAAAACATAACTTTTTTTTTTAAATGATAGGTTAGTCCAACTGAAGTCGGCGGATCATAATATTTTCAACCAAAAGCCAACTTCAGTTGGACATATCAATTTAAAAGAAGTTATTTTTTGCGTTTTTGAAGGCGGTTTTGGTTTTTTAAAACGATTAGTTCAATTGACAGAAAGTCAATGTCAACACGCATCACAATGCCACAATGTGCATGAAAACGGTGCAAAAATAACTATTGAAATTTAAATGTATCGGTCGGAGTGTCTTACTTTCGGTAAGTACATGTAGAATATATTATATTTCAAATCTTACAGTAACAATTAATGTCATATTTCCAATAAAAAAACAATATTTAAACCTCAGCATAAGAATAAACAATAACTACACGTAGAAGCGAAACTCTCGGCTCCGGACGCGCGCTCGGCGCGTTAAATACCTACCGCCTGGCGACACCTGAGGTGTCTAGTCAGTCAGGGGCGTCACAGACGGAATACATTTTGACCAATATATTTTTATTGTGTCTTGAATTGATTTTCGTATTTGTGTTGATTTTAGTGTTTATGGTTGAACTAAGATAGTGTTTTAAATCGTGAACGACTGTTTACGGCAAAATAATTGGAAATAATTGATTGAATGAAGGAGTTTTATTTGTTAATTAGTACATCCCCTAGATGTTGAAGAAAAAAAACTGGAAACCTTAAAAACGAATTTATAGATAAGAATAGTATTTTGTAATGAAGCTTTTTGAACTTAATAAAAAAAAATGGTCCGGGAAGGAACGTAAAAAGTAACTCCGGATCCCAAACTATAAAACTTATTGAGCTTAAAAGGTTGTTTATTTATAGACTCGGTTCTGAGTTTTATAGATGATTAAAAGCCACATAAACCATTTCATTTACTGGAGATAATCTTAATATCATCAAAAAGTATTATTAGGTACCTACCTAATTTAACGTAAATGTAAAAAACTCATTTTGCAACAATGTTTCCACGTTGAAGAAAAACATAAATAACATTTCGTGACTAAACCTATATAACACACCCATAAACCGATTAAAATATTTCACAACTGACAGCCCTGACTTTGGGAGCGGAAGACAGAGGGGCGTAGCGGGGTGAAGGGAGAAGTAGGTATTTAAAGCGCGGCATTTGGGGCCTTGGTAAAGGAGATTCGCTTCTACGTGTAGTTATTGTTTATTCTTATGACCTCAGCTAAGAATGTTTGGCCAAGGTCGCCAATATACACACAAACATTTGTTTAACGGAACATTAGATGCACGGAGTGGATTTTTATTATCGTACCACTACTGCGCCTCTATTCTAGGCAGTAAAATCAAAACCGTATTTGATTATGGTATTGTTTTCGACTCGTATTTTGTTACCAGAACAGATAGCGTTTTCTATCTGAGGCATTTTTAGAGTTTCGAAGTCAAACTAGGAACCCTTATAATTCCGCCATGTCCGTTTGTCTGTCTGTTTATAAGTCACACTCACTTTTTCTCAGAAACTATCAAAGTTACAAAACTGAAATTCTGTACACATAGATATTTATACCGCGCATTAGGATCAATTATGGAATAAATATAAAAAAACGGTCCTCCAGTACATGTAAAGCAATGGCAATATTTAGGGTTCCGTACCTCAAAAGGAAAAAACGGAACCGTTATAGGATCACTTTGTTGTTCGTTTGTCCGTCCAAGCAAGTGATACCGACCGAGTCCGTGGCAAGTAATACCGACTTATGCTACAAGTATAGGGAAAAACTGAAACTATACATTTTTAATTAAATCACAAAAAACAGGGTCTCTATGCGAGGAACGGCGGACCAAATTTTTAATTGAATTAACAGTGTCATGTGCGGTATGAAAATTTCAAACACAGAACCCTATGTGCGCGAGTCCGACTCGCACATGACCGGATTTTTTTATTATTATGACGACGCGTTGGCCTAGTTGGTAGAGGCCCTGCCTACGAAACAAGCGGTCCTAGGTTCAAATCCCGGTAAGGGCAGATATTTGTGTGATTAGCGCGAATATTTTGTTCCTGAGTCCGGGATGTATTTATAGTACATTGTGTATTAAGGGTGGTAAAGACAGAATTACAAACGAGAGTCTCTTAGAAGCGAAGCCGAAGGCTGAGGGCTTTAATGACTCGAGCTTTGTATTTCCTTTACGACCCGTGTAACATACAATGTTTTTCATCACAATTGCGAGGAAATTAAATAAAATCAGACAAAAGATCAATTTTTTAACTTACGATTCTCACTAATAATTTGAGCCGCGTTGGCGATGTCCGGCGGAGTCGCATTATCCATTTCTTCTGATGACATGTTTTTTATTGATATATAAATTTTAATATGTGCACAAAGACACCCTTTTAATTATTATTTTGGAATCACACAGTTTATAATCAGTATTTATAAATTAGCGGCAGACTAGACTGCATACCACTAACCACACCACGTCTATGACTTACCACAGATGATGTCAAACGTATTCAGGAGTCAGATTCTAGTGACAGTCGAGATCAATTAATAGTTTACATGCGAGATTTTTTTGAAAATTGTATGCAACTGACATTTCATCTCGAATGAAACTTCATATCGAATAGCACAAGAATTGGGGTCCTGATGTATTATGATAGTTTGAGTCCACGTATTATATTTTAAAACAAAGCTACCTATTACGCACGATAGGGCGTAATGGTAAAAAAAGGCCCGCGGGTATTATTTTGAATTTACGATCGATTTTTCTAGCATATTAGGACACTATTTACGAGCAAGTGTGATGAAAAATATATATTTCTCCATATAAGTATTTATATCGTTGTCTTAGTACCCATAGCAAAAGCCTTTAGCTTAGTTTGGGACTAGGTCAATTGGTGTGAAATTGTCCCCTGGTATTTATTTATTTATGGTATCTGGCGATAGACACCCTGGCCATTTTATTAATGTTATTTTTACTATCATTCTGTTTGTTCTCCATTTATTTTGTTTATTTTTTAACTTGCATAATGTAATAAAATAAATAAACATATTATATGGACACCAAAATATAAAAACAGATAGTTAACATCAATAAAATAATAAATAACTTTGTACGAGAGTATACAAACAGACAAATATGTATAAATAGGTAGTAATAAGCATACTTACCGAAAACATAAGAAATCTTAACTAAACAACAAAATGTTCACGTACCTATTTACATTAATTTTAAAATCAATACGACTCCATACTTCCGTTAGTAAAATTCAAAGATGCAAAATGAATCAATAAAAAACGATGTAACTCGCAGGGCAATAACGTAAAAGTACTTTAATTTTTGCACAACAAGATTGATTTTACTATAAATTTTATTTAACATAGGTACTAACACTTTCCGATATTGTTACGAAACTCTACTGACCTGTTCTGTGACTATTCAAGTTTCTCACGCTCCACTGTCAAAATACTCCTCATACTAATATTATAACTTTCCTTAGTTGGTTTAACACTATTTTCTTTCCCAAAATCCATTCTTATTAGGTTTCTTTCGATTTAACACTCGAAACGACCGGCATTTGATAAACAACGTTTTTCATTTGATAACTGTCAAACTCACACTTGAGATCGACGTTCCGTTCGTCACTATCTAATTTGTTTTGTAAGACAAAATACTTTTATCTACAATCATATAATAAGTCCTCTATTATTGCGTTCAAAACCCGTAGGCAATGACCAGCATTACCTGTGGTAGTAGGTGACCGCGATGAAAGCTGTTAGTTTTGGAAGATGTTCCAAATTTGACTCATTACCTTACAATATTTGATAACGTAATTTCAAAATTACGTTACAGCTGTCATCGCTGTCACCTACTACCACAGGTACGGTAATGCTGGTCATTTGCCTTTCGGCTTCTGAACCTATCTTAGAGTACTTATAATATGTGTGTAGATAAAGTATTGTACGAGACTCTGCGTAATTAGAATTACAACACTCGTCACACTCACCTTACGACTCGTTTCATAAACCACACTCATGTCGTAATGCCTGTCATTACGCAACCGTCACGTAAACTACTATTAATTTATGATCGTCCTTTTTTACTAATTTTGACTATTTTTGTATGATGGACTCCACACTGCTTAATTAACTTCTTTTCAACCCGTTCCCATGCGAAAAGGAATAACTAAACTACTTTCTAATTTAATTTCACTCCAATCGATCTAACCTGTGCAACGAAACGGACGTCGCAACGTCTCGTTCGAAACCATTCTATCTTCCACTACAAGATCTTTGACGTGGGATGAAATAATCTTTTCATCTCACTAGCTCGGAAAGCCCTTTTTGTTTGTTTGATATCTATTGAGAAAATCGCTTTTTATCCACATGTGAAGAAAGAGTTTTGACATTTGAAGGCAGCTTAAGTGATATTTGACAGCTAACAAAACGTAAATCGTTAAAAGTGCTGAATTTTTAACATCACTATTAATGAATTGCATCGAGTAAAAAACAACAGGTCTTACAACTGTATTTTAATTCATAATAAATATCAGCGTTCAACATTAACCTTCATTCTTGTTGTAAAAATTGATAAAATGTTGTGACGGTCCAAGTAAGTCGATGTGCGAACAAAACGCATCCGAAATAATAAAACAAAAACTCAAGTCAAAACTTTTCAATTAAGCCGACAACGTTAAATATTCGCATGTTTTTCTAGTTTGTTTTGTTATTCAAAATGAGTGATTCGAGTGACGAAGACGTATTAACACCTGTGGAGTTACGGGAAACCGTGCAAAATGATAATTGATAGTACAAACCCTTTTTCTTATTTTCCTCGCTGTAGTGAGGTGAAAAGTTTTGTGTTATACACGGGTGAAAAGTTATTTTACGTCTCGTGTGTTGGAACACACGCTACGCTCAGGATTCTATTTTTGGACCACTCGCTTCGCTCGTGGTCAATCATAGAATTCTTTCTCTACCTCGTGTTTCAAATGAACACTTGCAGGAAATACAACTTTCCCCCCTTGTATAACAAATAACTATGAGTTAATATTTTATGACTCTTCAGAATTAAGTATGTGGTGTACCCACCTACCACTACTTTTGGTTGCATAAGAGAACTTGGCCATATTTTACATTATGTTTTTGGTGGAATTATACAGTGTGTCCCAGGATAAAGTGTACACCGAAAGTCCAGAGGTAGAGCACCTTACAGGGCATCCGAATCACCCCCATGTATGTTCAGCCATTTTTAGTATTTTTGGAGATATTGATCATTTTTAACCGACTTCAAAAAAGGAGGAGGTTATACGTTCCAATGTATGTTTTTTTTTTTTTTTTTATGTATGTTCACCGATTACTCCGTCAATTCTCGACCGATTTCAAAAATTTTTTTTTGGTTTGATAGAGTATACTTCCGAGGTGGTCCCATTGTCACCAAATCTGAATCTGATGAGGGGATCAGTGAGGAATTGAGGGAACTCCTCAAATATTGTAGGCAAACATATAGCGATTTTAGTATTTTTAGTAACAAATCCAGCATTTGCGTTCAAAAAGTATGATTTGGTGAAGTGGAACTGATGATGAAGACCACAGATGGCCACCGGAACTCCTCAACGGTACCGATTTCAAGGGTGACGGTAAGATATCTCGATTAAGATAGTTGAGCGACTACAACGAAGAATATTTACTTGTTCAAATATGACTATGACTTTCCCGCGGCGTTGCTTGCGGCGCGCTTGATATAAGTTAAAGTTTCATTTCAACTAAGAAGTGGGACTACGTAACGACGTATTATGATCACTAAAAAGTATAAAATAAAATAAATGTTTAAAAAAAACAAAAAACCGCCTTCAAAAACGCAAAAATAACTTCTTTTAAAATTGTAGGTACCTAATAGGTTAGTCCAACTGAAGTCGGCGACCACAATATTTTCAACAAAAAAGCCGACATCAGTCGGACTAACCTATTAGGTACCTACAATTTTAAAAGAAGTTATTTTTGCGTTTTTGAAGGCGGTTTTTTGTTTTTTTTAAACATTTATTTTTAATCGGAATTTTTGTAATTTTTTCTTATGTCCATGTTATGAAAAACCTTTAAGTTCATGTATTATTTTAATATTTTTTCAGTTGTTTCTTACATTGATAGAATAATTATGAGCTTATCATGTTTTTAAAGCTACATACCAGTTTTTTTTCATGACGACTTTTTGTGTAATCACACAAATTGTACCCCATCTTTGGGTTTCATCTAGTATGGAAAAACAAACTTTGTGTGATGATGATGTTGAAAAATTACAAAAATTCAGATTAAAATTATCAATATCTCCGAAAATACTAAAAATCGCTGAACATACATGGTGGTGATTCGGATGCCCCTTAAGGTGCTTTGGCTCTGGACTTTCGATGTACTCTTTATCCTGGGGCACACTGTAGGTATAAGAACCAGACAACATGACGAATAGAGTTACGAGTACTTACATCATTATTAAGACCTGCAAAATTATATTAAAATCGCCGAAGGTAAAATAAAGTTTGTCAGGTCTCTTAAACACATTCCTGGAAATCTACTCGTAGAAATCAAGTTGGGCGTCCTTTACGCACCTATATTTATAGAAAGAAGAATTATGCACCTATATTTATAGAAACGTTTGATGTGTGGGAAGTAAGTATTCAACGTCGTATGTGTACCTAATACTGTAGTCTGTCGTCGTTAACAAACAATGCAATCAAACATGGTCACGCGGCCTACAGTTTGTGATGTTACAAATGTCTCTCTACAATTTGAATGCTTAACGGCTTCAGCATGTGGCAGTAGGTTGTTCTTATCTCGTTGTATAACGCAGTTGCCGAGGTTCCCGGAGGCGCGAGCCTGCGCGGCGCCGGCGGGCGAAGGCGGGCGGGGCCCCCATCTCCCACCCCTTCCCACTGGGATCCGGGAATGATACAGCAGTGCGACGCGAGGATGCCGGGAGCCCAGGCGCCTCGACGCCACCTCGTGCCTCCAGGAAGGGATGAAATTGAGGTATTACTAGGTCAACTCAATGGATGCATGTTGTTATTTACCTAACCCTACACGAAAATGAGGATGTATTTTACGTACCTACCAACCAAACAACAGTACCGTACCTACAGTGTCAGTAGTACATTATTGCCTAGGCAGGAAAGTACCTAGGCAATTGCGGGCCGAGTATTGGTTTAAAGTTTAAACCAATACTCGGCCCGCGATAAACTTTAAACGGACGAGCTTGCGAGTGTTCGTGTTCTCGTGTGATTTTCAGTGATGATTGGAAATAAAACGTAAATATAAATAAACAGATGTTGCCCTTAGAATATAGTCGGGTAGCCAGAGAAAAAATACTTATGAGAATAAGTACCTACTAAGTTTTCATTTTTGCTGTTTTGGCTTTTGACGCTAAAATACTAGTTCTGAATTAACATTTTAAAATTGCTTTATAGGTACATTACGTAACAGGCAATATTACTAAATACCTAAAGCACCGCCGTAAAACTTATATTTTTTTTTAAATATATCACAATGCACTTTTTCTATCCACACATCAAAAATGTAAACTTTTAGAATTCTCAAAACTTCTTCATGAATTGTAATGTTCCCTCACGCGACTAATAAAACTTTTATAAAAACGTTGTGCGTATCGGCAAGAGCGCCATCTATTCAACGATTGTGTATAATTTGACCTTGATTGGCAACGAATTGCTTATACTACTCGACGATAGGTGACACTGACAATAAGCGCCGTATTAGTTCTACTACCAGCCGCTAGGTGTCGTTTATGTATAAAAATCGTAACAACGTTAAAACTGGTTAAAACCAGAGGTTAAAAACATCGCAGTATAATGACAGCCATCTATCTAATCTCATCTATTAATAATATACATTTACCGCATAGCTACTTGAATACATGCATAAAAACATTTTCATGACTTTTTAGATTGCTTATAAAACCCGACCGCATAGGTATTATAGGTAGTCGGGACCTTTTCGTTGCGTCACTCGCAGGTATAAACAAATCAATATACCAAATCAAATCAATTTACCATTATTAGGTACTCCGTGATCACGTACTTTAGAAATTTGAGCATGGTCATATTAGGTACCTATTTATTTATGTACCTAATCATCATCTATTATGAATGTGGAAGAAGCGAAAGAGATTTGTCAGAATCGTAGCAGGTGGAAAGAAGTGGTCTTTGCCCACGCCTCTGGGAAACAGGCGTGATTTAATGTATGTACCTATGTTATGTAATAATTATCTTCATGTTTATTTTTAGGTAGTTACCTCTATTTTGACAATACAATTTTTGATGGAAAGCACTTTCGGTAAAAATACAATGAGAGTTGACACATGGTGTCATACTCATAATATTTATTTATTTTATTTTATTTTATTTATATTCGGAAAACTAACAGCCTTCTTGTCACTAAATAAAATCTTTTACTTTTCGAAATATTGTGGTCGTTGAAAATGTAGTGACGTAGGTAGGTAACTATTGATAAATTTGATTGATAAATTAATCAAGAAAGGTTTTTACCCATTAGTGTGACAGAGACGAAATTGGCGTTTAAATAACAAAAAAATCAATGGTGCTTTGAAATATTATTATGCGAGAGGATCGCGCTTGCTTGAATGTTACGTTAACCCCGCCGTCCCTTTCATTCGATCACTTCACAACCGTAAAGTGGTTAAGCTTTCAAAGTTTTGCTATAGTAACCCACCGTCCTGGGCTGTGTGCTTTGGCTGGCTAGACATTACGAAACGACATTGTGATAAAAAATTAATTTACTTTAAGCCAGAATGCTTACTAAATAATGAAAAGCTGTTTTTTAGCTTCATTAGGATGACCCGAATCCCTTCTGTCCGGCGACTCTTTGCGAACTTATACGGCGAAAAGTACCTTCAAAATTACCTTTGGGACATAAATTATGGTGATGATACTGATGATACTGATGATGATGAATAAACATTATTATATACATATATGTATAGAATTCAACCTTTTTAATTTATAGTACTATAGGTAAAATTATACCTACTCATCACTATTTAATCCTCTATCTTAAGACAATTACTTTCTAGACTTTCAAGGATAAAGGTAAGGGGGTTTGAAAAATGAAAGACATTTCATTACCTACTTATAGCAAACGGGGTGTTATAATTTTCTTTCCACTTTTTGATTTCTAGCCATAAATGTACAAAAAAAACGAGCAAAAGCATGTCTGACCATGCTCAGGGTCCGTGCCCAAAGCCGTTACTACACAAAAAATACCTATCTCAAAAAACAACCAGTATGAACTAATTATCTATTTAAAACTATTTGGTGCTGTCTTAGCTCATTTTAGTAGGTATAAAAACTTTAGTTGCCTGCATCTCAAGAACCAATCAAGTCTATAGTTTTTATTTAAAACTCCTTATATTATGTGCTTTCATTTGCTGACGACGTGCTGGCCTAGCTATTAGTGACCCTGCCTACGAAGCTAGCGGTCCCGGGTTCAAATCCCGGTAAGGGCAGATAATTATTTGTGTGATGAGCGCGAATATTTGATCCTGAGTCATGGATGGTTTCTATGTAGGTACATATCTATATTTAAGTATATATTTCTTAGAGCTTAGTTTGGGACTAAGTAGCTAGGTCAATTGGTGTGACATTGTCCCCTGATATTTATTTAAGAAAATTTTCAGTTTTTTACTATTTATAGTTTTGGCTGTATGGGGGGAGGACAGTTGACTTTAACAACACTTAAAATCTTAATATTTCACAAACGGATCCCTTAATTGAAAAATGGTTTTCACAAACCCGCAATATTTATGGAAGATCTATCCAACGACATCCCACACCATTGGGAAGACAAGAAAAAAATTAGTTGTTATTAAAAGATAAAAGATAAAAAAGATAAAAGATGTTTATTCAGTAAGTAGGCCGCACGGGCACTTTTACACGTCAAAAATCTACCAGCGCTTCGCAAGAGACCACTGCTGAGAAGAAACGCCGAAAGAAACTCAACAGTCAGTCGTTTTTTAAATATTACTTATACAATTATAGAAATTAACCTAGCATTATATAAAACAATGAATTTAACATTAAAATATATATATCATGCGTAGTTGAGCAGGAAAATGTGTCAAAACTCAGTATGTTCAGATGAACTCATAAATAGTAATAATAATAATAATTAAATATATATATATATATATATATTTCATTCTTCTACAGAAACCGTGTCCCCTAGACAATAATTATACCTACAATGTTTACATATTTCTCTGACTAAGCTATTACTAAGTTATTTAGGTGTTTAATTTAGGCCAAGCATTTTTATCTGTTAGATAGTCCTCGACCCTATAGTAAGCTTTCGACATCAACGCCTTTTTCAAGTAGTTTTTAAGTGCTGGAAATGATAACTTTAAAACTTCGTCAGGTAATTTATTATATAAATGAATGCATTGATCAATAAATCATTTATATACCTTACGGACACGAATTTTTTTAATAGCTATTTTATTTTTATTTCTTGTATTCAAATGATGTATATTACAATTCTTAACAAAAGAGTCTTGATTTTTAATGACATAAATAATATACTCATTAATAAATTGTGACGCTACTGTCAAAATACTAATTTCTTTAAATAGTAATCTTAAGGAATCACGGGCGTTAAGGTTATATATTGAACGAATGGCTCTTTTTTGTAACACGAATATAGTCTGTATGTCAGCAGCTTTTCCCCAAACCAGAATACCGTACGACATAACACTATGAAAATAACTATAATAAACTAAGCGAGCTGTCTCAACATTGGTAAGTTGCCTGATTTTCCTAACAGCATAAGCTGCCTAACTTAATTTACCTGCTAGTACTGCTATATGGGGACTCCATTGCAAGTTTTTGTCTATAGTTATCCCTAAGAAAAGCGCCTTGTCAACCATCTCCAAACACTCATCATTTAGAAATATACTAGATTCTACCGGTCTAACATTAGGCAAAACGAACACATTTAGTTTTCTTAGCATTAAGTAGCAAATTGTTAATAATAAACCAATTAAGTACTTTAACCAGCGTGGCGTTTATCCTACAGTAATCGACGGATTTTCGGTCCACCTTGAAAATTAATGAAGTATCATCAGCAAATAGCACAATATCACAAAAGTTATCTACCGTGGGTGTTAAGTCATTTATATAGACCAAATATAAGAAAGGACCTAATATAGAGCCCTGAGTCACACTTAATTTAACAGTTGCTCCAATGGACTGTGCTTGGTTTACAACAACCGTTTGTGTTCTATCACTAATATATGAAGACATAAGATTTAGAGAATCATTTGACAGACCATAATATTCTAATTTTAATATAAGAGTCGCATGATCTACGCAATCGAAAGCTTTGGAAAGGTCACAAAAAAATCCTATTGCATCACAGGATTTTTCCCAAATATTGTATATATATTTAATGAGTACAGATGCTGCATCAGTTGTGGATCGTCCGCTGGTGAAGCCGAACTGATTACTGTTAAGCAGTTTATTTCTATTGAAGTGACCTAACAAATGTTTTAACATTAACTTCTCAAAAACTTTACTTAAAACCGGTAGAATAGAAATGGGACGGAAATTCGTTAAATCACTCTTGTCGCCCGATTTAAAAAGTGCTTTACTATATTTCATAAGATTTGGAAAAACCCCTTTTGAAATGCAATTATTGTAGATTAAAGCTAAGTGAGGTGCAATTATATCTATCTATGACATGATGGATCACTTTAACTGACGCTCCCCATAAATGCTCCGTTTTTTTCAAACTGAGCGATTTAAATACCTTAACAACAGAAACTGAATCTACATGGCTAAAATCAAATAAAATATTTTGGGCCGTCGAGGAATTGCCCTCGCGTACTACGTTTTTAAGTCCAGATGATCAACAATCCGAAGATACTTACGCTAAGAACACCGTATATATTGACAGCAGCTTTTCAGTTGATCTTCCATTTAAAGACGATCCAAATAAGTTAGACAATTCTTATATTACTGCAAAACAGCGCTTTCTTCTTCCAGAGAAAAAATTCGCTAGGGATTCCGAACTTAAACTTAAATATGACGAAATTATTCGTGATTACCTACTACAAGGTATTTTGTCCCGCACCACACCTGAGGAGTGCCTCTCCCCAGGGTTTTTCTTACAGCACCACCCCGTGGTTCGCAACGATAAAGCGACCACTAAGGTTCGCCCCACCTTGGATGGCAGCGCCAAGACCGACACTAGGTTGTCGTTTAATGATGTCTTCCATTCTGGCTGCAATTTACAAGCAAATATTTTTCACATTCTTTTGAATGTTCGAATTTTTAGAGTCACATATTTTGCTGATGTAAAACAAATGTACTTATGCATTTATACAAATGCTCCGCATCGCAAATATCAGCGAATATTATAACGCTTTTCTGATAATGACCCGCTCGAAGTATTTGAGTTCACGCGAGTAACATTTGGACTCCGATCTTCACCATTCTTGGCGCTCCGCACTCTTCGTCAGCTGGCTGCTGACGAACGTCACAACTGGCCAAATGCGGCCACCGTGTTAGAGAGATATGTTTATATGGACGATCTCGCTTCTTCTGCTTCTTCTCTCGAGAAAGCAGTCAAGACAGCAAACGAATTAATCCATCTTTTTAAGGCTGGTGGGTTTGACCTGCTTAAGTGGTCGTCAAATTCGCATACATATACATACGCACATACCTGAGTCGCACCGACAGTCTGGGTCTATTTTCTTTGCCGAAGGAAATACATTTAAGATTTTAGGTTTGCGCTGGTTACCCGCACAAGACAATTTCGTTTTTGACACATCAAGCCCACCGCCTACATGTACATAGTATATAGTTCAAGAAAATAAGAAACAATTGTATGGAAAATTTGGCAAAATTAAAGGAGAACTTTTATCTATCAGGTTATGTAGGTTATAGATCAAAGATAAATTTTATCTACTCTCCCCCCCTTCCGGGTCGAGCGTCACCCCCCCCGCGCCCTGTAATGAGCGCGGTATTTTCTATTTTAAAAGAAAACCGTACACGATACATAAAAAATGTTTAGTAATGAAATAATCCTTGATAAATTTACTATAAACTTTTCATACATATTATAAAAGCAATATCACTTATAGTTTCAGCGCAATCTCTTACCAAATTCTAACGTTTTTAATAATCAATCGTTTTTTTCCGCCAAAAGGTTAGTTCTCTCAAAAACTTCACTGTTTACCGCCAAGATATGTATGACAAAAATATAGAATAGAATATTGTCTTTATAAAAAGGTATAATTTATTTCTAAATAAATAATCATCTAAAATAATTAATAATCTTTACCGTTTATTACCGTTGCTATGCTATTTTTTAAATTTTATTCATTTGGCCATTTAGCGAAATATAAATATTCGTACTGGTTAAACAATGTTACTTTAAATTCCATAAACATCTTAAAGTTTTCCTGTAATCTATAGGTATAGAACTGCTTTCTGTTTTTTTTTTCAAAGTTTTTTGGCCCTGTGTTTTAGGAAATGGGCAATTTTCGCCTATTTTCTTAAATAACTTCAAAACTGATTAATTTAAAATTATGAAAAATACATATTTGATATTTTCATAATGTAGGTACCCTTTCATTTGATATGTCACACGATACCTAAGGGGTGCAATAAAAAAAAACAAGAATGTATAGTTCCCGAGACATACATTCTTCTAATTTGGTACCCAACATCAAGGAGTCAATCCTTTTCTTACGCGCTGTAAGGGGCTGTGATACGCCGTCAGCTTTCTACGGAAAAGGTAAATTGCGAACAGTGCAACTGTTTAACAAGAGACCCGACTTGCACTACATTTCCCACCCTTTACAACAATCCAAATTCATCCAATGAAGAGATCGAAAAGGCTGGCGAACGCACTATTCTTGTGCTATACAAAGCTCGATCCGAAGAAGTGGATTTGAACCAGCACAGATTTGTTTGCTTTAACAAATTAGTGGGACAGGCGAAGAATGCTGTTATTTAGGCGAAATTGCCGCCTACATCGTCTGCTGCTCGGAAAAACTCCATTACAGGATCACTCGTGTGTCTGTGTCTAACCGTCCGTCTGTCACAGCCAATTTGCTCCGAAACTACTGGACCAATTGAGTTGAAATTTGGTACACATATGTAAATTGATGACCCAAATACGGATGTGTAACATCAATAAATTAATTTTAAACATCCCCATGTTGTGGGGCCAGTTATGGGGGTAAATTAGAGAAAAAAATGCAAACTATATATTGTGATATATCAAATGAAAGGGTACATTATAAAAATCTGAAATATATATTTTTCATAATTTTAAATTAATTAGGTTTGAAGTTATTTAAGAAAATAGGCAAAAATTGACCATTTCCCCGCCCCCCCATAATCTCCTAAAATAATGGGGCTAAAAATTTGAAAAAAAAATCGAGAAACAGTTCTATACCTATAGATTACAGGAAAATATATAAGAAGTCTATGGCATCTAAAGTAACATCGTTTAACCAGTACGAATATTTCTATTTCGCTGAATGGCAAAATGAATAAAATTTAAAAAATAGCATAGCAACGGTAAGTGAAAGACTTTAGAAATAAAATTACATACATACATACATAATCTCACGCCTTCGTTCCCAGAGTGGGGTAGGCAGAGCTACAGAATTACAAACATCTCTAAAAACTTGTTGATAATTCTATAACCACAATTTGCACAATTAGGCTAAGATATTTACCAGCGTATTAGTGACAGGTTGCAAGCCCATCGCCTAACAGTACTATAAGCCTTTATTCCCTTAGTCGTCTCTTACGACATCCACGGGAAGACATGGAGTGGCGCTATTCTAACACGGCAACCACACGAGGCCCGAGAAATAAAATTATACCTTTTTATAAATACAATATTGGCGGTAAAGCGTAAAGTTTTTGAGAGAACTAACCTTTTGACAGAGAAAATTGATTATTTAATTATTAAAAACGTTAGTATTTGGTAAGAGATTGCGCTGAAAATATAAGTGATAATGCTTTTATATATATGAGAGGTTTATAGTAAATTTATCAAGGATTATTTCATTCCCATAATTTTTTTATGTATCGTGTACGGTTTTCTTTTAAAATGGAAAATACCGCGCTCCGGGACACATTACAGGGCGCGGGGGGATGATGCGGGGAGAGTAGATAAAATTTAACTTTGATCTATAACCTACATATCCTGATAGATAAAAGTTCTCCTTTAATTTCGCCAAATTTTCAGCTAATTGTATTGAGCTACTAAACGCGCCATTTCCGCAACCGCAGCTTTTTATTATACATATAATAATAAACTAAATTCAGTATGATAATCAATCGTTACAATATAGCGAAAGGTCCGCCATCTTAAATTTTTCGTAGCTTTCTTCTTACCGTTTTCATTATAACGTTGGACAACATCTATTTTTACATTTTTTAGTTAATTAGTTGTTTCTGTACCCAGCGCTTGAACTGAGTCTGTGATTTCGCTTCCCGCCCCACACTGTAAAGTCACAGTATATATATAGCTAAAGCAGTAAAGAAGCTCGGCCTAATTTTCAAGATAAATGCCTACTCTCCAATAGAGCGTCAGGGTTGTCCTCTAAAATTTTGTAAAATTGAAAAAAGTTTCGTTTATTGTATCTCAGCTAGTTAGTGCAAAATCGATACGTGTGGTCTGCGACAACGAATCCGTTAAAAGGTTGATAAATAGTAGCCGCCATCTTGAACATTTAAGTTTTTCGACGGATTGCTTTCGAAATCGATATCTGGGAATCTGTGTGGTCTCCGACAATGAATCCGTTGACAGATTGGGAAAAAGTAGCCGCCATCTTGAACTTTTTAGTTATTCGGCTGATTCTTTCCAAAATCGATATCTGGGGATCTGTGTGGTCTCCGACAAGAAATATCGACTTTGAAAGAATTCGGCCCAAAAACTGGAAAGTTAAAGATGGCGGCTACTTTTTCCCATTCTGTCAACGGATTCGTTCTTTAAGCTGTTTGACGAAATATTTGGGTGCATTTTGACGCTTTAAGTGTTGAATATTGTATTTCTTTAAAATATTCCTTACTCAAAATCATATTTTACAGCTAACTTATCTGGGACCCACCCACTTTGTTTTGTGCAAACTTGGCCACTTTCCTCCGTTCTTGATCATTAAGAATGGGTGCTCTTCTTGTTTTATGGTAAATCTTTAGTCCTGATAAATCAAGTTCCCACCGCTAGATCAAACATTACATTGTAGATGGCGGTACATTTTCAGCTTTGAAGTGAGAGACCACTTCAGATTTTTCACGCTGTCCAAACCGGCGCTAGACACGTTTACGTAATAACTTCCTCGCGGTCATTTTTTATTAAACCAGCTAATGTTTTCTTGCCTTTTTTACAATATTGGCATATTTTCTATTTATTATAGCTGTCAAAATCCTAATTGTATTTTTTTATTGCCTGCTATTGTCAATTGAATATCTTCTTATTACTTTAAGCCAACCCGTTACCCAGACAGGGAAACGTTGTTGAACTCTTGATAGATTCGTACCACCACCGTGATAATTTGCATGCTGGACCGCAACTGTGAATTGGTATGTTAAAATCCATGTACTGGATTATTTCAGCTCGCCGTTTTGTTCGGCATCGCATAATAAAATGTAATACTTGCTTTAGGTTAAATCCTAAAGCTACGTTCCCGCTTATGTCAGACTTGCCCAAGTGCCAATTAGATGCAAGGCGTTTTTACACCCGGGCGTCGATTACGCAGGTCCACTATATATTACTCCTTACCGCGGGCGCGGCGTTCGTAGCGTTATAGTGTACATATGCCTTTTTATTTGTTTTGTGACAAAGGCAGTTCATATCGAGCTTGTCTCTAACTTGACATCCGCTAATTTTATTGATGCTTTTAAGCGCTTTATATCGCGTCGAGGCCCTTGCAACTTTCTGTACAGCAACAACGTGTCGAATTTTGTTGCATCAAAAGCGTACTTTAACGAAGTTTACGAGTTTTTGTTATCTGACGATTATTATAAGACGTTTAGTAGACAGCTCGCGAAACACCGCATTACGTGGCAAGTGAACCTTCCCACGGCTAACCACTTTGGCGGCATATGGGAAGCCAATATAAAAAGCGCTAAGTCGTTATTATTTCGAGTAATCGGCAATCAAATTCTCACCTTTGAGGAGATGTCGACCGTACTCACCCAAATTGCGGCAGTGCTTAACAGCCTTAGAGTATGTCTTAAGCTCTGATCCATCGCATCGCATTTCTTGTCTACTTCCCCGCTAGAGTTCCTTCCCGCTACGGATTTATCCCACGAACGAACCAATTTGTTGTCTCGTTTCTCATTAATGGATTCGCTTGTACAGTCGTACTGGAAGCGATTCAAAACCGAGTATTTGCATAATTTGCTATTGCGCGAAAAATGGAATACCTCATCAAACCCAATTACCGTTGGTACCGTAGTGCTGTTAAACGTAGAAAACGCTCCACCCTTACAGTGGCCGTTAGGTATTATTTCACGTTAATATCCAGCACGGCTAGCACAAGTTGCCCGCGACTGGTTTGTCGCTCGGATCTCCCTTTCTATCAAGTCAGTAACGATAGAGGCGCACAGAGCGACAAGCGAGAAAATAGAACTTGTGCTACCCGTGCTGGTAAGGACGGAGTTATTCGCGTTGCGGAAGTAAAGACAAAGATTGGCACGTACAAACGCCCAGATGTACGGTTGTGCCCGCTACTGACTCAGTAAAAGTCCTTTTTATTATAAATAATTAATTACCTACCTATTAGTTCGTCTGACTTCATCTTTTATAGACAATGTGAAGTAGAACACACTAGTTAAATTAATATATAGTTTATCTTGTTTTGTTTACTTGCACAATTGATGTGCTCTATCTTTATAAGAGTTAGGTATATATTTTTTTGTTAATATCTTATCCGCTTCGGTCATCGTAGTTAGAACAGCTTTGCTCTTTATTTACACATTGTTTTCAAGGGTTCCTTCAAGGCCGGGAGGATGTTGGATTTCATATTTTTATACTTTTTAGTAAGGTAGTTTTTGCACTTGCAAAGGCTTTAATCCTTCACATCTTTCATCCCTATCAAACATGTGCACTAATGCTATGGCCATTCTTATCTATGCTGTCGCATTCGGACATTTTATGTCAAATCACTCTTCGTTAAACCGCCATATTGTGAGCATCTCATATAACTCATGTCGTGGTTCTGAAAATTATTTAAGAGCTTTTAAGCAAAGGACAACAAGGCTAATGGTGCAGTGAAGTGATCTTGCGTCTACGACTGATGTTGACGCGGTCCGAGGTTCGATGCCCGGCAAGCAAGGAAATTCAGGTGAGTGCGCATCTTCACATCCTTTCTTCCTTCTCTCATCGACCTTATTTATTTCCATACAAACTGAAAGCCGATGCAAGTGATTTGTTAATCTTTTATGTTAAACGTTCTCCCATAAAAACCATTTAAAAACCAATACAGTCCACTTTTCCATAACCTCGTGCCTGGGTTCCCAAACATAGAAATTTAATTCTCGCCTTATCCAAAGGTAGTAAAAGGCACCTTCAAGTTCCTTGGAATAAATGTGGACAAATAGCTAAACTTAAAGGCACACATCGATCAAATCTGTAATACCTTAAATAAATTTGTTTTTTCTCTAAGGAGGTTACGCGAAACTGTTTCGGCTGAGGCTGCGCTGGCCGCCTACCATGGATACGTATCCTCAGTCATCTGTTACGGTCTGATGCTTTGGAGAATTGCTGTGGACATCAACAGGGTTTTAAAAATTTAACAAAGTGTGTCAGTGTGATATGTAGTGCAGGGTTTAGTGATAACTGTACCCCATTGTTCAAAAAGCTGCACATTCTACCACTGTCATGTTTGTACATTTGAAGCATATGTATTTTTGTTAATTCCCACTTATTCTATTTCAAAAAACGCAGTGAGATGTTCCAAAGGCCAACAAGGACAAGAATTATTTTTCTAATGTACAAACCTCCTTTTAATAAGGACATGTATGGTAGGAATGTGTACAACATGTGTATAGAAATTTATAGCCATCTACCAGGGGCCTGTTTTATAAAGCTAAAAATTACAATTTACAAGTTACAAGTTTTCATTTGACACAACCTCGACCAATGACGACCAGTCATTTGAGCAGTGTTGCCATTTTAGACCTGTAAAATTGTAACTTGTAGCTTTATAAAACGTGCCCCAGAAAGTATGAAATCGCTTACAGGAAACCTTTTCAAGCGCATATTGACAAAATGGCTCATGGATAAGTGTTTTATAGTGTTCAAGATTATTTGAAATTTAATGTTAATGTATACGCATAATTTTATTTAAAGTATATATTATTATAATTTTTTGACATGTTGCATGCGGTGTGTTGGACGATTGCATGCGGGCTGAATGCACTGTGAACATTATTTCGTAAAACACCTTAATTTATTACTGTATTCTAGAAAATAAACTTATTTGATTTGATATTTGTTTTGATTTGAGCTAAACAGCCGAAATATATGGAACAGTTGATTTTTTTTTCGCGATTTGGATGTTGCTCCCATAAGTAAGAAAAGTTAATTTAGGATATGTTCTACAAGTAGGGCCTTTATTAAACATCCAAGTTTTTAACCTCGACATGTTGCCGCGAGCCCTGCCATGATTATAAAATTTCTAAAATATCGTCGATTTTAGTTTTTTTTTTAAATCTTAAAGTTTGGGTTTTAGACCAAGTTGTGTTAAATTAAATTATCAAGATTCAATGCGCTACGATTTAGTGTTTGAATAATTTCTAGAAGTATATTTTACTTAATATTTAATGACTTAATGAGTAACCACACCTCAAACTATGGGCAGTTAAGGTCTGTTCATCCTTACTTGTCTTATATAGTAAACAACAGCTATTTTAAACAAAATAAAGCAATCACAGACAATACATTGGCCAAGTGATGCCCAAAATGTTAACTCGGTTTACTTTATTTACGATAAAAGAGCTGTTTTAGCCAAAAAAGGTTCATTTTGAGGTTAGAAAGTTGTTTACTATATAAGACAAGTAAGGATGAACAGACCTTAGGTCTAATTACACAAAAATCTCAAACAGTTGTAAAAACCTGAACGAGTTGCGTTACCAAATATTTGAAAAAGCCGGTTCAAAATATGCGCTTAACTATACCATTGTCACCACCTCAAGATTCTGCACACTTTCATTAACTAAGATCTTAATACCATCAATTACTTACCGAAATGGTTGCGATTTGGTAAAGACCCTACTGTATTCAGGGGATTGGGCTAAATACGCAGTTAACACGGTCTCTCTCCACCAAGTATCATAAGGAAACGAGTTTCAGAATCAATTCTTAAATTAATTTCATTTGTTTACATTAATGTTGTCGCAATGCTTATGGGTGTATTAATTCGAGAATCGTTTCTGGAGCTTGTCCCTATTGTTTTCTATTGAAGAGAGATATTGCATTGACCTTGTATCCAACCGATTCAGCAGGATCTTTATCAATTTCTCGTCCATTTCAGTACTAAGTGGTAAGATATTATAGAGTGTGCAGCATCTCGAGTTGTTGGCAATCTGGCAAGGCTTGCAAGTTGTTGGCAAACTTATCTTTTGAACAAGCCTTTACAATTAGTTTGCAACGTAGCTCGTCAAGGATTTTAACAGCCAGTTTGTGCCACAAAATAGTCGTTGTATTGTTGCCTAGCATTGATTGGCTTGTTGTATCAGTTTATTAGGGTAGGTTGTTTATTATAATCTAGTGGGTAATGATACCTAAATGTGGATTGGAAATAAAAATAAAAGTCTTTCTATGGTTTATGAAATCCAGATGCAGTCGTAAGTAGGTATAAGTCCTAACATATTTTGTTCCAAATGTCGAGCTTTTAATGAAAGGTGCATTTTTGGAGTAATAACACGTATCAATAATTGGTAGGATTGACTTTCACCCGCCGTCCGCAGTCAGCGGTACAATTATTATTAAAATAGGTAATAAATAGTACATTTCGATTACAATTTTTTTAGTACAATTGTGTATAGTGGTTTTAATATAAAAATATTTGTTGACGTACAGCCGTCATTCAGACTATCACGTTAAAAGTCATAAATAAGCAAGCACTGTTTTCAATTAAACGACACAGCATAAACCATTTAAGTCGTCAATGGAAACCCCACGTAAGGTTATTAGGTTCGCTGTGT